>JAVIAB010000073.1:0-687661 GCA_032433765.1 Megaustenia siamemsis | reverse complement strand
AAAGATGCCTTATTTAACCTATATTAAAAAAAAGTTAATCGATATTATAAACACCGGCGGGATTATGTAGATGCTTACATCTCACAGCTGATTCTTTTAACATATAGGCATGACCTTCACGGCTGAATGCGCACCGTCCTAAAATAGTAGTATGTTTCCACTATAAATTTTTATAAAGAAATGTTACATATGAAATTTCCTGTTTAGCACAAAATGACATTTTAGCCGAAACCGGAAATTATGTGACGTCAAAATCACGGCCGTAGACTCGAGTTCGAGTCATAATTCAGAGGCAAATCTCAATATTTACAGAAAGGAGGCGGCACTATCCATATTATCTTCTGCAAGTCTATGTGAGAATGAATATTAAGGCAAAATATTTTACTGAGCATAACATTGCTATAAAGATTTATCAATACTTCTGCAGAGAGCGTAAAAAGGGACATCTTTATTGTTCTTTATCAAACCCTGAGAAGAGAACAATGCATATTTTAGGTTTGTGTAAAACGTTCATTTGATCGAATAGTTAAAGGAAGCGGATATTTATTGCCAACAAATGCAAGAAAGCAAGGAAGGAAAGAAACGTTAGACAGTTTTGATAAGGACCTAGTAAAAAGCGAAATCTGTCGAATGTTTGATATAAACGAAGAAGTGACACTTAGAAAGTTTGAAGCTTTGGCTGAAAACTAACAACGACATTGAAATATCAAAAACTTCATTATGGAAAATATTAAGAAGTGCAGGCTTCATCTTTAGAAAGTATGCTGGTGGAAAAAAACATTATTGTGAGAAGCCACATCTAGTAGCTCTTAGAAGCAAGTATTTACGTGAAGTGAAGGGAAATGCGCGAAAATGATTATGATATTGTTTATTTAGATGAAACTTGGATCAACGCTCATCATACAAATGAAAAGGAATGGCAGTTAGCAGATGGAATATTAAAAGATCAGTACCAAGCAGTAAAGGGCAACGTTTGATAGTTGCACATGCAGGTAGCAGACATAATGGGTTGTTGCAGAATGCTCATCTCGTTTTCATTTCAAAATCCATAGACAATAGAGACTACCACTCCAAAATGAATGGGCACATATTAAAGACTGGATCGAGAAAAGTATCCTTCCAATATTAGATCGACCTTCTTGTCTGATAATGGACAATGCTTCATACCATAACGTAGTTAACGTAGAAGATAGAATCCCAACATCATCAAGTACAAAAGATGCAATCAAAACGTGGCTCATAAAGAACATATACAAGTTAACGACAGCTACTTGAAACCCGAATTGCTTAGCCTTGTAAAACAGACACAACGTACAAAGATATTTAAAATAGACAAGTTAATTCAAGAACATGGCCATAGATGCTTGAGACTACCCCCATATCATGCACACTTAAATCCTATAGAACTGTTGTGGGCAAAAGTTAAAGAGACACGTAGCATATACAAATAAAACTTTCAAATTATGCGATGTTGAGACACTTACAAATCAGGCTCTATCAAATATAAATAAAGACTACTGGGTAAAATGTGAGGATCATGTGTTACGACAAGAAGAGGAATATTGGAAAAAGGATGGTTTGTTGTTGTTCAGCCGAAAGCAGTAATCGACCTATTGACTCGTCTGATCTGAATGATCATTACTCTGATTAAGTCTACAGATAAATAGTTTGATTTGCAAAATTTCCTAGTTGATTTGTTAAACAGTTTATTGTTCAAGACCACCCAAGCAATCAAAAATATGTTATAAGCAAACAACAACCATTACTTTGAATGGAAGCCTGCTTGAGTCAGTACAGAAGTTCAGCTATCTTGGATCCACTATTACAGCCACACTTTCCTTAGATGAGGAACTAAATGTACGTATTTGAAGGCAGCGACACATTTGGGAAACTCACACCAAGAGCATGAAACTATATCAAATTGACTCTACGAACAAAAGTTCTATATATAATTTAAAATTTGTATACTTGCCACCAAGTAAATTTTATGGACACGCCTATGGGTCATCGTTGCACTAGATTACTGTAAAACATTTGATTAGGGTCAAAATAATAGTTTCATGGGCAAAGATCAAAGGAATCGCCGCCGCTTTAAGAAAACCGTTATAGCTAGACATCGAGTAACACATATGTTCTCGTGACATGGACATTTTAACACCGTATGCCAAAAATCATGTGAAATCATCAAGAGCTTTTTGAATTATAAATCATAACATCTCGGCAAACGAATCTGAACGGACTATAATAGAAAATTACTTGATGTCGAATCTGCGATTCTTTGCTCTTCTGTTGGCCTCTTCTGGTGTTATCCCTCCTAGTGATTCTAGTATTCCCTTTATCCATTTCATTCTAGGTCTTCCTCTTAATCTGGCGTTTTCGTAGCGTTTGTTTATGGCTCTTTGAGTCATTGTTAGTTCTTTTTGTCTTGTTATGTTGCCCAACCAATTATCTGTTGTTTCTTTATGTATTCGATGGCTGTTCAGTTTGAGTTTCTTCCTCAGGTCGGTGTTTCTTACTTTGTCCCTTAAGCTGTTTCCTGTTATTCTTCTGACACATTTCATTTCTGTGGTCGTTATCTTTCTTATTGTTCTAGAGTCCAGCGTCCAATTCTGGCACTGATAGCACAGCGTTGGTAGAAAAATTGATTTGTATATTGTCCTTTTTGCTTCCGTAGTTATTGCTTTGTTTTTCAATAGTGTTGATACTTGGCCTACTACTTGGCATGTTTTGTTACACCTTATATCTATCTCTGTCTCTTGGTTATTGTCTTGTATTAACGTGCTACCCAGATATTTAAAATTGTTACTTGCTTCAGAGTCGTATTATCTATTATGATGTTTAGTTTTTCTTTCTTTCTCGCTATTGCCATTACTTTGGTTTTGCTTATGTTGATCTTCATGTTGTATTGTTTACAAGTGTTGTTTAGCATGTTGATATGTTCTTGCAGGTTCTCATTTGTTTCATGTATCAGAACTTGGTCGTCTGCAAATAGTATTTCATTTATTTCTTCCTCTCTTCTGCTGTTTTCTGGTACGTATATTTCGTTCTCTTTTGCGTTATCGCTTGTTATCATCCTTGTTGGTATACTTCCTTTGATTGGCATGCTAATTTGCATATATTGTCCATATATGTGATGAAAAGTCAAGGGGAAAGCACGCAGCCTTGTATTACTCCGGAGTTAATGGTGAAGTGTTTAGAGTAGCCTGCTGAAGATCTTACTGTAGTGCGACTACTTTCATAGAGGCTCTTACATATCTCTACTAGTAAAGGTAAAAGCATCAAGATGCACCAAGAGTTATCTCTACTAGGTGGTGACTCACTCCGTACAAGGTCAACATCAGGTACAACATCATCAGGTATAACGAACAATTTAAACAAATAAATCTCAGTCAGAAAAAGCAACAGATCTAACAATGGCGAAAAGAGACGGTGGCCAGGATTTACGATCAGGAGATTGTTTATAAGATTAATAAACAATAGGGCAGGTAGCTTTTAATTGGACCAAAATGAGCCAAACAATGGAAAATTAGAAAGCGCGTCTCAAGAGAAAGGATGAAAAGAGGTGTCCGAAAGTGTTCCATGAACACGAGAAAATGAAGAAAAGATCAAAAACATAGGGTAGCAAGGGAGAAATAGGAGCAAGAGAGGTGATAAAGATAACACGGGAGGAATAGGGATAGCACACATGAGAAAAAAGGAAAGGAGACAAGTAAATAAAGAAAATAGTGAAAAGAGTTTAAACCCATCAGTTTGAGAGTATCAAGGCGGGCTATGGGTCGGTTCTCCAACGCGAACCGAACGTACGTGTCAGAGGAACATGATGATGATGCCAGTAACCCTGGAAGTCATTAGAGGAACAAGAGATGATACCAGTAACATGTTAGTCATTAGAGAAACAAGAGATGATGCCAGTAACATGTTAGTCATTAGAGGAACAAGAGATGATACCAGTAACATGGTAGTCATTAGAGAAACAAGAGATGATGCCAGTAACATGTTAGTCATTAGAGAAACAAGAGATGATGCCAGTAACCCTGGTAGTCATTAGAGAAACAAGAGATGATGCCAGTAACATGTTAGTCATTAGAGGAACAAGAGATGATACCAGTAACATGGTAGTCATTAGAGAAACAAGAGATGATACCAGTAACATGGTAGTCATTAGAGAAACAAGAGATGATGCCAGTAACATGTTAGTCATTAGAGAAACAAGAGATGATGCCAGTAACATGTTAGTCATTAGAGGAACAAGAGATGATACCAGTAACATGTTAGTCATTAGAGAAACAAGAGATGATGCCAGTAACATGTTAGTCATTAGAGGAACAAGAGATGATACCAGTAACATGGTAGTCATTAGAGAAACAAGAGATGATGCCAGTAACATGTTAGTCATTAGAGAAACAAGAGATGATGCCAGTAACCCTGGTAGTCATTAGAGAAACAAGAGATGATGCCAGTAACATGTTAGTCATTAGAGGAACAAGAGATGATACCAGTAACATGGTAGTCATTAGAGGAACAAGAGATGATACCAGTAACATGTTAGTCATTAGAGAAACAAGAGATGATGCCAGTAACATGTTAGTCATTAGAGGAACAAGAGATGATACCAGTAACATGGTAGTCATTAGAGAAACAAGAGATGATGCCAGTAACCCTGGTAGTCATTAGAGAGAACAAGAGATGATGCCAGTAACCCTGGTAGTCATTAGAGAAACAAGAGATGATGCCGTAACAGGTAGTCATTAGAGAAACAAGAGATGATGCCAGTAACATGTTAGTCATTAGAGAAACAAGAGATGATGCCAGTAACATGTTAGTCATTAGAGGAACAAGAGATGATACCAGTAACATGGTAGTCATTAGAGAAACAAGAGATTATACCAGTAACTGGTAGTCATTAGAGAAAACAGAGATGATGCCAGTAACCCCGGTAGTCATTAGAGAACCAAGCGATGATGCCAGTAACCCTGGTAGTCATTAGAGAAACAAGAGATGATGCCAGTAACATGGTAGTCATTAGAGAAACAAGAGATGATGCCAGTAACATGGTAGTCATTAGAGAAACAAGAGATGATGCCAGTAACCCTGGTAGTCATTAGAGAAACAAGAGATGATACAGTAACATGGTAGTCATTAGAGAAACAAGAGATGATGTCAGTAACCCTGTAGTCATTAGAGAAACAAGAGATGATGTCAGTAACCCTGTAGTCATTAGAGAACAAGAGATGATGCCAGTAAACCTGTAGTCATTAGAGAAACAAGAGATGAGGCCAGTAACCCTGTAGTCATTAGAGAAACAAGAGATGATGCCAGTAACCCTGTAGTCATTAGAGAAACAAGAAATGATGCCAGTAACCCTGGAAGTCATTAGAGAAAAAGAAATGATGCCAGTAACCCTGTAGTCATTAGAGAAACAAGAATGATGCCAGTAACCCTGGTAGTCATTAGAGAAACAAGAGATGATGCAGTACCCTGTAGTCATTAGAGAAACAAGAAATGATGTCAGTAACCCTGGAGGCATTAGAGAAACAAGAAATGATGTCAGTAACCCTGGAAGTCATTAGAGAAACAAGAGATGATGTCAGTAACCCTGTTGTCATTAGAGAAACAAGAATGATGTCAGTAACCCTGGAAGTCATTAAGAACAAGAAATGATGTCAGTACCTGGAAATCATTAGAGAAACAAGAAATGATGCCAGTAACCCTGGTGGCCATTAGAGAAACAAGAAATGATGTCAGTAACCCTGGAAGTCATTAGAGAAACAAGAAATGATGTCAGTAACCCTGTTGTCATTAGAGAAACAAGAAATGATGTCAGTAACCCTGGAAATCATTAGAGAAACAAGAAATGATGTCAGTAACCCTGGAAGTCATTAGAGAAACAAGAAATGATGTCAGTAACCCTGGAAGTCATTAGAGAAACAAGAAATGATGTCAGTAACCCTGTAGTCATTAGAGAAACAAGAAATGATGTCAGTAACCCTGGAAGTCATTAGAGAAACAAGAAATGATGTCAGTAACCCTGGAAGTCATTAGATAAACAAGAAATGACGCCAGTAACCCTGGAAGTCATTAGAGAAAGAAGAAATGATGTCAGTAACCCTGTAGTCATTAGAGAAACAAGAAATGATGTCAGTAACCCTGGAAGTCATTAGAGAAAGAAGAAATGATGCCAGTAACCCTGTAGTCATTAGAGAAACAAGAAATGATGCCAGTAACCCTGTAGTCATTAGATGTATTATGGCCTAACGATCTAAAATGGGAGGAGACCCCCCCCCCCCCCAAGCGTCAACCTGTTTAGCCAATATCTATTTTGAGACAACTTTTATAGAGGGTGTATATCAGATTCCGTGATATGCACGTAAAGCTTTCCTTGATATCAAAAAGGCCATTCGAGAACAAGACTCTGTGAGTCTGTAGTAGGAAAGGCCTCGTACTTCATGATCTGTTGTAACAGGTCGTACCCAGCAGGTTGTGGCCAGGGTTACGGGGGCGGCTCTTAACCACAAACCAAATATTGGGACAGCTATCCCCTATACTTCAACACAAAGCAATACCTATTACCACCAAGAAACATCTTAAACAGAGTATATTAGTTTCCACATTGTACTACCAAAGCCAAACATGGACACTTACGTCTAAGCACAAAAGAAAGCTTTTCACCACAAAGATGAGATGCCTGAGATACGCGCTTGGAGTTACCAGAAAAGACAGAATCAGAAATGATATTATAAGAGAAAGAGTAGGCAATGAGCCAATCCTAAGATGCATAAAGAAACAACAAATAAACTGGTTGGCCCATCTTGGTGTTCAATGTAGTCTATGAATAGGCAGACATAGCTTGGGTCCATCTTGGTGTTCTAGGTGGCCCATGAATAGGCAGACATAGCTAGGGTCCATCTTGGTGTTCTAGGTAGTTTATGAATAGGCAGACATAGCTAGGGTCCATCTTGGTGTTCTAGGTAGTCTATGAATAGGCAGACATAGCTTGGGTCCATCTTGGTGTTCTAGGTGGCCCATGAATAGGCAGACATAGCTTGGGTCCATCTTGGTGTTCTAGGTGGCCCATGAATAGGCAGACATAGCTTGGGTCCATCTTGGTGTTCTAGGTGGCCCATGAATAGGCAGACATAGCTAGGGTCCATCTTGGTGTTCTAGGTAATCTATGAATATGCAGACATAGCTTGGGTCCATCTTGGTGTTCTAGGTAGTCTATGAAAAGGTATACATAGCTTGGGTCCATCTTGGTGTTCTAGGTAGTTATGAATAGGCAGACTTAGCTAGGGTCCATCTTGGTGTTCTAGGTAGTCTATGAATAGGCAGACATAGCTAGGGACGTCTTGGTGTTCTAGGTAGTCTATGAATAGGCAGACATAGCTAGGGTCCATCTTGGTGTTCTAGGTAGTCTATGAATAGGCAGACATAGCTAGGGACCGTCTTGGTGTTCTAGGTAGTCTATGAACCGCCAGACATAGCTAGGGACAGTCTTGGTGTTCTAGGTAGTCTATGAATAGGCAGACATAGCTAGGGCTTATCTTGGTGTTCTAGGTGGCCCATGAATAGGCAGACATAGCTAGGGTCCATCTTGGTGTTCTAGGTAGTCTATGAATAGGCAGATATAGCTAGGGCCCATCTTGGTGTTCTAGTTAACCCATGAATAAGTAGACATAGCTAGGGCCCATCTTGGTGCTCTAGGTAGCCCATGAATAGACAGGCATAGCTAGGGCCCATCTTGGTGTTCCTGATGGCATATGACTAGGCAGACATAGCTAGGGCTTATCTTGGTGTTCTAGGTAGCCCATGAATAGACAGACATAGCTAGGGCCCATCTTGGTGTTCTAGGTAGTCCATGAATAGGCAGACATAGCTAGGGCCCATCTTGGTGTTCTAGTTAGCCCATGAATAGACAGATATAGCTAGGGCCCATCTTGGTGTTCTAGGTAACCCATGAATAAGTAGACATAGCTAGGGCCCATCTTGGTGCTCTAGGTAGCCCTGAATAGACAGGCATAGCTAGAGCCCATCTTGGTGTTCTAGGTAGCCCATGAGTAAGTAGATATAGCTAGGGCCCATCTTGGTGTTCTAGGTAGCCCATGAATAGACAGATATAGCTAGGGCCCATCTTGGTGTTCTAGTTAGCCCATGAATAGACAGATATAGCTAGGGCCCATCTTGGTGTTCTAGGTAACCCATGAATAAGTAGACATAGCTAGGGCCCATCTTGGTGCTCTAGGTAGCCCATGAATAGACAGGCATAGCTAGAGCCCATCTTGGTGTTCTAGGTAGCCCATGAGTAAGTAGATATAGCTAGGGCCCATCTTGGTGTTCTAGGTAGCACATGAATAAGTAGACATAGCTGGGGCTTATCTTGGTGTTCTAGGTAGCCCATGAATAGGTAGACATAGCTAGGGCCCATCTTGGTGTTCTAGGTAACCTATTAATAGGCAGGCACAGCTAGGGCCCATCTTGGTGTTCTAGGTAGCCCACGAATAGAGAGGCATAGCTAGGGCCCATCTTGGTGTTCTAGGTAGCCCACGAATAGAGAGACATAGCTAGGGCCTATCTTGGTGTTCTAGGTAGCCCATGAATAAGTAGACTTAGCTAGGGTCCATCTTGGTGTTCTAGGTAGCCCATGAATAAGTAGACATAGCTAGGGTCCATCTTGGTGTTCTAGGTAGCCCATGAATAAGTAGACATAGCTAGGGCCTATCTTGGTGTTCTAGGTAGCCCATGAATAAGTAGACATAGCTAGGACTCATCTTGGTGTTCTAGGTAGTCCATGAATAGGTAGATATAGCTAGGACTCATCTTGGTGTTCTAGGTAGTCCATGAATAGGTAGATATAGCTAGGACTCATCTTGGTGTTCTAGGTAGTCCATGAATAGGTAGATATTGCTAGGACTCATCTTGGTGTTCTAGGTAGTCCATGAATAGGTAGATATAGCTAGGACTCATCTTGGTGTTCTAGGTAGTCCATGAATAGGTAGATATAGCTAGGGCCCTTCTTGGTATTCTAGGTAGTCCATGAATAGGTAGACATAGCTAGGGCCCATCTTGATGCTCATAACAACCCCATAGTCTGGCTGAAGAATCGATCGTCGAATTCAAATGAGTTGAGGGTTTAGACTAGTTCAGCCAGACGAACAAGGGCAGAGATGGGGACCTATGGTTGGTACGTATGTTCCAGAAAGAACTGGAAACCCCGGAGGCCAACTTTATGAGGTATCGAGGTGTATAGAGAGCAGAGGTCGTGGCCAAGGAAGTGGTAGGTTTTATCAGGGCATGGAGACAATTATTTGAGGGCGAGGTTAATTTCCTTAACAAAATAGGAAAGCCCTCGACAATAGATTAGTATCCTTAATAGATAAGGGAACGCCTTCGACAATAGGTCAGTTTCCCACCAAATAAGGGAAGGCCCTTGACAATAAGTCAGTTTCCCCACCAAATAAGGGAAGGCCCTTGGCAATAGGTTAGTTTCCTTATCAAATAAGGGAAGGTCTTCGTCAATAGGTTAATTTCCTTATCAAATAAGGGAAGGCCTTCGACAATAGGTTAGTTTCCTTATCAAATAAGGGAAGGCCTTGGCAATAGGTTAGTTTCCCCACCAAATAAGGGAAGGCCTTCGACAATAGGTTAGTTTCCTTATCAAATAAGGGAAGGCCCTCGATAATAGGTTGGTTTCCTTATCAAATAAGGGAAGGCACTCGATAATAGGTTAGTTTCCTTATCAAATAAGGGAAGGCCCTCGATAATAGGTTGGTTTCCTTATCAAATAAGGGAAGGCCCTCGATAATAGGTTGGTTTCCTTATCAAATAAGGGAAGGCCCTCGATAATAGGTTGGAAGTCGCTGTCCAAGTAGTCCGAGATGTGAACGGTTGAACAAGAACAAGCAGCAAACATGGGTTTTTCAGAGTTGCAAGGTTTGTGGATCTTATGTAGTATATAGAAGGATGGCTTATCTAAGGCTGGGTCGGGAATGTCAAGGTTATTGGCGTTGGAAGGCAGAGCTTTTGCTTCAGAGATGGTGACCTGACCTCAACGTTCTTGACAAGACAACACAGAACTATCCGCTGTAACGGTAATAAATGTGAGCCTTTATTGAGCTGTCTCTCCTTGACGACTCAAATAAGGTGGGGCTCACAAAGACGTCTCAATAAAGTAGTTTACTTTGACGTCTCAAATAGGGGACTAAACGATAACGTCTCAATAAAGTAATATTTCTTTGACGTCCCAGATAGGGGACTCATGATGACGTCTCAAAAAAGTAATATTTCTTTGACGTCCCAGATAGGGGACTCATGATGACGTCTCAATAAAGTAATATTTCTTTGACGTTCCAAATAAGGGACTCACGATGACGTCTCAATAAAGCTGGCTCTTCTTGACGTCCCAAGTAACTGACTGATGATGACGTCTCAATGAATGATAGGGCTGCATCACAAAAGCGTTCCCACCTGTACGTCTCTGCTCATCTTACAATAGCACGGGGTGCAAAATGGACAAGGGAAGCGGGTGCCATTGCATTTTGATAAAGATAAAAGACGCCACAAAAAGATCGGCCGCCGCGGTAGTAAACGTGACTCTCTGCTGAATGCTCTATGTTTGACGTCCCAAGCAGGGCATTCACGATGACGTCATGTAGTTTATCGAGACACGTCTCGACAGGACGTCATCGTGATGCTCACATGAAAGTTCCTATGTCCTGGGAGGGATTCATCATAATATTGACAATAAAGAGACCTTCGCTACGTGCTAGTGACGTTGTTGTTGTCAAGGGTTCCAAAATAAGAGATCTCAAAAACGCACGAGCTGCTAATTGAAAGGTCATTTTTCTTCACGTCACAGGCATTCCGTCCAACAAAGACTTCCTAAACGTGGGCTCGTCTGCAATTGTTTGCTAGTTATTGAATTGTGACTACAAATGTGTCTTTAACAATTGTGACTACAAATGTGTCTTTAACAATTGTGTCTACAAATGTGTCTTTAACAATTGTGACTACAAATGTGTCTTTAACAATTGTGACTACAAATGTGTCTTTAACAATTGTGACTACAAATGTGTCTTTTAAAAACTGTGACTACAAATGTGTCTTTAATAATTGTGTCTACAAATGTGTCTTTAACAATTGTGATTACAAATGTGTCTTTAACAATTGTGTCTACAAATGTGTCTTTAACAATTGGACTACAAATGTGTCTTTAACAATTGTGACTACAAATGTGTCTTTTAAAAACTGTGACTACAAATGTGTCTTTAACAATTGTGTCTACAAATGTGTCTTTAACAATTGTGTCTACAAATGTGTCTTTAACAATTGTGATTACAAATGTGTCTTTAACAATTGTGTCTACAAATGTGTCTTTAACAATTGTGACTACAAATGTGTCTTTAACAATTGTGTCTACAAATGTGTCTTTAACAATTGTGACTACAAATGTGTCTTTAACAATTGTGTCTACAAATGTGTCTTTAACAATTGTGTCTACAAATGTGTCTTTAACAATTGTGTCTACAAATGTGTCTTTAACAATTGTGTCTACAAATGTGTCTTTAACAACTGTGACTACAAATGTGTCTTTAACAATTGTGTCTACAAATGTGTCTTTAACAATTGTGTCTACAAATGTGTCTTTAACAATTGTGACTACAGATGTGTCTTTAACAATTGTGACTACAAATGTGTCTTTTAAAAACTGTGACTACAAATGTGTCATTAATAAATGTGACTACAAATGTGTCTTTAACAATTGTGACTACAAATGTGTTTTTAACAACTGTGATTAGATATTTGTCTTTAATAACTGTGACTACAAATGTGTCTTTAACAACTGTGACTACAAATGTGTCTTTACCAATGGTGACTACAAATGTGTCTTTAACAATTGTGACTACAAAGGTGTCTTTAACAATTGTGACTACAAATGTGTCTTTAACAATTGTGACTACAAAGGTGTCTTTAACAATTGGGACTACAAATGTATCTTTAACAACTGTGACTACAAATGTGTCTTTAACATGAACCCGTTTCCTCTCCCCTCTGTATGCTGGACCATGTGTTTGACAGCCCCTCCCTTCCTGGTGCGTCGGGCCCTGATAGAACCACCTGCGTTGTTGGCATGAACCGACTAATGCCATATCTGATGATAACATTGACCGCTCGGCTCGCAACTCTCCTGATAGCGCCGAGCCCCGCTCTCTACTGAACACTGACTAACGTTCGACGTTAACACTGGCCGCCTGCTGTACTGGCTGGCGATTTTTCTTCTGACAGAATTGCTTAACAGATTGACCAATGAATTGCTTTGCTGCCGGACTGGTCCTGAAACTACTGCTGGGGTTCCGCCTTATTCTCCGTATAGTTGTACTTCGCGTTGGTTTTCTAATGACTGTTGATGCAGATCTCTAGACCCACAGACTGTTCCGCAACCCTAAATTCTTCGCCGTACCGGTAGTGAACACAACACTGATTCAATTACTGACCAAGACTGTTTGTTCATAAAGACACCTGACTTTACTCACCTGAAGACATTCCGCTCCGCTACTAAGGCAGAACCAACTGACGATCACCTTGCACACACATAACGCACATGACAATGTTCAGTTCTACAAGTACAATTTCAACATTAGCAAGCTCCTGACTCGCTAGTATTACCCAGTAAGACTTCACTGTCCAATCACAACTACAGTACACTGTCGACCTCTGGCTCACGCATGATTAAATTGGATAAATGTTTCAATTCCACAAATTACACTGAATCAACGGCAAGCGCTTTGCTCGCTCCAAAAAGCACAGTGAGACTTCACTGTCCATCAAAATGACATCACACTGTCGACCTCTTGCTCACAAATGATTAATAATAACATGTTCAATCCCACCAATCACAACTACAGTACACTGTCGACCTCTTGCTCACAAATGATTAATAATAACATGTTCAATCCCACCAATCACAACAACTGTCTCAACGGCAAGCGCTCACACCAAACGAATATCTAAACGACAGTTGCTCTTCACAAAAGCTGACATATTTAGCGAGCCCAATGCTCAAACATAACGAATATCTAAACGACAGTTGCTCTTCACAAAAGCTGACATATTTAGCGAGCCCAATGCTCAAACATAACGAATATCTAAACGACAGTTGCTCTTCACAAAAGCTGACATATTTAGCGAGCCCAATGCTCAAACATAACGAATATCTAAACGACAGTTGCTCTTCACAAAAGCTGACATATTTAGCGAGCCCAATGCTCAAACATAACGAATATCTAAACGACAGTTGCTCTTCACAAAGCTGACATATTTAGCGAGCCCAATGCTCAAACATAACGAATATCTAAACGACAGTTGTTCTTCACAAAAGCTGACATATTTAGCGAGCCCAATGCTCAAACATAACGAATATCTAAACGACAGTTGCTCTTCACAAAAGCTGACATATTTAGCGAGCCCAATGCTCAAACATAACGAATATCTAAACGACAGTTGTTCTTCACAAAAGCTGACATATTTAGCGAGCCCAATGCTCAAACATAACGAATATCTAAACGACAGTTGCTCTTCACAAAAGCTGACATATAGCGAGCCCAATGCTCAAACATAACGAATATCTAAACGACAGTTGTTCTTCACAAAAGCTGACATATTTAGCGAGCCCAATGCTCAAACATAACGAATATCTAAACGACAGTTGCTCTTCACAAAAGCTGACATATTTAGCGAGCCCAATGCTCAAACATAACGAATATCTAAACGACAGTTGCTCTTCACAAAAGCTGACATATTTAGCGAGCCCAATGCTCAAACATAACGAATATCTAAACGACAGTTGTTCTTCACAAAAGCTGACATATTTAGCGAGCCCAATGCTCAAACATAACGAATATCTAAACGACAGTTGCTCTTCACAAAAGCTGACATATTTAGCGAGCCCAATGCTCATACATAACGATATCTAAACGACAGTTGCTCTTCACAAAAGCTGACATATTTAGCGAGCCCAATGCTCATACATAACGAATATCAATATGTTTCCTTCAGCCCTACACTACGTTGCTCCTTGCTCACCAGCCTCACACTACGTTAAAATACAAGCTCCTTGCTCACCCAGCCTCACACTACGTTAAAGGCAAGCTCCTTGCTCACCCAGCCTCACACTACGTTAAAGGCAAGCTCCTTGCTCACCCAGCCTCACACTACGTTAAAGGCAAGCTCCTTGCTCACCCAGCCTCACACTACGTTGCTCCTTGCTCACCCAGCCTCACACTACGTTAAAGGCAAGCTCCTTGCTCACCCAGCCTCACACTACGTTAAAGGCAAGCTCCTTGCTCACCCAGCCTCACACTACGTTAAAGGCAAGCTCCTTGCTCACCCAGCCTCACACTACGTTAAAGGCAAGCTCCTTGCTCACCCAGCCTCACACTACGACTGTCACAGTCTGAGTAACCCCACCCCCCCCCCCCAAAAAAAAAATAAAATAAAAATTGTAATTCACATATATCTTTCGTTTTCAGCCAATCCGCACCCTTCTTTCATCACGCCCCTTCTCCTGAACTCTCTCATCGAAATCCCGAGAATTCTTTAAACCCCTGAACTGAATTCCCCATTCTCTCCTCACGAAATTCAACGTTTTTTCTGACCCACTCACTCCTCATATTGTACACCTTTTCACCCTCCACTGTTACAAACAATGGTGACTACAAATGTGTCTTTAACAACTGTGACTACAGATGTGTCTTTAACAACTGTGACTACAAATGTTTCTTTAACAACTGTGACTACAGATGTGTCTTTAACAACTGTGACTACAGATGTGTCTTTAACAACTGTGACTACAAATGTGTCTTTAACAACTGTGACTACAAATGTTTCTTTAACAACTGTGACTACAAATGTGTCTTTAACAACTGTGACTACAAATGTGTCTTTAACAACTGTGACTACAAATGTGCCATTGAGAACTACACATCTATCTCCACAGATCTCCACAAGAACGAAGGTCTGGATTCAGCGATGGCTTTCTTTTGGCAGGGAGGAGCTTATCCGAGTTTCAAAGGACAACAGAGCCGGAGCGATGACCGAAACGAGTGGGTCTTTCCCTGGCTGTCTAATGGTAGAAAGAGCAAGACGGCAGCCAACTTTGCTAGACCCGAAGGCATGGGCGCTGGTACGGGCCGGACAGCAGGACGATACCGCCGCGACTACGGCTACATTCCTGGGACTGGCTTTTATGGGTCCCAGTTTGGTGTACCCGGCTTTGGTGGCTACGGCCCTGTCGGTGATTTTGGCCAGGACTTTGCTACGGTTCTGATAGTTTACGCAGAGAATAGACTTATTGATCACGTGTTGAGCAGAACTAATTAGTGATCCATATTTATGTTCATCTCACGTGACAGTCATGTGATGCAATAGATGATATGAACTTTTCCCTTCTTTCTGCACGTGACAGGGCGAGTCTGCGAACCCTAATGGACAGAACGTGGCGGAAGAACCCTAATATACAATATAGGAGAGATTGGCTTGAGTAGCCTTGAACGGATATTAGAAAGTGCCGAACAGGCTGGACAATTTAAGCGAGAAGGCAGTGCCCGACCGACCAAAACGAGCGAGGACAATTATGAGTTATTACCTCCCACAGAAACAATTAGGAGTTATTACCTCCCACAGAAACAATTAGAAGTTATTACCTCCCACAGAAACAATTATGAGTTATTACCTCCCATAGAAACAATTAGGAGTTATTACCTCCCACAGAAACAATTAGAGTTATTACCTCCCACAGAAATAATTAGGAGTTATTACCTCCCACAGAAACAATTATGAGTTATTACCTCCCATAGAAACAATTAGAAGTTATTACCTCCCACAGAAACAATTAGAAGTTATTACCTCCCACAGAAACAATTATGAGTTATTACCTCCCATAGAAACAATTAGGAGTTATTACCTCCCACAGAAACAATTAGAAGTTATGTACCTCCCACAGAAACAATTATGAGTTATTACCTCCCATAGAAACAATTAGGAGTTATTACCTCCCACAGAAAGAGTTAGCAAACTGACCCAGACCTTGGGGGGGGGAAGAGGAGGTGGTAAAGCTATGTAGTCTGACCATGACCCATTTTTTCAGATAATATTGTTCTCAAAGAAACGCCAAATAACCAGACAGAGGCAACGTTATTTGGACGTTGAATCGTGTACAACAAACACGTGAGCCAGATGCGACGCCATCTTGGACATTAGATCCACATGCACTTGTCTGGTTTGGGCGTTTCTCAAACTAAATATTTATGGGGGAAGTCCTAGGGAACTAGTCTCTTAGATTTGTCTTAGCTTACGAGACCAGACGTACAGAATCGACAAGAGAAGTAAAGGACTCTAGTGCAGAGAAATGATGGACTTAGTTTCCATAACAAGCTTTAGAGATAGACTTAGTAGTCTGGCATTCATCGTTTGATGAGACGGCTTAGTGTAGCACTTTCTAAATTAGTAGAAGTTTTACCAAAATAAAGATTGCTTCGAAGTCACGCTAGAATATAGATATTAGTACTCGCCACTGTCATAAGGTGTGTGTTGTATCCACCGGCGATAGCCTAATAACACACTCTGACTAACCAGTAGTATAGAAGACAACATAAGAAACAGACGTTATCACACTCGAGGCGACTTGCTTTAAATAAAAGTCCTCGCCATTTATTTTACTTGGAGTCTTGTATTAATTGAGAGGATTGACAGGAAAAGCATGTCTGGTTGTCAATCATTAGGATGTCTGGTTGTCAATCATTGGGATGTTTTGGTTGTCAATCATTAGGATGTCTGGTTGTCAGTCATTGGGATGCCTGTTTGTCAATCATTAGGATGTCTGGTTGTCAGTCACTGGGATGCCTGTTTGTCAATCATTGGAAGTATGTCTGGTTGTCAATCATTGGGATGCCTGTTTGTCAATCATTGGAAGTATATCTGGTTGTCAATCATTAGGATGCCTGGTTGTCAATCATTAGGATGTCTGGTTGTCAATCATTGGGATGCCTGTTTGTCAATCATTAGGATGTCTGGTTGTCAGTCATTGGGATGCCTGTTTGTCAATCATTGGAAGTATGTCTGGTTGTCAATCATTGGGATGTCTGGTTGTCAGTCATTGGGATGCCTGTTTGCCAATCATTGGAAGTATGTCTGGTTGTCAATCATTGGGATGTCTGGTTGTCAATCATTGGGATGCCTGGTTGTCAGTCATTGGGATGCCTGTTTGCCAATCATTGGAAGTATGTCTGGTTGTCAATCATTGGGATGCCTGGTTGTCAATCATTGGGATGCCTGGTTGTCAATCATTTAGATGTCTGGTAGTCAATCATTGGGATGTCGAGCACATGTTGAAAAGATGGACATATGTCGAGCATGTATTGATACTGTGGACATATGTCGAGCATTAAATTGAGAAGATGGACATATGTCTTGCTATGTTGAGAAGATGGACATATGTTTTGCTATGTTGAGAAGATGGACATATGTCTTGCTATGTTGAGAAGATGGGCATATGTCTTGCTATGTTGAGAAGATGGACATATGTTTTGCTACGTTGAAAAGATGGACATATGTCTTGCTATGTTGAGAAGATGGACATATGCCTTGCTATGTTGAGAAGATGGACATATGTCTTGCTATGTTGAGAAGATGGGCATATATCTTGCTATGTTGAAAAGATGGGCATATGTCGAGATATGTTGAGAAGATGGGCATATGTCGAGATATGTTAAAAAGGTGGACACATGTCGAGCAAGTGTTGAGAAGATGGACATATGCCTTGCTATGTTGAGAAGATGGACATATGTCTTGCTATGTTCAGAAGATGGGCATGTATCTTGCTATGTTGAAAAGATGGGCATATGTCGAGATGTGTTGAGTAGATGGACATATGTCTTGCTATGTTGAGAAGATGGACATATGTTTTGCTATGTTGAGAAGATGGACATATGTCTTGCTATGTTGAGAAGATGGGCATATGTCTTGCTATGTTGAGAAGATGGACATATGTTTTGCTACGTTGAAAAGATGGACATATGTCTTGCTATGTTGAGAAGATGGACATATGCCTTGCTATGTTGAGAAGATGGACATATGTCTTGCTATGTTGAGAAGATGGGCATATATCTTGCTATGTTGAAAAGATGGGCATATGTCGAGATATGTTGAGAAGATGGGCATATGTCGAGATATGTTAAAAAGGTGGACACATGTCGAGCATGTGTTGAGAAGATGGACATATGCCTTGCTATGTTGAGAAGATGGACATATGTCTTGCTATGTTCAGAAGATGGGCATATATCTTGCTATGTTGAAAAGATGGGCATATGTCGAGATGTGTTGAGTAGATGGACATATTTCGAGCTATGTTGAAAGGATGGACATATGTCGAGTACGTGTTGAGAAGATGGACATATGCCAAACATGTGTTGAAGAAGATGGACATATGTCGGGCTATGTTGAAAAGATGGACATATGTAGAGTATGTGTTGAGATGATGGATATATGTCGAGATATATTAAAAAGATGGACATATGTCGAGATATGTTGAGAAGATGGACATATGTTGAGATATGTTGAGAATATGTCGAGCATGTGTTGAGAAGATGGACATGTCTTGCTATGTTGAGAAGATGGACATATGTCTTGCTATGTTGAGAATATGGACATGTGTTGAGCATGTGTTGATACTGTGGACATATGTCGAACATTAAGTTGAGAAGATGGACATATGTCTTGCTATGTTGAGAAGATGGGCATATGTCGAGATATGTTGAGAAGATGGGCATATGTCGAGATATGTTTAAAAGGTGGACATATGTCGAGAATGTGTTGAGAAGATGACATATGTCGAGAATGTGTTGAGGAGATAGACATATGTCGAGCGTGTGTTGAGAAGATGGACATATGTCGAGCGTGTGTTGAGAAGATGGACATATGTCGAGCGTGTGTTGAGAAGATGGACATATGTCGAGCGTGTGTTGAAAAGATGGACATATGTTGAGCGTGTGTTGAGAAGATGGACATATGTTGAGCGTGTGTTGAGAAGATGGACATATGTCGAGCGTGTGTTGAGAAGATGGACATATGTCGAGCGTGTGTTGAGAAGATGGACATATGTCGAGCGTGTGTTGAGAAGATGGATATATGTCGAGCGTGTGTTGAAAAGATGGACATATGTCGAGCGTGTGTGAGAAGATGGATATATGTCGAGCGTGTGTTGAGAAGATGGACATATGTCGAGCGTGTGTTGAGAAGATGGATATATGTAGAGCGTGTGTTGAGAAGATGGACATATGTCGAGCGTGTGTTGAGAAGATGGACATATGTCGAGCGTGTGTTGAAAAGATGGACATATGTCGAGCGTGTGTTGAGAAGATGGACATATGTCGAGCGTGTGTTGAAAAGATGGACATATGTTGAGCGTGTGTTGAAAAGATGGACATATGTTGAGCTATATTGAGAAGAGACACCGACGGATTTCAAAACAGGTTTTAATATGGAGAACGTACAGAAAAAGAGTAAGAGCAAGAAAGACAAGAAGGCTGATAAGAGAAGCCAAGTTGGCAGTCACAAGCTCATTTGATAAACTGAACATCTCGCCCACAATAGATGCGGATTGAGCCCTATGTGACGTCATTCGGGGTTGGAAGGCTCGAGTGTTGTATAGACTAAAACTTGACGATCATGTCTTGATGTAATGATGTGAACTATGGACAATCAGACAAGGACAGAATAAGTAGGGAAGGGGAAAATAAATGCATTGCTATACCCACTTGTCTCTCTATAATTTTAGATCTCTACAGTAATTTGTCATTTCTGCTGATGACTTCATACCACACTTTTTCACAAATTGGAGACCTGACTTCGTTTGTTGAGACAACGATTCGCGCGGCTATGAAGTCTATACCGGGATTATGCTGCCCGTGACGGCCATTACGGCGATTCGGAAGTGTCCATTTTGAGATGTTATATGCAGCACGATCAATAGCACTATATAAACGACAAAACGCGCCATTTTTACAGAACGCAACACGATCAATAGAATAGTGGGAACGATCAGGATGAACACTTTGTTGGTATGGGGCCTAAGCAGATAAGGGCCAGCAGTAAAGCCTTTCCGTTCTAAACTCTATGTCTAAGATAATACAACATTGTTCTCTTACATTGTTTGCTATATTTTATATCTTTTACCTCCATTTTTGTTCCATATATTATAAATATCGCAGCTGTTCTCAGCTACATGGCCAGCAAAATGAACGGAGCAGCGGAAACATATTGTGGCCACAATTTAACTGCACACCGTTAACGATCCACTTTCGGTTTTAACAGTTTCCTGTTCCGGTCTCAAGTCCAATCTACCTCATCGACAGTCACAGTGGAGGTACTGGGAGAACGTCCCAAGGAATGACATTCACTGCTTCTTCTCCACCCGTCAGTCACGAGTCTCGTGTCTTTAAGTTCCTGCTCTCTGCTGCGGCGGCGGTCATAGCAGAGACAGGTGACGTGCAGCATAAAATGATGAGTGACTGGACAGAATGAATGAGATGTTAGATTTGCTTTAATGAGTCCAATTAATTTAATTGTCTGTCCATACCATACAAAAGTTGAGCGATCTGACTAGTAACGGATTTCAGTTTCTGTCGAGTCGTCACTGTCACCCCACTGTGGAAAGACTCTCTAAAAGTGGGGTGCACTCATTCTGGCGTTTGGTACCATATAATAATAATATATTGTAACTTATGTACTGTATCA
The DNA here is from genome assembly GCA_032433765.1 of Megaustenia siamemsis. Taxonomy (NCBI): domain Eukaryota; kingdom Metazoa; phylum Mollusca; class Gastropoda; order Stylommatophora; family Ariophantidae; genus Megaustenia; species Megaustenia siamemsis. Next base: position 666,877 of record JAVIAB010000073.1, on the reverse strand, counting down.
GGCTTAATTCATCAATTGCTACCACTACTTACCATTTAATTTAAGGCATTTTCATTGAGTTATTTGTGGATTACCATCATTGCACTCCAACATGTCAATGTCAAGGGCTCAGGTCCCCACCCCTGGCTTGTCCTGCAGCGACTGACGACTCCACTTCTCTGCCTTGGTTGATACATCCTCTTATACATTTTCATTTGAAGTTGAACTCATTTATCTTGAAAGTTCACTTGCACATGATAATGATGTCAGAAACATGAGAAGGGGGGGGGGGGGGGGGGGGGTTAGTTTTTTTTTACAAAATTATACAAATTAGGCGACTAATTTACACATCGACCACTCGTGACTCCCTCATAAGTCAACAGCACAACAGTTTAATCCTTGAATATCTGAGGTGCAGACAATAAACGATAAGAAATTACATCATCAACCATGGGTGAGTGAAGCTGAAGGGGCAAAACACTTGCTCGATAAGGTTTCTTCTGATGATCAGATTGCCTCCTGCTGCGAAACTCTGTATAAAGAGTTACCTATTACTATTATTAAGTAAAAGACAGAGAGCCCTTTTTAGCCTTTTACTTAAAATGGAAGTCATTGCTGTCTTACATAATCAAACATCATGGCTGCACATGAAACAACAGAGGATGTATACTAATGTATAGCATTATACTCGTACAAGCAGCAGACCTGTTGATGATCTAGTCTCTCCACAGCTTTCTATCTCTATACAATTGTTTATTATTACTTTGTTGACCCAGAACCATTCTCTTAGACTACCTCTTCTTCCCCCTGTTTTACCAGTTCTCACAATATAACTCATAGAAGCCAACAAGTGATGACTGTTTCCTTCTGATGTTAGTAAATAATTTTGTTTGTGTTGATTTCTGTCACTCCTCATTTCTTCATTACAAGGTCTGGATTTCATCCCCAGAAGTGGCAGATTGCTGTCTGGACTAATAAGGTTCTGGGTCCAGTGGTCACTGACCAAACAACTTGATGATTTAGACTTTGCTGATGACATAGCTCTCCTATCACACAGCCATTAACAGATGCAGGATAAAATGAGCATACTTGATGAGAGATCACAACAGCTAGGACTGAAGATTAATAGAGATAAGACCAACATTATGAGAATTAATACAGTTGGCAATAACCAAACAAAACTAGGAGAAGTACCTCTACTAGACATACAATCTTGCATATCTATCTATTGACCTTTCGAGCCGTAACCGGCCCATAGGGCGTAGACCAAGATACACCTTCTCCTATATGAATTTTTGTTCTAGCAGTTTTCTTTTAAAGATATTTTATCAAATCTCGCCATCTGTCTCTGTTCTGTGCAAGCAGTTCTATCTCATTGAGGGAGCCGATTCCTGCTGCTCTTGCCTCTCTCATCAATGTTCTTCTCAGTGAATCTTGCATATATCTGGGCAGTAATATAAATAAAGAGGGAGAAACAGAAAATGATACCAAAATAAGGATATCAAAAGCAAGAGGAGCTTTCATTGCACTGGGAAACATATGGAAATCCAAAGAAATTAGGTTAAATACAAAAATAAAAATTTTCAACTCAAATGTTAAGTCGGTCCTATTATATGGCTGTGAAACATGAAGAACAACAAAATTGACAATCATGAAGATACAGACTTTCATTAATGGATGCTTACGCAGTATAAAAGGATGGAAATGGCAGGACAGAACCACTAACATAGAATTATGGAAATGTACCAGTCAAATACCAGTGGATAAAGAGATACAGCGAAGACAATGGCGCTGGATAGGACACACACTACAGAAGCCAACTGAGAGTATTACACAACAGGCCCTTTTTTGGAATCCCCAGGGGAAAAGACAAAGAGAAAGACCAAGGAATTCTTGGAGAAGACAGATCGAAGCAGAGATGAAGATGATGGGGAAGATTGGAATGATCTTAAAAGAATGGCAAAAAGCAGAACGACTTGGAAAGTGTTTGTTGAAGACCTATGCTCCACTGGGAGCTAAAAAGGTAGAAGAAGAAGAATAAGGTTCTGGGGTTCACCCATTCTCTAAAATTGGGTACCAGAGATTTTTGCTGGGAAGTAAAGGTGGCCTGGTGTGATTACGACATCACCAAAAACTGTGCCTTGGTCATGGAAAAATCTGGTCACTAATACCACATTCCACATACACCTAGTAAGGCATGGAGGGAGCCTCTTTTGTTTTGTTTATTATTTCTTTCAGAAATCTTTATTCCTTCTTTTTAGATACCAAATGGTGTTCTCAATATTCTGGATATCCATGGTGATCTCCTTGCAATATACATCCTGAGAACATTGATAGAAAGAACTATAAAAGTAAAGAAAGATCTGTATATGTGCTTTGTAGACTACACAAAAGCATTTGACAAAGTAAAGCATGTGGAAATAATCAATATGCTGGAGGAGAAATTAAACATTGATGGCAAGGATCTGCGAATCATAAAAAAACATGTACTGGCAACAAACAGCAGCCATAAGAATTAGCAACCGAACAGGACAATTCCAAAATATAAAACAAGGAGTCAGACAAGACTGTGTTCTGTCGCCGAATTTGTTTTCACTTTACCGTGAAAATATTATGAGATCAATAGTAGATATAGAAGGAATCTAAGTTAACGGTCACAACATAAACAATTTGCAATATTCAAATGACACAGTCTTAATAGCAGAGACAGAGAATGAAATACAAGAAATGATAGATATAATAGTAAAAGAAAGCAACAAGTCATATCGAAGAAAACAGGACAAATCTGAAACAAGTACAACGTTTCAAATACTTGGGCACAATAATAACATCGGATGGAAGATACACCACGGAAATAAAAAGCAGAATAGCTCATGCCAAAAGAACATTTCAGAAAATGAAAAACATCTTTTGCAACAAATCTATATCAATAGAAGTGAGAAAGAGAGTTCATCTGTGCTATAAATAGCCAATTTTGACCTATGCAAGCGAATCATGGACAGTAGACAAACAAATTAAAAGATGATTAGAGGTCACAGAGATGGGATTTCTCAGAAGAATGTTGAAAGTTCCCTGGACAGCTAAAAAGATCAATGAGGAAATTCTCAAAGAGGCCCACACTAAAAGGGAGCTCCTAAAAACATCAAAAAGAAACAATCAACATTTTTTGGCACATCATGAGAAGAGGAAAGTTGGAATACTTGGTTACAACTGATGAAATAAAAGGTATGAGAGATAATACAAAGAGAGAAAATACTAGATGGCTTGGTGTCATAGCATGGAAAATAGTCAACAACAAAATTGATACGATGTACGATTGATAGAAGATTGTGGAAGAACATGATCGCCTATGTCAATCGGTATGACACATGATGATGATGGTGATCTCAATGTTCTTGTTATCTGTGATGTTCTCAATATTCTTGATATCCGTGATGCTCTCAATATTCATGTTATCCATAATGTTCTCAATATTCATGTTATCCGTAATGTTCTCAATATTCATGCTATCGGTGATGTTCTTAATATTCTTGATATCCATGATGTTCTTAATATTCTTGTTATCTGTAATGTTCTCAATATTCTTCTGTCAAACCAAATTTCTGTTGTCTGCAATGATTTTGTTGCTTATCTGATTGTCCCGGATTCAGTTCTGACTCTACCTACCACTGGACAACTCTATTTCTTTTGCCAAACCAGCATTGCTTCAAGGTTTGCTCGATTTCTCTGGAAAAACTGAGTGGCCTGTTATGACACCACCCATAAAATGTTTAAAGTCTAACCACTGCAGTCAGGGTTGTAGGTCTTGGAGGGAACCATCTGACTTGTATGTATTGGGGGGAACCATCAGGCTTGTATGTCTTGGAGGGAACCATCTGACTTGTATGTATTGGGGGGGGGGGAACCATCTGGCTTGTATGTCTTGGAGGGAACCATCTGGCTTGTATGTCTTGGAGGGAACCATCTGGCTTGTATGTCTTGGAGGGAACCATCAGGCTTGTATGTCTTGGAGGGAACCATCTGGCTTGTATGTCTTGGAGGGAACCATCAGGCTTGTATGTCTTGGAGGGAACCATCTGGCTTGTATGTATTGGGGGGAACCATCTGGCTTGTATGTATTGGGGGGGAACCATCTGGCTTGTATGTCTTGGAGGGAACCATCTGGTTTGTATGTCTTGGAGGGAACAATCTGGCTTGTATATCTTGGAGGGAACCATCTGGCTTGTATATCTTGGAGGGAACCATCTGGCTTGTATGTCTTGGAGGGAACAATCTGGCTTGTATATCTTGGAGGGAACCATCAGGCTTGTATATCTTGGAGGGAACAATCTGGCTTGTATGTCTTGGAGGGAACCATCTGGTTTGTATGTCTTGGAGGGAACCATCTGGCTTGTATATCTTGGAGGGAACCATCTGGTTTGTATGTCTTGGAGGGAACAATCTGGCTTGTATATTTTGGAGGGAACCATCTGGCTTGTATATCTTGGAGGGAACCATCTGGCTTGTATGTCTTGGAGGGAACAATCTGGCTTGTATATCTTGGAGGGAACCATCTGGCTTGTATGTCTTGGAGGGAACAATCTGGCTTGTATGTCTTGGAGGGAACCACCAGGCTTGTATATCTTGGAGGGAACCATCTGACTTATATGTATTGGAGGGAACCATCTGACTTATATGTATTGGAGGGAACCATCTGACTTGTATGTATTGGAGGGAACCATCTGACTTATATGTATTGGAGGGAACCATCTGACTTGTATGTATTGGAGGGAACCATCTGACTTGTATGTATTGGAGGGAACCATCTGACTTATATGTATTGGAGGGAACCATCTGACTTGTATGTATTGGAGGGAACCATCTGACTTATATGTATTGGAGGGAACCATCTGACTTGTATGTATTGGAGGGAACCATCTGACTTGTATGTATTGGAGGGAACCATCTGGCTTGTATGTCTTGGAGGGAACCACCAGGCTTGTATATCTTGGAGGGAATCATCAGGCTTGTATATCTTGGAGGGAACCACCAGGCTTGTATATCTTGGAGGGAACCATCTGACTTATATGTATTGGAGGGAACCATCTGACTTGTATGTATTGGGGGGAACCTCTTACTTGACTCTTGTTCTTCAACATCAAGAGAAAAATGAGTTGGGCCTGTGCTGTGTCTTCTCCCTGCATGGTTGTAATGTCTTTTGCTAATCCATCATCTTCTTAGTGTTCAATCTTCATTGTTCAGACTTGGTGACACAGAACAGTGGCTACTAGCAGGGTGTTGTGCATCCTTTTCAGAATACATTAAACTAATCAAAGAATGCATAAAACACAGGGACCATTTAAGCAAAGTTACAGACTTTGATTTTTGAGAATTCTTTTGATAGTGAAATAGTCATACATACAGATGGGTCAGTTGTTTGCCATGCAGTAGTTGGAGCTCTCACAGGCTGAAGTCAGAATTGTCAAGGAAGTAAATATAACATTTGCTTGGCTTCACGTAGTTTGATAATGGAGGTCATGGCAGTAACTAGAGCAGTAGCTTGGTTGGAGACAACAAATTTACCAATGTACTCTTTCTCTGTGAGTTTACTCAGGAACATTGAATTTGGCCGACCTCAACGGTAGATGCTGGACACTTTGTTGAAGAGGTCAAGCTTACAAAAATCTGCTTCTTTTTTTTTATGTCCGGTTGCTTGAGGAAATGAATGAGCAGACTGGACTTTCTGGAATGACTGTCGTGAAGAATAAATGAGCAGACTGGACTTTCTGGAATGGCTGTCGTGAAGAATAAATGAGCAGACTGGACTTTCTGGAATGACTGTCGTGAAGAATAAATGAGCAGACTGGACTTTCTGGAATGACTGTCGTGAAGAATAAATGAGCAGACTGGACTTTCTGGAATGACTGTCGTGAAGAATAAATGAGCAGTGGACCAGGCTGACATTAAATAATAATAAACAAGTATAATAATAGAAAGAATCATGATGCGAAGAGTGTGAAACAAAATCAGTCCAGAAATGAGTGACGAACTATGGTTTTGTTGGAGATAAAGGAACGAGCAATGCAATATATATCATAAGATCTTTAGTAGGAAGAGCCATAGAGGTGAAAACAGATCTATACCTATGTTTTATAGATTATACCAAAGCATTTGACAAAGTAAAGCACCAAGAAATAATAAAAATTTCAGAAGGCATGAATGCACACAACAAAGATCTAAGAATAATAAAGAACATATACTGGCAACAAACAGTGGCCATAAGAGGTGGTAATTAATTGGGAATATTTCAACAAATAAAACAGGGTGTTAGACAAGGTTGTGTGCTGTCACCAGATTTGTTTAATATGTATAGTGAGATTATTTTAAGATCCATAAGGGGCATGCCTGGAATAAACAATTGGAGGTCATAATATAAAAAATCTAAGGTATGTTGATAATACAGTCTTAATTGCTAAGAGTGAAAATGAGTTGCAAGAAATGTTAGACATTATAGTGAAGGAAAGCAAAAATAAAGGACTCAGCTTTAATAGCAGAAAGACAGAAGTAATGGTAACAACAAAGAAAAAGACATCACCTCAGTGCAAAATAAAGACAAGTGGAACAATGTTAAAACAGGTAAATGAATCTAAATATTTGGGAACTTTGTTAACCTCAGATGGAAGATGTACAACAGAGGTGAGATGCAGAATGGCTCAGGCAAAAGCAGTTTTCCAAAAAAATGAGGAAGATACTATGCAATCCATTTTTGACAATAGAAACAAGAAAAAGAGTCTTAAATGTTATGTAGAGCCAGTCTTAACATATGGATGTGAATCAAGGACAATAGGACAACAGACAAGAAAATCACTGGATTCTGTAGAAATGTGGTTTTACAGAATAATGTTAATGAAAAATGACCAGTTGGCTTGGTTCATCCTGTGTCCAGCCTGTTCATTATTTCTGCTGTTTGTTACTTTCTTTATATCCTGCTTACAAACCAGTCAACTTGTCCCTCGTTGCTTCCAGTGACCTACCCACTAGATCTGACCAAGACCAGGCTGCAGATTCAAGGGGAGGCAGTAGGCAGCCATGTGGTGTCCCACCCACACCGGGGTATGCTAGCCACGGCAGCTGGTATTGGTAGGTCTATAGTTTGTCTGTTTATGAGAGTCTTACAGACTTTGTATGTATGTCTGGTAGAAGTGCTAGCAGATACACAATAAACATAGCTACCGTTGATGACAAGAATTGTTTGGCACAACATAGAACATGCGATGCTTAGATCCATCATCATCAGGTTCTGTATTGTATGACTGCTTTCATTATATCAGTCAAGCTTCTGGCCTGAAATTAGTCAGTGAACCATAGCTGACTGTTTGTGTCAAGACCAGTGAACCAAACTGACAGATTTTGTCAGGACTCATGTTTAACGTTGTATTTGTTTTTATCAAACACATAGTTACAAATACTACAGTATCATCAAATATGCACAGTTTTTATTTCAAATTCTGCCAATTTTTAAGAAATTTGTTATTTTTCCCTTTTTTCCCCCCTCATGACATGGGAAATTCCAATCCTTGGCATTGACGTCAAAGAAACCTTTGTAACAAAGGATGAGCAAACAATGCCGCTGAACATATGGGCTGATCTCACATTTTACAGCCACAGTTTGAATAGTCAGTGGAAACACGGGGTGGGGGGAGGGGCATGTAATGTGGTCACGTTTCAGGCTAAAAATCGACCGTGAAGCAGGAAATGATGACCACATGACCGTGAAGCAGGAAATGATGACCACATGACCGTGAAGCAGGAAATGATGACCACATGACCGTGAAGCAGGGAACGATGACCACATGACCGTGAAGCAGGAAATGATGACCACATGACCGTGAAGCAGGAAATGATGACAACTCGACCGTGAAGCAGGAAACGATGACCACACGACCGTGAAGCAGAAAATGATGACAACTCGACCGTGAAGCAGGGAACGATGACCACACGACCGTGAAGCAGGAAATGATGACCACATGACCGTGAAGCAGGAAATCATGACAACTCGACCGTGAAGCAAGAAATGATGACCGCACTGGATTCCCATGTCTCATCTTTGGTAAATACACTGCTGTGTAGCTAAAGTTAACAGAGATTCTGATGTTCAAAATTGAAATATGACATTTAAGTGCTAGTCATTTTTACTATGGTATTGTAAACAAGTGAGTCACGTATACATATTATAATTAAGAGTTAATTACGAGGAAGGCTTTGTTCATCTAAAAAATTAAAAATTTGACTTTCACAGCATTTTCTCATTTCTTGTGTCTTTAAATGAGGGCTATGGATGAAGGTCACATGTCCAGTGCAGCAGCCAGACAGGTGCAAACAAGTTAGGATATTTGTTCACTGAAGATAACTTGGTCAGATCATGACAGCTATTAGTTCTACCAGAAGGAGACACCAAACATATGATCATAACAAAGATTGAGGGGACTACATGCACACTGAGGAAACAGTACACAAAGATTGTGGAGATTGCACACATGAAAGATTGAGGAAACAGTACACAAAGATTGTGGAGATTGCACACATGAAAGATTGAGGAAACAGTACACAAAGATTGTGGGGATTGCACACGTGAAGGATTGAGGAAACAGTACGCAAATACAAGAAGGCAGTACATAAAGAGGAGACAGTACACAAAGTTTGAGGAGGCAGTACACATAGAGGAGACAGTACATACAGATTGAGGAGAAAGTACACAAAGATTGAGGGGACAATACACAAAGATTGAGAAGACTACATACAGATTGTTGAGACAGCACACAAAGATTGTGACTACATACTAAGACTAAGGAGATTACCCTTAGGATTGAGGAGACTATAGACAAAGATGAAGCAGACTGTACAGGCCAAGACTGAGGAGACATTAGACAAAGATGAAGCATACTGTACAAGCCAAGACTGAGGAGACAGACAAAGATAAAGCAGACTGTACAAGCCAAGACTGAGGAGATATTAGACAAAGATAAAGCAGACTGTACAGGCCAAGACAGAGGAGACATTAGACAAAGATGAAGCAGACTGTACAGGCCAAGACAGAGGAGACATTAGACAAAGATGAAGCAGAATGTACAAGCAAAGACTGAGGAGACATTAGACAAAGATAAAGCAGACTGTACAGGCCAAGACAGAGGAGACATTAGACAAAGATGAAGCAAACTGTACAAGCCAAGACTGAGGAGACATTAGACAAAGATAAAGCAGACTGTACAAGCCAAGACTGAGGAGACATTAGACAAAGATAAAGCAGAATGTACAGGCCAAGACAGAGGAGACATTAGACAAAGATGAAGCAGAATGTACAAGCCAAGACTGAGGAGACATTAGACAAAGATGAAGCAGACTGTACAAGCCAAGACTGAGGAGACATTAGACAAAGATGAAGCAGACTGTACAAGCCAAGACTGAGGAGACATTAGACAAAGATGAAGCAGACTGTACAAGCCAAGACTGAGGAGACATTAGACAAAGATGAAGCAGACTGTACAGGCCAAGACAGAGGAGACATTAGACAAAGATGAAGCAGACTGTACAGGCCAAACTGAGGTGTGGATTTGACTTACAGATGTACAATTGTAGTTTCCACTAGTTGTACACATTAATGTAGCTTCTGCTAGTTGTACACATTAGGTAGCTTCTGCTAGTTGTACACATCAATGTAGCTTCCTCTAGTTGTACACATCAGTGTAGCTTCCACTAGTTGTTATACACATCAACGTAGCTTCCACCAGTTGTACACATCATTGTAGCTTCCACCAGTCATACACATCAATGTAGTTCCACTAGTTGTACACATTGTAGCTTCTGTTAGTTGTACACATTATTATAGCTTCCACCTGTTGTTCAAATAAATGTAGTTTCCACCAGCTGTACACATCATTATAGCTTCTGCCAGTTGTACACTTCAATGTAGCTTCCACCAGTTGTACACAATGTAGCTTCCACCAGATGTACACAATGCAGCTTCCACCAGTTGTACACACCAAAGCAGCTTCCACCAGTTGTACACACCAATGTAGCTTCCACCTGTTGTACACATCAATGTAGCTTCCACCAGCTGTACACATCATTGTAGCTTCCACCAGTTGTACACATCAACGTGGTTTCCACCAGTTGTACACATCAATGTGGTTTCCACCAGCTGTACACAATGTAGCTTCCACCAGTTGTACACATCATTGTAGCTTCCACCAGTTGTACACAATGTAGCTTCCACCAGTTGTATACATCAATGTAGCTTCCACCAGTTGTACACATCAATGTAGGTTCCACCAGTTGTACACATCAATGTAGCTTCCACCAGTTGTACGCATCATTGTAGCTTCCACCAGTTGTACACATCAATGTGGTTTCCACCAGTTGTACACATCAATGTGGTTTCCACCAGCTGTACACATCAATGTGGTTTCCACCAGTTGTACACAATGTAGCTTCCACCAGTTGTACACAATGTAGCTTCCACCAGTAGTACACAATGTAGCTTCCACCAATTGTACACAATGTAGCTTCCACCAGTTGTACACAATGTAGCTTCCACCAATTGTACACAATGTAGCTTCCACCAGTTGTACACATCAATGTAGCTTCCACCAATTGTACACATCAATGTGGTTTCCACCAGCTGTACACAATGCAGCTTCCACCAGTTGTACACAATGTAGCTTCCACCAGTTGTACACAATGTAGCTTCCACCAGTTGTACACAATGTAGCTTCCACCAATTGTACACAATGTAGCTTCCACCAGTTGTACACATCAATGTAGCTTCCACCAGTTGTACACATCATTGTAGCTTCCACCAGCTGTACACATCAATGTAGCTTCCACCAGTTGTACACAATGTAGCTTCCACCAGTTGTACACAATGTAGCTTCCACCAGTTGTACACAATGTAGCTTCCACCAGTTGTACACATCAATGTAGCTTCCACCAGCTGTACACAATGTAGCTTCCACCAGTTGTACACATGAATGTAGCTTCCACCAGTTGTACACATCAATGTAGCTTCCACCAGTTGTACACATCAATGTAGCTTTCACCAGTTGTACACATCAATGTAGATTCTACCAGTTGTACACATCAATGTAGCTTCCACTAGTTGTACACATCAATGTAGCTTCCACCAGCTGTACACATCAATGTAGCTTCCACCTGTTGTACACATCAATGTAGCTTCCACCAGTTGTACACAATGTAGCTTCCACCAGTTGTACACATCAATGTAGCTTCCACCAGTTGTACACAATGTAGCTTCCACCAGTTGTACACATCAATGTAGCTTCCACCAATTATACACATCAATGTAGCTTCCACCTGTTGTACACATCATTGTAGCCTCCACCAGCTGTACACATCAATGTAGCTTCCACCAGTTGTACACATCAATGTAGCTTCCACCAATTGTACACATCAATGTAGCTTCCACCAGTTGTACACATCAATGTAGCTTCCACCAGTTGTACACATCAATGTAGTTTCCACCAATTGTACACATCAATGTAGCTTCCACCTGTTGTACACATCATTGTAGCTTCCACCAGCTGTACACAGCAATGTAGCTTCCACCAGTTGTACACATCAATGTAGCTTCCACTAGTTGTACACATCAATGTAGCTTCCACCAGCTGTACACATCAATGTAGCTTCCACTAGTTGTACACATCAATGTAGCTTCCACTAGTTGTACACATCAATGTAGCTTCCACTAGTTGTACACATCAATGTAGCTTCCACCAGTTGTACACATCAATGTAGCTTCCACCAGTTGTACACATCAATGTAGCTTCCACTAGTTGTACACATCAATGTAGCTTCCACCAGTTGTACACATCAATGTAGCTTCCACTAGTTGTACACATCAATGCAGCTTCCACCAGTTGTACACATCAATGTAGCTTTCACCTGTTGTACACATCATTGTAGCTTCCACCTGTTGTACATATTAAAATAGCTTCCAGTCTGTACACAGCTACATTAAAAAGAAGTGATAGATTTACTGCTCTGAGTTTCTAACAAATTCTTGTAGATCAATGTTTCTGGTGTCTTTCAGTGAGAGAGGAAGGGCTGCGGAAACTGTGGCAAGGAGTGACGCCAGCATTGTACAGACAAATTAGTGAGTGAGTTAGTTAGAGAGCGATGCAGTGTCATGTCAACAGGAAGCACCCTAACATAATACAGCACATTCTACAATATTTGGAAAAATATATACTGATGTCATGACATCACGCTTGTAGGGCTGAAAGTGGATCTTACCAAACGTGAAAAAAGGAAGGTCTGATTAGTCGGATCAGCTGATCAGGGAAATAATCTTTATAATGGTTCAGGGGGGGACTGGTTGGTCTCAAGCCAAGACGCTGATCTCAAGGCAGAGAGGTTGAGAGTTCAAATGCTGGCTGCACCAACTGGGAATTTTAATTATAATTTCTCTCCTCGGCAACCACCCCTGGTCTCAGCAGCAAGCCGCAGCTTTAAATTTCAATTGCTCATCGATGGAAAAAATATGAGTACCTCCAAAGATGAAGTCAGCCTGTGTGGCGATGGACCCTTATGTACATGGATATCAGGGAAAAATGGATTTAACATGCAAAATTCAGTTCCTAGTCTCTAGGGACTACTCCTGAGGTGAAAGCTTGCGAACGCAAAAAAAAAAAATAAATAAATGGTCAAGAATTTGAGGTTTTGAAGTGTTCAAGAGGCACCACTTTGATGTGGAGAGACCATTGTTCTTCCTTTTTGTCATGCTTGTCATTGAGATATCATTGTTACATGCTTGTCATTGAGATATCATTGTTACATGTTTGTCATTGAGATATCATTGTTACATGCTTGTCATTGAGATATCATTGTTACATGTTTGTCATTGAGATATCATTGTTACGTGTTTGAATTTGAGATATCATTGTTACATGTTTGTCATTGAGATATCATTGTTACATGTTTGCTTTTGAGATATCATTGTTACATGTTTGTCATTGAGATATCATTGTTACTTGTTTGTCATTGAGATATCATTGTTACTTGTTTGTCATTGAGATATCATTGTTTCATGTTTGTCTTTGAGATATCATCATCATTGAGATACTAGTGTTACATGCTTTTCATTGAGATGTCATGGTTACATGCTTGTCATTGAAATGTCATTGTTATCTGTTTGTCATGATGTTATGCATGTTAATTTAATATGTCACCTGTGTCAATGAAATACTATTTCAGATGTGGCATGAGTGAGACCACATGTCAATGAGAAAACATTTCATATGTGGCATGAGTGAGATAACATTTCAGATGTGGCATGAGTGAGATACCATGTCAGTGAGATAACATTTCATATGTGGCATGAGTGAGATAACATCAGGGAGATATTATGTCAGTGAGATAACTTAGCACACATGTGTCAGTGAGATATTATGTCATTGAGATAACTTACCACATATGTTAATGAGATATTATGTCAGTGAGATAACTTATCACACCTGTGTCAGTGAGATATTATGTAAGTGAGATAACTTATCACACTTGTGTCAGTGAGATATTATGTCAATGAGATAACTTATCACACTTGTGTCAGTGAGATATTATGTCAGTGAGATAACTTATCACACTTGTGTCAGTGAGATATTATGTCAATGAGATAACTTATCACACTTGTGTCAGTGAGATATTATGTCAGTGAGATAACTTATCACACTTGTGTCAGTGAGATATTATGTCAGTGAGATAACTTATCACACTTGTGTCAGTGAGATATTATGTCAGTGAGATAACTTATCACACTTGTGTCAGTGAGATATTATGTCAATGAGATAACTTATCACACTTGTGTCAGTGAGATATTATGTCAATGAGATAACTTATCACACTTGTGTCCGTGAGATATTATCTCAGTGAGATAATATATCACAATGTGTTAGTGTTATAATATGTCACATTGTGTTAATGAGATAACATGAAGCTGATATAGAGACATACCTTATTTGTGTAGATATTACATGATTTACAGCTCTAGCAACAGATTGTACTTGACTAGTTCTGGTCATATTTCCTCTTCAGTCTACACCGGCTGCAGAATGAGCTTTTATGAAATTCTTAGAGACCAAGTGTTCAAGAAGGGTGACCATGGTGTGTTCCCTGTTTGGTGCGTATATAGGTGTTGTCTGTGTGCATGCATGTGAGAGAGATATTGGTTAAAGTAGAGTCCACATTGATGTAAGTGAAGGTATAAAGTTAGACCACATTGATGTAAGTGAAGATATACAGTTAGACCACATTGATGTAAGTGAAGATATACAGTTAGACCACATTGATGTAAGTGAAGATATACAGTTAGACCACATTGATGTAAGTGAAGGTATACAGTTAGACCACATTGATGTAAGTGAAGATATAAAGTTAGACCACATTGATGTAAGTGAAGGTATAAAGTTAGACCACATTGATGTAAGTGAAGATATAAAGTTAGACCACATTGATATACGTGAAGATATACAGTTAGACCACATTGATGTAAGTGAAGATATACAGTTAGACCACATTGATGTAAGTGAAGGTATAAAGTTAGACCACATTGATGTAAGTGAAGGTATAAAGTTAGACCACATTGATGTAAGTGAAGGTATAAAGTTAGACCACATTGATGTTAGTGAAGATATAAAGTTAGACCACATTGATGTAAGTGACGATATACAGTTATACCACATTGATGTAAGTGAAGATATAAAGTTAGACCACATTGATGTAAGTGAAGATATACAGTTAGACCACATTGATGTAAGTGAAGGTATAAAGTTAGACCACATTGATGTAAGTGAAGATATACAGTTAGACCACATTGATGTAAGTGAAGATATAAAGTTAGACCACATTGATGTAAGTGAAGATATACAGTTAGACCACATTGATGTAAGTGAAGATATACAGTTAGACCACATTGATGTAAGTGAAGATATACAGTTAGAACACATTGATGTAAGTGAAGATATAAAGTTAGACCACATTGATGTAAGTGAAGATATACAGTTAGACCACATTGATGTAAGTGAAGATATACAGTTAGACCACATTGATGTAAGTGAAGATATACAGTTAGACCACATTGATGTAAGTGAAGGTATACAGTTAGACCACATTGATGTAAGTGAAGATATAAAGTTAGACCACATTGATGTAAGTGAAGGTATAAAGTTAGACCACATTGATGTAAGTGAAGATATAAAGTTAGACCACATTGATGTTAGTGAAGATATAAAGTTAGACCACATTGATGTAAGTGAAGATATACAGTTAGACCACATTGATGTAAGTGAAGGTATAAAGTTAGACCACATTGATGTAAGTGAAGGTATAAAGTTAGACCACATTGATGTAAGTGAAGGTATAAAGTTAGACCACATTGATGTTAGTGAAGATATAAAGTTAGACCACATTGATGTAAGTGAAGATATACAGTTAGACCACATTGATGTAAGTGAAGATATAAAGTTAGACCACATTGATGTAAGTGAAGATATACAGTTAGACCACATTGATGTAAGTGAAGGTATAAAGTTAGACCACATTGATGTAAGTGAAGATATACAGTTAGACCACATTGATGTAAGTGAAGATATAAAGTTAGACCACATTGATGTAAGTGAAGATATACAGTTAGACCACATTGATGTAAGTGAAGATATACAGTTAGACCACATTGATGTAAGTGAAGATATACAGTTAGAACACATTGATGTAAGTGAAGATATACAGTTAGACCACATTGATGTAAGTGAAGATATACAGTTAGACCACATTGATGTAAGTGAAGATATACAGTTAGACCACATTGATGTAAGTGAAGGTATAAAGTTAGACCACATTGATGTTAGTGAAAGTATAAATGTGCTGGAGTTGATTAAGTTTCCTTCTTATTTATGTCTTGTCTAGCTACTTATATATCAGAGTTCACATAGATCACAGCACAATGTCTTGATCTGGTCAACAATCACAGACTATGAATAGTGCTTGTTCAAGTTTAGTAATCATCAAGTGTACATGAGAAGGTGTATATTTTGAGTAACTTGTTTTACATTCTAAGATCAATGTTCTTGTTTTGGATGCCACAAAGGTTACCACCCATGGTTGTGGAGCCATCTCTTGGTACTTATTGTCCGTGACTTCTATCATGCTATCTCTTATTCACAACTTGTCTTGGCAATACTTTGATTCTATCTCTAAGTCTGAACTCTTAACCTACTTTTAACTAATTACTATTTTTCTGTGAGCACAAAACTTCTGACTATAACTTGAAAGACTTCTCTACTAAACTAGATCTTCCTGACTCATGTTCACTAGGTGGTTCTCTATCTCAAACTTATCTATATTGAACTTTTTCTCTATTTCTAGGTTTCTACAAGTTTCTCTCCCTCAGTGTTTCTGGAGGTTCCTCTGATGTTTCTCAACTCAAACTCTCAACCCCTGGTTGTTTCTTGTCCTGATAGATTCTAAAGCATGAGGTTAAATACCTCGGTCTCATTTGCATAAGTTCTTGGCTCAGAAAACACATGGCTGAAAGACACTTTATTTCTGAACACTTATTTACATAACTAGCATGTCTACTCATATAGATATATAAAGTTAACAAGTCGTAAGGTGTAGTAAGACACTGTTTGTCAAAAGTCCAACTGGAATTCACAATTCACAAATACTTGGTGGTCTAAACAGCCACATAATCACTAATCACAATTGTATCTATGTACACAAACTCAAAATAGTTCACAGCTCACACTCCTGGTGAGTCTGTGCCTACACTAATCATAAATGTATCTATGTACACAAACTCAAAATAGTTCACAGCTCACACTCCTGGTGAGTCTGTGCCTACACTAATCATAAATGTATCTATGTACATAACTTAAATAGTTCACATCTAAGAATCTGAAAAGTAGTCCTGTGATCGGTGACACTGTTCACGTGAATATTCCTACTCTGGCTCATGGCTTCTGTCTTTCTCTCTGTGTGCTTGACAGTGTGTTTTCTCTCTCTCCAAGCATTTCTTTGTTTCTGGTTAACTTAGCTATCACCATTCCGGCTTGTCTTCTGTCTCCATTTCTTTTTCTACTGGCCATAGATTGGATTATGAAAATAACTCAAAACAACAGAAATGGAATTCCAGTGGCCACTGACCAAACAACTTGATGATTTAGACTTTGCTGATGACATAGCTCTCCTATCACACAGCCATCAACAGATGCAGGATAAAAATGTACCAGTCAAATACCAGTGGATAAAGAGATACAGCAAAGACGATGGCGCTGGATAGGACACACACTACGGAAGCCAACTGAGAGTATTACACAACAGGCCCTTTTTTGGAATCCCCAGGGGAAAAGACAAAGAGGAAGACCAAGGAATTCTTGGAGAAGACAGATAGAAGCAGAGATGAAGATGATGGGGAAGACATGGAATGATCTTAAAAGAATGGCAAAAAACAGAACGACTTGGAAAGTGTTTGTTGAAGACCTATGCTCTACTGGGAGCTAAAAAGGTAGAAGAAGACTATCTAGGACCACCACCATCACTAGACTCAGACTCATAAAGACTTCCATTAGCTTTATAATCTCTTTCCTGATAATAGAACAATATGAACTCTGAGGCATCCATGACAAGCTCAACATGAACTCTGAGGCATCCATGACAAGCTCAACACGAACTCTGTAACACCAATGAGAAGCTCAACATGAACTCTGTAACACCAATGAGAAGCTCAACATGAACTCTGTAACATCAGTGATCAGCACAACATGAACTCTATAACATCAATGAGAAGCTCAACATGAACTCTGTAACATCAGTGATCACCTCAACATGAACTCTGTAACATCAGTGATCAGCTCAACATGAACTCTGTAACATCAGTGATCAGCTCAACATGAACTCTGTGACATCAATGTGAAGCTCAACATGAACTCTGTAACATCAATGAGAAGCTCAACATGAACTCTGTAACATCAGTGATCATCTCAACATAAACTCTGTGACATCAATGTGAAGCTCAACATGAACTCTGTAACATCAATGAGAAGCTCAACATGAACTCTGTAACATCAGTGATCAGCTCAACATGAACTCTGTGACATCAATGTGAAGCTCAACATGAACTCTGTAACATCAATGAGAAGCTCAACATGAACTCTGTAACATCAGTGATCAGCTCAACATAAACTCTGTGACATCAATGTGAAGCTCAACATGAACTCTGTAACATCAATGAGAAGCTCAACATGAACTCTGTAACATCAGTGATCAGCTCAACATGAACTCTGTAACATCAGTGATCAGCTCAACATAAACTCTGTGACATCAATGTGAAGCTCAACATGAACTCTGTAACATCAGTGAGAAGCTCAACATGAACTCTGTAACATCAATGAGAAGCTCAACATGAACTCTGTGACATCAATGAGAGGTTCAACATGAACTCTGTGACATCAATGAGAGGCTCAACATGAACTCTGTGACATTAATGAGAAGCTCAACATGAACTGTGAGGCATCAGTGTGAAACTCAACATGAACCCCTAGTTGTTAGTGAGAAGCTCTACATGAATGTTGTAGCTTCACTGAGAAGCTCACCACTGATAACTCCTCTGGCTATTTATTAAGAACTATGGTAGGAATGTTACTTTCCAGAATTTGTTGAAATTGCCAAAAGTTCTTTCCCATGCTCACTTTAAACATGGGACATCCATTTTTTGTCTGTCTCATTTGGTTTTATATTTAGCATCAGCCTGAAAGTTTGACTTAATCTTGCAGTTCAATCTGATGTCAGTTATTGTCTGTCTCATTTGGTTTTATATTTAGCATCAGCCTGAAAGTTTGACTTAATCTTGCAGTTCAATCTGATGTGAGTTATTGTCTATCTCATTTGGTTTTATATTTAGCATCAGCCTGAAAGTTTGACTTAATCTTGCAGTTCAATCTGATGTGAGTTATTGTCTATCTCATTTGGTTTTATATTTAGCATCAGCCTGAAAGTTTGACTGAATCTTGCAGTTCAATCTGATGTGAGTTATTGTCTATCTCATTTGGTTTGATATTTAGCATCAGCCTGAAAGTTTGACTGAATCTTGCAGTTCAATCTGATGTGAGTTATTGTCTATCTCATTTGGTTTGATATTTAGCATCAGCCTGAAAGTTTGACTGAATCTTGCAGTTCAATCTGATGTGAGTTATTGTCTATCTCATTTACCCTCTAGGAAAGCATCTCTATCTGGCCTTCTAGCTGGGGCCCTAGGGCAGTTTGTATCAAGCCCGACTGACCTGGTCAAAGTCCACATGCAGATGGAAGGAAAGAGAAGACTACAGGGTAAGCCTCCCAGGTATGTTTGGTGTTTTGTAATCAACAAGGTGAAGGACACAGCTTTGATCTAGTCTGTCTATTGATTAGTTTGTATCACCCACATGCAACAAGGTGAAGGACACAGCTTTGATCTAGTCTGTCTATTGATTAGTTTGTATCACCCACATGCAACAAGGTGAAGGACACAGCGTTGATCTAGTCTGTCTATTGATTAGTTTGTATCACCCACATGCAACAAGGTGAAGGACACAGCTTTGATCTAGTCTGTCTATTGATTAGTTTGTATCACCCACATGCAACAAGGTGAAGGACACAATTTTAATCTAGTCTGTCTAGTACTCTCTCTCATATGTTTGATCTATATGTGTATGTCTTCTATTGGCAGTATTTGAACATGATGGTCTAAAGAGACAAGATTATAGACAAAGTTATATGAGAAAGAGTTGGCCTAGAACCAGTTTTGAATGACATACAAAGACAACATATAAAATGGTTTGACCACATGGGAAGAATGTCTAGTGACATCATACCGTACAAGGTAGACACTAAAATAGAGACAGACACAGAGCTTAAGGCAGACACAGATTATGTTGGAGTGACAACATCATCAAGTGTCAGTGACTGTGGCTGTCAGAAGATCATGAACCAAAACTTTTCATCTCCCTTGACACCTGAAGCAGTAAAGTTGTCACATCTTTATTTACTTAATGAATGTGTATTGTCATCTGTTGATGTTCAAAGTTTGCACTTGAGTGTTGTCACCTTCTATTGTTGAAGGTTTGCACTTGAGTGTTGTCACCTTCTAATGTTGAAGGTTTGTACTTGAGTGTTGTCACCTTCTAATGTTGAAGGTTTGCACTTGAGTGTTGTCACCTTCTAATGTTGAAGGTTTGCACTTGAGTGTTGTCACCTTCTAATGTTGAAGGTTTGTACTTGAGTGTTGTCACCTTCTAATGTTCAAGGTTTGCACTTGAGTGTTGTCACCTTCTAATGTTGAAGGTTTGTACTTGAGTGTTGTCTCCTTCTAATGATGAAGGTTTGCACTTGAGTGTTGTAACCTTCTAATGTTGAAGGTTTGCACTTGAGTGTTGTAACCTTCTAATGTTGAAGGTTTGCATTTGAGTGTTGTAACCTTCTAATGTTGAAGGTTAGCACTTGAGTGTTGTCACCTTCTAATGTTGAAGGTTTTCACTTGAGTGTTGTCATCTTACAGATGATGAAACCTTCTCATTACTCACATAAACACACATGCAAACATTTATACATACACACACACACACTATTTTAAAAATAAACAAATGAACTATCCACATTGAGTCTTCCTCTCGTATAAAGAGGCACTATCCACATTGAGTTTTCCTCTGGTATAAAGATGAACTATCCACATTGAATCTTCCTCTCGTATAAAGAGGCACTATCCATATTGAGTTTTCCTCTGGTATAAAGATGAACTATCCACATTAAATCTTCCTCTGGTATAAAGATGAACTAACCACATTGAGTCTTCCTCTGGTATAAAGATGAACTATCCACATTGAATCTTCCTCTGGTATAAAGATGAACTATCCACATTGGATCTTTCTCTGGTATAAAGATGAACTATCCACATTGGGTCTTCCTCTGGTATAAAGATGAACTATCCACATTGAATCTTCCTCTGGTATAAAGATGAACTATCCACATTGAATCTTCCTCTGGTATAAAGATGAACTATCCACATTGAATCTTCCTCTGGTATAAAGATGAACTATCCACATTGAATCTTTCTCTGGTATAAAGATGAACTATCCACATTGAATCTTCCTCTGGTATAAAGATGAACTATCCACATTGAATCTTCCTCTGGTATAAAGATGAACTATCCACATTGAATCTTCCTCTGGTATAAAGATGAACTATCCACATTGAATCTTCCTCTGGTATAAAAATGAACTATCCACATTGGGTCTTCCTCTGGTATAAAGATGAACTATCCACATTGAATCTTCCTCTGGTATAAAGATGAACTATCCACATTGGGTCTTCCTCTGGTATTAAGATGAACTATCCACATTGAATCTTCCTCTGGTATAAAAATGAACTATCCACATTGGGTCTTCCTCTGGTATAAAGATGAACTATCCACATTGAATCTTCCTCTGGTATAAAGATGAACTATCCACATTTGGTCTTCCTCTGGTATAAAGATGAACTATCCACATTGAATCTTCCTCTGGTATAAAGATGAACTATCCACATTGAATCTTCCTCTGTTATAAAGATGAACTATCCACATTGAATCTTCCTCTGGTATAAAGATGAACTATCTACATTGAATCTTCCTCTGGTATAAAGATGAACTATCCACATTGAATCTTCCTCTGTTATAAAGATGAACTATCCACATTGAGTCTTCCTCTGTTATAAAGATGAACTATCCACATTGAATCTTCCTCTGGTATAAAGATGAACTATCCACATTGAATCTTCCTCTGGTATAAAGATGAACTATCCACATTGAATCTTCCTCTGTTATAAAGATGAACTATCCACATTGAATCTTCCTCTGGTATAAAGATGAACTATCCACATTGAATCTTCCTCTGTTATAAAGATGAACTATCCACATTGAGTCTTCCTCTGTTATAAAGATGAACTATCTACATTGAGTCTTCCTCTGTTATAAAGATGAACTATCCACATTGAGTCTTCATCTGGTGTAAAAATGAACTATCCACATTGAATCTTCCTCTGTTATAAAGATGAACTATCCACATTGAATCTTCCTCTGGTATAAAGATGAACTATCCACATTGAATCTTCCTCTGGTATAAAGATGAACTATCCACATTGAATCTTCCTCTGTTATAAAGATGAACTATCTACATTGAGTCTTCCTCTGTTATAAAGATGAACTATCCACATTGAGTCTTCCTCTGTTATAAAGATGAACTATCTACATTGAGTCTTCCTCTGTTATAAAGATGAACTAACCACATTGAATCTTCCTCTTGTCAAAGATGAACTATCCACATTGAGTCTTCCTCTAGTATAAAGATGAACTATCCACATTAAATCTTCCTCTGGTCTAAAGATGAACTAACCACTTTGAAAGAAACAATCAACATTTTTCGGGCACATCATGAGAAGAGGAAAGTTGGAATACTTGGTTACAAACGGCAAAAGGAAAGAGAGATCGTGGACGACAAAGAGAGAAAATACTGGATAGCTGGGTGTTATAGCATGGAAAACTGTCAACAACAGAACTGATATGACGCACTGTAGATAGAAGATTGTGGAAATACATGATCGTCTATGCCAACCGGTATGGCACATGATGATGAACTAAATTGAGTCTTCCTCTGTTATAAAGATGAACTAACCACATTGAATCTTCCTCTTGTCTAAGATGAACTATCCACATTGAGTCTTCCTCTGGTATAAAGATGAACTATCCACATTGAATCTTACTCTGGTATAAAGATGAACTATCCACATTCAATCTTCCTCTGGTATAAAGATGAACTATCCACATTGAATCTTCCTCTCGTATAAAGTGGTACTATCCACATTGAATCTTCCTTTTGTATCAATATGATCTATCCACATTGAATCTTCCTATGGTATAAAGATGAACTATCCACATTGAATCTTCCTCTGGTATATAGATGAACTATCCACATTGAGTCTTCCTCTGGTATAAAGATGAACTATCCACATTGAGTCTTCCTCTGGTATAAAGATGAACTATCCACATTGAGTCTTCCTCTGGTATAAAGATGAACTATCCACATTGAATCTTCCTCTGGTATAAAGATGAACTAACCACATTGAGTCTTCCTCTGGTATAAAGATGAACTATCCACATTGAATCTTCCTCTTGTCTAAGATGAACTATCCACATAGAGTCTTCCTCTGGTAAAAAGATGAACTATCCACATTGAATCTTCCTCTGGTATAAAGATGAACTATCCACATTGAATCTTCATCTGGTCTAAAGATGAACTAACCACTTTGAAAGAAACAATCAACATTTTTCGGGCACATCATGAGAAGAGGAAAGTTGGAATACTTGGTTACAAATGGCAAAAGAAAAGAGATCGTGGACGACAAAGAGAGAAAATACTGGATAGCTTGGTGTCATAGCATGGAAAACTGTCAACAACAGAACTGATATGATGTACTGTAGATAGAAGATTGTGGAAGGACATGATCGCCTACGCCAACCGGTATGGCACATGATGATGAACCAAATTGAATCTTACTCTGGTATAAAGGTGAACTATCCACATTGAGTCTTCCTCTTGTATAAAGATGAACTATCCACATTGAATCTTACTCTGATGATGATGACTGTGAATCTAATGGCTGTGACATCATATGTGACCCGGAAAGTGCAGACTGTACGTGCAAGGAAACGTACTACAAGTCAGATTGCACTTTAAATGTCCGGACAACTGTTTCAACGACACCTGTGAACAGTCAATCGGGAACTGTACATGCAAGAGAACATTCTATGGGCCAGACTGCACTCTCAAATCTTCGGACAACTTTTTGAACGAAACCTGTGATTCCCACTTTCAGAAGAGTCTGCCGACTACAACAAGCCCAAGCATATGGACACTTTAATGTGTTTCTGTGCTAGATATGGTTCATTTCTTGGTGTTTTTCCGTGAAGCCATGGCTTATATCTTGATGTGTGTCAGTGTTAGTCATGCCTCGTATCGCTGTGTGCATGTCTGTGTTAGTCACCTCTAGTGACTCGGGCAGATGGTGCTCATAAACCTGGTAGGGCCGACCATCTAAGGGCAGAATCCCCCTACAGAAAAGACAACCTGCTGCCTTGCAGGAAGATTGGGGACAATCAAAGGCTAGGGAAAGCAAACCCGAATAAAATGCTGGCTGAAATCGGATGCACTGGGCCACTGGCGCAGAACACAGTGCAACGTATTAATGGGTGTTCAATCAGAGTGGATCTGGCAAACTCTACTTGTGATGTTCTGTCTGTGGGGGCGATCAACACACTTAGCCTGACAGCTGACTTCATGTGGAAGTTTGGAATCCTACTCTGATTGAGTCCTGATCGCAGAGAGAGAGAGAATCTTACTCTGGTATAAAGATGAACTATCCACATTGAGTCTTCCTCTGGTATAAAAATGAACTATCCACATTGAATCTTACTCTGGTATAAAGATGAACTAACCACATTGAATCTTACTCTGTTATAAAGATGAACTATCCACATTGAATCTTACTCTGGTATAAAGATGAACTAACCACTTTGAATCTTACTCTGTTATAAAGATGAACTATCCACATTGAATCTTACTCTGGTATAAAGATGAACTAACCACATTGAATCTTACTCTGGTATAAAGATGAAAAAACAACATTGAATCTTCCTCTGGTATAAAGATGAACTAACCACATTGAATCTTACTCTGGTATAAGGATGAAAAAACAACATTGAATCTTCCTCTGGTATAAAGATGAACTAACCACATTGAATCTTCCTCTGGTAAAGGTAAAGGTAAAGTGCGAGACTTGAACCGGCATCTTAGCACGCGAGTTTACACCCATATGTGTCCGCCACCTATTCAGAAATTTCTAGATAGTGTCACCTCAAGCATCGAAACTCAGATGCAAAGCAACATTCCTCACCTTCCCAGGGTAATACCCTGGTACCTATTTCTGGCAACGGCTGGATCGACCGGGGGGGGGGGGGGTATTTTTTTTTTTTCAACCACGAGTACAATTCACGCTGCTCCTAGCGGGAATCGAACACAGGTTGTCCGAACGTCGGTAGTCCAGTCGGGTGGTTTTCCTCTGGTATGAAGATAAACTATCCACATTGAATCTTCCTCTGGTATAAAGATGAACTTTCCACATTGAATCTTCCTCTGGTATAAAGATGAACTATCCACATTGAATCTTCCTCTGGTATAAAGATGAACTATCCACATTGAATCTTCCTCTGGTATAAAGATTAACTATCCACATTGAATCTTCCTCTGGTATAAAGATGAACTATCCACATTGAATCTTCCTCAGGGTAAAAAACACCATGGATGCTTTCATGAAGATTGCTGCAGAGGGGGGAGTCCGAGGTTTGTGGAGGGGCTGGATACCTAATGTACAGAGAGCTGCACTTGTCAATCTAGGGGGTGAGTTGTTCTTGTCAGTTTAGGAGGTGAGTTGTTCATGTCAGTTTAGGAGGTGAGTTGTTCATGTCAGTTTAAAAGGTGAGTTATTCTTGTTATTTTAGGAGGTGAGTTGATCATGTCAGTTTAAAAGGTGAGTTATTCTTGTCAGTTTAGGAGGTGAGTTGTTCATGTCAGTTTAAAAGGAGAGTTATTCTTGTAATTTTAGGAGGTGAGTTGTTCTTGTCTGTTTAGGAGGTGATTTGTTCATGTCAGTTTAAAAGGTGAGTTATTCTTGTCATTTTAGGAGGTGAGTTGTTCATGTCAGTTTAAAAGGTGAGTTGTTCTTGTCATTTTAGGAGGTGAGTTGTTCATGTCAGTTTAAAAGGTGAGTTGTTCTTGTCATTTTAGGCGGTGAGTTGTTCTTGTCATGTTAGGTGAGTTATTCTTGTCAGTTTAAAAAGTGAGTTATTCTTGTCATTTTAGGAGGTGAGTTGTTCATGTCAGTTTAGGGGGCGAGTTGTCAATTTAGGGGGTGAGTTGTCCTTTTTAATTTATGTGTTGAGATTTTTGTTTTGTAGGCAGCTGTGTTTATCTTTTAAGATGTGTGACTTCCTTTGTACAGAGAGTTATATTTGTCAGTTTAAAAAAACTGAAGCATTTGTTGCATTAAAAAAAGAGTTGCATTTGTCAGTTGAAGAAGTGAGGCATTTGTTGCATTAAAAAAGAGTTGCATTTGTCAGTTGAAGAAGTGAGGCATTTGTTGCATTAAAAAAAGAGTTGCATTTGTCAGTTGAAGAAGTGAGGCATTTGTTGTATTAAAAAAAGAGTTGCATTTGTCAGTTGAAGAAGTGAGGCATTTGTTCTTTCATCTTCAAGTACAACAGAAATGTGATTGTTCAGGCTTCACTTATCTTTCGCCAAGTGGTAGATAGGGAAAGCCATGTTAGTGTCCATATTTTTAAAAATAAAACTTTGGCACATTATTCTGAGGTAATGTGGTCAGTATTATACCCTTGCTGCTTTTCTTTCCAAGAAAAAAATCTTGTACCAATTTGCAGCTGTGTGAACCTAGAAGCCATTAATCAGATAGCAAGATAGCCCTTGAAATCATCAAAACAATAATTCCTCTGTCATGTCTAAACATCAATTATTTTAAAAAGTTATGTTTTTTTAGTGACAAGATGACAAGTTTATTGTTTTAGCAATGGTGTAATAGGACCGGGCTGTTTGGCTTTGATTTACATAACCACTAAAACAACAAATGTAGGTCACTCGAGGTCTCATCTAATTATGATTTATCATAAACATTGCTGTTTTGTTCTTTCAACATTGTAGTTGTCCACATAATTTATTTTAAAAAGAAATCCATGTTGGCTTGCAACAAGTGAGTAGATTTGACAAGCAATTGCCATCAAATTGATCTAATCTATATTGGCTTGCAATGAGTGAGTAGATTTGACAAGCAATTGCCATCAAATTGATCTAATCTATATTGGCTTACAACAAGTGAGTAGATTTGACAAGCAATTGCCATCAAATTGATCTAATCTATATTGGCTTACAACAAGTGAGTAGATTTGACAAGCAATTGCCATCAAATTGATCTAATCTATATTGGCTTGCAATGAGTGAGTAGATTTGACAAGCAATTGCCATCAAATTGATCTAATCTAAATTGGCTTACAACAAGTGAGTAGATTTGACAAGCAATTGCCATCAAATTGATCTAATCTATATTGGCTTACAACAAGTGAGTAGATTTGACAAGCAATTGCCATCAAATTGATCTAATCCATGTTGGCTTGCAACAAGTGAGTAGATTTGACAAGCAATTGCCATCAAATTGATCTAATCCATGTTGGCTTACAACAAGTGAGTAGATTTGACAAGCAATTGCCATCAAATTGATCTAATCTATGTTGGCTTACAACAAGTGAGTAGATTTGACAAGCAATTGCCATCAAATTGATCTAATCCATGTTGGCTTACAACAAGTGAGTAGATTTGACAAGCAATTGCCATCAAATTGATCTAATCCATGTTGGCTTGCAACAAGTGAGTAGATTTGACAAGCAATTGCCATCAAATTGATCTAATCCATGTTGGCTTACAACAAGTGAGTAGATTTGACAAGCAATTGCCATCAAATTGATCTAATCCATGTTGGCTTGCAACAAGTGAGTAGATTTGACAAGCAATTGCCATCAAATTGATTTAATCTATGTTGGCTTACAACAAGTGAGTAGATTTGACAAGCAATTGCCATCAAATTGATCTAATCTATGTTGGCTTACAAGGAGTGAGTAGATTTGACAAGCAATTGCCATCAAATTGATCTAATCCATGTTGGCTTACAACAAGTGAGTAGATTTGACAAGCAATTGCCATCAAATTGATCTAATCTATGTTGGCTTACAACAAGTGAGTAGATTTGACAAGCAATTGCCATCAAATTGATCTAATCTATATTGGCTTACAATGAGTGAGTAGATTTGACAAGCAATTGCCATCAAATTGATCTAATCCATGTTGGCTTGCAATGAGTGAGTAGATTTGACAAGCAATTGCCATCAAATTGATTTAATCTATGTTGGCTTACAACAAGTGAGTAGATTTGACAAGCAATTGCCATCAAATTGATTTAATCTATGTTGGCTTACAACAAGTGAGTAGATTTGACAAGCAATTGCCATCAAATTGATTTAATCTATGTTGGCTTACAACAAGTGAGTAGATTTGACAAGCAATTGCCATCAAATTGATCTAATCTATGTTGGCTTACAACAAGTGAGTAGATTTGACAAGCAATTGCCATCAAATTGATCTAATCTATATTGGCTTACAATGAGTGAGTAGATTTGACAAGCAATTGCCATCAAATTGATCTAATCCATGTTGGCTTACAATGAGTGAGTAGATTTGACAAGCAATTGCCATCAAATTGATCTAATCTATGTTGGCTTACAACAAGTGAGTAGATTTGACAAGCAATTGCCATCAAAATGATCTAATCCATGTTGGCTTACAACAAGTGAGTAGATTTGACAAGCAATTGCCATCAAAATGATCTAATCCATGTTGGCTTACAACAAGTGAGTAGATTTGACAAGCAATTGCCATCAAATTGATCTAATCCATGTTGGCTTACAACAAGTGAGTAGATTTGACAAGCAATTGCCATCAAATTGATTTAATCCATGTTGGCTTACAACAAGTGAGTAGATTTGACAAGCAATTGCCATCAAATTGATTTAATCCATGTTGGCTTACAACAAGTGAGTAGATTTGACAAGCAATTGCCATCAAATTGATCTAATCCATGTTGGCTTACAACAAGTGAGTAGATTTGACAAGCAATTGCCATCAAATTGATCTAATCCATGTTGGCTTACAACAAGTGAGTAGATTTGACAAGCAATTGCCATCAAATTGATCTAATCCATGTTGGCTTACAACAAGTGAGTAGATTTGACAAGCAATTGCCATCAAATTGATTTAATCCATGTTGGCTTACAACAAGTGAGTAGATTTGACAAGCAATTGCCATCAAATTGATCTAATCCATGTTGGCTTACAAGTGAGTAGATTTGACAAGCAATTGCCATCAAATTGATCTAATCCATGCTCATAATAATAACTATAACAGATGCTTATAAATGCCAACAGAAACTTTCCTCAATTAGGAGAACCTTCATCAAAGTCTTTATTTATTGCTTGACTCTAGGTATCTACTTTTGATCTCTTCTTCCAATATTCTGAAAAACTGGAGCTAGCCAGGAAGTTATAAACAAAACAGCCAGAAATGGTGTCTTTACCACAAGCTACATTGTTCCACTTTAGTCAGAGATCCCAATTCACAGTAGGATTATTTCTCATTAGCTTGTATTTCATAATCTATTGTTGTTTTGTTATTTCTGTTAAAGAGTACAATAATATAGTGCTGTAATGTAGCTGAGAGCTGGGTCTTTATTCTGAATTGAGATCAGCTTCCAGAAGATATACCCCGATACCTCAGACTGTCATGAGAGAAAGGTACCTCAGCCTGTCATGAGTGAAAGGTACCTCAGCCTGTCATGAGAGAAAGGTACCTCAGCCTGTCATGAGAGAAAGATAGATCAGTCTGTCATGAGAGAAAGGTACCTCAGCCTGTCTTGAGAGATAAAGGTACCTCAGCCTTTCTTCAGAGAAAGGTACCTCAACCTGTCATGAGAGAAAGATAGATCAGTCTGTCATGAGAGAAAGGTACCTCAGCCTTTCTTCAGAGAAAGGTACCTCAGCCTGTCATGAGAGAAAGGTACCTCAGCCTGTCATAAGAGAAAGGTACCTCAGCCTGTCTTGAGATAAAGGTACCTCAGCCTTTCTTGAGAGAAAGATACCTCAGCCTGTCATGAGATAAAGGTACCTCAGCCTGTCATGAGAGAAAGATAGATCAGCCTGTCATGAGAGAAAGGTACCTCAGCCTGTCATTAGAGAAAGATACCTCAGCCTGTCATGAGAGAAAGGTATCTCAGCCTGTCGTGAGAGAAAGATACCTCAACCTGTGGTGAGAGAAAGGTACCCCAGCTTGTTATGAGAGAAAGATAGATCAGCCTGTCTTGAGAGAAAGGTACCTCAGCCTATCATTAAAGATAGATCAGCCTGTCATTAGAGAAAGATAGATCAGCCTGTCTTGAGAGAAAGATAGATCAGCCTGTCTTGAGAGAAAGATAGATCAGCCTGTCTTGAGAGAAAGATAGATCAGCCTGTCTTGAGAGAAAGATAGATCAGCCTGTCTTGAGAGAAAGATAGATCAGCCTGTCTTGAGAGAAAGATAGATCAGTCTGTCATGAGAGTAAGATAGATCAGCCTGTCATTAGAGAAAGGTACCTCGACCTTTATTAGAGAAAGATCAGCCTGTCTTGAGAGAAAGATAGATCAGCATGTCTTGAGAGAAAGATAGATCAGCCTGTCATGAGAGAAAGGTACCTCAGCCTGTCATGAGAGAAAGATACCTGCCTGAGATCAGCTTTCCAAAAAATGACGAAGATACTGTGCAATCCATTTTTGACAATAGAAACAAGAAAAAGAGTTCTTAAATGTTATGTAGAGCCAGTCTTAACAAATGGATGTGAATCATGGACAATAGGACAAGAAAATCACTGGAGTCTGTAGAAATGTGGTTTTACAGAAGAATGTTGAGAATACCATGGACATCTAAGAAGAGTAATGAAAATGTTCTGAAAGAGGTCAAAGCAAAAAGAGAGCTAATTTCCAATATTAGGAAGAAACAATCATCATTTTTTGGCCAAGTAATGAGAAGGGATAAACCGGAATATATTGTAACAACTGGAAAAATTGAGGGACGAAGAGATAGAGGAAGCAAAGAGAAAAAATACCAGACAGCTTAAGAGAATGGCTTGGCATAAGGTCAACAACAGAAATGATAAATAACTGTCGAGATCGAAAGTTGTGTAGAGGCATGATCACCTACGACAAGCAGACCTGGTACTTGATGATGATGACCTCAGCCTGTCATTAGAGAAAGATTGATTAGTCTGTCATGAGAGAAAGATAGATCAGTCTGTCATTAGAGAAAAATAGATCAGTCTGTCATTAGAGAAAGATAGATTAGTCTGTCAAGAGAGAAAGATAGATCAGCCTGTCATGAGAGAAAGATAGATCAGTCTGTCATTAGAGAAAGATAGATCAGTCTGTCATTAGAGAAAGATAGATCAGTCTGTCATGAGAGAAAGATAGATCAGTCTGTCATTAGAGAAAGATAGATCAGCCTGTCATGAGAGAAAGATAGATCAGTCTGTCATTAGAGAAAGATAGATCAGCCTGTCATGAGAGAAAGATAGATCAGCCTGTCATGAGAGAAAGATAGATCAGCCTGTCATGAGAGAAAGATAGATCAGCCTGTCATGAGAGAAAGATAGATCAGTCTGTCATTAGAGAAAGATAGATCAGCCTGTCATGAGAGAAAGATAGATCAGCCCATCATTAGAGAAAGATACCTCAGCCTGTCATGAGAGAAAGATAGATCAGCCTGTCATGAGAGAAAGATAGATCAGCCTGTCATGAGAGAAAGATAGATCAGCCTGTCATGAGAGAAAGATAGATCAGCCTGTCATGAGAGAAAGATAGATCAGTCTGTCATTAGAGAAAGATAGATCAGCCTGTCATGAGAGAAAGATAGATCAGCCCATCATTAGAGAAAGATACCTCAGCCTGTCATGAGAGAAAGATAGATCAGTCTGTCATGAGAGAAAGATAGATCAGTCTGTCATTAGAGAGAGATAGATCAGTCTGTCATGAGAGAAAGATAGATCAGTCTGTCATTAGAGAAAGATAGATCAGCCTGTCATGAGAGAAAGATAGATCAGCCTGTCATGAGAGAAATATTGATCAGCTTGTCATTAGAGAAAGATAGATCAGCCTATCATTAGAGAAATACCTCAGCCTGTCATTAGAGAAAGATAGATCAGCCTGTCATTAGAGACAGATAGATCAATTTGTCATTGGAGAAAGATAGATCATCCTGTCATTAGGGAAAGATAGATCATCCTGTCATCAGGGAAAGATAGATCAGCCTATCATTAGAGAAAGATAGATCAGCCTATCATTAGAGAAATACCTCAGCCTGTCATTAGAGAAAGATAGATCAGCCTGTCATTAGAGACAGATAGATCAATTTGTCATTGGAGAAAGATAGATCATCCTGTCATTAGGGAAAGATAGATCATCCTGTCATTGGAGAAAGATAGATCAGCCTGTCATTAGGGAAAGATAGATCATCCTGTCATTGGAGAAAGATAGATCATCCTGTCATTAGGGAAAGATAGATCATCCTGTCATTAGGGAAAGATAGATCATCCTGTCATTGGAGAAAGATAGATCATCCTGTCATTAGGGAAAGATAGATCATCCTGTCATTAGGGAAAGATTGATCATCCTGTCATTAGGGAAAGATAGATCAGCCTGTCATTGGAGAAAGATAGATCAGCCTGTCATTGGAGAAAGATAGATCAGCCTGACATTGGAGAAAGATAGATCAGCCTGTCATTAGGGAAAGATAGATCAGCCTGTCATTGGAGAAAGATAGATCAGGCTGTTATAAGAGAAATTGTTTGTTGCTGATTGTCAAGGGACTTGTTTATAATTTGACAACATTTCTAGGAAACCAGTGTCATGTAGATTCATTAAATACTTAAATGATTCCTAAATCTGTTTCATGTTGTTTTTTATTTATGTATGTCTGTGTGTTATCTTACATCTTAGTGTTTATGTTATAATCTTTCCTTCTCCTGTATACAGATTTAGCAGCCTATGATACAGCCAAGCATTCAATATTATATAGGACACGCCTACAGGACAATTATGTAACACATGCATTGGCAAGGTAATACTGTAGTGTTCTTTGGTAAGAGATAGTTGTCTAAAGTAAATAGTAACCATAATTATATGGTCACATACGCTTTGTTTTATGTTTAGTTTGTTAGATCAGTCCCTAAAGTTATATGATCACTACAGCTTTTTTTTTTTTTTTAGTTTTAGTTTGTTATATCAATTATCATAGTTATATGGTGGCTAAAGCTTTGTTTTATGTTTAGTTTGTTATATCAATTATCATAGTTATATGGTGGCTAAAGCTTTGTTTTATGTTTAGTTTGTTGTATCAATCACCATAGTTATATGGTGGCTAAAGCTTTGTTTTATGTTTAGTTTGTTATATCAATTATCATAGTTATATTGTTGCTAAAGCTTTGTTTTATCTTTAGTTTGTTGTATCAATCACCATAGTTATATGGTGGCTAAAGCTTTGTTTTATGTTTAGTTTGTTGTATCAATCACCATAGTTATATGGTGGCTAAAACTTACTTATATGTTTAGTTTGTTAGATAAATCACCATAGTTATGTGGTGGCTAAAATAGTTTTATGTTTAGTTTGTTAGATCAATTACCATAGTTATCATCATCATCAAGTACCGGGCCTGCTGGCGTAGGTGATCATGTCTCTCTACAACATTCGATCTCGACAGTTATTTATCTTTTCTGTTGTTGACCTTCTTATCGACAACTATAAACTTGATGTCGTGCGGCAGTATAACTACCTGGGGTCCATCATCAGCGACAGACTATCTTTAGATACAGAAATTGACACTCGTATTGGTAAAGCTGCTACCACTTTTGCCTGTCTTTCTAGGTATGTCTGGCAAAACAGCAAACTGACAATTAAAACAAAAGCCGCAGTGTACAATGCCTGCATAATTAGTATCCTCCTGTATGGCAGTGAATCTTGGACAACCTATGTAATGCAGGAGAGAAGGCTAAATGCATTCCATATGTGATTTCTACGCCGTATTCTTGGTATCACCTGGAAGGATAGAGTGACAAACGTGGAGGTCTCTGTCGTTTGGGGGCCTCTGTAGCCTAGTTGGGAAAACCACCTGACTGGACTACCGATGTTCGGACAACCCGTGTTCGATTCCCGCTGGGAGCAGTGTGAATTGTACTCGTGGTTGCAAAAAAAAAATACCCCCACGGTTGACCCAGCCGTTGGCAGAAATGGGTACCAGGGTATTACCCTGGGAAGGTGAGGAATGTCACCTCGCATCAGAGTTTAGATGCTTGAGGTGACACTATACAGAAATCTCCGAACATTTCTGGATAGGCAGCTGAGCACATATGGGTGTAAACTCGCGTGCTAAGACGCTGGTTCAAGTCTCGTACTTTACCTTAACTTTACCTTTACGTGGAGGTCATGACTTGCACAGGCCTACTGAATATCTACACGCTGCTCAAACAACGTAGGTTACGCTGGCTCAGCCATGTACACCGTATGAAAGATGGCCGCATACCAAAAGATATACTATACGGACAACTGACATATGGTGAAAGAACTAGGGGGCGCCCAAAACTCCTATTTGTAGATGTGTGTAAACACGACAAGAAGACTCTGAACATAAACCCTGCAGCATGGGAAGACATAGCTGCAGACCGCAATCTCTGGAAACACACTCTAAAGGTTCACCTCAAAGAAGAAGCAGACAGATTCATGGAGAAAGAGATTACACGATGAAAGAAAAGAAAAGAAAAAATAACATTTCTAGGGGTGCTGAAAAATCCATAGTCAACTATGACTGACGGAAGCTACTATGTTGACCTTCTGTCAAGCCATTCTCTTAAACTGTCTGGTTTTTTTTTTTTTCTCTTTGCTTCCCTCTATCTCTTCGTCCCTCAATTTTTCCAGTTGTCACAATTTATTCCAGTTGTTCTCTTCTCATTACATGGGCAAAAAATGATGATTGTTTCTTCCTAATATAGTTATATAGTGGCTAAAACAGTTTTATGTTTAGTTTGTTAGATCAATTACCATAGTTATATGGTGGCCAGAGATGCCAGGCCTACAAATTAATGGAAAAATAATCAATAATCTAAAATATGATGACGATACTGTACTAATAGCAGAAAATCCTAAAGATCTACAACAATTACTTATTGAAATAAACATGGCAAGCAAAAATATGGACTAGATATGAATATCAAAAAGACTAAAACTATGATCATAAACAAAGAAAATACTCAAAACCCACAAGTGGATATAAAAATTGAAGGAATAGACCTGGAGACAGTTGAGAACTACAACTGCCTTGGACATACTATAACCAGTGATGGAAAATGTACAACTGAAATAAACAAAAGAATAGGAATGGCAAAAAGCAATTTTAATGTCATGAAAAACATACTAACATCAAAACAAATAACACCAGGGCTAAAAACTAAGAATAGCAAAATGTTACATCTTCTCAATATTCCTATATGGTGCAGAAACATGGACATTAGACAGGAAAACAGAACAGAGAATTAAAGCCTTTGAAAACGTGGATATATAGAAGAATAGGTAGAATTGGATGGAAGGAAAAGAAAACAAACAATGAAGTCTTAAAACAACTAAAAATGAAAAGAGAACTACTAAGCGCAATTCAAACAAGACAAATGCGATTTTTGGGCCATGTTAAAAGACACAACAGCCTACTAAAAGTAATCCTGGTGGGGAAAATACAAGGTAAAAGAGGCAGATGCAGACCAAGACTAACATGGACGAGTAACATCAAAAGATGGACAAATCAGCCTATGATAACCTGCACCATCAAAGCAAGAGACAGAGCAGAATGGTGCTCCATGGTAGCCAACCTTCTTGCAGAGACGGCACTCGATGATGATGATGATGATATGGTGGCTAAAGCTTTGTTTTATGTTTAGTTTGTTAGATCAAATACCTTTTGTCACTCTGTAATAAGTTTTTTATAACCTTTTTTGTCATCATGTTATGAGGTCAGATTGGATGATGGGGTCATTTAACTGCTGGGGTCAATGTTTAACCAACCTTATGACCATCACGTTTGTGAATGTTTTTTACTTGGTAATGTTGTAATGAGTACTTTTACAAGTAGCCAGGTATATGGAACATCATATATGGAACAGAACTATAGCTTGATAGATGAAACATTATATATGGAGCAGAACATTAGCTTTACAGATGTAACATTATATATGGAGCAGGACTGTAGCGTGAAAATGATATTTGGAACAAAACTATATCCAGATATATGGTGCATTATATCATGTGATGTGAATGTTTGTGTGCGCGAAGACTTCAATGACAGTAAGATGTGAAATGTTTGCAAGTGTCATGGCATCAATGATAATGTGATGTGAGTGTTTGTAAGTGTCAAGACATCAATGATAGTGTGATGTGAGTGTTTGTAAGTGTCAAGACATCAATGATAGTGTGATGTGAGTGTTTGTAAGTGTCAAGACATCAATGATAATGTGATGTGAGTGTTTGTAAGTGTCAAGACATCAATGATAATGTGATGTGAGTGTTTGTAAGTGTCAAGACATCAATGATAGTGTGATGTGAGTGTTTGTAAGTGTCAAGACATCAATGATAGTGTGATGTGTTTGTAGTTCTCATGACATCAATGATAGTGTGATGTGAGTGTCTGTAAGTGTCAAGACATCAATGATAGTGTGATGTGAGTATTTGTAAGTGTCAAGACATCAATGATAGTGTGATGTGAGTGTTTGTAGTTCTCATGACATCAATGATAGTGTGATGTGAGCGTTGTAAGTGTCATGACATCAATGATAGTGTGATGTGAGTGTTTGTAAGTGTCAAGACATCAATGATAGTGTGATGTGTTTGTAGTTCTCATGACATCAATGATAGTGTGATGTGAGTGTTTGTGTTCTCATGACATCAATGATAGTGTGATGTGAGTGTTTGTAGTTCTCATGACATCAATGATAGTGTGATGTGAGTGTTTGTAGTTCTCATGACATCAATGATAGTGTGATGTGAGTGTTTGTAGTTCTCATGACATCAATGATAGTGTGATGTGAGTGGTGTTTGTAGTTCTCATGACATCAATGATAGTGTGATATGAGTGTTTGTAGTTCTCATGACATCAATGATAGTGTGATGTGAGTGTTTGTAGTTCTCATGACATCAATGATAATGTGATGTGAGCGTTGCAAGTGTCACAACATCAATGATAGTGTGATGTGAGTGTTTGTAAGTGTCAAGACATCAATGATAGTGTGATGTGTTTGTAGTTCTCATGACATCAATGATAGTGTGATGTGTTTGTAGTTCTCAAGACATCAATGATAGTGTGATGTGTTTGTAGTTCTCATGACATCAATGATAGTGTGATGTGTTTGTAGTTCTCAAGACATCAATGATAGTGTGATGTGAGTGTTTGTAAGTGTCAAGACATCAATGATAGTGTGATGTGAGTGTTTGTAAGTGTCAAGACATCAATGATAGTGTGATGTGTTTGTAGTTCTCATGACATCAATGATAGTGTGATGTGAGTGTCTGTAAGTGTCAAGACATCAATGATAGTGTGATGTGAGTATTTGTAAGTGTCAAGACATCAATGATAGTGTGATGTGAGTGTTTGTAGTTCTCATGACATCAATGATAGTGTGATGTGAGCGTTGCAAGTGTCATGACATCAATGATAGTGTGATGTGAGTGTTTGTAAGTGTCAAGACATCAATGATAGTGTGATGTGTTTGTAGTTCTCATGACATCAATGATAGTGTGATGTGAGTGTTTGTAGTTCTCATGACATCAATGATAGTGTGATGTGAGTGTTTGTAGTTCTCATGACATCAATGATAGTGTGATGTGAGTGTTTGTAGTTCTCATGACATCAATGATAGTGTGATGTGAGTGTTTGTAGTTCTCATGACATCAATGATAGTGTGATGTGAGTGTTTGTAGTTCTCATGACATCAATGATAGTGTGATGTGAGTGTTTGTAGTTCTCATGACATCAATGATAGTGTGATATGAGTGTTTGTAGTTCTCATGACATCAATGATAGTGTGATGTGAGTATTCATAAGTGTCCAAACGTCAATGATAGTGTGATGTGAGTGTTTATAGTTTTCATGTCATCAGTGATAGTTGGATGTGAGTGTTTGTGATGGTTGAGATAATGGTTATAGCTATGATGTGAGTGTTTGTGTTTGTAGTTTCCAGACATCAATGATAGTGTGATGTGAGTGTTTGTAGTTGTCAAGACATCAATGATAGTGTGATGTGAGTATTTGTAGTTGTGTAGACATCAATGATAGTGTGATGTTAGTGTTTGTAGTTGTGTAGACATCAATGATAGTGTGATGTTAGTGTTTGTAAGTGTCAATACATCAATGATAGTGTGATGTGAGTGTTTGTAAGTGTCAAGACATCAATGATAGTGTGATGTGAGTGTTTGTAAGTGTCAAAACATCAATGATAGTGTGATGTGAGTGTTTGTAAGTGTCAAGACATCAATGATAGTGTGATGTGAGTGTTTGTAAGTGTCAAGACATCAATGATAGTGTGATGTGAGTGTTTGTAAGTGTCAAGACATCAATGATAGTGTGATGTGTTTGTAGTTCTCAAGACATCAATGATAGTGTGATGTGAGTATTTGTAAGTGTCAAGACATCAATGATAGTGTGATGTGAGTGTTTGTAAGTGTCAAGACATCAATGATAGTGTGATGTGAGTGTTTGTAGTTCTCATGACATCAATGATAGTGTGATGTGAGTGTTTGTAGTTCTCATGACATCAATGATAGTGTGATGTGAGTGTTTGTAGTTCTCATGACATCAATGATAGTGTGATGTGAGTGTTTGTAAGTGTCAAGACATCAATGATAGTGTGATGTGTTTGTAGTTCTCATGACATCAATGATAGTGTGATGTGAGTGTTTGTAGTTCTCATGACATCAATGATAGTGTGATGTGAGTGTTTGTAGTTCTCATGACATCAATGATAGTGTGATGTTAGTGTTTGTAGTTCTCATGACATCAATGATAGTGTGATGTGAGTGTTTGTAGTTCTCATGACATCAATGATAGTGTGATGTGAGCGTTGCAAGTGTCATGACATCAATGATAGTGTGATGTGAGTGTTTGTAAGTGTCAAGACATCAATGATAGTGTGATGTGAGTGTTTGTAAGTGTCAAAACATCAATGATAGTGTGATGTGAGTGTTTGTAAGTGTCAAGACATCAATGATAGTGTGATGTGAGTGTTTGTAAGTGTCAAGACATCAATGATAGTGTGATGTGAGTGTTTGTAAGTGTCAAGACATCAATGATAGTGTGATGTGTTTGTAGTTCTCAAGACATCAATGATAGTGTGATGTGAGTATTTGTAAGTGTCAAGACATCAATGATAGTGTGATGTGAGTGTTTGTAAGTGTCAAGACATCAATGATAGTGTGATGTGAGTGTTTGTAGTTCTCATGACATCAATGATAGTGTGATGTGAGTGTTTGTAGTTCTCATGACATCAATGATAGTGTGATGTGAGTGTTTGTAGTTCTCATGACATCAATGATAGTGTGATGTGAGTGTTTGTAAGTGTCAAGATATCAATGATAGTGTGATGTGTTTGTAGTTCTCATGACATCAATGATAGTGTGATGTGAGTGTTTGTAGTTCTCATGACATCAATGATAGTGTGATGTGAGTGTTTGTAGTTCTCATGACATCAATGATAGTGTGATGTTAGTGTTTGTAGTTCTCATGACATCAATGATAGTGTGATGTGAGTGTTTGTAGTTCTCATGACATCAATGATAGTGTGATGTGAGCGTTGCAAGTGTCATGACATCAATGATAGTGTGATGTGAGTGTTTGTAAGTGTCAAGACATCAATGATAGTGTGATGTGTTTGTAGTTCTCATGACATCAATGATAGTGTGATGTGAGTGTTTGTTGTTCTCATGACATCAATGATAGTGTGATGTGAGCGTTGCAAGTGTCATGACATCAATGATAGTGTGATGTGAGTGTTTGTAAGTGTC
This sequence comes from Megaustenia siamemsis, assembly GCA_032433765.1. Lineage (NCBI taxonomy): Eukaryota > Metazoa > Mollusca > Gastropoda > Stylommatophora > Ariophantidae > Megaustenia > Megaustenia siamemsis. The sequence goes on along the minus strand of JAVIAB010000073.1, from coordinate 627,052 downwards.
AAGACATCAATGATAGTGTGATGTGTTTGTAGTTCTCATGACATCAATGATAGTGTGATGTGAGTGTCTGTAAGTGTCAAGACATCAATGATAGTGTGATGTGAGTATTTGTAAGTGTCAAGACATCAATGATAGTGTGATGTGAGTGTTTGTAGTTCTCATGACATCAATGATAGTGTGATGTGAGCGTTGCAAGTGTCATGACATCAATGATAGTGTGATGTGAGTGTTTGTAAGTGTCAAGACATCAATGATAGTGTGATGTGTTTGTAGTTCTCATGACATCAATGATAGTGTGATGTGAGTGTTTGTTGTTCTCATGACATCAATGATAGTGTGATGTGAGTGTTTGTAGTTCTCATGACATCAATGATAGTGTGATGTGAGTGTTTGTAGTTCTCATGACATCAATGATAGTGTGATGTGAGTGTTTGTAGTTCTCATGACATCAATGATAGTGTGATGTGAGTGTTTGTAGTTCTCATGACATCAATGATAGTGTGATGTGAGTGTTTGTAGTTCTCATGACATCAATGATAGTGTGATATGAGTGTTTGTAGTTCTCATGACATCAATGATAGTGTGATGTGTTTGTAGTTCTCATGACATCAATGATAGTGTGATGTGAGTGTTTGTAGTTCTCATGACATCAATGATAGTGTGATGTGAGTGTTTGTAGTTCTCATGACATCAATGATAGTGTGATGTGTTTGTAGTTCTCATGACATCAATGATAGTGTGATGTGAGTGTTTGTAGTTCTCATGACATCAATGATAGTGTGATGTGAGTGTTTGTAGTTCTCATGACATCAATGATAGTGTGATGTGAGTGTTTGTAGTTCTCATGACATCAATGATAGTGTGATGTGAGTGTTTGTAGTTCTCATGACATCAATGATAGTGTGATGTGAGTGTTTGTAGTTCTCATGACATCAATGATAGTGTGATGTGAGTGTTTGTAGTTCTCATGACATCAATGATAGTGTGATATGAGTGTTTGTAGTTCTCATGACATCAATGATAGTGTGATGTGAGTATTCATAAGTGTCCAAACATCAATGATAGTGTGATGTGAGTGTTTATAGTTTTCATGTCATCAGTGATAGTTGGATGTGAGTGTTTGTGATGGTTGAGATAATGGTTATAGCTATGATGTGAGTGTTTGTGTTTGTAGTTTCCAGACATCAATGATAGTGTGATGTGAGTGTTTGTAGTTGTCAAGACATCAATGATAGTGTGATGTGAGTATTTGTAGTTGTGTAGACATCAATGATAGTGTGATGTTAGTGTTTGTAGTTGTGTAGACATCAATGATAGTGTGATGTTAGTGTTTGTAGTTGTCAAGACATCAATGATAATGTGATGTGAGTGTTTGTGATGGTTGAGACAATGGTTATAATTATGGTGTGAGTGTTTGTAGTTTTCATGACATCAGTGACAACATGATGTGAGTGTTTGTAATTTTCATGACATCAGTGATAGCATGATGTGAGTGTTTGTAGTTTTCATCACATCAATAATAGTGTGCTGTAAGTGTTTGTAATGGTTGAGACAATGGTTATAGCTATGATGTGATAGTTGAATATGTTGTTTGTCTCATTTCATTGTCCTGTTGATGGCAGTGCCTGTTCAGGGTTGGTGGCTGCTCTGATGGGGACTCCTGCAGATGTCATCAAGACCAGGATCATGAACCAACCTACCAGGGAGGGCAAGTGAGCAATACTCTTCTCTTTTTGTTCTCTCATATTTGTCATTTGTAAATAGTGGGACAGTGTGATAGGGTTATGACTGACTGTAAATAGTGGGACAGTGTGATAGGGTTATGACTGACTGTAAATAGTGGGACAGTGTGATAGGGTTATGACTGACTGTAAATAGTGGGACAGTGTGATAGGGTTGTGACTGAATGTTAATAGTTGGACAGCATGATAGGGTTGTGACTGACTGTATATAGTGGGACAGTGTGATAGGGTTATGACTGACTGTAAATAGGGGGTCAGTGTGATAGGGTTATGACTGACTGTAAAAGGTGGGACAGTGTGATAGGGTTGTGACTGAATGTTAATAGTGGGACAGCGTGATAGGGTTGTGACTGAATGTTAATAGTGGGACAGCGTGATAGGGTCATGACTGACTGTAAATAGTGGGACAGTGTGATAGGGTCGTGACTGACTGTAAATAGTGGGACAGTGTGATAGGGTTGTGACTGAATGTAAATAGTGGGACAGTGTGATAGGGTTGTGACTAAATGTAAATAGTGGGACAGTGTGATAGGGTTATGACTGACTGTAAATAGTGGGACAGTGTGATAGGGTTATGACTGACTGTAAATAGTGGGACAGTGTGATAGGGTTGTGACTGACTGTAAACAGTGGGACAGTGTAATTTGGGTTCTGACTGACTGTAAATAGTGGGACAGTGTGATAGGGTTATGACTGACTGTAAATAGTGGGACAGTGTAATAGGGTTGTGACTGACTGTAAATAGTGGGACAGTGTAATAGGGTTGTGACTGACTGTAATTAGTGGGACAGTGTGATAGGGTTATGACTGACTGTAAAAGTAAATAGTGGGACAGTGTAATAGGGTTATGACTGACTGTAAATAGTGGGACAGTGTGATAGGGTTGTGACTGACTGTAAATAGTGGGACAGGGTAATAGGGTTGTGACTGACTGTAAATAGTGGGACAGTGTGATAGGGTTATGACTGACTGTAAACAGTGGGACAGTGTGATAGGGTTATGACTGACTGTAAACAGTGGGACAGTGTAATAGGGTTGTGACTGACTGTAAATAGTGGGACAGTGTGATAGGGTTGTGACTGACTGTAAATAGTGGGACAGTGTGATAGGGTTATGACTGACTGGAAATAGTGGGACAGTGTGATAGGGTCGTGACTGACTGTAAATAGTGGGACAGTGTGATAGGGTTATGACTGACTGTAAATAGTGGGACAGTGTGATAGAGTTATGACTGACTGTAAATAGTGGGACAGTGGGATAGGGTTATGACTGACTGTAAATAGTGGGACAGTGTGATAGGGTTGTGACTAAATGTAAATAGTGGGACAGTGTGATAGGGTTATGACTGACTGTAAATAGTGGGACAGTGTGATAGGGTTATGACTGACTGTAAATAGTGGGACAGTGTGATAGGGTTGTGACTGACTGTAAATAGTGGAACAGTGTGATAGGGTTATGACTGACTGTAAATAGTGGGACAGTGTGATAGGGTTGTGACTGACTGTAAATAGTGGGACAGTGTGATGGGGTTATCTATCTATTGTCCTTTCGAACCGAAGACGGCACATAGGGCAGAACCACAATCTCAAAAATAGAAACCTTGCGTGCCAAAGTGGCACATATTGCAAAGATCACTGCTCTAAAATCTATGGCGCTGTTTCCATAACAATACTTTTTACAATGACAACTTTTCAAGCCATCGATCAACCTCCTTAGTCCCCTCTTACGACATGCCTGGAAGGTCACAGTGTTACCATTCTTGATAGGGTTATGACTGACTGTAAATAGTGGGACAGTGTGATAGGGTTGTGACTGACTGTAAAAGGTGGGACAGTGTGATAGGGTTGTGACTGAATGTAAATAGTGGGACAGTGTGATAGGGTTGTGACTGAATGTAAATAGTGTAACAGTGTGAGGGTTATGACTGACTGTAAATAGTGGGACAGTGTGATAGGGTTGTGACTGACTGTAAATAGTGGGACAGTGTGATAGGGTTGTGACTGACTGTAAAAGGTGGGACAGTGCGATAGGGTTGTGACTGACTGGAAATAATGGATCGTCTTCCCCGTATGTACCATAGGTACATTGACGACTGCATCAGTCTGACTGACCTCTCTGAGGAGGAAATCTCCCTATTCACTGATTATGTTGGACATATTCCCTCTTTGATCTACATCACTTCCTACATTTCCATCTTCTGTCACCTTCCTTGATATGACAGATTCCCTAGGTGCCTCTGGTCTATTTACCTTGGTCTTCTATAAACCTACTGACTCCCGTAGTTTCCTCTGCAACAACTGTTCCCACCCGACATCTTGCAAGAACTCTCTTCCTATTCACAGTTACTCAGGCATTATTGCCTTTACCAGGATGATAAAGACTTCCTGCAACAATCCCACCTGATGCTAGACTACTTTCACTGACGCTTCTATCCCAAATCAGTTCATCTACCAACTATTGAACAAGTTCTCTGCACCTCATGCCAGGATGCCCTCTAACCACCCACCCTGACAGAATAGTTCTTGCTCTCATTCAACACCCTCACTACTATGTAGTCATCAGAATCATTCACAGCTACATCCACATTCTCTGCTCCGACTCCATCACTGTCTACTCTTCTCTGACTCTCCCTTAGTTGCCTTTAAGTGTGATTTTAACCTTTGCGATATGCTTGTCTGGAGCCGCCTTCATTCCTCCGTCCATAACCGTTGGGTACTGTCTGCTACAATCACAATCAGTGTAAGTCTTGCAACCACGTTCTCAGAACAAATGCAGTTCTCTTCCCCAGTGGTCCTTTTGAGATTGGAGAAGGATTCACTTGTACATCACGTAAAATTGTCTATGCCATCATATGTAAGTGATGTAAGATGACTTACATTTGTGAATCAATGACGCTGCCTCAGAGACAGATGCCGCAAACATTCTGTATGACATCACCTGTATTACATCACCTGTATGACATCACACTAGATGCAGTAGTGTCCCATTTCAACTCTCAGGGCCATAAGGGTAAGGTGGATGTCCCAGTTACTGGCCTGTTGTCATATTCTTCTGACAGCCATAGCCAATTCATTTTAGAGAATCGTCTGATCGCCCGCAGGGGTGGGGTGGGGTGGGGTGGGGTGGGGTAGGGTAGATAGATAGATAGATAGCAGCAGCAGGAGAAACAAGAGTGACATGGCTGCACAGAATATTCAATGCAGCATGGCATCAACAAAAAGCTCGAGAAGATTGGCAACAGGCGATCATTGTACCAATATGGAAAAAGAAAGGTAGCAAAAGAGACTGCAATCAATATAGAGGTATATCTCTTCTCAGCCATGTAGGAAAGTTATATGCCAAAATCTTGGAAAAAAATTGAGTCCATTAATGAAAAAAGCTGAGTCCAATAATAGAACTACAGTTAAGCGATTCTCAAATGGAGTTTTGAAAAAACAGAGGATGTACTGACACTCTATTCACATTAAGACAGATTGCAAAAAAAACAACAGAACACAATAAAAATTTGTACATAGCTTTCATTGACCAGGTAAAAGCATTTGACAGAGAAAATAGAGAACAACTGTGGGAGATACTAACAACATATGGAGTAAGACAACATCTAACAGAGAACAACTGTGGGAGATACTAACAACATATGGAGTAAGCCAACATCTAACCAACCTAATTAAAAGTCTCTACATCAACAGAAACAGAAGCTGCACTATCAGAACAGCAGCAGGCTACATGGACCACTTCGAAGTTAGATCAGGTGTAAGACGGGGTGCGTACTATTCCTCCTACTTTTATTACATACATGGACAATATATGCAAGTTAGTCAAACCATCAGAGACAGAGGAGATCAATGAGCTTTTATTTGCAGATGATCTGGCACTAATACATGAAACAATAGAAGACCTACAAGAACACTTAAATAAACTCAACAGCACAGGCACCAAATACAACATGAAAATCAACAAAACAAAAGTATGAATGCTGCCAAAGAGAAACAGAACATCAACATAACTATAGAAGGCAGACAACTAAAATAAGTAGAGGAATTCAAATACCTAGCTAGTCTAATGGCAAACAATTCACAAACAGCAGAAATAGACTCAAGATGCATCAAAGCTTGTCAAATCATTGGACAGTTATCACCACTATTGTCCAACAGGGAAATAACTCAAGAGGCAAAGTGGGTACTCTACAATAAAATCTTCATCCCAACATTGTGCTACCAATGCCAGTCCTGGACCCTAGATGCAAGAACAATTAGAAAAATAACCTCTACTGAGATTAAATGTGTTAGACAAATGACAGGAAACAGCCCGAGAGATAAGATCAGAAAGAAAGAACTGAGAAAAAAGCTAGGAATAGACCCCACCATAGAATATATAAGTAAAAGAAAGCAACAAGAAAGGTCTCAGTCTGAATAGTAAAAAAAACAGAAGTAATGGCCATATCAAAGAAACAATCATCACCATCATGCAGCATAAAAATAAACAGGACAAATCTGAAACAAGTGCAACGCATCAATTACTTGGGCACAATAATAACACCAGATGGAAGATGCACCACAGAAATAAAAAGCAGAATAGCTCAGAACAAAATAGCATTTCAGAAAATGAAAAATATCTTATGCAACAATTCTATGTCAATATAAAGGAGAAAGAGAGTTCATCGGTGCTATGTAGAACCAATTCTGACCTATGGAAGCGAATTATGGACAGTAGACAAACAAATGAAAAGACGATTATAGGCCACAGAGATGGGATTTCTCAGAAGAATGTTGAAAGTTCCATGGACAGCTAAAAAGACCAAAGAGGAAGTTCTCAAAGAGGCCAACACAAAAAGGGAGCTCTTAAAAAACATCAGAAAGAAACAATCAACATTTTTCGGACACATCATGAGAAGAGGAAAGTTGGAATACTTGGTTACAACTGGCAAAATAAAAGGAAAGAGAGATCACGAATGACAAAGAGAGAAAATACTGGATAGCTTGGTGTCATGACATGTAAAACAGTCAACAGCAGAACTGATACGATGCACTGTGGATAGAAGATTGTGGAAGGACATGATTGCCTATGCCAACCGGTATGGCACATGGTAATGAATGTAGTACATCTCCCATTTGTTTTATCATTTAATTTCTTATCTACTTTTTATAGCTCCTTGACTTACGAGTCCCACTCATTCTAGATGTAGTAGTGTTTATCTTTATTTCAGTGTCCGTTTGTGTTGTTCTCGTTTTCTGAAAAAAGGCCGCATGTTGGCTGAAACGTCAGTATTTTATTGTGTTCCTGTTTTGTAAAGCTGTTACCGTACCTTGTAGGAGGGTACGTTCCACCCCACTACTGGCTCCTTGCTAGTAATCAAGGCAAAGAAATCTAAATAAATGCACAAAAACATGCATAGATAATTAAGTAAATAAAATTAGCCGTACATAGCTAACTAATAATGAAGTATCTAAAACAAAATAATTTCAAACTAGAATGAGAAAAAACAGTAAACAATAAACAGTCTAATATTAAAATATAGGTACTAATTAAACATGTAGGACAATATACAAACATGGAGTAGCAGCAGTATTGTACTAGTAAGGGGTAAGGCAAAGAAATGGATATATTGTTGTTCCATTGAGCCGAAATGTTATTCAAATTTGTGTTGTCTTTTAAAAAACTTTAACCATACTATTTTTGTCATTTCTCCCTTGCTCCTTGCTACCAGCTTTACCGCAGCACCGTCATTACTTGCCTGTTACCCACATTGTTGGCGGCGATACTAAAAAAAAGGAAGAAAAAAAGTGGTATGGTGACAGCTTTACATGGTAATGGACGAAACAAAAGTCGACGTTTCGGCCAAGTAGGCCTTCAATTGGACGAACAACAAACACAAAAATTATATATAACGATATATTAACAAATCTAATTACATGGCGATAATATGCTAGATACTAAAGAGAGGAAAAATAAAAAATGGTCACTTCCCTGTGTTCCTGAGCTGGGTCAGTCTCCAAATGGACTGAATTGATATGGCAGGACTGACTATAAATCTCTCTAGCCAGGAAGTAATTCAGGAACACAGGGAAGTGACCATTTTTTATTTTTCCTCTCTTTGGTATCTAGCATATTATCGCCATGTAGTTAGATTTGTTCATATATCGTTATATATAATTTTTGTGTTTGTTGTTTGTCCAGATGAAGGCCTACTTGGCCGAAACGTCAACTTTTGTTTCGTCCATTACCACGTAAAGCTGTCACCATACCACTTTTTTTCTTCCTTTTTTTTAGTATCGCCATTATCATCAGCTTTACAGCAGCTTTGCATCTCTACGCATCTTGGTGAAACTTGATGCCTTTACCTCTACCCACATTGTTCCCTTTCTGCTAGTGTGTGATGGACATAATCAACATTCACTAGAGTGCTTCTAGTGTGCCAGATTTGTACTTTATTATTTTACTGTGGTAATTGTGTGTGGTGTAGCAGATTTATACTTTACTGTGGTAATTGTGTTTGATGTAACAGATTTATACTTTAATGTGGTAATTGTGTGTGATGTAGCAGATTTATACTATACTGTGGTAATTGTGTGTGGTGTAGCAGATTTATACTTTACTGTGGTAATTGTGTGTGATGTAACAGATTTATACTTTAATGTGGTAATTGTGTGTGATGTAGCAGATTTATACTTTACTGTGGTAATTGTGTGTGATGTAGCAGATCTATACTTTAATGTGGTAATTGTGTATGATGTTGCAGATTTATACTTTACTGTGGTAATTGTGTGTGATGTTGCAGATTTATACTTTACTGTGGTAATTGTGTGTGATGTAACAGATTTACACTTTACTGTGGTAATTGTGTGTGATATAGCAGATTTATACTTTACTGTGGTAATTGTATGTGATATAGCAGATTTATACTTTACTGTGGTAATTGTGTGTGATGTAACAGATTTATGCTCTTATTCAACAGAGGCCTTTTGTACTCAGGATCTGTGGACTGCCTTGTGAAGACTGTCAGCCAAGAAGGTTTCTTCTCTCTCTACAAGGGCTTGCTACCTATCTGGGCCAGGATGGTCAGTGGGGAATAGTGTCAGGATGTGTTGTCTAGTGTTAGGATGTGTTGTCTAGTGTCAGGATGTGTTGTCTAGTGTCAGGATGTGTTGTCTTGTGTCAGGATGTGTTGTCTAGTGTCAGGATGTGTTGTATTGTGTCAGGATGTGTTGTCTTGTGTCAGGATGTTTTGTCTAGTGTCAGGATGTGTTGTCTAGTGTCAGGATGTGTTGTATTGTGTCAGGATGTGTTGTCTTGTGTCAGGATGTTTTGTCTAGTGTCAGGATGTGTTGTCTAGTGTCAGGATGTATTGTCTTGTGTGAGGATGTGTTGTCTAGTGTCAGATGTGTTGTCTTGTATCAGGATGTGTTGGGCTGTTGTCTAGTACCAGGATGGGTTGTCTAATGTCAGGATGTGTTGTTTGGTTCAGGATATTGATGTCTAGTGTCAGGATGTGCTGTCTAGTTACAGGATATGTTGTATAGTGCCAATGTGTGTTGCCTAGTGTCAGAATGTTTTGTCTAGTGTCATGATGTGTTGTCTAGTGTCAGAATGTGATGTCTAGTTCCAGGATGTGTTGTCTAGTATCAGGGTGTGATATTTAGTGTCAGGATGTGTTGTCTAGTGTCAGGATGTGATGTCTAGTTTCAGGATGTGTTGTCTAGTGTCAGGATGTGATGTCTTGTGCCAGGATGTGATGTTTAGTTTCAGGATGTGTTGTCTAGTGTCAGGATGTGATGTCTTGTGCCAGGATGTGATGTCTAGTTTCAGGATGTGTTGTCTAGTGTCATGATGTGTTGTCTAGTGTCAGGATGTGATGTCTAGTTTCAGAATGTGTTGTCTAGTGTCAGGATGTGATGTCTTGTGCCAGGATGTGTTGTCTAGTGCCAGGATGTGTTGTCTAGTGTCAGTATGTGATGTCTAGTGTTGTAACAATAAAGGTGAATGAAAGTATGGGGCAGGTAACTCAGCCAGTATCCATTTCTTAATAGACTATGACAGTAGCATAGAATAGCGGTCATCAGTATTAGTGACAGAATAACAAGTTGTGGGAATGTAAAGTTCATAGCGGGTAGTGGACAACCCACGGAGGATGTAGGTAAAGGAAGAGTGCAGAATAACACTCGGTCATAACAAGTTTAGGGGGAATGGACATTTTACAAGCAGTTGTTGTGGAAATGGGGATAAACGCATGGCTTGACTGTCCGGTAAATAGGTTGACAAACAACTTCCAGGACAGGTCAAAGTCATGTAATAAACATTATTTTGAAACTCAGGAGAGGTCAAGCTGACCAGAGGGTATGTTGGAGTCACAAACAGCTTGTTTGAACAATTTTGAGACAAAAGTCATGGAATGGTCAAGTTTAGAGGTTGCTCACGGAGTCGTAAACAACTTGTTGTTGTAAATTCTGAGACGGGGGGTTAACAGTAGAATCATAATTGTGGGATCTGATTGGTCCAGGGGGTTGCAAATTGTCACTTCGCGACAACTTAGCAAAATTTCTTTGGCTACAGATATTCCACATGAAGAGTTATGTTGGGGTATTTAAGCTTTGACACAATAGGTTTTTGGGAAGTTAAGTCAGAAATGTAGACTAAGTAAGCTTAGTCCGGCTTCGGCCAAACTGCCGAAGGCAGTTAGTTAGGCCCACAAATAAAAAAAAAGTAAAATTAGGTCCGTAATTCAGTAAGTTAAGTTAGGAGAAAAGTTGGTAGTTGAGTAGTCAGGAAAGAAAGTTAGGCACACAAGTTAGAACCGACAAGTAGGTAGGAATCTTCAAGTTTGTAGTTTGATGTTAGTATAGAAGTTATTAAGGAACAGACTATCTATCTATCTATTGACCTTTCAAGCCGTAGCCGGCCCATAGGGCGTAGACCAAGATACTCCTTCTCTTATCTGAATTTTTGCTCTAGCAGTTTTCAATTCTTTTAAAGATATTTTATCAAATCTCGCCATTTGTCTCTGATCTGTGCAAGCAGTTCTATCTCATTGAGGGAGCCGAATCCTGCTGCTCTTGCCTCTCTCATCAATGTTCTTCTCAGTGTCTCTCTGGGTCTTCTTCTTTTTCTCAGGAAAAAACAGACTAGAGAGTAGTAAAGATATCAGTGATTTAAGAAATCACTAATTCAGACAATTCGAGCAGCATAAGAACGACAAATGATATAAACCACGACACCTTTTAGGTATCAGTGAAAGAGAAAAGAAGAAGAAGAAGAAGAAGAAGAAATTAGTTAAGCAGTAGACAGAACCAGAACAAGTGAATTAGAACATATGAATTTAGTTGTGAAAGTGTTTTTGAGAGTGTTTCCATGTTGTGTTTTGCATTTCTTATAAGAAGTTGTAAGTAATATGTGAGAGAGAGTAATTTATTATATGTACTTATGGACATTTCAAATATTCATAGACAATAGTCTCTTGAATGTCCAGAATTAAAGAACATTAATTCTAAGAGAAGTGCATCCACCATTAGGTATCATGTGCCAAGTTAAAAGATCAATAAACTTGATTATGATTTATAATAAATGAGGAAGCCTGTGATGATTATGTTGACTATGTTGTGATGTGGCTCCAACAATATAACAAAAGTAATATAAGAAGAAATAAACATCGACTTCCTATAACAGTGTCAGAATGTGATGTCTAGTGTCAGGTGAACATTGGCAGGTCATAAAACAGTAGTGAACATTGAGAGGTAATGAGACAGTGTTGACAGTAGTGAGCATTGAGAGGTAATGAGACAGTGTTGACAGTAGTGAACATTGAGAGGTAATAAGATAGTGTTGACAGTAGTGAGCATTGAGAGGTAATGAGACAGTGTTGACAGTAGTGAGCATTGAGAGGTAATGAGACAGTGTTGACAGTAGTGAACATTGACAGGTAATGAGGCAGTATTGACAGTAGTGAGCATTGAGAGGTAATGAGACAGTGTTGGCAGTAGTGAGCATTGAGAGGTAATAAGATAGTGTTGACAGTAGTGAGCATTGAGAGGTAATGAGACAGTGTTGGCAGTAGTGAGCATTGACAGGTAATGAGGCAGTAGTGAACATTGACAGGTAATGAGGCAGTAGTGAGCATTGACAGATAATGAGACAGTATTGACAGTAGTGAGCATTGAGAGGTAATGAGACAGTGTTGACAGTAGTGAACATTGACAGATAATGAGACAGTGTTGACAGTAGTGAGCATTGACAGGTAATGAGACAGTGTTGGCAGTAGTGAGCATTGACAGATAATGAGACAGTATTGACAGTAGTGAGCATTGACAGGTAATGAGACAGTGTTGACAGTAGTGAGCATTGACAGGTAAAGAGACAGTGTTGACAGTAGTGAGCATTGACAGGTAATGAGACAGTGTTGACAGTAGTGAGCATTGAGAGGTAATGAGACAGTGTTGACATGTGCCACTTTGTGGAAGCTCCTGACTTATAGTGTAGTCTGTGATTGACTTGTACCATGGTCTCCACTCATCTCTTTCTCCTATTCTCTCTTATTTTCTTTACTTCCCGCCACTTAATTATTCTTGTTACAACAGGCCCCTTGGTCTCTTGTGTTTTGGCTGTCCTATGAGAATATGCGGCGACTAACTGGGGCGTCGTCATTTTAGTCATGGCTTCTTGTCTCAGCTTGCAGCAGCCAGAAAACTTGAATCTGATTATTGGGTGGCAGTCTGTGATTTCTTGTACACACAATGTGGTTTGTATTAGTAAAAGATGATTTGTTTTAAATCAAAATACAAACATGTTTCATGTGTATTATACAAATATAAAACATTTACAAACATGCAAACTTGTTTTATGATTTTAATATTGATTCCAACTTTTATTTTGAAGATGTCAATTTCTGTTATGTTTTATGAGGATGTCACTGTGTGTTTTGTTTTTATGAAGATTTCAATATGTGTTGTATTTTATGAAGATGTCACTGTGTGTTATGTTTTTATGAAGATGTCAACTTGTGTTGTATTTTATGATGTCACTGTGTGTTATGTTTTTATGAAGATGTCAACTTGTGTTATATTTTATGAAGATGTCACTGTGTTATGTTTTGTGTAGATGTCAACTTGTGTTACATTTTATGATGTCAACTTGTGTTACATTTTATGATGTCAACTTGTGTTACATTTTATGATGTCAACTTGTGTTACATTTTATGATGTCAACTTGTGTTACATTTTATGATGTCAACTTGTGTTACATTTTATGATGTCAACTTGTGCTACATTTTATGATGTCAACTTGTGTTACATTTTATGATGTCAACTTGTGTTACATTTTATGATATCAACTTGTGTTACATTTTATGATGTCAACTTGTGTTACATTTTATGATGTCAACTTGTGTTACATTTTATGATGTCAACTTGTGTTACATTTTATGATGTCAACTTGTGTTACGTTTTGTGTAGATGTCAACTTGTGTTACATTTTATGATGTCAACTTGTGTTACATTTTATGATGTCAATTTGTGTTATGAAGTTAGAAGCTTTTTGAAGTGTGTGAAGGATTAGAAGAAGCGATAGAGAGAAGGAGAGAGGCAAACGTGAGTAAGTGACCGTGCATGAGGAAGATCACAGCAGGAAGACTTTAGAGAATCACTAGAAGGAAAAATAAGAAAATGGCTCGTAGAATTGAAAAAAAAATAATAATAAGACAATATGTAAAAATAGAACAAGAACTATAAGACCATAGAAATAGTCAATATGGAAGACTTACATTGAACATCTTAGAAATAACTGACTTCAAAGGAAGTCTCTAGCGGGTTAAGTGATTCAAGATGTGGCAGAGCTAGAACCTGAAATGTTAAATATGTGAAACAGACACATCTTTTTGTTAAATGTCTGAAACAGACACATCTTTTTGTTAAATGTCTGAAACAGACACATCTTTTTAAGACGTCACCAAAATGCAAAGATCTGGGGACTTCAGTGCAGCATGACATTGTGTTAACCAGTTCTTTGTAGATGATATATTATTGTAAAATAATTCTACTGCAAAAAATAAAGTATGTGAAAGAATCAATTGAGAATGTACATAACACGCGTTGACACAATGTACATAAAGGTAATAGACATGTTCCAATGAGACCCGACAAAGCTGCGCCAAGTGGACATATGTAAGATGCATGATAATGTCATGTCTGACGTAACAATAAAACATCAATGAGCAGTTCCATATGTGTTCATTCTCCACGTAGCATTCATTGGTTTTGTTGCAGACTTTTCGGAAAATGACCAGAGTGATACGGATCCTTTCAAGGTCAACCATGCAACATTCACCGCAAAATGCAAGCAGTGTATGGTGACAAAAGTATGACTAAGACTACAGTGTATGGTGACAAAAGTGTATCTAAGACTACAGTGTATGGTGACAAAAGTATCACTAAGACTACAGTGTATGGTGACAAAAGTATGACTAAGACTACAGTGTATGGTGAAGAAAGTGTATCTAAGACTACAGTGTATGGTGACAAAAGTGTATCTAAGACTACAGTGTATGGTGACAAAAGTGTATCTAAGACTACAGTGTATGGTGATAAAAGTATGACTAAGACTACAGTGTATGGTGATAAAAGTGTGACTAAGACTACAGTGTATGGTGATAAAAGTATGACTAAGACTACAGTGTATGGTGATAAAAGTATGACTAAGACTACAGTGTATGGTGATAAAAGTATGACTAAGACTACAGTGTATGGTGATAAAAGTATGACTAAGACTACAGTGTATGATGAAGAAAGTGTATCTAAGACTACAGTGTATGGTGAAGAAAGTGTATCTAAGACTACAGTGTATGGTGAAGAAAGTGTATCTAAGACTACAGTGTATGGTGACAAAAGTATATCTAAGACTACAGTGTATGGTGACAAAAGTGTATCTAAGACTACTGTGTATGATGACAAAAGTGTATCTAAGACTACAGTGTATGGTGATAAAAGTGTATCTAAGATTACAGTGTATGGTGATAAAAGTATGACTAAGACTACAGTGTATGGTGATAAAAGTGTGACTAAGACTACAGTGTATGGTGATAAAAGTATGACTAAGACTACAGTGTATGGTGATAAAAGTATGACTAAGACTACAGTGTATGATGACAAAAGTGTATCTAAGACTACAGTGTATGATGACAAAAGTGTATCTAAGACTACAGTGTATGATGACAAAAGTGTGTCTAAGACTACAGTGTATGATGACAAAAGTATATCTAAGATTACAGTGTATGATGACAAAAGTGTATCTAAGATTACTGTGTATGATGACAAAAGTGTATCGAAGACTACGGTGTATGATGACAAAATTGTATCTAAGACTACAGTGTATGGTGACAAAAGTGTGTCTAAGACTACAGTGTATGATGACAAAAGTGTATCTAAGACTACAGTGTATGATGACAAAAGTGTATCTAAGACTACAGTGTATGATGACAAAAGTGTATCTAAGACTACAGTGTATGGTGACAAAAGTGTGTCTAAGACTACAGTGTATCTAAGACTACAGTGTATGATGACAAAAGTGTATCTAAGACTACAGTGTATGATGACAAAAGTGTATCTAAGACTACAGTGTATGATGACAAAAGTTTATCTAAGACTACGGTGTATGGTGACAAAAGTATGATTAAGACTACAGTGTATGGTGACAAAAGTGTATCTAAGACTACAGTGTATGGTGACAAAAGTGTATCTAAGACTACAGTGTATGGTGACAAAAGTGTATCTAAGACTACAGTGTATGGTGACAAAAGTGTATCTAAGACTACAGTGTATGATGACAAAAGTGTATCTAAGAATACAGTGTATGATGACAAAAGTGTATCTAAGACTACAGTGTATGATGACAAAAGTGTATCTAAGACTACAGTGT
The DNA here is from genome assembly GCA_032433765.1 of Megaustenia siamemsis. Lineage (NCBI taxonomy): Eukaryota > Metazoa > Mollusca > Gastropoda > Stylommatophora > Ariophantidae > Megaustenia > Megaustenia siamemsis. The sequence continues at coordinate 611,411 of JAVIAB010000073.1, read as the reverse complement.
ATGATGACAAAAGTGTATCTAAGACTACAGGGTATGATGACAAAAGTGTATCTTAGACTACAGTGTATGATGACAAAAGTGTATCTTAGACTACAGTGTATGATGACAAAAGTTTGTCTAAGACTACAGTGTATGATGACAAAAGTTTATCTAAGAATACAGTGTATGGTGACAAAAGTGTATCTAAGACTACAGTGTATGATGACAAAAGTGTATCTAAGATTACTGTGTATGATGACAAAAGTGTATCTAAGACTACTGTGTATGATGACAAAAGTATATCTAAGATTACAGTGTATGATGACAAAAGTGTATCTAAGATTACAGTGTATGATGACAAAAGTGTATCTAAGATTACTGTGTATGATGACAAAAGTGTATCGAAGACTACGGTGTATGATGACAAAAGTGTATCTAAGACTACGGTGTATTATGACAAAAGTGTATCGAAGACTACAGTGTATGGTGACAAAAGTGTGTCTAAGACTACAGTGTATGGTGACAAAAGTGTGTCTAAGACTACAGTGTATCTAAGACTACAGTGTATGATGACAAAAGTGTATCTAAGACTACAGTGTATGGTGACAAAAGTGTGTCTAAGACTACAGTGTATCTAAGACTACAGTGTATGATGACAAAAGTGTATCTAAGACTACAGTGTATGATGACAAAAGTGTATCTAAGACTACAGTGTATGATGACAAAAGTGTATCTAAGACTACGGTGTATGATGACAAAAGTGTATCGAAGACTACAGTGTATGGTGACAAAAGTGTGTCTAAGACTACAGTGTATGATGACAAAAGTGTATCTAAGACTACTGTGTATGATGACAAAAGTGTATCTAAGACTACAGTGTATGGTGACAAAAGTGTGTCTAAGACTACAGTGTATGATGACAAAAGTGTATCTAAGACTACAGTGTATGATGACAAAAGTGTATCTAAGACTACAGTGTATGATGACAAAAGTGTATCTAAGACTACAGTGTATGGTGACAAAAGTGTGTCTAAGACTACAGTGTATCTAAGACTACAGTGTATGGTGACAGAAGTGTATCTAAGACTACAGTGTATGATGACAAAAGTGTATCTAATACTACAGTGTATGATGACAAAAGTGTATCTAATACTACAGTGTATGATGACAAAAGTGTATCTAAGACTACAGTGTATGGTGACAAAAGTGTATCTAAGACTACAGTGTATGATGACAAAAGTGTATCTAAGACTACAGTGTATGATGACAAAAGTGTATCTAATACTACAGTGTATGATGACAAAAGTGTATCTAAGACTACAGTGTATGATGACAAAAGTGTATCTAAGACTACAGTGTATGGTGACAAAAGTGTATCTAAGACTACAGCGTATGATGACAAAAGTGTATCTAAGACTACAGTGTATGGTGATAAAAGTGTATCTAAGACTACAGTGTATGGTGATAAAAGTATGACTAAGACTACAGTGTATGGTGATAAAAGTGTGACTAAGACTACAGTGTATGGTGATAAAAGTATGACTAAGACTACAGTGTATGGTGATAAAAGTATGACTAAGACTACAGTGTATGGTGATAAAAGTATGACTAAGACTACAGTGTATGGTGATAAAAATATGACTAAGACTACAGTGTATGGTGAAGAAAGTGTATCTAAGACTACAGTGTATGGTGAAGAAAGTGTATCTAAGACTACAGTGTATGGTGAAGAAAGTGTATCTAAGACTACAGTGTATGGTGACAAAAGTGTATCTAAGACTACAGTGTATGATGAAGAAAGTGTATCTAAGACTACAGTGTATGGTGACAAAAGTGTATCTAAGACTACAGTGTATGGTGACAAAAGTGTATCTAAGATTACTGTGTATGATGACAAAAGTGTATCTAAGACTACGGTGTATGATGACAAAAGTGTATCTAAGACTACAGTGTATGGTGACAAAAGTGTATCTAAGACTACAGTGTATGATGACAAAAGTGTATCTAAGACTACAGTGTATGATGACAAAAGTGTATCTAAGACTACAGTGTATGATGACAAAAGTATATCTAAGATTACAGTGTATGATGACAAAAGTGTATCTAAGATTACTGTGTATGATGACAAAAGTGTATAGAAGACTACGGTGTATGATGACAAAAGTGTATCTAAGACTACAGTGTGTGGTGACAAAAGTGTGTCTAAGACTACAGTGTATGATGACAAAAGTGTATCTAAGACTACAATGTATGATGACAAAAGTGTATCTAAGACTACAGTGTATGGTGACAAAAGTGTATCTAAGACTACAGTGTATGGTGACAAAAGTGTATCTAAGACTACAGTGTATGGTGATAAAAGTATGACTAAGACTACAGTGTATGGTGATAAAAGTGTGACTAAGACTACAGTGTATGGTGATAAAAGTATGACTAAGACTACAGTGTATGGTGATAAAAGTATGACTAAGACTACAGTGTATGGTGATAAAAATATGACTAAGACTACAGTGTATGGTGAAGAAAGTGTATCTAAGACTACAGTGTATGGTGAAGAAAGTGTATCTAAGACTACAGTGTATGGTGAAGAAAGTGTATCTAAGACTACAGTGTATGGTGACAAAAGTGTATCTAAGACTACAGTGTATGATGAAGAAAGTGTATCTAAGACTACAGTGTATGGTGACAAAAGTGTATCTAAGACTACAGTGTATGGTGACAAAAGTGTGTCTAAGACTACGGTGTATGATGACAAAAGTGTATCTAAGACTACAGTGTATGGTGACAAAAGTGTATCTAAGACTACAGTGTATGATGACAAAAGTGTACCTAAGACTACAGTGTATGATGACAAAAGTGTATCTAAGACTACAGTGTATGATGACAAAAGTATATCTAAGATTACAGTGTATGATGACAAAAGTGTATCTAAGATTACTGTGTATGATGACAAAAGTGTATCGAAGACTACGGTGTATGATGACAAAAGTGTATCTAAGACTACAGTGTGTGGTGACAAAAGTGTATCGAAGACTACAGTGTATGGTGACAAAAGTGTGTCTAAGACTACAGTGTATGATGACAAAAGTGTATCTAAGACTACTGTGTATGATGACAAAAGTGTATCTAAGACTACAGTGTATGGTGACAAAAGTGTGTCTAAGACTACAGTGTATGATGACAAAAGTGTATCTAAGACTACAGTGTATGATGACAAAAGTGTATCTAAGACTACAGTGTATGATGACAAAAGTGTATCTAAGACTACAGTGTATGGTGACAAAAGTGTGTCTAAGACTACAGTGTATCTAAGACTACAGTGTATGGTGACAGAAGTGTATCTAAGACTACAGTGTATGATGACAAAAGTGTATCTAATACTACAGTGTATGATGACAAAAGTGTATCTAATACTACAGTGTATGATGACAAAAGTGTATCTTAGACTACAGTGTATGGTGACAAAAGTGTATCTAAGACTACAGTGTATGATGACAAAAGTGTATCTAAGACTACAGTGTATGATGACAAAAGTGTATCTAATACTACAGTGTATGATGACAAAAGTGTATCTAAGACTACAGTGTATGATGACAAAAGTGTATCTAAGACTACAGTGTATGGTGACAAAAGTGTATCTAAGACTACAGCGTATGATGACAAAAGTGTATCTAAGACTACAGTGTATGGTGATAAAAGTGTATCTAAGACTACAGTGTATGGTGATAAAAGTATTACTAAGACTCCAGTGTATGGTGATAAAAGTGTGACTAAGACTACAGTGTATGGTGATAAAAGTATGACTAAGACTACAGTGTATGGTGATAAAAGTATGACTAAGACTACAGTGTATGGTGATAAAAATATGACTAAGACTACAGTGTATGGTGAAGAAAGTGTATCTAAGACTACAGTGTATGGTGAAGAAAGTGTATCTAAGACTACAGTGTATGGTGAAGAAAGTGTATCTAAGACTACAGTGTATGGTGACAAAAGTGTATCTAACACTACAGTGTATGATGAAGAAAGTGTATCTAAGACTACAGTGTATGGTGACAAAAGTGTGTCTAAGACTACAGTGTATGATGACAAAAGTGTATCTAAGACTACAATGTATGATGAGAAAAGTGTATCTAAGACTACAGTGTATGGTGACAAAAGTGTATCTAAGACTACAGTGTATGGTGACAAAAGTGTATCTAAGACTACAGTGTATGGTGATAAAAGTATGACTAAGACTACAGTGTATGGTGATAAAAGTGTGACTAAGACTACAGTGTATGGTGATAAAAGTATGACTAAGACTACAGTGTATGGTGATAAAAGTATGACTAAGAATACAGTGTATGGTGATAAAAGTATGACTAAGACTACAGTGTATGGTGATAAAAATATGACTAAGACTACAGTGTATGGTGAAGAAAGTGTATCTAAGACTACAGTGTATGGTGAAGAAAGTGTATCTAAGACTACAGTGTATGGTGAAGAAAGTGTATCTAAGACTACAGTGTATGGTGACAAAAGTGTATCTAAGACTGCAGTGTATGATGAAGAAAGTGTATCTAAGACTACAGTGTATGGTGACAAAAGTGTATCTAAGACTACAGTGTATGGTGACAAAAGTGTGTCTAAGACTACGGTGTATGGTGACAAAAGTGTATCTAAGACTACAGTGTATGGTGACAAAAGTGTATCTAAGACTACAGTGTATGGTGACAAAAGTGTATCTAAGACTACAGTGTATGGTGATAAAAGTATGACTAAGACTACAGTGTATGGTGATAATAGTGTGACTAAGACTACAGTGTATGGTGATAAAAGTATGACTAAGACTACAGTGTATGGTGATAAAAGTATGACTAAGACTACAGTGTATGGTGATAAAAGTATGACTAAGACTACAGTGTATGGTGATAAAAATATGACTAAGACTACAGTGTATGGTGAAGAAAGTGTATCTAAGACTACAGTGTATGGTGAAGAAAGTGTATCTAAGACTACAGTGTATGGTGAAGAAAGTGTATCTAAGACTACAGTGTATGGTGACAAAAGTGTATCTAAGACTACAGTGTATGATGAAGAAAGTGTATCTAAGACTACAGTGTATGGTGACAAAAGTGTATCTAAGACTACAGTGTATGGTGACAAAAGTGTGTCTAAGACTACGGTGTATGATGACAAAAGTGTATCTAAGACTACAGTGTATGGTGACAAAAGTGTATCTAAGACTACAGTGTATGATGACAAAAGTGTACCTAAGACTACAGTGTATGATGACAAAAGTGTATCTAAGACTACAGTGTATGATGACAAAAGTATATCTAAGATTACAGTGTATGATGACAAAAGTGTATCTAAGATTACTGTGTATGATGACAAAAGTGTATCGAAGACTACGGTGTATGATGACAAAAGTGTATCTAAGACTACAGTGTGTGGTGACAAAAGTGTGTCTAAGACTACAGTGTATGATGACAAAAGTGTATCTAAGACTACAATGTATGATGACAAAAGTGTATCTAAGACTACAGTGTATGGTGACAAAAGTGTGTCTAAGACTACAGTGTATCTAAGACTACAGTGTATGATGACAAAAGTGTATCTATAACTACAGTGTATGATGACAAAAGTGTATCTAAGACTACAGTGTATGGTGACAAAAGTGTGTCTAAGACTACACTGTATGGTGACAAAAGTGTATCTAATACTACAGTGTATGATGACAAAAGTGTATCTAAGACTACAGTGTATGATGACAAAAGTGTATCTAAGACTACAGTGTATGATGACAAAAGTGTATCTAAGACTACGGTGTATGGTGACAAAAGTATGATTAAGACTACAGTGTATGGTGACAAAAGTGTATGTAAGACTACAGTGTATGGTGACAAAAGTGTATCTAAGACTACAGTGTATGGTGAAGAAAGTGTATCTAAGACTACAGTGTATGATGACAAAAGTGTATCTAAGACTACGGTGTATGGTGACAAAAGTATGATTAAGACTACAGTGTATGGTGACAAAAGTGTATGTAAGACTACAGTGTATGGTGACAAAAGTGTATGTAAGACTACAGTGTATGGTGAAGAAAGTGTATCTAAGACTACAGTGTATGGTGACAAAAGTGTATCTAAGACTACAGTATATGATGACAAAAGTGTATCTAAGACTACAGGGTATGATGACAAAAGTGTCAAAAGTGTATCTTAGACTACAGTGTATGATGACAAAAGTTTGTCTAAGAATACAGTGTATGGTGCCAAAAGTGTATCTAAGATTACTGTGTATGATGACAAAAGTGTATCGAAGACTACGGTGTATGATGACAAAAGTGTATCTAAGACTACAGTGTATGGTGACAAAAGTGTGTCTAAGACTACAGTGTATGATGACAAAAGTGTATCTAAGACTACTGTGTATGATGACAAAAGTGTATCTAAGACTACAGTGTATGGTGACAAAAGTGTGTCTAAGACTACAGTGTATCTAAGACTACAGTGTATGATGACAAAAGTGTATCTAAGACTACAGTGTATGATGACAAAAGTGTATCTAAGACTACAGTGTATGGTGACAAAAGTGTATCTAATACTACAGTGTATGATGACAAAAGTGTATCTAAGACTACACTGTATGATGACAAAAGTGTATCTAAGATTACTGTGTATGGTGATAAAAGTGTATCTAAGACTACAGTGTATGATGACAAAAGTGTATCTAAGACTACAGTGTATGATGACAAAAGTGTATCTAAGACTACTGTGTATGATGACAAAAGTATATCTAAGATTACAGTGTATGATGACAAAAGTGTATCTAAGATTACTGTGTATGATGACAAAAGTGTATAGAAGACTACGGTGTATGATGACAAAAGTGTATCTAAGACTACAGTGTATGGTGACAAAAGTGTGTCTAAGACTACAGTGTATGATGACAAAAGTGTATCTAAGACTACTGTGTATGATGACAAAAGTGTATCTAAGACTACAGTGTATGGTGACAAAAGTATGATTAAGACTACAGTGTATGGTGACAAAAGTGTATCTAAGACTACAGTGTATGGTGACAAAAGTGTATCTAAGACTACAGTGTATGATGACAAAAGTGTATCTAAGACTACAGTGTATGATGACAAAAGTGTATCTAAGACTACAGTGTATGATGACAAAAGTGTATCTAAGACTACAGTGTATGATGACAAAAGTGTATCTAAGACTACGGTGTATGATGACAAAAGTGTGTCTAAGACTATAGTGTATGATGACAAAAGTGTATCTAAGACGACAGTGTATGATGACAAAAGTGTATCTAAGACTACAGTGTATGATGACAAAAGTGTGTCTAAGACTACAGTGTATGGTGGAAAAAAGTGTGTCTAAGACTACAGTGTATGGTGCAAAAGTGTATCTAAGACTACAGTGTATGATGTCAAAAGTGTATCTAAGACTACTGTGTATGATGACAAAAGTGTGACTAAGACTACAATGTATGATGACAAAAGTGTATCTAAGACTACTGTGTATGATGACAAAAGTGTATCTAAGACTACAGTGTATGGTGACAAAAGTATGGTGACCAAAGTGTATCTAAGAGTACAGTATATGATGACAAAAGTGTATCTACGGCTACAGTGTATGATGACAAAAGTGTATCTAAGACTACAGTGTATGATGACAAAAGTGTATCTAAGACGACAGTGTATGATGACAAAAGTGTATCTATATCTAAGACTACAGTGTATGGTGACAAAAGTGTGTCTAAGACTACAGTGTATGATGACAAAAGTGTATCTAAGACTACAGTGTATGATGACAAAAGTGTATCTAAGATTACTGTGTATGGTGATAAAAGTGTATCTAAGACTACAGTGTATGATGACAAAAGTGTATCTAAGACTACGGTGTATGATGACAAAAGTGTATCTAAGACTACAGTGTATGATGACAAAAGTGTGTCTAAGACTACAGTGTATCTAAGACTACAGTGTATGATGACAAAAGTGTATCTAAGACTACAGTGTATGATGACAAAAGTGTATCTAAGACTACAGTGTATGGTGACAAAAGTGTATCTAAGACTACAGTGTATGATGAAGAAAGTGTATCTAAGACTACAGTGTATGGTGACAAAAGTGTATCTAAGACTACAGTGTATGGTGACAAAAGTGTATCTAAGATTACTGTGTATGATGACAAAAGTGTATCTAAGACTACGGTGTATGATGACAAAAGTGTATCTAAGACTACAGTGTATGGTGACAAAAGTGTATCTAAGACTACAGTGTATGATGACAAAAGTGTATCTAAGACTACAGTGTATGATGACAAAAGTGTATCTAAGACTACAGTGTATGATGACAAAAGTATATCTAAGATTACAGTGTATGATGACAAAAGTGTATCTAAGATTACTGTGTATGATGACAAAAGTGTATCTAAGACTACAGTGTGTGGTGACAAAAGTGTGTCTAAGACTACAGTGTATGATGACAAAAGTGTATCTAAGACTACAATGTATGATGACAAAAGTGTATCTAAGACTACAGTGTATGGTGACAAAAGTGTATCTAAGACTACAGTGTATGGTGACAAAAGTGTATCTAAGACTACAGTGTATGGTGATAAAAGTATGACTAAGACTACAGTGTATGGTGATAAAAGTGTGACTAAGACTACAGTGTATGGTGATAAAAGTATGTCTAAGACTACAGTGTATGGTGATAAAAGTATGACTAAGACTACAGTGTATGGTGATAAAAGTATGACTAAGACTACAGTGTATGGTGATAAAAATATGACTAAGACTACAGTGTATGGTGAAGAAAGTGTATCTAAGACTACAGTGTATGGTGAAGAAAGTGTATCTAAGACTACAGTGTATGGTGAAGAAAGTGTATCTAAGACTACAGTGTATGGTGACAAAAGTGTATCTAAGACTACAGTGTATGATGAAGAAAGTGTATCTAAGACTACAGTGTATGGTGACAAAAGTGTATCTTAGACTACAGTGTATGGTGACAAAAGTGTGTCTAAGACTACGGTGTATGATGACAAAAGTGTATCTAAGACTACAGTGTATGGTGACAAAAGTGTATCTAAGACTACAGTGTATGATGACAAAAGTGTATCTAAGACTACAGTGTATGATGACAAAAGTGTATCTAAGACTACAGTGTATGATGACAAAAGTATATCTAAGATTACAGTGTATGATGACAAAAGTGTATCTAAGATTACTGTGTATGATGACAAAAGTGTATCGAAGACTACGGTGTATGATGACAAAAGTGTATCTAAGACTACAGTGTGTGGTGACAATTGTGTGTCTAAGACTACAGTGTATGATGACAAAAGTGTATCTAAGACTACAATGTATGATGACAAAAGTGTATCTAAGACTACAGTGTATGGTGACAAAAGTGTGTCTAAGACTACAGTGTATCTAAGACTACAGTGTATGATGACAAAAGTGTGTCTATAACTACAGTGTATGATGACAAAAGTGTATCTAAGACTACAGTGTATGGTGACAAAAGTGTGTCTAAGACTACACTGTATGGTGACAAAAGTGTATCTAATACTACAGTGTATGATGACAAAAGTGTATCTAAGACTACAGTGTATGATGACAAAAGTGTATCTAAGACTACAGTGTATGATGACAAAAGTGTATCTAAGACTACAGTGTATGATGACAAAAGTGTATCTAATACTACAGTGTATGATGACAAAAGTGTATCTAAGACTACAGTGTATGATGACAAAAGTGTATCTAAGACTACAGTGTATGATGACAAAAGTGTATCTAAGACTACGGTGTATGGTGACAAAAGTATGATTAAGACTACAGTGTATGGTGACAAAAGTGTATCTAAGACTACAGTGTATGGTGACAAAAGTGTATCTAAGACTACAGTGTATGGTGATAAAAGTATGACTAAGACTACAGTGTATGGTGATAAAAGTGTGACTAAGACTACAGTGTATGGTGATAAAAGTATGACTAAGACTACAGTGTATGGTGATAAAAGTATGACTAAGACTACAGTGTATGGTGATAAAAGTATGACTAAGACTACAGTGTATGGTGATAAAAATATGACTAAGACTACAGTGTATGGTGAAGAAAGTGTATCTAAGACTACAGTGTAAGGTGAAGAAAGTGTATCTAAGACTACAGTGTATGGTTAAGAAAGTGTATCTAAGACTACAGTGTATGGTGACAAAAGTGTATCTAAGACTACAGTGTATGATGAAGAAAGTGTATCTAAGACTACAGTGTATGGTGACAAAAGTGTATCTAAGACTACAGTGTATGGTGACAAAAGTTTGTCTAAGACTACGGTGTATGATGACAAAAGTGTATCTAAGACTACAGTGTATGGTGACAAAAGTGTATCTAAGACTACAGTGTATGATGACAAAAGTGTACCTAAGACTACAGTGTATGATGACAAAAGTGTATCTGAGACTACAGTGTATGATGACAAAAGTATATCTAAGATTACAGTGTATGATGACAAAAGTGTATCTAAGATTACTGTGTATGATGACAAAAGTGTATCGAAGACTACGGTGTATGATGACAAAAGTGTATCTAAGACTACAGTGTGTGGTGACAAAAGTGTGTCTAAGACTACAGTGTATGATGACAAAAGTGTATCTAAGACTACAATGTATGATGACAAAAGTGTATCTAAGACTACAGTGTATGGTGACAAAAGTGTGTCTAAGACTACAGTGTATCTAAGACTACAGTGTATGATGACAAAAGTGTATCTATAACTACAGTGTATGATGACAAAAGTGTATCTAAGACTACAGTGTATGGTGACAAAAGTGTGTCTAAGACTACACTGTATGGTGACAAAAGTGTATCTAATACTACAGTGTATGATGACAAAAGTGTATCTAAGACTACAGTGTATGATGACAAAAGTGTATCTAAGACTACAGTGTATGATGACAAAAGTGTATCTAAGATTACTGTGTATGGTGATAAAAGTGTATCTAAGACTACAGTGTATGATGACAAAAGTGTATCTAAGACTACGGTGTATGATGACAAAAGTGTATCTAAGACTACAGTGTATGATGACAAAAGTGTGTCTAAGACTACAGTGTATCTAAGACTACAGTGTATGATGACAAAAGTGTATCTATAACTACAGTGTATGATGACAAAAGTGTATCTAAGACTACAGTGTATGGTGACAAAAGTGTGTCTAAGACTACACTGTATGGTGACAAAAGTGTATCTAATACTACAGTGTATGATGACAAAAGTGTATCTAAGACTACAGTGTATGATGACAAAAGTGTATCTAAGACTACAGTGTATGATGACAAAAGTGTATCTAAGACTACGGTGTATGGTGACAAAAGTATGATTAAGACTACAGTGTATGGTGACAAAAGTGTATGTAAGACTACAGTGTATGGTGACAAAAGTGTATCTAAGACTACAGTGTATGGTGACAAAAGTGTATCTAAGACTACAGTGTATGATGACAAAAGTGTATCTAAGACTACGGTGTATGGTGACAAAAGTATGATTAAGACTACAGTGTATGGTGACAAAAGTGTATGTAAGACTACAGTGTATGGTGACAAAAGTGTATGTAAGACTACAGTGTATGGTGAAGAAAGTGTATCTAAGACTACAGTGTATGGTGACAAAAGTGTATCTAAGACTACAGTATATGATGACAAAAGTGTATCTAAGACTACAGGGTATGATGACAAAAGTGTCAAAAGTGTATCTTAGACTACAGTGTATGATGACAAAAGTTTGTCTAAGAATACAGTGTATGGTGCCAAAAGTGTATCTAAGATTACTGTGTATGATGACAAAAGTGTATCGAAGACTACGGTGTATGATGACAAAAGTGTATCTAAGACTACAGTGTATGGTGACAAAAGTGTGTCTAAGACTACAGTGTATGATGACAAAAGTGTATCTAAGACTACTGTGTATGATGACAAAAGTGTATCTAAGACTACAGTGTATGGTGACAAAAGTGTGTCTAAGACTACAGTGTATCTAAGACTACAGTGTATGATGACAAAAGTGTATCTAAGACTACAGTGTATGATGACAAAAGTGTATCTAAGACTACAGTGTATGGTGACAAAAGTGTATCTAATACTACAGTGTATGATGACAAAAGTGTATCTAAGACTACACTGTATGATGACAAAAGTGTATCTAAGATTACTGTGTATGGTGATAAAAGTGTATCTAAGACTACAGTGTATGATGACAAAAGTGTATCTAAGACTACAGTGTATGATGACAAAAGTGTATCTAAGACTACTGTGTATGATGACAAAAGTATATCTAAGATTACAGTGTATGATGACAAAAGTGTATCTAAGATTACTGTGTATGATGACAAAAGTGTATCGAAGACTACGGTGTATGATGACAAAAGTGTATCTAAGACTACAGTGTATGGTGACAAAAGTGTGTCTAAGACTACAGTGTATGATGACAAAAGTGTATCTAAGACTACTGTGTATGATGACAAAAGTGTATCTAAGACTACAGTGTATGGTGACAAAAGTATGATTAAGACTACAGTGTATGGTGACAAAAGTGTATCTAAGACTACAGTGTATGGTGACAAAAGTGTATCTAAGACTACAGTGTATGATGACAAAAGTGTATCTAAGACTACAGTGTATGATGACAAAAGTGTATCTAAGACTACAGTGTATGATGACAAAAGTGTATCTAAGACTACAGTGTATGATGACAAAAGTGTATCTAAGACTACGGTGTATGATGACAAAAGTGTGTCTAAGACTATAGTGTATGATGACAAAAGTGTATCTAAGACGACAGTGTATGATGACAAAAGTGTATCTAAGACTACAGTGTATGATGACAAAAGTGTGTCTAAGACTACAGTGTATGGTGGAAAAAAGTGTGTCTAAGACTACAGTGTATGGTGACAAAAGTGTATCTAAGACTACAGTGTATGATGTCAAAAGTGTATCTAAGACTACTGTGTATGATGACAAAAGTGTGACTAAGACTACAATGTATGATGACAAAAGTGTATCTAAGACTACTGTGTATGATGACAAAAGTGTATCTAAGACTACAGTGTATGGTGACAAAAGTATGGTGACCAAAGTGTATCTAAGAGTACAGTATATGATGACAAAAGTGTATCTACGGCTACAGTGTATGATGACAAAAGTGTATCTAAGACTACAGTGTATGATGACAAAAGTGTATCTAAGACGACAGTGTATGATGACAAAAGTGTATCTATATCTAAGACTACAGTGTATGGTGACAAAAGTGTGTCTAAGACTACAGTGTATGATGACAAAAGTGTATCTAAGACTACAGTGTATGATGACAAAAGTGTATCTAAGATTACTGTGTATGGTGATAAAAGTGTATCTAAGACTACAGTGTATGATGACAAAAGTGTATCTAAGACTACGGTGTATGATGACAAAAGTGTATCTAAGACTACAGTGTATGATGACAAAAGTGTGTCTAAGACTACAGTGTATCTAAGACTAAAGTGTATGATGACAAAAGTGTATCTAAGACTACAGTGTATGATGACAAAAGTGTATCTAAGACTACAGTGTATGGTGACAAAAGTGTATCTAAGACTACAGTGTATGATGAAGAAAGTGTATCTAAGACTACAGTGTATGGTGACAAAAGTGTATCTAAGACTACAGTGTATGGTGACAAAAGTGTATCTAAGATTACTGTGTATGATGACAAAAGTGTATCTAAGACTACGGTGTATGATGACAAAAGTGTATCTAAGACTACAGTGTATGGTGACAAAAGTGTATCTAAGACTACAGTGTATGATGACAAAAGTGTATCTAAGACTACAGTGTATGATGACAAAAGTGTATCTAAGACTACAGTGTATGATGACAAAAGTAAATCTAAGATTACAGTGTATGATGACAAAAGTGTATCTAAGATTACTGTGTATGATGACAAAAGTGTATCTAAGACTACAGTGTGTGGTGACAAAAGTGTGTCTAAGACTACAGTGTATGATGACAAAAGTGTATCTAAGACTACAATGTATGATGACAAAAGTGTATCTAAGACTACAGTGTATGGTGACAAAAGTGTATCTAAGACTACAGTGTATGGTGACAAAAGTGTATCTAAGACTACAGTGTATGGTGATAAAAGTATGACTAAGACTACAGTGTATGGTGATAAAAGTGTGACTAAGACTACAGTGTATGGTGATAAAAGTGTGACTAAGACTACAGTGTATGGTGATAAAAGTATGACTAAGACTACAGTGTATGGTGATAAAAGTATGACTAAGACTACAGTGTATGGTGATAAAAGTATGACTAAGACTACAGTGTATGGTGATAAAAATATGACTAAGACTACAGTGTATGGTGAAGAAAGTGTATCTAAGACTACAGTGTATGGTGAAGAAAGTGTATCTAAGACTACAGTGTATGGTGAAGAAAGTGTATCTAAGACTACAGTGTATGGTGACAAAAGTGTATCTAAGACTACAGTGTATGATGAAGAAAGTGTATCTAAGACTACAGTGTATGGTGACAAAAGTGTATCTTAGACTACAGTGTATGGTGACAAAAGTGTGTCTAAGACTACGGTGTATGATGACAAAAGTGTATCTAAGACTACAGTGTATGGTGACAAAAGTGTATCTAAGACTACAGTGTATGATGACAAAAGTGTATCTAAGACTACAGTGTATGATGACAAAAGTGTATCTAAGACTACAGTGTATGATGACAAAAGTATATCTAAGATTACAGTGTATGATGACAAAAGTGTATCTAAGATTACTGTGTATGATGACAAAAGTGTATCGAAGACTACGGTGTATGATGACAAAAGTGTATCTAAGACTACAGTGTGTGGTGACAAAAGTGTGTCTAAGACTACAGTGTATGATGACAAAAGTGTATCTAAGACTACAATGTATGATGACAAAAGTGTATCTAAGACTACAGTGTATGGTGACAAAAGTGTGTCTAAGACTACAGTGTATCTAAGACTACAGTGTATGATGACAAAAGTGTGTCTATAACTACAGTGTATGATGACAAAAGTGTATCTAAGACTACAGTGTATGGTGACAAAAGTGTGTCTAAGACTACACTGTATGGTGACAAAAGTGTATCTAATACTACAGTGTATGATGACAAAAGTGTATCTAAGACTACAGTGTATGATGACAAAAGTGTATCTAAGACTACAGTGTATGATGACAAAAGTGTATCTAAGACTACAGTGTATGATGACAAAAGTGTATCTAATACTACAGTGTATGATGACAAAAGTGTATCTAAGACTACAGTGTATGATGACAAAAGTGTATCTAAGACTACAGTGTATGATGACAAAAGTGTATCTAAGACTACGGTGTATGGTGACAAAAGTATGATTAAGACTACAGTGTATGGTGACAAAAGTGTATCTAAGACTACAGTGTATGGTGACAAAAGTGTATCTAAGACTACAGTGTATGGTGATAAAAGTATGACTAAGACTACAGTGTATGGTGATAAAAGTGTGACTAAGACTACAGTGTATGGTGATAAAAGTATGACTAAGACTACAGTGTATGGTGATAAAAGTATGACTAAGACTACAGTGTATGGTGATAAAAGTATGACTAAGACTACAGTGTATGGTGATAAAAATATGACTAAGACTACAGTGTATGGTGAAGAAAGTGTATCTAAGACTACAGTGTAAGGTGAAGAAAGTGTATCTAAGACTACAGTGTATGGTTAAGAAAGTGTATCTAAGACTACAGTGTATGGTGACAAAAGTGTATCTAAGACTACAGTGTATGATGAAGAAAGTGTATCTAAGACTACAGTGTATGGTGACAAAAGTGTATCTAAGACTACAGTGTATGGTGACAAAAGTTTGTCTAAGACTACGGTGTATGATGACAAAAGTGTATCTAAGACTACAGTGTATGGTGACAAAAGTGTATCTAAGACTACAGTGTATGATGACAAAAGTGTACCTAAGACTACAGTGTATGATGACAAAAGTGTATCTGAGACTACAGTGTATGATGACAAAAGTATATCTAAGATTACAGTGTATGATGACAAAAGTGTATCTAAGATTACTGTGTATGATGACAAAAGTGTATCGAAGACTACGGTGTATGATGACAAAAGTGTATCTAAGACTACAGTGTATGATGACAAAAGTGTGTCTAAGACTACAGTGTATGATGACAAAAGTGTATCTAAGACTACAATGTATGATGACAAAAGTGTATCTAAGACTACAGTGTATGGTGACAAAAGTGTATCTAAGACTACAGTGTATGGTGACAAAAGTGTATCTAAGACTACAGTGTATGGTGACAAAAGTATGACTAAGACTACAGTGTATGGTGATAAAAGTGTGACTAAGACTACAGTGTATGGTGATAAAAGTATGACTAAGACTACAGTGTATGGTGATAAAAGTATGACTAAGACTACAGTGTATGGTGATAAAAGTATGACTAAGACTACAGTGTATGGTGATAAAAATATGACTAAGACTACAGTGTATGGTGAAGAAAGTGTATCTAAGACTACAGTGTATGGTGAAGAAAGTGTATCTAAGACTACAGTGTATGGTGAAGAAAGTGTATCTAAGACTACAGTGTATGGTGACAAAAGTGTATCTAAGACTACAGTGTATGATGAAGAAAGTGTATCTAAGACTACAGTGTATGGTGACAAAAGTGTATCTAAGACTACAGTGTATGGTGACAAAAGTGTGTCTAAGACTACAGTGTATGATGACAAAAGTGTATCTAAGACTACAGTGTATGGTGACAAAAGTGTATCTAAGACTACAGTGTATGATGACAAAAGTGTATCTAAGACTACAGTGTATGATGACAAAAGTGTATCTAAGACTACAGTGTATGATGACAAAAGTATATCTAAGATTACAGTGTATGATGACAAAAGTGTATCTAAGATTACTGTGTATGATGACAAAAGTGTATCGAAGACTACGGTGTATGATGACAAAAGTGTATCTAAGACTACAGTGTATGGTGACAAAAGTGTGTCTAAGACTACAGTGTATGATGACAAAAGTGTATCTAAGACTACAGTGTATGATGACAAAAGTGTATCTAAGACTACAGTGTATGGTGACAAAAGTGTGTCTAAGACTACAGTGTATCTAAGACTACAGTGTATGATGACAAAAGTGTGTCTATAACTACAGTGTATGATGACAAAAGTGTATCTAAGACTACAGTGTATGGTGACAAAAGTGTGTCTAAGACTACACTGTATGGTGACAAAAGTGTATCTAAGACTACAGTGTATGATGACAAAAGTGTATCTAAGACTACAGTGTATGATGACAAAAGTGTATCTAAGACTACAGTGTATGATGACAAAAGTGTATCTAAGACTACAGTGTATGATGACAAAAGTGTATCTAAGACTACAGTGTATGATGACAAAAGTGTATCTAAGACTACAGTGTATGATGACAAAAGTGTATCTAAGACTACAGTGTATGATGACAAAAGTGTATCTAAGACTACGGTGTATGGTGACAAAAGTATGATTAAGACTACAGTGTATGGTGACAAAAGTGTATCTAAGACTACAGTGTATGGTGACAAAAGTGTATCTAAGACTACAGTGTATGGTGATAAAAGTATGACTAAGACTACAGTGTATGGTGATAAAAGTGTGACTAAGACTACAGTGTATGGTGATAAAAGTATGACTAAGACTACAGTGTATGGTGATAAAAGTATGACTAAGACTACAGTGTATGGTGATAAAAGTATGACTAAGACTACAGTGTATGGTGATAAAAATATGACTAAGACTACAGTGTATGGTGAAGAAAGTGTATCTAAGACTACAGTGTAAGGTGAAGAAAGTGTATCTAAGACTACAGTGTATGGTTAAGAAAGTGTATCTAAGACTACAGTGTATGGTGACAAAAGTGTATCTAAGACTACAGTGTATGATGAAGAAAGTGTATCTAAGACTACAGTGTATGGTGACAAAAGTGTATCTAAGACTACAGTGTATGGTGACAAAAGTTTGTCTAAGACTACGGTGTATGATGACAAAAGTGTATCTAAGACTACAGTGTATGGTGACAAAAGTGTATCTAAGACTACAGTGTATGATGACAAAAGTGTACCTAAGACTACAGTGTATGATGACAAAAGTGTATCTGAGACTACAGTGTATGATGACAAAAGTATATCTAAGATTACAGTGTATGATGACAAAAGTGTATCTAAGATTACTGTGTATGATGACAAAAGTGTATCGAAGACTACGGTGTATGATGACAAAAGTGTATCTAAGACTACAGTGTATGATGACAAAAGTGTGTCTAAGACTACAGTGTATCTAAGACTACAGTGTATGATGACAAAAGTGTATCTATAACTACAGTGTATGATGACAAAAGTGTATCTAAGACTACAGTGTATGGTGACAAAAGTGTGTCTAAGACTACACTGTATGGTGACAAAAGTGTATCTAATACTACAGTGTATGATGACAAAAGTGTATCTAAGACTACAGTGTATGATGACAAAAGTGTATCTAAGACTACAGTGTATGATGACAAAAGTGTATCTAAGACTACGGTGTATGGTGACAAAAGTATGATTAAGACTACAGTGTATGGTGACAAAAGTGTATGTAAGACTACAGTGTATGGTGACAAAAGTGTATCTAAGACTACAGTGTATGGTGACAAAAGTGTATCTAAGACTACAGTGTATGATGACAAAAGTGTATCTAAGACTACGGTGTATGGTGACAAAAGTATGATTAAGACTACAGTGTATGGTGACAAAAGTGTATGTAAGACTACAGTGTATGGTGACAAAAGTGTATGTAAGACTACAGTGTATGGTGAAGAAAGTGTATCTAAGACTACAGTGTATGGTGACAAAAGTGTATCTAAGACTACAGTATATGATGACAAAAGTGTATCTAAGACTACAGGGTATGATGACAAAAGTGTCAAAAGTGTATCTTAGACTACAGTGTATGATGACAAAAGTTTGTCTAAGAATACAGTGTATGGTGCCAAAAGTGTATCTAAGATTACTGTGTATGATGACAAAAGTGTATCGAAGACTACGGTGTATGATGACAAAAGTGTATCTAAGACTACAGTGTATGGTGACAAAAGTGTGTCTAAGACTACAGTGTATGATGACAAAAGTGTATCTAAGACTACTGTGTATGATGACAAAAGTGTATCTAAGACTACAGTGTATGGTGACAAAAGTGTGTCTAAGACTACAGTGTATCTAAGACTACAGTGTATGATGACAAAAGTGTATCTAAGACTACAGTGTATGATGACAAAAGTGTATCTAAGACTACAGTGTATGGTGACAAAAGTGTATCTAATACTACAGTGTATGATGACAAAAGTGTATCTAAGACTACACTGTATGATGACAAAAGTGTATCTAAGATTACTGTGTATGGTGATAAAAGTGTATCTAAGACTACAGTGTATGATGACAAAAGTGTATCTAAGACTACAGTGTATGATGACAAAAGTGTATCTAAGACTACTGTGTATGATGACAAAAGTATATCTAAGATTACAGTGTATGATGACAAAAGTGTATCTAAGATTACTGTGTATGATGACAAAAGTGTATCGAAGACTACGGTGTATGATGACAAAAGTGTATCTAAGACTACAGTGTATGGTGACAAAAGTGTGTCTAAGACTACAGTGTATGATGACAAAAGTGTATCTAAGACTACTGTGTATGATGACAAAAGTGTATCTAAGACTACAGTGTATGGTGACAAAAGTATGATTAAGACTACAGTGTATGGTGACAAAAGTGTATCTAAGACTACAGTGTATGGTGACAAAAGTGTATCTAAGACTACAGTGTATGATGACAAAAGTGTATCTAAGACTACAGTGTATGATGACAAAAGTGTATCTAAGACTACAGTGTATGATGACAAAAGTGTATCTAAGACTACAGTGTATGATGACAAAAGTGTATCTAAGACTACGGTGTATGATGACAAAAGTGTGTCTAAGACTATAGTGTATGATGACAAAAGTGTATCTAAGACGACAGTGTATGATGACAAAAGTGTATCTAAGACTACAGTGTATGATGACAAAAGTGTGTCTAAGACTACAGTGTATGGTGGAAAAAAGTGTGTCTAAGACTACAGTGTATGGTGACAAAAGTGTATCTAAGACTACAGTGTATGATGTCAAAAGTGTATCTAAGACTACTGTGTATGATGACAAAAGTGTGACTAAGACTACAATGTATGATGACAAAAGTGTATCTAAGACTACTGTGTATGATGACAAAAGTGTATCTAAGACTACAGTGTATGGTGACAAAAGTATGGTGACCAAAGTGTATCTAAGAGTACAGTATATGATGACAAAAGTGTATCTACGGCTACAGTGTATGATGACAAAAGTGTATCTAAGACTACAGTGTATGATGACAAAAGTGTATCTAAGACGACAGTGTATGATGACAAAAGTGTATCTATATCTAAGACTACAGTGTATGGTGACAAAAGTGTGTCTAAGACTACAGTGTATGATGACAAAAGTGTATCTAAGACTACAGTGTATGATGACAAAAGTGTATCTAAGATTACTGTGTATGGTGATAAAAGTGTATCTAAGACTACAGTGTATGATGACAAAAGTGTATCTAAGACTACTGTGTATGATGACAAAAGTGTATCTAAGACTACAGTGTATGATGACAAAAGTGTGTCTAAGACTACAGTGTATCTAAGACTACAGTGTATGATGACAAAAGTGTATCTAAGACTACAGTGTATGATGACAAAAGTGTATCTAAGACTACAGTGTATGGTGACAAAAGTGTATCTAAGACTACAGTGTATGATGAAGAAAGTGTATCTAAGACTACAGTGTATGGTGACAAAAGTGTATCTAAGACTACAGTGTATGGTGACAAAAGTGTATCTAAGATTACTGTGTATGATGACAAAAGTGTATCTAAGACTACGGTGTATGATGACAAAAGTGTATCTAAGACTACAGTGTATGGTGACAAAAGTGTATCTAAGACTACAGTGTATGATGACAAAAGTGTATCTAAGACTACAGTGTATGATGACAAAAGTGTATCTAAGACTACAGTGTATGATGACAAAAGTATATCTAAGATTACAGTGTATGATGACAAAAGTGTATCTAAGATTACTGTGTATGATGACAAAAGTGTATCTAAGACTACAGTGTGTGGTGACAAAAGTGTGTCTAAGACTACAGTGTATGATGACAAAAGTGTATCTAAGACTACAATGTATGATGACAAAAGTGTATCTAAGACTACAGTGTATGGTGACAAAAGTGTATCTAAGACTACAGTGTATGGTGACAAAAGTGTATCTAAGACTACAGTGTATGGTGATAAAAGTATGACTAAGACTACAGTGTATGGTGATAAAAGTGTGACTAAGACTACAGTGTATGGTGATAAAAGTATGACTAAGACTACAGTGTATGGTGATAAAAGTATGACTAAGACTACAGTGTATGGTGATAAAAGTATGACTAAGACTACAGTGTATGGTGATAAAAATATGACTAAGACTACAGTGTATGGTGAAGAAAGTGTATCTAAGACTACAGTGTATGGTGAAGAAAGTGTATCTAAGACTACAGTGTATGGTGAAGAAAGTGTATCTAAGACTACAGTGTATGGTGACAAAAGTGTATCTAAGACTACAGTGTATGATGAAGAAAGTGTATCTAAGACTACAGTGTATGGTGACAAAAGTGTATCTTAGACTACAGTGTATGGTGACAAAAGTGTGTCTAAGACTACGGTGTATGATGACAAAAGTGTATCTAAGACTACAGTGTATGGTGACAAAAGTGTATCTAAGACTACAGTGTATGATGACAAAAGTGTATCTAAGACTACAGTGTATGATGACAAAAGTGTATCTAAGACTACAGTGTATGATGACAAAAGTATATCTAAGATTACAGTGTATGATGACAAAAGTGTATCTAAGATTACTGTGTATGATGACAAAAGTGTATCGAAGACTACGGTGTATGATGACAAAAGTGTATCTAAGACTACAGTGTGTGGTGACAAAAGTGTGTCTAAGACTACAGTGTATGATGACAAAAGTGTATCTAAGACTACAATGTATGATGACAAAAGTGTATCTAAGACTACAGTGTATGGTGACAAAAGTGTGTCTAAGACTACAGTGTATCTAAGACTACAGTGTATGATGACAAAAGTGTGTCTATAACTACAGTGTATGATGACAAAAGTGTATCTAAGACTACAGTGTATGGTGACAAAAGTGTGTCTAAGACTACACTGTATGGTGACAAAAGTGTATCTAATACTACAGTGTATGATGACAAAAGTGTATCTAAGACTACAGTGTATGATGACAAAAGTGTATCTAAGACTACAGTGTATGATGACAAAAGTGTATCTAAGACTACAGTGTATGATGACAAAAGTGTATCTAATACTACAGTGTATGATGACAAAAGTGTATCTAAGACTACAGTGTATGATGACAAAAGTGTATCTAAGACTACAGTGTATGATGACAAAAGTGTATCTAAGACTACGGTGTATGGTGACAAAAGTATGATTAAGACTACAGTGTATGGTGACAAAAGTGTATCTAAGACTACAGTGTATGGTGACAAAAGTGTATCTAAGACTACAGTGTATGGTGATAAAAGTATGACTAAGACTACAGTGTATGGTGATAAAAGTGTGACTAAGACTACAGTGTATGGTGATAAAAGTATGACTAAGACTACAGTGTATGGTGATAAAAGTATGACTAAGACTACAGTGTATGGTGATAAAAGTATGACTAAGACTACAGTGTATGGTGATAAAAATATGACTAAGACTACAGTGTATGGTGAAGAAAGTGTATCTAAGACTACAGTGTAAGGTGAAGAAAGTGTATCTAAGACTACAGTGTATGGTTAAGAAAGTGTATCTAAGACTACAGTGTATGGTGACAAAAGTGTATCTAAGACTACAGTGTATGATGAAGAAAGTGTATCTAAGACTACAGTGTATGGTGACAAAAGTGTATCTAAGACTACAGTGTATGGTGACAAAAGTTTGTCTAAGACTACGGTGTATGATGACAAAAGTGTATCTAAGACTACAGTGTATGGTGACAAAAGTGTATCTAAGACTACAGTGTATGATGACAAAAGTGTACCTAAGACTACAGTGTATGATGACAAAAGTGTATCTGAGACTACAGTGTATGATGACAAAAGTATATCTAAGATTACAGTGTATGATGACAAAAGTGTATCTAAGATTACTGTGTATGATGACAAAAGTGTATCGAAGACTACGGTGTATGATGACAAAAGTGTATCTAAGACTACAGTGTGTGGTGACAAAAGTGTGTCTAAGACTACAGTGTATGATGACAAAAGTGTATCTAAGACTACAATGTATGATGACAAAAGTGTATCTAAGACTACAGTGTATGGTGACAAAAGTGTGTCTAAGACTACAGTGTATCTAAGACTACAGTGTATGATGACAAAAGTGTATCTATAACTACAGTGTATGATGACAAAAGTGTATCTAAGACTACAGTGTATGGTGACAAAAGTGTGTCTAAGACTACACTGTATGGTGACAAAAGTGTATCTAATACTACAGTGTATGATGACAAAAGTGTATCTAAGACTACAGTGTATGATGACAAAAGTGTATCTAAGACTACAGTGTATGATGACAAAAGTGTATCTAAGACTACGGTGTATGGTGACAAAAGTATGATTAAGACTACAGTGTATGGTGACAAAAGTGTATCTAAGACTACAGTGTATGGTGACAAAAGTGTATCTAAGACTACAGTGTATGGTGACAAAAGTGTATCTAAGACTACAGTGTATGATGACAAAAGTGTATCTAAGACTACAGTGTATGGTGACAAAAGTATGACTAAGACTACAGTGTATGGTGACAAAAGTGTATCTAAGACTACAGTGTATGGTGACAAAAATGTATGTAAGACTACAGTGTATGGTGAAGAAAGTGTATCTAAGACTACAGTGTATGGTGACAAAAGTGTATCTAAGACTACAGTGTATGATGACAAAAGTGTATCTAAGACTACAGGGTATGATGACAAAAGTGTCAAAAGTGTATCTTAGACTACAGTGTATGATGACAAAAGTTTGTCTAAGAATACAGTGTATGGTGACAAAAGTGTATCTAAGATTACTGTGTATGATGACAAAAGTGTATCGAAGACTACGGTGTATGATGACAAAAGTGTATCTAAGACTACAGTGTATGGTGACAAAAGTGTGTCTAAGACTACAGTGTATGATGACAAAAGTGTATCTAAGACTACTGTGTATGATGACAAAAGTGTATCTAAGACTACAGTGTATGGTGACAAAAGTGTGTCTAAGACTACAGTGTATCTAAGACTACAGTGTATGATGACAAAAGTGTATCTAAGACTACAGTGTATGATGACAAAAGTGTATCTAAGACTACAGTGTATGGTGACAAAAGTGTGTCTAAGACTACAGTGTATGATGACAAAAGTGTATCTAAGACTACAGTGTATGATGACAAAAGTGTATCTAAGACTACAGTGTATGATGACAAAAGTGTATCTAAGACTACACTGTATGATGACAAAAGTGTATCTAAGATTACTGTGTATGGTGATAAAAGTGTATCTAAGACTACAGTGTATGATGACAAAAGTGTATCTAAGACTACAGTGTATGATGACAAAAGTGTATCTAAGACTACAGTGTATGATGACAAAAGTATATCTAAGACTACAGTGTATGATGACAAAAGTGTATCTAAGATTACTGTGTATGATGACAAAAGTGTATCTAAGACTACGGTGTATGATGACAAAAGTGTATCTAAGACTACAGTGTATGGTGACAAAAGTGTGTCTAAGACTACAGTGTATGATGACAAAAGTGTATCTAAGACTACAGTGTATGATGACAAAAGTGTATCTAAGACTACAGTGTATGGTGACAAAAGTGTGTCTAAGACTACAGTGTATCTAAGACTACAGTGTATGATGACAAAAGTGTATCTAAGACTACAGTGTATGATGACAAAAGTGTATCTAAGACTACAGTGTATGGTGACAAAAGTGTGTCTAAGACTACAGTGTATGATGACAAAAGTGTATCTAAGACTACAGTGTATGATGACAAAAGTGTATCTAAGACTACAGTGTATGATGACAAAAGTGTATCTAAGACTACAGTGTATGATGACAAAAGTGTATCTAAGACTACAGTGTATGATGACAAAAGTGTATCTAAGACTACAGTGTATGATGACAAAAGTGTATCTAAGACTACAGTGTATGATGACAAAAGTGTATCTAAGACTACAGTGTATGATGACAAAAGTGTATCTAAGACTACGGTGTATGGTGACAAAAGTATGATTAAGACTACAGTGTATGGTGACAAAAGTGTATCTAAGACTACAGTGTATGGTGACAAAAGTGTATCTAAGACTACAGTGTATGATGACAAAAGTGTATCTAAGACTACAGTGTATGATGACAAAAGTGTATCTAAGACTACAGTGTATGATGACAAAAGTGTATCTAAGACTACAGTGTATGATGACAAAAGTGTATCTAAGACTACGGTGTATGATGACAAAAGTGTGTCTAAGACTATAGTGTATGATGACAAAAGTGTATCTAAGACGACAGTGTATGATGACAAAAGTGTATCTAAGACTACAGTGTATGATGACAAAAGTGTGTCTAAGACTACAGTGTATGGTGGAAAAAAGTGTGACTAAGACTACAGTGTATGGTGACAAAAGTGTATCTAAGACTACAGTGTATGATGTCAAAAGTGTATCTAAGACTACTGTGTATGATGACAAAAGTGTGACTAAGACTACAATGTATGATGACAAAAGTGTATCTAAGACTACTGTGTATGATGACAAAAGTGTATCTAAGACTACAGTGTATGGTGACAAAAGTATGGTGACCAAAGTGTATCTAAGAGTACAGTATATGATGACAAAAGTGTATCTACGGCTACAGTGTATGATGACAAAAGTGTATCTAAGACTACAGTGTATGATGACAAAAGTGTATCTAAGACTACAGTGTATGATGACAAAAGTGTATCTATATCTAAGACTACAGTGTATGGTGACAAAAGTGTGTCTAAGACTACAGTGTATGATGACAAAAGTGTATCTAAGACTACAGTGTATGATGACAAAAGTGTATCTAAGATTACTGTGTATGGTGATAAAAGTGTATCTAAGACTACAGTGTATGATGACAAAAGTGTATCTAAGACTACGGTGTATGATGACAAAAGTGTATCTAAGACTACAGTGTATGATGACAAAAGTGTATCTAAGATTACAGTGTATGATGACAAAAGTGTGTCTAAGACTACAGTGTATCTAAGACTACAGTGTATGATGACAAAAGTGTATCTAAGACTACAGTGTATGATGACAAAAGTGTATCTAAGACTACAGTGTATGGTGACAAAAGTGTATCTAAGACTACAGTGTATGATGAAGAAAGTGTATCTAAGACTACAGTGTATGGTGACAAAAGTGTATCTAAGACTACAGTGTATGGTGACAAAAGTGTATCTAAGATTACTGTGTATGATGACAAAAGTGTATCTAAGACTACGGTGTATGATGACAAAAGTGTATCTAAGACTACAGTGTATGGTGACAAAAGTGTATCTAAGACTACAGTGTATGATGACAAAAGTGTATCTAAGACTACAGTGTATGATGACAAAAGTGTATCTAAGACTACAGTGTATGATGACAAAAGTATATCTAAGATTACAGTGTATGATGACAAAAGTGTATCTAAGACTACTGTGTATGATGACAAAAGTGTATAGAAGACTACAGTGTATGATGACAAAAGTGTATCTAAGACTACAGTGTATGGTGACAAAAGTGTATCTAAGACTACAGTGTATGATGACAAAAGTGTATCTAAGACTACAGTGTATGATGACAAAAGTGTATCTAAGACTACAGTGTATGGTGACAAAAGTGTATCTAAGACTACAGTGTATGGTGACAAAAGTGTATCTAAGACTACAGTGTATGGTGATAAAAGTATGACTAAGACTACAGTGTATGGTGATAAAAGTGTGACTAAGACTACAGTGTATGGTGATAAAAGTGTGACTAAGACTACAGTGTATGGTGATAAAAGTATGACTAAGACTACAGTGTATGGTGATAAAAGTATGACTAAGACTACAGTGTATGGTGATAAAAATATGACTAAGACTACAGTGTATGGTGAAGAAAGTGTATCTAAGACTACAGTGTATGGTGAAGAAAGTGTATCTAAGACTACAGTGTATGGTGAAGAAAGTGTATCTAAGACTACAGTGTATGGTGACAAAAGTGTATCTAAGACTACAGTGTATGATGAAGAAAGTGTATCTAAGACTACAGTGTATGGTGACAAAAGTGTATCTAAGACTACAGTGTATGGTGACAAAAGTGTGTCTAAGACTACGGTGTATGATGACAAAAGTGTATCTAAGACTACAGTGTATGGTGACAAAAGTGTATCTAAGACTACAGTGTATGATGACAAAAGTGTATCTAAGACTACAGTGTATGATGACAAAAGTGTATCTAAGACTACAGTGTATGATGACAAAAGTATATCTAAGATTACAGTGTATGATGACAAAAGTGTATCTAAGATTACAGTGTATGATGACAAAAGTGTATCTAAGACTACAGTGTATGATGACAAAAGTGTATCTAAGACTACAGTGTATGATGACAAAAGTGTGTCTAAGACTACAGTGTATCTAAGACTACAGTGTATGATGACAAAAGTGTATCTATAACTACAGTGTATGATGACAAAAGTGTATCTAAGACTACAGTGTATGGTGACAAAAGTGTGTCTAAGACTACACTGTATGGTGACAAAAGTGTATCTAAGACTACAGTGTATGATGACAAAAGTGTATCTAAGACTACAGTGTATGATGACAAAAGTGTATCTAAGACTACAGTGTATGATGACAAAAGTGTATCTAAGACTACGGTGTATGGTGACAAAAGTATGATTAAGACTACAGTGTATGGTGACAAAAGTGTATCTAAGACTACAGTGTATGGTGACAAAAGTGTATCTAAGACTACAGTGTATGGTGACAAAAGTGTATCTAAGACTACAGTGTATGATGACAAAAGTGTATCTAAGACTACGGTGTATGGTGACAAAAGTATGATTAAGACTACAGTGTATGGTGACAAAAGTGTATGTAAGACTACAGTGTATGGTGACAAAAGTGTATGTAAGACTACAGTGTATGGTGAAGAAAGTGTATCTAAGACTACAGTGTATGGTGACAAAAGTGTATCTAAGACTACAGTGTATGATGACAAAAGTGTATCTAAGACTACAGGTATGATGACAAAAGTGTCAAAAGTGTATCTAAGACTACAGTGTATGATGACAAAAGTTTGTCTAAGAATACAGTGTATGGTGCCAAAAGTGTATCTAAGATTACTGTGTATGATGACAAAAGTGTATCGAAGACTACGGTGTATGATGACAAAAGTGTATCTAAGACTACAGTGTATGGTGACAAAAGTGTGTCTAAGACTACAGTGTATGATGACAAAAGTGTATCTAAGACTACAGTGTATGATGACAAAAGTGTATCTAAGACTACAGTGTATGGTGACAAAAGTGTGTCTAAGACTACAGTGTATCTAAGACTACAGTGTATGATGACAAAAGTGTATCTAAGACTACAGTGTATGATGACAAAAGTGTATCTAAGACTACAGTGTATGGTGACAAAAGTGTATCTAAGACTACAGTGTATGATGACAAAAGTGTATCTAAGACTACAGTGTATGATGACAAAAGTGTATCTAAGATTACTGTGTATGGTGATAAAAGTGTATCTAAGACTACAGTGTATGATGACAAAAGTGTATCTAAGACTACAGTGTATGATGACAAAAGTGTATCTAAGACTACTGTGTATGATGACAAAAGTATATCTAAGATTACAGTGTATGATGACAAAAGTGTATCTAAGATTACTGTGTATGATGACAAAAGTGTATCGAAGACTACGGTGTATGATGACAAAAGTGTATCTAAGACTACAGTGTATGGTGACAAAAGTGTGTCTAAGACTACAGTGTATGATGACAAAAGTGTATCTAAGACTACTGTGTATGATGACAAAAGTGTATCTAAGACTACAGTGTATGGTGACAAAAGTATGATTAAGACTACAGTGTATGGTGACAAAAGTGTATCTAAGACTACAGTGTATGGTGACAAAAGTGTATCTAAGACTACAGTGTATGATGACAAAAGTGTATCTAAGACTACAGTGTATGATGACAAAAGTGTATCTAAGACTACAGTGTATGATGACAAAAGTGTATCTAAGACTACAGTGTATGATGACAAAAGTGTATCTAAGACTACAGTGTATGATGACAAAAGTGTGTCTAAGACTACAGTGTATGATGACAAAAGTGTATCTAAGACTACAGTGTATGATGACAAAAGTGTATCTAAGACTACAGTGTATGATGACAAAAGTGTGTCTAAGACTACAGTGTATGGTGGAAAAAAGTGTATCTAAGACTACAGTGTATGGTGACAAAAGTGTATCTAAGACTACAGTGTATGATGTCAAAAGTGTATCTAAGACTACAGTGTATGATGACAAAAGTGTGACTAAGACTACAGTGTATGATGACAAAAGTGTATCTAAGACTACTGTGTATGATGACAAAAGTGTATCTAAGACTACAGTGTATGGTGACAAAAGTATGGTGACCAAAGTGTATCTAAGAGTACAGTATATGATGACAAAAGTGTATCTACGACTACAGTGTATGATGACAAAAGTGTATCTAAGACTACAGTGTATGATGACAAAAGTGTATCTAAGACTACAGTGTATGATGACAAAAGTGTATCTATATCTAAGACTACAGTGTATGGTGACAAAAGTGTGTCTAAGACTACAGTGTATGATGACAAAAGTGTATCTAAGACTACAGTGTATGATGACAAAAGTGTATCTAAGACTACAGTGTATGGTGATAAAAGTGTATCTAAGACTACAGTGTATGATGACAAAAGTGTATCTAAGACTACAGTGTATGATGACAAAAGTGTATCTAAGACTACAGTGTATGATGACAAAAGTGTGTCTAAGACTACAGTGTATCTAAGACTACAGTGTATGATGACAAAAGTGTATCTAAGACTACAGTGTATGATGACAAAAGTGTATCTAAGACTACAGTGTATGGTGACAAAAGTGTATCTAAGACTACAGTGTATGATGAAGAAAGTGTATCTAAGACTACAGTGTATGGTGACAAAAGTGTATCTAAGACTACAGTGTATGGTGACAAAAGTGTATCTAAGATTACTGTGTATGATGACAAAAGTGTATCTAAGACTACGGTGTATGATGACAAAAGTGTATCTAAGACTACAGTGTATGGTGACAAAAGTGTATCTAAGACTACAGTGTATGATGACAAAAGTGTATCTAAGACTACAGTGTATGATGACAAAAGTGTATCTAAGACTACAGTGTATGATGACAAAAGTATATCTAAGATTACAGTGTATGATGACAAAAGTGTATCTAAGATTACTGTGTATGATGACAAAAGTGTATCTAAGACTACAGTGTGTGGTGACAAAAGTGTGTCTAAGACTACAGTGTATGATGACAAAAGTGTATCTAAGACTACAATGTATGATGACAAAAGTGTATCTAAGACTACAGTGTATGGTGACAAAAGTGTATCTAAGACTACAGTGTATGGTGACAAAAGTGTATCTAAGACTACAGTGTATGGTGATAAAAGTATGACTAAGACTACAGTGTATGGTGATAAAAGTGTGACTAAGACTACAGTGTATGGTGATAAAAGTATGACTAAGACTACAGTGTATGGTGATAAAAGTATGACTAAGACTACAGTGTATGGTGATAAAAGTATGACTAAGACTACAGTGTATGGTGATAAAATATGACTAAGACTACAGTGTATGGTGAAGAAAGTGTATCTAAGACTACAGTGTATGGTGAAGAAAGTGTATCTAAGACTACAGTGTATGGTGAAGAAAGTGTATCTAAGACTACAGTGTATGGTGACAAAAGTGTATCTAAGACTACAGTGTATGATGAAGAAAGTGTATCTAAGACTACAGTGTATGGTGACAAAAGTGTATCTAAGACTACAGTGTATGGTGACAAAAGTGTGTCTAAGACTACGGTGTATGATGACAAAAGTGTATCTAAGACTACAGTGTATGGTGACAAAAGTGTATCTAAGACTACAGTGTATGATGACAAAAGTGTATCTAAGACTACAGTGTATGATGACAAAAGTGTATCTAAGACTACAGTGTATGATGACAAAAGTATATCTAAGATTACAGTGTATGATGACAAAAGTGTATCTAAGATTACTGTGTATGATGACAAAAGTGTATCGAAGACTACGGTGTATGATGACAAAAGTGTATCTAAGACTACAGTGTGTGGTGACAAAAGTGTGTCTAAGACTACAGTGTATGATGACAAAAGTGTATCTAAGACTACAATGTATGATGACAAAAGTGTATCTAAGACTACAGTGTATGGTGACAAAAGTGTGTCTAAGACTACAGTGTATCTAAGACTACAGTGTATGATGACAAAAGTGTGTCTATAACTACAGTGTATGATGACAAAAGTGTATCTAAGACTACAGTGTATGGTGACAAAAGTGTGTCTAAGACTACACTGTATGGTGACAAAAGTGTATCTAATACTACAGTGTATGATGACAAAAGTGTATCTAAGACTACAGTGTATGATGACAAAAGTGTATCTAAGACTACAGTGTATGATGACAAAAGTGTATCTAAGACTACAGTGTATGATGACAAAAGTGTATCTAATACTACAGTGTATGATGACAAAAGTGTATCTAAGACTACAGTGTATGATGACAAAAGTGTATCTAAGACTACAGTGTATGATGACAAAAGTGTATCTAAGACTACGTGTATGGTGACAAAAGTATGATTAAGACTACAGTGTATGGTGACAAAAGTGTATCTAAGACTACAGTGTATGGTGACAAAAGTGTATCTAAGACTACAGTGTATGGTGATAAAAGTATGACTAAGACTACAGTGTATGGTGATAAAAGTGTGACTAAGACTACAGTGTATGGTGATAAAAGTATGACTAAGACTACAGTGTATGGTGATAAAAGTATGACTAAGACTACAGTGTATGGTGATAAAAGTATGACTAAGACTACAGTGTATGGTGATAAAAATATGACTAAGACTACAGTGTATGGTGAAGAAAGTGTATCTAAGACTACAGTGTAAGGTGAAGAAAGTGTATCTAAGACTACAGTGTATGGTTAAGAAAGTGTATCTAAGACTACAGTGTATGGTGACAAAAGTGTATCTAAGACTACAGTGTATGATGAAGAAAGTGTATCTAAGACTACAGTGTATGGTGACAAAAGTGTATCTAAGACTACAGTGTATGGTGACAAAAGTTTGTCTAAGACTACGGTGTATGATGACAAAAGTGTATCTAAGACTACAGTGTATGGTGACAAAAGTGTATCTAAGACTACAGTGTATGATGACAAAAGTGTACCTAAGACTACAGTGTATGATGACAAAAGTGTATCTGAGACTACAGTGTATGATGACAAAAGTATATCTAAGATTACAGTGTATGATGACAAAAGTGTATCTAAGATTACTGTGTATGATGACAAAAGTGTATCGAAGACTACGGTGTATGATGACAAAAGTGTATCTAAGACTACAGTGTGTGGTGACAAAAGTGTGTCTAAGACTACAGTGTATGATGACAAAAGTGTATCTAAGACTACAATGTATGATGACAAAAGTGTATCTAAGACTACAGTGTATGGTGACAAAAGTGTGTCTAAGACTACAGTGTATCTAAGACTACAGTGTATGATGACAAAAGTGTATCTATAACTACAGTGTATGATGACAAAAGTGTATCTAAGACTACAGTGTATGGTGACAAAAGTGTGTCTAAGACTACACTGTATGGTGACAAAAGTGTATCTAAGACTACAGTGTATGATGACAAAAGTGTATCTAAGACTACAGTGTATGATGACAAAAGTGTATCTAAGACTACAGTGTATGATGACAAAAGTGTATCTAAGACTACGGTGTATGGTGACAAAAGTATGATTAAGACTACAGTGTATGGTGACAAAAGTGTATCTAAGACTACAGTGTATGGTGACAAAAGTGTATCTAAGACTACAGTGTATGGTGACAAAAGTGTATCTAAGACTACAGTGTATGATGACAAAAGTGTATCTAAGACTACAGTGTATGGTGACAAAAGTATGACTAAGACTACAGTGTATGGTGACAAAAGTGTATCTAAGACTACAGTGTATGGTGACAAAAGTGTATGTAAGACTACAGTGTATGGTGAAAAAGTGTATCTAAGACTACAGTGTATGGTGACAAAAGTGTATCTAAGACTACAGTGTATGATGACAAAAGTGTATCTAAGACTACAGTGTATGATGACAAAAGTGTCAAAAGTGTATCTAAGACTACAGTGTATGATGACAAAAGTGTATCTAAGACTACAGTGTATGGTGACAAAAGTGTATCTAAGACTACAGTGTATGATGACAAAAGTGTATCGAAGACTACGTGTATGATGACAAAAGTGTATCTAAGACTACAGTGTATGGTGACAAAAGTGTGTCTAAGACTACAGTGTATGATGACAAAAGTGTATCTAAGACTACTGTGTATGATGACAAAAGTGTATCTAAGACTACAGTGTATGGTGACAAAAGTGTGTCTAAGACTACAGTGTATCTAAGACTACAGTGTATGATGACAAAAGTGTATCTAAGACTACAGTGTATGATGACAAAAGTGTATCTAAGACTACAGTGTATGGTGACAAAAGTGTATCTAAGACTACAGTGTATGATGACAAAAGTGTATCTAAGACTACAGTGTATGATGACAAAAGTGTATCTAAGACTACAGTGTATGATGACAAAAGTGTATCTAAGACTACAGTGTATGATGACAAAAGTGTATCTAAGACTACAGTGTATGGTGACAAAAGTGTATCTAAGACTACAGTGTATGATGACAAAAGTGTATCTAAGACTACAGTGTATGATGACAAAAGTGTATCTAAGACTACAGTGTATGATGACAAAAGTGTATCTAAGACTACAGTGTATGATGACAAAAGTGTATCTAAGACTACAGTGTATGATGACAAAAGTGTATCTAAGACTACAGTGTATGATGACAAAAGTGTATCTAAGACTACAGTGTATGGTGACAAAAGTGTATCTAAGACTACAGTGTATGATGACAAAAGTGTATCTAAGACTACAGTGTATGATGACAAAAGTGTATCTAAGACTACAGTGTATGGTGACAAAAGTGTGTCTAAGACTACAGTGTATCTAAGACTACAGTGTATGATGACAAAAGTGTATCTAAGACTACAGTGTATGATGACAAAAGTGTATCTAAGACTACAGTGTATGGTGACAAAAGTGTATCTAAGACTACAGTGTATGATGACAAAAGTGTATCTAAGACTACAGTGTATGATGACAAAAGTGTATCTAAGACTACAGTGTATGATGACAAAAGTGTATCTAAGACTACAGTGTATGATGACAAAAGTGTATCTAAGACTACAGTGTATGATGACAAAAGTGTATCTAAGACTACAGTGTATGATGACAAAAGTGTATCTAAGACTACAGTGTATGATGACAAAAGTGTATCTAAGACTACAGTGTATGATGACAAAAGTGTATCTAAGACTACAGTGTATGGTGACAAAAGTATGATTAAGACTACAGTGTATGGTGACAAAAGTGTATCTAAGACTACAGTGTATGGTGACAAAAGTGTATCTAAGACTACAGTGTATGATGACAAAAGTGTATCTAAGACTACAGTGTATGATGACAAAAGTGTATCTAAGACTACAGTGTATGATGACAAAAGTGTATCTAAGACTACAGTGTATGATGACAAAAGTGTATCTAAGACTACGGTGTATGATGACAAAAGTGTGTCTAAGACTACAGTGTATGATGACAAAAGTGTATCTAAGACTACAGTGTATGATGACAAAAGTGTATCTAAGACTACAGTGTATGATGACAAAAGTGTGTCTAAGACTACAGTGTATGGTGAAAAAAGTGTGACTAAGACTACAGTGTATGGTGACAAAAGTGTATCTAAGACTACAGTGTATGATGTCAAAAGTGTATCTAAGACTACAGTGTATGATGACAAAAGTGTGACTAAGACTACAGTGTATGATGACAAAAGTGTATCTAAGACTACAGTGTATGATGACAAAAGTGTATCTAAGACTACAGTGTATGGTGACAAAAGTATGGTGACCAAAGTGTATCTAAGAGTACAGTATATGATGACAAAAGTGTATCTAAGACTACAGTGTATGATGACAAAAGTGTATCTAAGACTACAGTGTATGATGACAAAAGTGTATCTAAGACTACAGTGTATGATGACAAAAGTGTATCTATATCTAAGACTACAGTGTATGGTGACAAAAGTGTGTCTAAGACTACAGTGTATGATGACAAAAGTGTATCTAAGACTACAGTGTATGATGACAAAAGTGTATCTAAGACTACTGTGTATGGTGATAAAAGTGTATCTAAGACTACAGTGTATGATGACAAAAGTGTATCTAAGACTACAGTGTATGATGACAAAAGTGTATCTAAGACTACAGTGTATGATGACAAAAGTGTATCTAAGACTACAGTGTATGATGACAAAAGTGTGTCTAAGACTACAGTGTATCTAAGACTACAGTGTATGATGACAAAAGTGTATCTAAGACTACAGTGTATGATGACAAAAGTGTATCTAAGACTACAGTGTATGGTGACAAAAGTGTATCTAAGACTACAGTGTATGATGAAGAAAGTGTATCTAAGACTACAGTGTATGGTGACAAAAGTGTATCTAAGACTACAGTGTATGGTGACAAAAGTGTATCTAAGATTACTGTGTATGATGACAAAAGTGTATCTAAGACTACGGTGTATGATGACAAAAGTGTATCTAAGACTACAGTGTATGGTGACAAAAGTGTATCTAAGACTACAGTGTATGATGACAAAAGTGTATCTAAGACTACAGTGTATGATGACAAAAGTGTATCTAAGACTACAGTGTATGATGACAAAAGTATATCTAAGATTACAGTGTATGATGACAAAAGTGTATCTAAGATTACTGTGTATGATGACAAAAGTGTATCTAAGACTACGGTGTATGATGACAAAAGTGTATCTAAGACTACAGTGTATGGTGACAAAAGTGTATCTAAGACTACAGTGTATGATGACAAAAGTGTATCTAAGACTACAGTGTATGATGACAAAAGTGTATCTAAGACTACAGTGTATGGTGACAAAAGTGTATCTAAGACTACAGTGTATGGTGACAAAAGTGTATCTAAGACTACAGTGTATGGTGATAAAAGTGTGACTAAGACTACAGTGTATGGTGATAAAAGTGTGACTAAGACTACAGTGTATGGTGACAAAAGTGTGACTAAGACTACAGTGTATGGTGATAAAAGTATGACTAAGACTACAGTGTATGGTGATAAAAGTATGACTAAGACTACAGTGTATGGTGATAAAATATGACTAAGACTACAGTGTATGGTGAAGAAAGTGTATCTAAGACTACAGTGTATGGTGAAAAAGTGTATCTAAGACTACAGTGTATGGTGAAAAAGTGTATCTAAGACTACAGTGTATGGTGACAAAAGTGTATCTAAGACTACAGTGTATGATGAAGAAAGTGTATCTAAGACTACAGTGTATGGTGACAAAAGTGTATCTAAGACTACAGTGTATGGTGACAAAAGTGTGTCTAAGACTACGGTGTATGATGACAAAAGTGTATCTAAGACTACAGTGTATGGTGACAAAAGTGTATCTAAGACTACAGTGTATGATGACAAAAGTGTATCTAAGACTACAGTGTATGATGACAAAAGTGTATCTAAGACTACAGTGTATGATGACAAAAGTGTATCTAAGACTACAGTGTATGATGACAAAAGTGTATCTAAGACTACAGTGTATGATGACAAAAGTGTATCTAAGACTACAGTGTATGATGACAAAAGTGTATCTAAGACTACAGTGTATGATGACAAAAGTGTATCTAAGACTACAGTGTATGATGACAAAAGTGTATCTAAGACTACAGTGTATGATGACAAAAGTGTATCTAAGACTACAGTGTATGATGACAAAAGTGTATCTAAGACTACAGTGTATGGTGACAAAAGTGTGTCTAAGACTACAGTGTATGATGACAAAAGTGTATCTAAGACTACAGTGTATGATGACAAAAGTGTATCTAAGACTACAGTGTATGGTGACAAAAGTGTGTCTAAGACTACAGTGTATCTAAGACTACAGTGTATGATGACAAAAGTGTATCTAAGACTACAGTGTATGATGACAAAAGTGTATCTAAGACTACAGTGTATGGTGACAAAAGTGTATCTAAGACTACAGTGTATGGTGACAAAAGTGTATCTAAGACTACAGTGTATGATGACAAAAGTGTATCTAAGACTACAGTGTATGATGACAAAAGTGTATCTAAGACTACAGTGTATGATGACAAAAGTGTATCTAAGACTACGTGTATGGTGACAAAAGTGTATTAAGACTACAGTGTATGGTGACAAAAGTGTATCTAAGACTACAGTGTATGGTGACAAAAGTGTATCTAAGACTACAGTGTATGGTGACAAAAGTGTATCTAAGACTACAGTGTATGATGACAAAAGTGTATCTAAGACTACAGTGTATGGTGACAAAAGTATGACTAAGACTACAGTGTATGGTGACAAAAGTATGACTAAGACTACAGTGTATGGTGATAAAAGTATGACTAAGACTACAGTGTATGGTGATAAAATATGACTAAGACTACAGTGTATGGTGAAAAAGTGTATCTAAGACTACAGTGTATGGTGACAAAAGTGTATCTAAGACTACAGTGTATGGTGAAGAAGTGTATCTAAGACTACAGTGTATGGTGACAAAAGTGTATCTAAGACTACAGTGTATGATGAAAAAGTGTATCTAAGACTACAGTGTATGGTGACAAAAGTGTATCTAAGACTACAGTGTATGGTGACAAAAGTGTATCTAAGACTACGGTGTATGATGACAAAAGTGTATCTAAGACTACAGTGTATGGTGACAAAAGTGTATCTAAGACTACAGTGTATGATGACAAAAGTGTATCTAAGACTACAGTGTATGATGACAAAAGTGTATCTAAGACTACAGTGTAT
Source organism: Megaustenia siamemsis (assembly GCA_032433765.1). Taxonomy (NCBI): domain Eukaryota; kingdom Metazoa; phylum Mollusca; class Gastropoda; order Stylommatophora; family Ariophantidae; genus Megaustenia; species Megaustenia siamemsis. The sequence goes on along the minus strand of JAVIAB010000073.1, from coordinate 572,900 downwards.
GATGACAAAAGTGTATCTAAGATTACAGTGTATGATGACAAAAGTGTATCTAAGACTACAGTGTATGATGACAAAAGTGTATCGAAGACTACAGTGTATGATGACAAAAGTGTATCTAAGACTACAGTGTATGATGACAAAAGTGTATCTAAGACTACAGTGTATGATGACAAAAGTGTATCTAAGACTACAGTGTATGGTGACAAAAGTGTATCTAAGACTACAGTGTATGGTGACAAAAGTGTATCTAAGACTACAGTGTATGGTGACAAAAGTATGACTAAGACTACAGTGTATGGTGATAAAAGTGTGACTAAGACTACAGTGTATGGTGACAAAAGTATGACTAAGACTACAGTGTATGGTGACAAAAGTGTGACTAAGACTACAGTGTATGGTGACAAAAGTGTGACTAAGACTACAGTGTATGGTGATAAAAATATGACTAAGACTACAGTGTATGGTGAAAAAGTGTATCTAAGACTACAGTGTATGGTGAAAAAGTGTATCTAAGACTACAGTGTATGGTGAGAAAGTGTATCTAAGACTACAGTGTATGGTGACAAAAGTGTATCTAAGACTACAGTGTATGATGACAAAGTGTATCTAAGACTACAGTGTATGGTGACAAAAGTGTATCTAAGACTACAGTGTATGGTGACAAAAGTGTATCTAAGACTACAGTGTATGATGACAAAAGTGTATCTAAGACTACAGTGTATGATGACAAAAGTGTATCTAAGACTACAGTGTATGATGACAAAAGTGTATCTAAGACTACAGTGTATGATGACAAAAGTGTATCTAAGACTACAGTGTATGATGACAAAAGTGTATCTAAGACTACAGTGTATGATGACAAAAGTGTATCTAAGACTACAGTGTATGGTGACAAAAGTGTATCTAAGACTACAGTGTATGATGACAAAAGTGTATCTAAGACTACAGTGTATGATGACAAAAGTGTATCTAAGACTACAGTGTATGGTGACAAAAGTGTATCTAAGACTACAGTGTATGGTGACAAAAGTGTATCTAAGACTACAGTGTATGGTGACAAAAGTATGACTAAGACTACAGTGTATGGTGACAAAAGTGTGACTAAGACTACAGTGTATGGTGACAAAAGTATGACTAAGACTACAGTGTATGGTGACAAAAGTGTGACTAAGACTACAGTGTATGGTGACAAAAGTATGACTAAGACTACAGTGTATGGTGACAAAATATGACTAAGACTACAGTGTATGGTGAAAAAGTGTATCTAAGACTACAGTGTATGGTGAAAAAGTGTATCTAAGACTACAGTGTATGGTGAAAAAGTGTATCTAAGACTACAGTGTATGGTGACAAAAGTGTATCTAAGACTACAGTGTATGATGACAAAAGTGTATCTAAGACTACAGTGTATGGTGACAAAAGTGTATCTAAGACTACAGTGTATGGTGACAAAAGTGTATCTAAGACTACAGTGTATGATGACAAAAGTGTATCTAAGACTACAGTGTATGGTGACAAAAGTGTATCTAAGACTACAGTGTATGATGACAAAAGTGTATCTAAGACTACAGTGTATGATGACAAAAGTGTATCTAAGACTACAGTGTATGATGACAAAAGTGTATCTAAGACTACAGTGTATGATGACAAAAGTGTATCTAAGACTACAGTGTATGATGACAAAAGTGTATCTAAGACTACAGTGTATGATGACAAAAGTGTATCTAAGACTACAGTGTATGGTGACAAAAGTGTGTCTAAGACTACAGTGTATGATGACAAAAGTGTATCTAAGACTACAGTGTATGATGACAAAAGTGTATCTAAGACTACAGTGTATGGTGACAAAAGTGTGTCTAAGACTACAGTGTATCTAAGACTACAGTGTATGATGACAAAAGTGTATCTAAAACTACAGTGTATGATGACAAAAGTGTATCTAAGACTACAGTGTATGGTGACAAAAGTGTGTCTAAGACTACAGTGTATGGTGACAAAAGTGTATCTAAGACTACAGTGTATGATGACAAAAGTGTATCTAAGACTACAGTGTATGATGACAAAAGTGTATCTAAGACTACAGTGTATGATGACAAAAGTGTATCTAAGACTACAGTGTATGGTGACAAAAGTGTATCTAAGACTACAGTGTATGGTGACAAAAGTGTATCTAAGACTACAGTGTATGGTGACAAAAGTGTATCTAAGACTACAGTGTATGGTGACAAAAGTGTATCTAAGACTACAGTGTATGATGACAAAAGTGTATCTAAGACTACAGTGTATGATGACAAAAGTGTATCTAAGACTACAGTGTATGGTGACAAAAGTGTATCTAAGACTACAGTGTATGGTGACAAAAGTGTGATCTAAGACTACAGTGTATGGTGACAAAAGTGTGATCTAAGACTACAGTGTATGGTGACAAAAGTGTATCTAAGACTACAGTGTATGATGACAAAAGTGTATCTAAGACTACAGTGTATGGTGAAAAAGTGTATCTAAGACTACAGTGTATGGTGACAAAAGTGTATCTAAGACTACAGTGTATGATGACAAAAGTGTATCTAAGACTACAGTGTATGATGACAAAAGTGTATCTAAGACTACAGTGTATGATGACAAAAGTGTATCTAAGACTACAGTGTATGATGACAAAAGTGTATCTAAGACTACAGTGTATGATGACAAAAGTGTATCTAAGACTACAGTGTATGATGACAAAAGTGTATCTAAGACTACAGTGTATGATGACAAAAGTGTATCTAAGACTACAGTGTATGATGACAAAAGTGTATCTAAGACTACAGTGTATGATGACAAAAGTGTATCTAAGACTACAGTGTATGATGACAAAAGTGTATCTAAGACTACAGTGTATGATGACAAAAGTGTATCTAAGACTACAGTGTATGATGACAAAAGTGTATCTAAGACTACAGTGTATGATGACAAAAGTGTATCTAAGACTACAGTGTATGGTGACAAAAGTGTATCTAAGACTACAGTGTATGGTGACAAAAGTGTATCTAAGACTACAGTGTATGGTGACAAAAGTGTGACTAAGACTACAGTGTATGGTGACAAAAGTGTGACTAAGACTACAGTGTATGGTGACAAAAGTATGATCTAAGACTACAGTGTATGGTGACAAAAGTGTGATCTAAGACTACAGTGTATGATGACAAAAGTGTATCTAAGACTACAGTGTATGGTGACAAAAGTGTGATCTAAGACTACAGTGTATGGTGAAAAAGTGTATCTAAGACTACAGTGTATGGTGAAAAAGTGTATCTAAGACTACAGTGTATGGTGAAAAAGTGTATCTAAGACTACAGTGTATGGTGACAAAAGTGTATCTAAGACTACAGTGTATGATGACAAAAGTGTATCTAAGACTACAGTGTATGGTGACAAAAGTGTATCTAAGACTACAGTGTATGGTGACAAAAGTGTATCTAAGACTACAGTGTATGATGACAAAAGTGTATCTAAGACTACAGTGTATGGTGACAAAAGTGTATCTAAGACTACAGTGTATGATGACAAAAGTGTATCTAAGACTACAGTGTATGATGACAAAAGTGTATCTAAGACTACAGTGTATGGTGACAAAAGTGTATCTAAGACTACAGTGTATGATGACAAAAGTGTATCTAAGACTACAGTGTATGATGACAAAAGTGTATCTAAGACTACAGTGTATGATGACAAAAGTGTATCTAAGACTACAGTGTATCTAAGACTACAGTGTATGATGACAAAAGTGTATCTAAGACTACAGTGTATGATGACAAAAGTGTATCTAAGACTACAGTGTATGGTGACAAAAGTGTATCTAAGACTACAGTGTATGGTGACAAAAGTGTATCTAAGACTACAGTGTATGATGACAAAAGTGTATCTAAGACTACAGTGTATGGTGACAAAAGTGTATCTAAGACTACAGTGTATGATGACAAAAGTGTATCTAAGACTACAGTGTATGGTGACAAAAGTGTGATCTAAGACTACAGTGTATGGTGACAAAAGTGTATCTAAGACTACAGTGTATGATGACAAAAGTGTATCTAAGACTACAGTGTATGGTGACAAAAGTGTATCTAAGACTACAGTGTATGGTGACAAAAGTGTATCTAAGACTACAGTGTATGATGACAAAAGTGTATCTAAGACTACAGTGTATGATGACAAAAGTGTAAAGTGTATCTAAGACTACAGTGTATGATGACAAAAGTGTATCTAAGACTACAGTGTATGGTGACAAAAGTGTATCTAAGACTACAGTGTATGGTGACAAAAGTGTATCTAAGACTACAGTGTATGATGACAAAAGTGTATCTAAGACTACAGTGTATGATGACAAAAGTGTATCTAAGACTACAGTGTATGGTGACAAAAGTGTATCTAAGACTACAGTGTATGATGACAAAAGTGTATCTAAGACTACAGTGTATGATGACAAAAGTGTATCTAAGACTACAGTGTATGATGAAAAAAGTATATCTAAGACTACAGTGTATGATGACAAAAGTGTATCTAAGACTACAGTGTATGATGACAAAAGTGTATCTAAGACTACAGTGTATGATGACAAAAGTGTATCTAAGACTACAGTGTATGGTGACAAAAGTGTATCTAAGACTACAGTGTATGATGACAAAAGTGTATCTAAGACTACAGTGTATGATGACAAAAGTGTATCTAAGACTACAGTGTATGGTGACAAAAGTGTGTCTAAGACTACAGTGTATCTAAGACTACAGTGTATGATGACAAAAGTGTATCTAAGACTACAGTGTATGATGACAAAAGTGTATCTAAGACTACAGTGTATGGTGACAAAAGTGTATCTAAGACTACAGTGTATGATGACAAAAGTGTATCTAAGACTACAGTGTATGATGACAAAAGTGTATCTAAGACTACAGTGTATGATGACAAAAGTGTATCTAAGACTACAGTGTATGATGACAAAAGTGTATCTAAGACTACAGTGTATGATGACAAAAGTGTATCTAAGACTACAGTGTATGATGACAAAAGTGTATCTAAGACTACAGTGTATGATGACAAAAGTGTATCTAAGACTACAGTGTATGATGACAAAAGTGTATCTAAGACTACAGTGTATGGTGACAAAAGTGTATCTAAGACTACAGTGTATGATGACAAAAGTGTATCTAAGACTACAGTGTATGATGACAAAAGTGTATCTAAGACTACAGTGTATGATGACAAAAGTGTATCTAAGACTACAGTGTATGGTGACAAAAGTGTGTCTAAGACTACAGTGTATCTAAGACTACAGTGTATGGTGACAAAAGTGTATCTAAGACTACAGTGTATGATGACAAAAGTGTATCTAAGACTACAGTGTATGATGACAAAAGTGTATCTAAGACTACAGTGTATGATGACAAAAGTGTATCTAAGACTACAGTGTATGGTGACAAAAGTGTATCTAAGACTACAGTGTATGATGACAAAAGTGTATCTAAGACTACAGTGTATGATGACAAAAGTGTATCTAAGACTACAGTGTATGATGACAAAAGTGTATCTAAGACTACAGTGTATGATGACAAAAGTGTATCTAAGACTACAGTGTATGATGACAAAAGTGTATCTAAGACTACAGTGTATGATGACAAAAGTGTATCTAAGACTACAGTGTATGGTGACAAAAGTGTATCTAAGACTACAGTGTATGGTGACAAAAGTGTACTAAGACTACAGTGTATGGTGACAAAAGTGTGATCTAAGACTACAGTGTATGGTGACAAAAGTGTGATCTAAGACTACAGTGTATGGTGACAAAAGTGTGATCTAAGACTACAGTGTATGGTGACAAAAGTGTATCTAAGACTACAGTGTATGGTGACAAAAGTGTATCTAAGACTACAGTGTATGGTGACAAAAGTGATCTAAGACTACAGTGTATGTGAAAAAGTGTATCTAAGACTACAGTGTATGGTGACAAAAGTGTATCTAAGACTACAGTGTATGGTGACAAAAGTGTATCTAAGACTACAGTGTATGGTGACAAAAGTGTATCTAAGACTACAGTGTATGATGACAAAAGTGTATCTAAGACTACAGTGTATGATGACAAAAGTGTATCTAAGACTACAGTGTATGATGACAAAAGTGTATCTAAGACTACAGTGTATGATGACAAAAGTGTATCTAAGACTACAGTGTATGATGACAAAAGTGTATCTAAGACTACAGTGTATGATGACAAAAGTGTATCTAAGACTACAGTGTATGGTGACAAAAGTGTATCTAAGACTACAGTGTATGATGACAAAAGTGTATCTAAGACTACAGTGTATGATGACAAAAGTGTATCTAAGACTACAGTGTATGGTGACAAAAGTGTATCTAAGACTACAGTGTATGGTGACAAAAGTGTATCTAAGACTACAGTGTATGGTGACAAAAGTGTGACTAAGACTACAGTGTATGGTGACAAAAGTGTGACTAAGACTACAGTGTATGGTGACAAAAGTGTGACTAAGACTACAGTGTATGGTGATAAAAGTATCTAAGACTACAGTGTATGGTGACAAAAGTATGACTAAGACTACAGTGTATGGTGACAAAAGTATACTAAGACTACAGTGTATGGTGACAAAAGTGTATCTAAGACTACAGTGTATGGTGACAAAAGTGTATCTAAGACTACAGTGTATGGTGAAAAAGTGTATCTAAGACTACAGTGTATGGTGACAAAAGTGTATCTAAGACTACAGTGTATGATGACAAAAGTGTATCTAAGACTACAGTGTATGGTGACAAAAGTGTATCTAAGACTACAGTGTATGGTGACAAAAGTGTATCTAAGACTACAGTGTATGATGACAAAAGTGTATCTAAGACTACAGTGTATGATGACAAAAGTGTATCTAAGACTACAGTGTATGATGACAAAAGTGTATCTAAGACTACAGTGTATGGTGACAAAAGTGTATCTAAGACTACAGTGTATGATGACAAAAGTGTATCTAAGACTACAGTGTATGATGACAAAAGTGTATCTAAGACTACAGTGTATGGTGACAAAAGTGTGTCTAAGACTACAGTGTATCTAAGACTACAGTGTATGATGACAAAAGTGTATCTAAACTACAGTGTATGATGACAAAAGTGTATCTAAGACTACAGTGTATGGTGACAAAAGTGTATCTAAGACTACAGTGTATGGTGACAAAAGTGTATCTAAGACTACAGTGTATGATGACAAAAGTGTATCTAAGACTACAGTGTATGATGACAAAAGTGTATCTAAGACTACAGTGTATGATGACAAAAGTGTATCTAAGACTACAGTGTATGGTGACAAAAGTGTATCTAGACTACAGTGTATGGTGACAAAAGTGTATCTAAGACTACAGTGTATGGTGACAAAAGTGTATCTAAGACTACAGTGTATGGTGACAAAAGTGTATCTAAGACTACAGTGTATGGTGACAAAGTATGATCTAAGACTACAGTGTATGGTGACAAAAGTGTATCTAAGACTACAGTGTATGGTGACAAAAGTGTATCTAAGACTACAGTGTATGGTGAAAAAGTGTATCTAAGACTACAGTGTATGGTGACAAAAGTGTATCTAAGACTACAGTGTATGATGACAAAAGTGTATCTAAGACTACAGTGTATGATGACAAAAGTGTCAAAAGTGTATCTAAGACTACAGTGTATGATGACAAAAGTGTATCTAAGACTACAGTGTATGGTGACAAAAGTGTATCTAAGACTACAGTGTATGGTGACAAAAGTGTATCTAAGACTACAGTGTATGGTGACAAAAGTGTATCTAAGACTACAGTGTATGATGACAAAAGTGTATCTAAGACTACAGTGTATGGTGACAAAAGTGTATCTAAGACTACAGTGTATGATGACAAAAGTGTATCTAAGACTACAGTGTATGATGACAAAAGTGTATCTAAGACTACAGTGTATGATGACAAAAGTGTATCTAAGACTACAGTGTATGATGACAAAAGTGTATCTAAGACTACAGTGTATGATGACAAAAGTGTATCTAAGACTACAGTGTATGATGACAAAAGTGTATCTAAGACTACAGTGTATGGTGACAAAAGTGTATCTAAGACTACAGTGTATGATGACAAAAGTGTATCTAAGACTACAGTGTATGATGACAAAAGTGTATCTAAGACTACAGTGTATGGTGACAAAAGTGTGTCTAAGACTACAGTGTATCTAAGACTACAGTGTATGATGACAAAAGTGTATCTAAGACTACAGTGTATGATGACAAAAGTGTATCTAAGACTACAGTGTATGGTGACAAAAGTGTACTAAGACTACAGTGTATGGTGACAAAAGTGTGACTAAGACTACAGTGTATGGTGACAAAAGTGTATCTAAGACTACAGTGTATGGTGACAAAAGTGTATCTAAGACTACAGTGTATGGTGACAAAATATGACTAAGACTACAGTGTATGGTGAAAAAGTGTATCTAAGACTACAGTGTATGGTGACAAAAGTGTATCTAAGACTACAGTGTATGGTGAAAAAGTGTATCTAAGACTACAGTGTATGGTGACAAAAGTGTATCTAAGACTACAGTGTATGATGACAAAAGTGTATCTAAGACTACAGTGTATGATGACAAAAGTGTATCTAAGACTACAGTGTATGATGACAAAAGTGTATCTAAGACTACAGTGTATGATGACAAAAGTGTATCTAAGACTACAGTGTATGGTGACAAAAGTGTATCTAAGACTACAGTGTATGGTGACAAAAGTGTATCTAAGACTACAGTGTATGGTGACAAAAGTGTGATCTAAGACTACAGTGTATGGTGACAAAAGTGTATCTAAGACTACAGTGTATGGTGACAAAAGTGTACTAAGACTACAGTGTATGGTGACAAAAGTGTATCTAAGACTACAGTGTATGGTGACAAAAGTGTATCTAAGACTACAGTGTATGGTGACAAAAGTGTGATCTAAGACTACAGTGTATGGTGACAAAAGTGTATCTAAGACTACAGTGTATGGTGAAAAAGTGTATCTAAGACTACAGTGTATGGTGACAAAAGTGTATCTAAGACTACAGTGTATGGTGACAAAAGTGTATCTAAGACTACAGTGTATGATGACAAAAGTGTATCTAAGACTACAGTGTATGATGACAAAAGTGTATCTAAGACTACAGTGTATGATGACAAAAGTGTATCTAAGACTACAGTGTATGATGACAAAAGTGTATCTAAGACTACAGTGTATGATGACAAAAGTGTATCTAAGACTACAGTGTATGATGACAAAAGTGTATCTAAGACTACAGTGTATGTGACAAAAGTGTATCTAAGACTACAGTGTATGATGACAAAAGTGTATCTAAGACTACAGTGTATGATGACAAAAGTGTATCTAAGACTACAGTGTATGATGACAAAAGTGTATCTAAGACTACAGTGTATGGTGACAAAAGTGTATCTAAGACTACAGTGTATGGTGACAAAAGTGTGACTAAGACTACAGTGTATGGTGACAAAAGTGTATCTAAGACTACAGTGTATGGTGACAAAAGTGTACTAAGACTACAGTGTATGGTGACAAAAGTGTATCTAAGACTACAGTGTATGGTGACAAAAGTGTGATCTAAGACTACAGTGTATGGTGACAAAAGTGATCTAAGACTACAGTGTATGGTGACAAAAGTGTATCTAAGACTACAGTGTATGGTGACAAAAGTGTATCTAAGACTACAGTGTATGGTGACAAAAGTGTATCTAAGACTACAGTGTATGATGACAAAAGTGTATCTAAGACTACAGTGTATGATGACAAAAGTGTATCTAAGACTACAGTGTATGGTGACAAAAGTGTATCTAAGACTACAGTGTATGATGACAAAAGTGTATCTAAGACTACAGTGTATGATGACAAAAGTGTATCTAAGACTACAGTGTATGGTGACAAAAGTGTATCTAAGACTACAGTGTATGATGACAAAAGTGTATCTAAGACTACAGTGTATGGTGACAAAAGTGTATCTAAGACTACAGTGTATGATGACAAAAGTGTATCTAAGACTACAGTGTATGATGACAAAAGTGTATCTAAGACTACAGTGTATGGTGACAAAAGTGTGTCTAAGACTACAGTGTATCTAAGACTACAGTGTATGATGACAAAAGTGTATCTAAGACTACAGTGTATGATGACAAAAGTGTATCTAAGACTACAGTGTATGGTGACAAAAGTGTCTAAGACTACAGTGTATGGTGACAAAAGTGTATCTAAGACTACAGTGTATGATGACAAAAGTGTATCTAAGACTACAGTGTATGATGACAAAAGTGTATCTAAGACTACAGTGTATGATGACAAAAGTGTATCTAAGACTACGGTGTATGGTGACAAAAGTGTATCTAAGACTACAGTGTATGGTGACAAAAGTGTATCTAAGACTACAGTGTATGGTGACAAAAGTGTATCTAAGACTACAGTGTATGGTGACAAAAGTGTATCTAAGACTACGGTGTATGGTGACAAAAGTATGATCTAAGACTACAGTGTATGGTGACAAAAGTGTATCTAAGACTACAGTGTATGGTGACAAAAGTGTATCTAAGACTACAGTGTATGGTGAAGAAAGTGTATCTAAGACTACAGTGTATGGTGACAAAAGTGTATCTAAGACTACAGTGTATGATGACAAAAGTGTATCTAAGACTACAGGGTATGATGACAAAAGTGTCAAAGTGTATCTAAGACTACAGTGTATGATGACAAAAGTTGTCTAAGACTACAGTGTATGGTGACAAAAGTGTATCTAAGACTACAGTGTATGATGACAAAAGTGTATCTAAGACTACAGTGTATGATGACAAAAGTGTATCTAAGACTACAGTGTATGATGACAAAAGTGTATCTAAGACTACAGTGTATGGTGACAAAAGTGTATCTAAGACTACAGTGTATGATGACAAAAGTGTATCTAAGACTACAGTGTATGATGACAAAAGTGTATCTAAGACTACAGTGTATGATGACAAAAGTGTATCTAAGACTACAGTGTATGATGACAAAAGTGTATCTAAGACTACAGTGTATGATGACAAAAGTGTATCTAAGACTACAGTGTATGATGACAAAAGTGTATCTAAGACTACAGTGTATGATGACAAAAGTGTATCTAAGACTACAGTGTATGATGACAAAAGTGTATCTAAGACTACAGTGTATGATGACAAAAGTGTATCTAAGACTACAGTGTATGGTGACAAAAGTGTATCTAAGACTACAGTGTATCTAAGACTACAGTGTATGATGACAAAAGTGTATCTAAGACTACAGTGTATGATGACAAAAGTGTATCTAAGACTACAGTGTATGGTGACAAAAGTGTATCTAAGACTACAGTGTATGGTGACAAAAGTGTATCTAAGACTACAGTGTATGGTGACAAAAGTGTATCTAAGACTACAGTGTATGGTGACAAAAGTGTATCTAAGACTACAGTGTATGGTGACAAAAGTATGACTAAGACTACAGTGTATGGTGACAAAAGTGTATCTAAGACTACAGTGTATGGTGACAAAAGTGTATCTAAGACTACAGTGTATGGTGACAAAAGTGTATCTAAGACTACAGTGTATGGTGACAAAAGTGTATCTAAGACTACAGTGTATGATGACAAAAGTGTATCTAAGACTACAGTGTATGATGACAAAAGTGTATCTAAGACTACAGTGTATGGTGACAAAAGTGTATCTAAGACTACTGTGTATGATGACAAAAGTGTATCTAAGACTACAGTGTATGATGACAAAAGTGTATCTAAGACTACAGTGTATGGTGACAAAAGTGTATCTAAGACTACAGTGTATGATGACAAAAGTGTATCTAAGACTACAGTGTATGATGACAAAAGTGTATCTAAGACTACAGTGTATGATGACAAAAGTGTATCTAAGACTACAGTGTATGATGACAAAAGTGTATCTAAGACTACAGTGTATGATGACAAAAGTGTATCTAAGACTACAGTGTATGATGACAAAAGTGTATCTAAGACTACAGTGTATGATGACAAAAGTGTATCTAAGACTACAGTGTATGATGACAAAAGTGTATCTAAGACTACAGTGTATGGTGACAAAAGTGTATCTAAGACTACAGTGTATGGTGACAAAAGTGTATCTAAGACTACAGTGTATGGTGACAAAAGTGTATCTAAGACTACAGTGTATGGTGACAAAAGTGTGACTAAGACTACAGTGTATGGTGACAAAAGTATGACTAAGACTACAGTGTATGGTGACAAAAGTATGACTAAGACTACAGTGTATGGTGATAAAAGTATGACTAAGACTACAGTGTATGGTGATAAAAATGATCTAAGACTACAGTGTATGGTGAAAAAGTGTATCTAAGACTACAGTGTATGGTGACAAAAGTGTATCTAAGACTACAGTGTATGATGACAAAAGTGTATCTAAGACTACAGTGTATGGTGACAAAAGTGTATCTAAGACTACAGTGTATGGTGACAAAAGTGTATCTAAGACTACAGTGTATGATGACAAAAGTGTATCTAAGACTACAGTGTATGATGACAAAAGTGTATCTAAGACTACAGTGTATGGTGACAAAAGTGTATCTAAGACTACAGTGTATGATGACAAAAGTGTATCTAAGACTACAGTGTATGATGACAAAAGTGTATCTAAGACTACAGTGTATGATGACAAAAGTGTATCTAAGACTACAGTGTATGATGACAAAAGTGTATCTAAGACTACAGTGTATGATGACAAAAGTGTATCTAAGACTACAGTGTATGATGACAAAAGTGTATCTAAGACTACAGTGTATGATGACAAAAGTGTATCTAAGACTACAGTGTATGATGACAAAAGTGTATCTAAGACTACAGTGTATGATGACAAAAGTGTATCTAAGACTACAGTGTATGATGACAAAAGTGTATCTAAGACTACAGTGTATGATGACAAAAGTGTATCTAAGACTACAGTGTATGGTGACAAAAGTATGACTAAGACTACAGTGTATGGTGACAAAAGTGTGATCTAAGACTACAGTGTATGGTGACAAAAGTGACTAAGACTACAGTGTATGGTGACAAAAGTGTGACTAAGACTACAGTGTATGGTGACAAAAGTGTGACTAAGACTACAGTGTATGGTGACAAAAGTATGACTAAGACTACAGTGTATGGTGAAAAAGTGTATCTAAGACTACAGTGTATGGTGAAAAAGTGTATCTAAGACTACAGTGTATGGTGAAAAAGTGTATCTAAGACTACAGTGTATGGTGACAAAAGTGTATCTAAGACTACAGTGTATGATGAAAAAGTGTATCTAAGACTACAGTGTATGGTGACAAAAGTGTATCTAAGACTACAGTGTATGGTGACAAAAGTGTATCTAAGACTACAGTGTATGGTGACAAAAGTGTATCTAAGACTACAGTGTATGATGACAAAAGTGTATCTAAGACTACAGTGTATGATGACAAAAGTGTATCTAAGACTACAGTGTATGGTGACAAAAGTGTGTCTAAGACTACAGTGTATGATGACAAAAGTGTATCTAAGACTACAGTGTATGATGACAAAAGTGTATCTAAGACTACAGTGTATGGTGACAAAAGTATGTCTAAGACTACAGTGTATCTAAGACTACAGTGTATGATGACAAAAGTGTATCTAAGACTACAGTGTATGATGACAAAAGTGTATCTAAGACTACAGTGTATGGTGACAAAAGTGTATCTAAGACTACAGTGTATGGTGACAAAAGTGTATCTAAGACTACAGTGTATGATGACAAAAGTGTATCTAAGACTACAGTGTATGATGACAAAAGTGTATCTAAGACTACAGTGTATGATGACAAAAGTGTATCTAAGACTACAGTGTATGGTGACAAAAGTGTGTCTAAGACTACAGTGTATCTAAGACTACAGTGTATGGTGACAAAAGTGTATCTAAGACTACAGTGTATGATGACAAAAGTGTATCTAAGACTACAGTGTATGATGACAAAAGTGTATCTAAGACTACAGTGTATGATGACAAAAGTGTATCTAAGACTACAGTGTATGGTGACAAAAGTGTATCTAAGACTACAGTGTATGATGACAAAAGTGTATCTAAGACTACAGTGTATGATGACAAAAGTGTATCTAAGACTACAGTGTATGATGACAAAAGTGTATCTAAGACTACAGTGTATGATGACAAAAGTGTATCTAAGACTACAGTGTATGATGACAAAAGTGTATCTAAGACTACAGTGTATGATGACAAAAGTGTATCTAAGACTACAGTGTATGATGACAAAAGTGTATCTAAGACTACAGTGTATGGTGACAAAAGTGTATCTAAGACTACAGTGTATGGTGACAAAAGTGTATCTAAGACTACAGTGTATGGTGACAAAAGTGTATCTAAGACTACAGTGTATGGTGATAAAAGTGACTAAGACTACAGTGTATGGTGATAAAAGTGTGACTAAGACTACAGTGTATGGTGACAAAAGTGTGACTAAGACTACAGTGTATGGTGATAAAAGTATGACTAAGACTACAGTGTATGGTGACAAAAGTATGACTAAGACTACAGTGTATGGTGATAAAAGTGTACTAAGACTACAGTGTATGGTGACAAAAGTATGATCTAAGACTACAGTGTATGGTGAAAAAGTGTATCTAAGACTACAGTGTATGGTGAGAAAGTGTATCTAAGACTACAGTGTATGGTGAAAAAGTGTATCTAAGACTACAGTGTATGGTGACAAAAGTGTATCTAAGACTACAGTGTATGATGAAGAAAGTGTATCTAAGACTACAGTGTATGGTGACAAAAGTGTATCTAAGACTACAGTGTATGGTGACAAAAGTGTATCTAAGACTACAGTGTATGATGACAAAAGTGTATCTAAGACTACGGTGTATGATGACAAAAGTGTATCTAAGACTACAGTGTATGGTGACAAAAGTGTATCTAAGACTACAGTGTATGATGACAAAAGTGTATCTAAGACTACAGTGTATGATGACAAAAGTGTATCTAAGACTACAGTGTATGATGACAAAAGTGTATCTAAGACTACAGTGTATGATGACAAAAGTGTATCTAAGACTACAGTGTATGATGACAAAAGTGTATCTAAGACTACAGTGTATGATGACAAAAGTGTATCTAAGACTACAGTGTATGATGACAAAAGTGTATCTAAGACTACAGTGTATGATGACAAAAGTGTATCTAAGACTACAGTGTATGATGACAAAAGTGTATCTAAGACTACAGTGTATGATGACAAAAGTGTATCTAAGACTACAGTGTATGGTGACAAAAGTGTATCTAAGACTACAGTGTATGGTGACAAAAGTATGACTAAGACTACAGTGTATGGTGACAAAAGTGTATCTAAGACTACAGTGTATGGTGATAAAGTGTGACTAAGACTACAGTGTATGGTGATAAAAGTATGACTAAGACTACAGTGTATGGTGACAAAAGTATGACTAAGACTACAGTGTATGGTGACAAAAATATGACTAAGACTACAGTGTATGGTGAAAAAGTGTATCTAAGACTACAGTGTATGGTGAAAAAGTGTATCTAAGACTACAGTGTATGGTGACAAAGTGTATCTAAGACTACAGTGTATGGTGACAAAAGTGTATCTAAGACTACAGTGTATGATGAAAAAGTGTATCTAAGACTACAGTGTATGGTGACAAAAGTGTATCTAAGACTACAGTGTATGGTGACAAAAGTGTATCTAAGACTACGGTGTATGATGACAAAAGTGTATCTAAGACTACAGTGTATGGTGACAAAAGTGTATCTAAGACTACAGTGTATGATGACAAAAGTGTATCTAAGACTACAGTGTATGATGACAAAAGTGTATCTAAGACTACAGTGTATGATGACAAAAGTGTATCTAAGATTACAGTGTATGATGACAAAAGTGTATCTAAGATTACTGTGTATGATGACAAAAGTGTATCGAAGACTACGGTGTATGATGACAAAAGTGTATCTAAGACTACAGTGTATGGTGACAAAAGTGTGTCTAAGACTACAGTGTATGATGACAAAAGTGTATCTAAGACTACAGTGTATGATGACAAAAGTGTATCTAAGACTACAGTGTATGGTGACAAAAGTGTGTCTAAGACTACAGTGTATCTAAGACTACAGTGTATGATGACAAAAGTGTATCTAAACTACAGTGTATGATGACAAAAGTGTATCTAAGACTACAGTGTATGGTGACAAAAGTGTGTCTAAGACTACACTGTATGGTGACAAAAGTGTATCTAATACTACAGTGTATGATGACAAAAGTGTATCTAAGACTACAGTGTATGATGACAAAAGTGTATCTAAGACTACAGTGTATGATGACAAAAGTGTATCTAAGACTACAGTGTATGGTGACAAAAGTATGATCTAAGACTACAGTGTATGGTGACAAAAGTGTATCTAAGACTACAGTGTATGATGACAAAAGTGTATCTAAGACTACAGTGTATGGTGACAAAAGTATGATTAAGACTACAGTGTATGGTGACAAAAGTGTATCTAAGACTACAGTGTATGGTGACAAAAGTGTATCTAAGACTACAGTGTATGGTGAAAAAGTGTATCTAAGACTACAGTGTATGGTGACAAAAGTGTATCTAAGACTACAGTGTATGATGACAAAAGTGTATCTAAGACTACAGTGTATGATGACAAAAGTGTCAAAGTGTATCTTAGACTACAGTGTATGATGACAAAAGTGTATCTAAGACTACAGTGTATGGTGACAAAAGTGTATCTAAGACTACAGTGTATGGTGACAAAAGTGTGTCTAAGACTACAGTGTATGGTGACAAAAGTGTATCTAAGACTACAGTGTATGATGACAAAAGTGTATCTAAGACTACTGTGTATGGTGACAAAAGTGTATCTAAGACTACAGTGTATGATGACAAAAGTGTATCTAAGACTACAGTGTATGATGACAAAAGTGTATCTAAGACTACAGTGTATGATGACAAAAGTGTATCTAAGACTACAGTGTATGATGACAAAAGTGTATCTAAGACTACAGTGTATGATGACAAAAGTGTATCGAAGACTACAGTGTATGATGACAAAAGTGTATCTAAGACTACAGTGTATGGTGACAAAAGTGTGTCTAAGACTACAGTGTATGATGACAAAAGTGTATCTAAGACTACTGTGTATGATGACAAAAGTGTATCTAAGACTACAGTGTATGGTGACAAAAGTGTGTCTAAGACTACAGTGTATCTAAGACTACAGTGTATGATGACAAAAGTGTATCTAAGACTACAGTGTATGATGACAAAAGTGTATCTAAGACTACAGTGTATGGTGACAAAAGTGTGTCTAAGACTACAGTGTATGATGACAAAAGTGTATCTAAGACTACAGTGTATGATGACAAAAGTGTATCTAAGACTACAGTGTATGATGACAAAAGTGTATCTAAGACTACAGTGTATGATGACAAAAGTGTATCTAAGACTACAGTGTATGATGACAAAAGTGTATCTAAGACTACAGTGTATGATGACAAAAGTGTATCTAAGACTACAGTGTATGATGACAAAAGTGTATCTAAGACTACAGTGTATGATGACAAAAGTGTATCTAAGACTACAGTGTATGGTGACAAAAGTGTATCTAAGACTACAGTGTATGGTGACAAAAGTGTATCTAAGACTACAGTGTATGGTGACAAAAGTGTATCTAAGACTACAGTGTATGATGACAAAAGTGTATCTAAGACTACAGTGTATGATGACAAAAGTGTATCTAAGACTACAGTGTATGATGACAAAAGTGTATCTAAGACTACAGTGTATGATGACAAAAGTGTATCTAAGACTACAGTGTATGATGACAAAAGTGTATCTAAGACTACAGTGTATGATGACAAAAGTGTATCTAAGACTACAGTGTATGATGACAAAAGTGTATCTAAGACTACAGTGTATGATGACAAAAGTGTATCTAAGACTACAGTGTATGGTGAAAAAGTGTATCTAAGACTACAGTGTATGGTGACAAAAGTGTATCTAAGACTACAGTGTATGATGACAAAAGTGTATCTAAGACTACAGTGTATGATGACAAAAGTGTATCTAAGACTACAGTGTATGATGACAAAAGTGTATCTAAGACTACAGTGTATGGTGACAAAAAGTATGGTGACCAAAGTGTATCTAAGACTACAGTAATGATGACAAAAGTGTATCTAAGACTACAGTGTATGATGACAAAAGTGTATCTATATCTAAGACTACAGTGTATGGTGACAAAAGTGTATCTAAGACTACAGTGTATGATGACAAAAGTGTATCTATATCTAAGACTACAGTGTATGGTGACAAAAGTGTGTCTAAGACTACAGTGTATGATGACAAAAGTGTATCTAAGACTACAGTGTATGATGACAAAAGTGTATCTAAGACTACAGTGTATGGTGATAAAGTGTATCTAAGACTACAGTGTATGATGACAAAAGTGTATCTAAGACTACAGTGTATGATGACAAAAGTGTATCTAAGACTACAGTGTATGATGACAAAAGTGTATCTAAGACTACAGTGTATGATGACAAAAGTGTATCTAAGACTACAGTGTATGATGACAAAAGTGTATCTAAGACTACAGTGTATGATGACAAAAGTGTATCTAAGACTACAGTGTATGGTGATAAAAGTGTATCTAAGACTACAGTGTATGATGACAAAAGTGTATCTAAGACTACAGTGTATGTGACAAAAGTGTATCTAAGACTACAGTGTATGATGACAAAAGTGTATCTAAGACTACAGTGTATGATGACAAAAGTGTATCTAAGACTACAGTGTATGGTGACAAAAGTGTATCTAAGACTACAGTGTATGGTGACAAAAGTGTATCTAAGACTACAGTGTATGATGACAAAAGTGTATCTAAGACTACAGTGTATGATGACAAAAGTGTATCTAAGACTACAGTGTATGGTGACAAAAGTGTATCTAAGACTACAGTGTATGATGACAAAAGTGTATCTAAGACTACAGTGTATGATGACAAAAGTGTATCTAAGACTACAGTGTATGGTGACAAAAGTGTATCTAAGACTACAGTGTATGATGACAAAAGTGTATCTAAGACTACAGTGTATGGTGACAAAAGTGTATCTAAGACTACAGTGTATGATGACAAAAGTGTATCTAAGACTACAGTGTATGGTGACAAAAGTGTATCTAAGACTACAGTGTATGATGACAAAAGTGTGTCTAAGACTACAGTGTATGGTGACAAAAGTGTGACTAAGACTACAGTGTATGGTGACAAAAGTGTGATCTAAGACTACAGTGTATGGTGACAAAAGTATATCTAAGACTACAGTGTATGGTGACAAAAGTGTGTCTAAGACTACAGTGTATGGTGACAAAAGTGTATCTAAGACTACAGTGTATGGTGACAAAAGTGTATCTAAGACTACAGTGTATGATGACAAAAGTGTATCTAAGACTACAGTGTATGATGACAAAAGTGTATCTAAGACTACAGTGTATGGTGACAAAAGTGTATCTAAGACTACAGTGTATGATGACAAAAGTGTATCTAAGACTACAGTGTATGATGACAAAAGTGTATCTAAGACTACAGTGTATGATGACAAAAGTGTATCTAAGACTACAGTGTATGATGACAAAAGTGTATCTAAGACTACAGTGTATGATGACAAAAGTGTATCTAAGACTACAGTGTATGGTGACAAAAGTGTATCTAAGACTACAGTGTATGGTGACAAAAGTGTATCTAAGACTACAGTGTATGGTGACAAAAGTGTATCTAAGACTACTGTGTGATGATGACAAAAGTGTATCTAAGACTTACAGTGTATGATGACAAAAGTGTATCTAAGACTACAGTGTATGATGACAAAAGTATATCTAAGACTACAGTGTATGATGACAAAAGTGTATCTAAGACTACAGTGTATGGTGACAAAAGTATATCTAAGACTACAGTGTATGATGACAAAAGTGTATCTAAGACTACAGTGTATGGTGACAAAAGTGTATCTAAGACTACAGTGTATGATGACAAAAGTGTGTCTAAGACTACAGTGTATGGTGACAAAAGTGTACTAAGACTACAGTGTATGATGACAAAAGTGTATCTAAGACTACAGTGTATGGTGACAAAAGTGTGATCTAAGACTACAGTGTATGATGACAAAAGTGTATCTAAGACTACAGTGTATGGTGACAAAAGTGTATCTAAGACTACAGTGTATGATGACAAAAGTGTGTCTAAGACTACAGTGTATGGTGACAAAAGTGTATCTAAGACTACAGTGTATGATGACAAAAGTGTATCTAAGACTACAGTGTATGGTGACAAAAGTGTATCTAAGACTACAGTGTATGGTGACAAAAGTGATCTAAGACTACAGTGTATGATGACAAAAGTGTGACTAAGACTACAGTGTATGGTGACAAAAGTGTATCTAAGACTACTGTGTATGGTGACAAAAGTGTGTCTAAGACTACGTGTATGGTGACAAAAGTATGACTATACTACAGTGTATGGTGACAAAAGTGTGTCTAAGACTACAGTGTATGGTGACAAAAGTGTGACTAAGACTACAGTGTATGGTGACAAAGTGTGTCTAAGACTACAGTGTATGGTGACAAACGAGTGACTAAGACTACAGTGTATGATGACAAAAGTGTGACTAAACTACAGTGTATGGCGACAAAGGTGTATCTAAGACTACAGTGTATGGTGACAAAATTGTGTATAAGACTACAGTGTATACAAATTGTACACAACATACAATTGTTTGTGTCATGAAAATGAAGACAGAGTCCTAGAGTGATGGACAGACAAGTGTTTTCTGACAAAGAGAATGATCAAGACCTGGAGTGATGACAAACTTGTTCTGTCATTTGGACATGACAAAGAGACCTGGAGTATGGACAGACAATTTTTTTGACATTTGGGACATGAAACAGAAAAAAAGAACTGGAGTGATGGACAGACAAGTGTATGTGACATTGGACTGAAACAAGACCTTTAGTGATGAACAAACAGTGTTTGTGACATTTGGACATGAAACAGAGATCTGGAGTGATGAACAAACAGTGTTTGTGATTTGGACATGAAAACAAAGAGACCTGGAGTGATGGACAGACATTGTTTGTGACATTTGGACATGAAAACAGAGACCTGGAGTGATGGACAGACAAATTTTTTGGTGACAGTGAGACATGAAGACAGTGATCTTGATGTGGTGACAGACAATTGTTTGTGTCAGTGAGATATGAAGACAGTGATCTCGATGGTGGACAGACAATTGTTTGTGTCAGTGAGGCATGAAGACAGTGATCTCGAGTGGTGGACAGACAATTGTATGTGTCAGTGAGATATGAAGACAGTGATCTCGAGTGGTGGCAGACAATTGTTTGTGTCAGTGAGATATATAAAGACAGAGATCTCCAGTGATGTACAGACAATTGTTTGTGTCATTGAGATATGAGAAAATGATCTCGAGTGGTGGACAGACAATTGTTTGTGTCAGTGAGATATGAAGACAGAGATCTTAAGTGATGGACAGACAATTGTTTGTGTCAGTGAGATATGAAGACAGATCTTAAGTGATGGACAGACAATTGTATGTGTCAGTGAGATATGAAGACAGTGATCTCGAGTGGTGGACAGACAATTGTTTGTGTCAGTGAGATATGAAGACAGAGATCTTAAGTGATGGACAGACAATGTTTGTGTGTAAGTGAAACATGAAGACAGAGATCTCGAGTGATGGACAGACATTGTTTGTGTGTAAGTGAAACATGAAGACAGAGATCTTAAGTGATGGACAGACAATTGTTTGTGATAGTGAGGCGTGAAGACAGAGACTTGGAGTGGTGGACAGACAATTATGTGTGTCAGTGACACATGAAAACAGAGACTTGGAGTGGTGGACAGACAATTGATTGTGACAGTTGGACATGAAGAGAGAAACTTGGAGTGGTGTACAGACAATGTTTGTATCAGTGAGATATGAAGACAGAGATCTCGAGTGGGATACAGACAATTGTTTGTGTCAGTGAGATATGAAGACAGAGAACTCGAGTGGTGGACAGACAATTGTATGTGTCAGTGAGATATGAAGACAGAGAACTCGAGTGGTGGACAGACAATTGTATGTGTCAGTGAGATATGAAGACAGAGATCTTGAGTGGTGGACAGACAATTGTTTGTGTCAGTGAGATATGAAGACAGAGATCTCGAGTGGTGTACAGACAATTGTTTGTGTCAGTGAGATATGAAGACAGAGATCTCGAGTGGTGTACAGACAATTGTTTGTGTCAGTGAGATATGAAGACAGAGATCTCGAGTGGTGGACAGACAATTGTTTGTGTCAGTGAGATATGAAGACAGAGATCTCAAGTGGTGGACAGACAATTGTTTGTGTCAGTGAGGTATGAAGACAGAGATCTCGAGTGGTGGACAGACAATTGTTTGTGACAGTGAGGCATGAAGACAGAGAACTCGAGTGGTGGACAGACAATTGTTTGTGTCAGTGAGATATGAAGACAGAGAACTCGAGTGGTGGACAGACAATTGTTTGTGTCAGTGAGATATGAAGACAGAGAACTCGAGTGGTGGACAGACAATTGTATGTGTCAGTGGGATATGAAGATAGAGTACTCGAGTGGTGGGCAGACAATTGTTTGTGTCAGTGAGATATGAAGACAGAGAACTCGACTGGTGGACAGACAATTGTTTGTGTCAGTGAGATATGAAGACAGAGATCTCGAGTGGTGGACAGACAATTGTTTGTGTCAGTGAGATATGAAGACAGAGATCTCGAGTGGTGGACAGACAATTGTTTGTGTCAGTGAGATATGAAGACAGAACTCGACTGGTGGACAGACAATTGTTTGTGTCAGTGAGATATGAAGACAGAGATCTCGAGTGATGGACAGACAATTGTTTGTGTCAGTGAGATATGAAGACAGAGATCTCGAGTGTTGGACAGACAATTGTTTGTGTCAGTGAGATATGAAGACAGAGATCTCGAGTGGTGGACAGACAATTATTTGTGTCAGTGAGATATGAAGACAGAGATCTCGAGTGGTGTACAGACATTATTTGTGTCAGTGAGGCATGAAGACTGAGAACTGGATTGATGGACAGACAATTGTTTGTGTTAGTGAGATATAATGAAAGAAACCTGGAGTGTTGGACAGACAGTTGTTTGTGTGTAAGTGAGGCACAAAGACAGAGATCTAAGTGATGGACAGACATTGTTTGTGACAGTGAGGCATGAAGATAGAGGCAGAGACCTGAAGTGGTAGACAGAGAGTTGTTTGTGACAGTGAGACATGTAGACAGAGAACTTAAGTGATGGACAGACAGTTGTTTGTGTGTAAGTGAGGCATGAAGATAGAGGCAGAGACCTGAAGTGGTAGACAGAGAGTTGTTTGTGACAGTGAGACATGTTGACAGAGAACTTAAGTGATGGACAGACAATTGTTTGTGTCAGTGAAATATGAAGACAGATCTCCAGTGGTGTACAGACAATTGTTTGTCTCAGTGAGATATGAAGACAGTGATCTCGAGTGTGGACAGACAATTGTTTGTGTCAGTGAGATATGAAGACAGAGATCTGAAGTGATGGACAGACATTGTTTGTGACAGTGAGGCATGAAGACAGAGACTGGAGTGGTGGACAGACAATTATGTGTGTCAGTGAAACATGAAGATAGAGATCTTAAGTGATGGACAGACAATTGTTTGTGACAGTGAGGCATGAAGACAGAGACTTGGAGTGGTGGACAGACAATTATGTGTGTCAGTGACACATGAAAACAGAGACTTGGAGTGGTGGACAGACAATTGTTTGTGACAGTTGGACATGAAGACAGAGAACTCGAGTGCTGGACAGACAATTGTTTGTGTCAGTGAGATATGAAGACAGAGATCTCGAGTGGTGGACAGACAATTGTTTGTGTCAGTGAGATATGAAGACAGAGATCTCGAGTGGTGGACAGACAATTGTTTGTGTCAGTGAGATATGAAGACAGAGAACTCGAGTGGTGGACAGACAATTGTTTGTGTCAGTGAGATATGAAGACAGCGATCTTGAGTGGTGGACAGACAATTGTTTGTGTCAGTTAGATATGAAGACAGAGAACTCGAGTGGTGGACAGACAATTGCATGTGTCACTGAGATATGAAGACAGAGAACTCGAGTGGTGGACAGTCAATTGTTTGTGTCAGTGAGGCATGAAGACTGAGAACTGGATTGATGGACAGACAATTGTTTGTGTCAGTGAGATATAATGAAAGAAACCTGGAGTGTTGGACAGACAGTTGTTTGTGTGTAAGTGAGGCACAAAGACAGAGATCTTAAGTGATGGACAGACAATTGTTTGTGACAGTGAGGCATGAAGATAGAGGCAGAGACCTGGAGTGGTAGACAGAGAGTTGTTTGTGACAGTGAGACATGTAGACAGAGAACTTAAGTGATGGACAGACAATTGTTTGTGTCAGTGAAATATGAAGACAGAGATCTCCAGTGGTGGACAGACAATTGTTTGTGTCAGTGAGATATGAAGACAGAGATCTGAAGTGATGGACAGACAATTGTTTGTGACAGTGAGGCATGAAGACAGAGACTTGGAGTGGTGGACAGACAATTATGTGTGTCAGTGACACATGAAACAGAGACTTGGAGTGGTGGACAGACAATTATGTGTGTCATTGACACATGAAAACAGAGGCTTGGAGTGATGGACAGACAATTATGTGTGTCAGCGACACATGAAACAGAGACTTGGAGTGGTGGACAGACAATTATGTGTATGTCAGTGACATGAAACAGAGACTTGGAGTGGTGGACAGACAATTATGTGTGTCAGTGAAACATGAAGATAGAGATCTTAAGTGATGGACAGACAATTGTTTGTGACAGTGAGGCATGAAGACAGAGACTTGGAGTGGTGGACAGACAATTATGTGTGTCAGTGACACATGAAAACAGAGACTTGGAGTGGTGGACAGACAATTGTTTGTGACAGTTGGACATGAAGACAGAGAACTCGAGTGGTGGACAGACAAAAGTGTGTCTAAGACTATAGTGTATGATGACAAAAGTGTATCTAAGACGACAGTGTATGATGACAAAAGTGTATCTAAGACTACAGTGTATGATGACAAAAGTGTGTCTAAGACTACAGTGTATGGTGAAAAAAGTGTGACTAAGACTACAGTGTATGGTGACAAAAGTGTATCTAAGACTACAGTGTATGATGACAAAAGTGTATCTAAGACTACTGTGTATGATGACAAAAGTGTGACTAAGACTACAATGTATGATGACAAAAGTGTATCTAAGACTACTGTGTATGATGACAAAAGTGTATCTAAGACTACAGTGTATGGTGACAAAAGTATGGTGACCAAAGTGTATCTAAGACTACAGTATATGATGACAAAAGTGTATCTACGACTACAGTGTATGATGACAAAAGTGTATCTAAGACTACAGTGTATGATGACAAAAGTGTATCTAAGACGACAGTGTATGATGACAAAAGTGTATCTATATCTAAGACTACAGTGTATGGTGACAAAAGTGTGTCTAAGACTACAGTGTATGATGACAAAAGTGTATCTAAGACCACAGTGTATGATGACAAAAGTGTATCTAAGACTACAGTGTATGATGACAAAAGTGTATCTAAGATTACTGTGTATGGTGATAAAAGTGTATCTAAGACTACAGTGTATGATGACAAAAGTGTATCTAAGACTACGGTGTATGATGACAAAAGTGTATCTAAGAATACAGTGTATGATGACAAAAGTGTGTCTAAGACTACAGTGTATGATGACAAAAGTTTATCTAAGACTACAGTGTATGATGACAAAAGTATATCTAAGACTACAGTGTATGGTGACAAAAGTGTATCTAAGACTACAGTGTATGGTGACAAAAGTGTATCTAAGACTACAGTGTATGGTGACAAAAGTGTATCTAAGACTACTGTGTATGATGACAAAAGTGTATCTAAGATTACTGTGTATGATGACAAAAGTGTATCTAAGACTACAGTGTATGATGACAAAAGTATATCTAAGACTACAGTGTATGATGACAAAAGTGTGTCTAAGACTACAGTGTATGGTGACAAAAGTATATCTAAGACTACAGTGTATGATGACAAAAGTGTGTCTAAGACTACTGTGTATGGTGACAAAAGTATATCTAAGACTACAGTGTATGATGACAAAAGTGTATCTAAGACTACTGTGTATGGTGACAAAAGTGTGACTAAGACTACAGTGTATGATGACAAAAGTGTATCTAAGACTACAGTGTATGGTGACAAAAGTATGATTAAGACTACAGTGTATGATGACAAAAGTGTATCTAAGACTACTGTGTATGGTGACAAAGTATATCTAAGACTACAGTGTATGATGACAAAAGTGTGTCTAAGACTACTGTGTATGGTGACAAAAGTGTGACTAAGACTACAGTGTATGATGACAAAAGTGTGTCTAGACTACTGTGTATGGTAACAAAAGTGTATCTAAGACTATAGTGTATGGTGACAAACGAGTGACTAAGACTACCGTGTATGATGACAAAAGTGTGACTAAGACTACTGTGTATGGTGACAAAAGTGTGTCTAAGACTACTGTGTATGGTGACAAAAGTGTGTCTAAGACTACCGTGTATGGTGACAAAAGTATGACTAATACTACTGTGTATGGTGACAAATGTGTGTCTAAGACTACAGTGTATGGTGACAAAAGTGTGACTAAGACTACAGTGTATGGTGACAAAAGTGTGTCTAAGACTACAGTGTATGGTTACAAACGAGTGACTAAGACTACCGTGTATGATGACAAAAGTGTGACTAAAACTACTGTGTACGGCGACAAAGGTGTAACAAAGATTACAGTGTATGGTGACAAAATTGTGTATAAGACTACAGTGTATACAATTATACACAGACATACAATTGTTTGTGTCAGTGAAACATGAAGACAGAGACCTAGAGTGATGGACAGACAATTGTTTCTGGCAAAGAGAAATGAAGACAAAGACCTGGAGTGATGGACAAACAATTGTTTGTGTCATTTGGACATGAAAACAGAGACCTGGAGTGATGGACAGACAATTTTTTGACATTTGGACATGAAAACAGAGATCTGGAGTGATGAACAAACAATTGTTTGTGATATTTGGACATGAAAACAGAGACCTTTAGTGATGAACAAACAATTGTTTGTGACATTTGGACATGAAAACAGAGATCTGGAGTGATGAACAAACAATTGTTTGTGATATTTGGACATGAAAACAGAGACCTGGAGTGATGGACAGACAATTGTTTGTGACATTTGGACATGAAAACAGAGACCTGGAGTGATGGACAGACAATTTTTTGTGACAGTGAGACATGAAGACAGTGATCTTGAGTGGTGGACAGACAATTGTTTGTGTCAGTGAGATATGAAGACAGTGATCTCGAGTGGTGGACAGACAATTGTTTGTGTCATTGAGGCATGAAGACAGTGATCTCGAGTGGTGGACAGACAATTGTATGTGTCAGTGAGATATGAAGACAGTGATCTCGAGTGGTGGACAGACAATTGTTTGTGTCAGTGAGATATAAAGACAGAGATCTCCAGTGATGTACAGACAATTGTTTGTGTCATTGAGATATGAAGAAAATGATCTCGAGTGGTGGACAGACAATTGTTTGTGTCAGTGAGATATGAAGACAGAGATCTTAAGTGATGGACAGACAATTGTTTGTGTCAGTGAGATATGAAGACAGATCTTAAGTGATGGACAGACAATTGTATGTGTCAGTGAGATATGAAGACAGTGATCTCGAGTGGTGGACAGACAATTGTTTGTGTCAGTGAGATATGAAGACAGAGATCTTAAGTGATGGACAGACAATTGTTTGTGTGTAAGTGAAACATGAAGACAGAGATCTCGAGTGATGGACAGACAATTGTTTGTGTGTAAGTGAAACATGAAGACAGAGATCTTAAGTGATGGACAGACAATTGTTTGTGATAGTGAGGCGTGAAGACAGAGACTTGGAGTGGTGGACAGACAATTATGTGTGTCAGTGACACATGAAAACAGAGACTTGGAGTGGTGGACAGACAATTGATTGTGACAGTTGGACATGAAGAGAGAAACTTGGAGTGGTGTACAGACAATTGTTTGTATCAGTGAGATATGAAGACAGAGATCTCGAGTGGGATACAGACAATTGTTTGTGTCAGTGAGATATGAAGACAGAGAACTCGAGTGGTGGACAGACAATTGTATGTGTCAGTGAGATATGAAGACAGAGATCTGAAGTGATGGACAGACAATTGTTTGTGACAGTGAGGCATGAAGACAGAGACTTGGAGTGGTGGACAGACAATTATGTGTGTCAGTGACACATGAAAACAGAGACTTGGAGTGGTGGACAGACAATTATGTGTGTCATTGACACATGAAAACAGAGGCTTGGAGTGATGGACAGACAATTATGTGTGTCAGCGACACATGAAAACAGAGACTTGGAGTGGTGGACAGACAATTATGTGTATGTCAGTGACATGAAAACAGAGACTTGGAGTGGTGGACAGACAATTATGTGTGTCAGTGAAACATGAAGATAGAGATCTTAAGTGATGGACAGACAATTGTTTGTGACAGTGAGGCATGAAGACAGAGACTTGGAGTGGTGGACAGACAATTATGTGTGTCAGTGACACATGAAAACAGAGACTTGGAGTGGTGGACAGACAATTGATTGTGACAGTTGGACATGAAGAGAGAAACTTGGAGTGGTGTACAGACAATTGTTTGTATCAGTGAGATATGAAGACAGAGATCTCGAGTGGGATACAGACAATTGTTTGTGTCAGTGAGATATGAAGACAGAGAACTCGAGTGGTGGACAGACAATTGTATGTGTCAGTGAGATATGAAGACAGAGATCTGAAGTGATGGACAGACAATTGTTTGTGACAGTGAGGCATGAAGACAGAGACTTGGAGTGGTGGACAGACAATTATGTGTGTCAGTGACACATGAAACAGAGACTTGGAGTGGTGGACAGACAATTATGTGTGTCATTGACACATGAAAACAGAGGCTTGGAGTGATGGACAGACAATTATGTGTGTCAGCGACACATGAAAACAGAGACTTGGAGTGGTGGACAGACAATTATGTGTATGTCAGTGACATGAAAACAGAGACTTGGAGTGGTGGACAGACAATTATGTGTGTCAGTGAAACATGAAGATAGAGATCTTAAGTGATGGACAGACAATTGTTTGTGACAGTGAGGCATGAAGACAGAGACTTGGAGTGGTGGACAGACAATTATGTGTGTCAGTGACACATGAAAACAGAGACTTGGAGTGGTGGACAGACAATTGTTTGTGACAGTTGGACATGAAGACAGAGAACTCGAGTGGTGGACAGACAAAAGTGTGTCTAAGACTATAGTGTATGATGACAAAAGTGTATCTAAGACGACAGTGTATGATGACAAAAGTGTATCTAAGACTACAGTGTATGATGACAAAAGTGTGTCTAAGACTACAGTGTATGGTGAAAAAAGTGTGACTAAGACTACAGTGTATGGTGACAAAAGTGTATCTAAGACTACAGTGTATGATGACAAAAGTGTATCTAAGACTACTGTGTATGATGACAAAAGTGTGACTAAGACTACAATGTATGATGACAAAAGTGTATCTAAGACTACTGTGTATGATGACAAAAGTGTATCTAAGACTACAGTGTATGGTGACAAAAGTATGGTGACCAAAGTGTATCTAAGACTACAGTATATGATGACAAAAGTGTATCTACGACTACAGTGTATGATGACAAAAGTGTATCTAAGACTACAGTGTATGATGACAAAAGTGTATCTAAGACGACAGTGTATGATGACAAAAGTGTATCTATATCTAAGACTACAGTGTATGGTGACAAAAGTGTGTCTAAGACTACAGTGTATGATGACAAAAGTGTATCTAAGACCACAGTGTATGATGACAAAAGTGTATCTAAGACTACTGTGTATGATGACAAAAGTGTATCTAAGACTACAGTGTATGGTGACAAAAGTATGGTGACAAAAGTGTATCTAAGACTACGGTGTATGATGACAAAAGTGTATCTACGACTACAGTGTATGATGACAAAAGTGTATCTAAGACTACAGTGTATGATGACAAAAGTGTATCTAAGACGACAGTGTATGATGACAAAAGTGTATCTATATCTAAGACTACAGTGTATGGTGACAAAAGTGTGTCTAAGACTACAGTGTATGATGACAAAAGTGTATCTAAGACCACAGTGTATGATGACAAAAGTGTATCTAAGACTACAGTGTATGATGACAAAAGTGTATCTAAGATTACTGTGTATGGTGATAAAAGTGTATCTAAGACTACAGTGTATGATGACAAAAGTGTATCTAAGACTACGGTGTATGATGACAAAAGTGTATCTAAGAATACAGTGTATGATGACAAAAGTGTGTCTAAGACTACAGTGTATGATGACAAAAGTGTATCTAAGACTACAGTGTATGATGACAAAAGTATATCTAAGACTACAGTGTATGGTGACAAAAGTGTATCTAAGACTACAGTGTATGGTGACAAAAGTGTATCTAAGACTACAGTGTATGGTGACAAAAGTGTATCTAAGACTACTGTGTATGATGACAAAAGTGTATCTAAGATTACTGTGTATGATGACAAAAGTGTATCTAAGACTACAGTGTATGATGACAAAAGTATATCTAAGACTACAGTGTATGATGACAAAAGTGTGTCTAAGACTACAGTGTATGGTGACAAAAGTATATCTAAGACTACAGTGTATGATGACAAAAGTGTGTCTAAGACTACTGTGTATGGTGACAAAAGTATATCTAAGACTACAGTGTATGATGACAAAAGTGTGTCTAAGACTACTGTGTATGGTGACAAAAGTGTGACTAAGACTACAGTGTATGATGACAAAAGTGTATCTAAGACTACAGTGTATGGTCACAAAAGTATGATTAAGACTACAGTGTATGATGACAAAAGTGTATCTACGACTACTGTGTATGGTGACAAAAGTATATCTAAGACTACAGTGTATGATGACAAAAGTGTGTCTAAGACTACTGTGTATGGTGACAAAAGTGTGACTAAGACTACAGTGTATGATGACAAAAGTGTGTCTAAGACTACTGTGTATGGTAACAAAAGTGTATCTAAGACTATAGTGTATGGTGACAAACGAGTGACTAAGACTACCGTGTATGATGACAAAAGTGTGACTAAGACTACTGTGTATGGTGACAAAAGTGTGTCTAAGACTACTGTGTATGGTGACAAAAGTGTGTCTAAGACTACCGTGTATGGTGACAAAAGTATGACTAATACTACTGTGTATGGTGACAAATGTGTGTCTAAGACTACAGTGTATGGTGACAAAAGTGTGACTAAGACTACAGTGTATGGTGACAAAAGTGTGTCTAAGACTACAGTGTATGGTTACAAACGAGTGACTAAGACTACCGTGTATGATGACAAAAGTGTGACTAAAACTACTGTGTACGGCGACAAAGGTGTAACAAAGATTACAGTGTATGGTGACAAATTGTGTATAAGACTACAGTGTATACAATTATACACAGACATACAATTGTTTGTGTCAGTGAAACATGAAGACAGAGACCTAGAGTGATGGACAGACAATTGTTTCTGGCAAAGAGAAATGAAGACAAAGACCTGGAGTGATGGACAAACAATTGTTTGTGTCATTTGGACATGAAAACAGAGACCTGGAGTGATGGACAGACAATTTTTTGACATTTGGACATGAAAACAGAGATCTGGAGTGATGAACAAACAATTGTTTGTGATATTTGGACATGAAAACAGAGACCTGGAGTGATGGACAGACAATTGTTTGTGACATTTGGACATGAAAACAGAGACCTGGAGTGATGGACAGACAATTTTTTGTGACAGTGAGACATGAAGACAGTGATCTTGAGTGGTGGACAGACAATTGTTTGTGTCAGTGAGATATGAAGACAGTGATCTCGAGTGGTGGACAGACAATTGTTTGTGTCAGTGAGGCATGAAGACAGTGATCTCGAGTGGTGGACAGACAATTGTATGTGTCAGTGAGATATGAAGACAGTGATCTCGAGTGGTGGACAGACAATTGTTTGTGTCAGTGAGATATAAAGACAGAGATCTCCAGTGATGTACAGACAATTGTTTGTGTCATTGAGATATGAAGAAAATGATCTCGAGTGGTGGACAGACAATTGTTTGTGTCAGTGAGATATGAAGACAGAGATCTTAAGTGATGGACAGACAATTGTTTGTGTCAGTGAGATATGAAGACAGATCTTAAGTGATGGACAGACAATTGTATGTGTCAGTGAGATATGAAGACAGTGATCTCGAGTGGTGGACAGACAATTGTTTGTGTCAGTGAGATATGAAGACAGAGATCTTAAGTGATGGACAGACAATTGTTTGTGTGTAAGTGAAACATGAAGACAGAGATCTCGAGTGATGGACAGACAATTGTTTGTGTGTAAGTGAAACATGAAGACAGAGATCTTAAGTGATGGACAGACAATTGTTTGTGATAGTGAGGCGTGAAGACAGAGACTTGGAGTGGTGGACAGACAATTATGTGTGTCAGTGACACATGAAAACAGAGACTTGGAGTGGTGGACAGACAATTGATTGTGACAGTTGGACATGAAGAGAGAAACTTGGAGTGGTGTACAGACAATTGTTTGTATCAGTGAGATATGAAGACAGAGATCTCGAGTGGGATACAGACAATTGTTTGTGTCAGTGAGATATGAAGACAGAGAACTCGAGTGGTGGACAGACAATTGTATGTGTCAGTGAGATATGAAGACAGAGAACTCGAGTGGTGGACAGACAATTGTATGTGTCAGTGAGATATGAAGACAGAGATCTTGAGTGGTGGACAGACAATTGTTTGTGTCAGTGAGATATGAAGACAGAGATCTCGAGTGGTGTACAGACAATTGTTTGTGTCAGTGAGATATGAAGACAGAGATCTCGAGTGGTGGACAGACAATTGTTTGTGTCAGTGAGATATGAAGACAGAGATCTCAAGTGGTGGACAGACAATTGTTTGTGTCAGTGAGGTATGAAGACAGAGATCTCGAGTGGTGGACAGACAATTGTTTGTGACAGTGAGGCATGAAGACAGAGAACTCGAGTGGTGGACAGACAATTGTTTGTGTCAGTGAGATATGAAGACAGAGAACTCGAGTGGTGGACAGACAATTGTATGTGTCAGTGGGATATGAAGATAGAGTACTCGAGTGGTGGGCAGACAATTGTTTGTGTCAGTGAGATATGAAGACAGAGAACTCGACTGGTGGACAGACAATTGTTTGTGTCAGTGAGATATGAAGACAGAGATCTCGAGTGGTGGACAGACAATTGTTTGTGTCAGTGAGATATGAAGACAGAGATCTCGAGTGTTGGACAGACAATTGTTTGTGTCAGTGAGATATGAAGACAGAGATCTCGAGTGGTGGACAGACAATTATTTGTGTCAGTGAGATATGAAGACAGAGATCTCGAGTGGTGTACAGACAATTCTTTGTGTCAGTGAGGCATGAAGACTGAGAACTGGATTGATGGACAGACAATTGTTTGTGTCAGTGAGATATAATGAAAGAAACCTGGAGTGTTGGACAGACAGTTGTTTGTGTGTAAGTGAGGCACAAAGACAGAGATCTTAAGTGATGGACAGACAATTGTTTGTGACAGTGAGGCATGAAGATAGAGGCAGAGACCTGAAGTGGTAGACAGAGAGTTGTTTGTGACAGTGAGACATGTAGACAGAGAACTTAAGTGATGGACAGACAGTTGTTTGTGTGTAAGTGAGGCATGAAGATAGAGGCAGAGACCTGAAGTGGTAGACAGAGAGTTGTTTGTGACAGTGAGACATGTAGACAGAGAACTTAAGTGATGTACAGACAATTGTTTGTGTCATTGAGATATGAAGAAAATGATCTCGAGTGGTGGACAGACAATTGTTTGTGTCAGTGAGATATGAAGACAGAGATCTTAAGTGATGGACAGACAATTGTTTGTGTCAGTGAGATATGAAGACAGATCTTAAGTGATGGACAGACAATTGTATGTGTCAGTGAGATATGAAGACAGTGATCTCGAGTGGTGGACAGACAATTGTTTGTGTCAGTGAGATATGAAGACAGAGAACTTGAGTGGTGGACAGACAATTGTTTGTGTCAGTGAGGCATGAAGACTGAGAACTGGATTGATGGACAGACAATTGTTTGTGTGTAAGTGAAACATGAAGATAGAGATCTTAAGTGATGGACAGACAATTGTTTGTGATAGTGAGGCGTGAAGACAGAGACTTGGAGTGGTGGACAGACAATTATGTGTGTCAGTGACACATGAAAACAGAGACTTGGAGTGGTGGACAGACAATTGATTGTGACAGTTGGACATGAAGAGAGAAACTTGGAGTGGTGTACAGACAATTGTTTGTATCAGTGAGATATGAAGACAGAGATCTCGAGTGGGATACAGACAATTGTTTGTGTCAGTGAGATATGAAGACAGAGAACTCGAGTGGTGGACAGACAATTGTATGTGTCAGTGAGATATGAAGACAGAGATCTGAAGTGATGGACAGACAATTGTTTGTGACAGTGAGGCATGAAGACAAAGACTTGGAGTGGTGGACAGACAATTATGTGTGTCAGTGACACATGAAAACAGAGACTTGGAGTGGTGGACAGACAATTATGTGTGTCATTGACACATGAAAACAGAGGCTTGGAGTGATGGACAGACAATTATGTGTGTCAGCGACACATGAAAACAGAGACTTGGAGTGGTGGACAGACAATTATGTGTATGTCAGTGACATGAAAACAGAGACTTGGAGTGGTGGACAGACAATTATGTGTGTCAGTGAAACATGAAGATAGAGATCTTAAGTGATGGACAGACAATTGTTTGTGACAGTGAGGCATGAAGACAGAGACTTGGAGTGGTGGACAGACAATTATGTGTGTCAGTGACACATGAAAACAGAGACTTGGAGTGGTGGACAGACAATTGTTTGTGACAGTTGGACATGAAGACAGAGAACTCGAGTGGTGGACAGACAAAAGTGTGTCTAAGACTATAGTGTATGATGACAAAAGTGTATCTAAGACGACAGTGTATGATGACAAAAGTGTATCTAAGACTACAGTGTATGATGACAAAAGTGTGTCTAAGACTACAGTGTATGGTGAAAAAAGTGTGACTAAGACTACAGTGTATGGTGACAAAAGTGTATCTAAGACTACAGTGTATGATGACAAAAGTGTATCTAAGACTACTGTGTATGATGACAAAAGTGTGACTAAGACTACAATGTATGATGACAAAAGTGTATCTAAGACTACTGTGTATGATGACAAAAGTGTATCTAAGACTACAGTGTATGGTGACAAAAGTATGGTGACCAAAGTGTATCTAAGACTACAGTATATGATGACAAAAGTGTATCTACGACTACAGTGTATGATGACAAAAGTGTATCTAAGACTACAGTGTATGATGACAAAAGTGTATCTAAGACGACAGTGTATGATGACAAAAGTGTATCTATATCTAAGACTACAGTGTATGGTGACAAAAGTGTGTCTAAGACTACAGTGTATGATGACAAAAGTGTATCTAAGACCACAGTGTATGATGACAAAAGTGTATCTAAGACTACTGTGTATGATGACAAAAGTGTATCTAAGACTACAGTGTATGGTGACAAAAGTATGGTGACCAAAGTGTATCTAAGACTACAGTATATGATGACAAAAGTGTATCTACGACTACAGTGTATGATGACAAAAGTGTGACTAAGACTACTGTGTATGGTGACAAAAGTGTGTCTAAGACTACTGTGTATGGTGACAAAAGTGTGTCTAAGACTACCGTGTATGGTGACAAAAGTATGACTAATACTACTGTGTATGGTGACAAATGTGTGTCTAAGACTACAGTGTATGGTGACAAAAGTGTGACTAAGACTACAGTGTATGGTGACAAAAGTGTGTCTAAGACTACAGTGTATGGTTACAAACGAGTGACTAAGACTACCGTGTATGATGACAAAAGTGTGACTAAAACTACTGTGTACGGCGACAAAGGTGTAACAAAGATTACAGTGTATGGTGACAAAATTGTGTATAAGACTACAGTGTATACAATTATACACAGACATACAATTGTTTGTGTCAGTGAAACATGAAGACAGAGACCTAGAGTGATGGACAGACAATTGTTTCTGGCAAAGAGAAATGAAGACAAAGACCTGGAGTGATGGACAAACAATTGTTTGTGTCATTTGGACATGAAAACAGAGACCTGGAGTGATGGACAGACAATTTTTTGACATTTGGACATGAAAACAGAGATCTGGAGTGATGAACAAACAATTGTTTGTGATATTTGGACATGAAAACAGAGACCTTTAGTGATGAACAAACAATTGTTTGTGACATTTGGACATGAAAACAGAGATCTGGAGTGATGAACAAACAATTGTTTGTGATATTTGGACATGAAAACAGAGACCTGGAGTGATGGACAGACAATTGTTTGTGACATTTGGACATGAAAACAGAGACCTGGAGTGATGGACAGACAATTTTTTGTGACAGTGAGACATGAAGACAGTGATCTTGAGTGGTGGACAGACAATTGTTTGTGTCAGTGAGATATGAAGACAGTGATCTCGAGTGGTGGACAGACAATTGTTTGTGTCAGTGAGGCATGAAGACAGTGATCTCGAGTGGTGGACAGACAATTGTATGTGTCAGTGAGATATGAAGACAGTGATCTCGAGTGGTGGACAGACAATTGTTTGTGTCAGTGAGATATAAAGACAGAGATCTCCAGTGATGTACAGACAATTGTTTGTGTCATTGAGATATGAAGAAAATGATCTCGAGTGGTGGACAGACAATTGTTTGTGTCAGTGAGATATGAAGACAGAGATCTTAAGTGATGGACAGACAATTGTTTGTGTCAGTGAGATATGAAGACAGATCTTAAGTGATGGACAGACAATTGTATGTGTCAGTGAGATATGAAGACAGTGATCTCGAGTGGTGGACAGACAATTGTTTGTGTCAGTGAGATATGAAGACAGAGATCTTAAGTGATGGACAGACAATTGTTTGTGTGTAAGTGAAACATGAAGACAGAGATCTCGAGTGATGGACAGACAATTGTTTGTGTGTAAGTGAAACATGAAGACAGAGATCTTAAGTGATGGACAGACAATTGTTTGTGATAGTGAGGCGTGAAGACAGAGACTTGGAGTGGTGGACAGACAATTATGTGTGTCAGTGACACATGAAAACAGAGACTTGGAGTGGTGGACAGACAATTGATTGTGACAGTTGGACATGAAGAGAGAAACTTGGAGTGGTGTACAGACAATTGTTTGTATCAGTGAGATATGAAGACAGAGATCTCGAGTGGGATACAGACAATTGTTTGTGTCAGTGAGATATGAAGACAGAGAACTCGAGTGGTGGACAGACAATTGTATGTGTCAGTGAGATATGAAGACAGAGAACTCGAGTGGTGGACAGACAATTGTATGTGTCAGTGAGATATGAAGACAGAGATCTTGAGTGGTGGACAGACAATTGTTTGTGTCAGTGAGATATGAAGACAGAGATCTCGAGTGGTGTACAGACAATTGTTTGTGTCAGTGAGATATGAAGACAGAGATCTCGAGTGGTGTACAGACAATTGTTTGTGTCAGTGAGATATGAAGACAGAGATCTCGAGTGGTGGACAGACAATTGTTTGTGTCAGTGAGATATGAAGACAGAGATCTCAAGTGGTGGACAGACAATTGTTTGTGTCAGTGAGGTATGAAGACAGAGATCTCGAGTGGTGGACAGACAATTGTTTGTGACAGTGAGGCATGAAGACAGAGAACTCGAGTGGTGGACAGACAATTGTTTGTGTCAGTGAGATATGAAGACAGAGAACTCGAGTGGTGGACAGACAATTGTATGTGTCAGTGGGATATGAAGATAGAGTACTCGAGTGGTGGGCAGACAATTGTTTGTGTCAGTGAGATATGAAGACAGAGAACTCGACTGGTGGACAGACAATTGTTTGTGTCAGTGAGATATGAAGACAGAGATCTCGAGTGGTGGACAGACAATTGTTTGTGTCAGTGAGATATGAAGACAGAGAACTCGACTGGTGGACAGACAATTGTTTGTGTCAGTGAGATATGAAGACAGAGATCTCGAGTGGTGGACAGACAATTGTTTGTGTCAGTGAGATATGAAGACAGAGATCTCGAGTGTTGGACAGACAATTGTTTGTGTCAGTGAGATATGAAGACAGAGATCTCGAGTGGTGGACAGACAATTATTTGTGTCAGTGAGATATGAAGACAGAGATCTCGAGTGGTGTACAGACAATTCTTTGTGTCAGTGAGGCATGAAGACTGAGAACTGGATTGATGGACAGACAATTGTTTGTGTCAGTGAGATATAATGAAAGAAACCTGGAGTGTTGGACAGACAGTTGTTTGTGTGTAAGTGAGGCACAAAGACAGAGATCTTAAGTGATGGACAGACAATTGTTTGTGACAGTGAGGCATGAAGATAGAGGCAGAGACCTGAAGTGGTAGACAGAGAGTTGTTTGTGACAGTGAGACATGTAGACAGAGAACTTAAGTGATGGACAGACAGTTGTTTGTGTGCAAGTGAGGCATGAAGATAGAGGCAGAGACCTGAAGTGGTAGACAGAGAGTTGTTTGTGACAGTGAGACATGTAGACAGAGAACTTAAGTGATGTACAGACAATTGTTTGTGTCATTGAGATATGAAGAAAATGATCTCGAGTGGTGGACAGACAATTGTTTGTGTCAGTGAGATATGAAGACAGAGATCTTAAGTGATGGACAGACAATTGTTTGTGTCAGTGAGATATGAAGACAGATCTTAAGTGATGGACAGACAATTGTATGTGTCAGTGAGATATGAAGACAGTGATCTCGAGTGGTGGACAGACAATTGTTTGTGTCAGTGAGATATGAAGACAGAGATCTTAAGTGATGGACAGACAATTGTTTGTGTGTAAGTGAAACATGAAGACAGAGATCTCGAGTGATGGACAGACAATTGTTTGTGTGTAAGTGAAACATGAAGACAGAGATCTTAAGTGATGGACAGACAATTGTTTGTGATAGTGAGATATGAAGACAGAGATCTCGAGTGGGATACAGACAATTGTTTGTGTCAGTGAGATATGAAGACAGAGAACTCGAGTGGTGGACAGACAATTGTATGTGTCAGTGAGATATGAAGACAGAGATCTGAAGTGATGGACAGACAATTGTTTGTGACAGTGAGGCATGAAGACAGAGACTTGGAGTGGTGGACAGACAATTATGTGTGTCAGTGACACATGAAAACAGAGACTTGGAGTGGTGGACAGACAATTATGTGTGTCATTGACACATGAAAACAGAGGCTTGGAGTGATGGACAGACAATTATGTGTGTCAGCGACACATGAAAACAGAGACTTGGAGTGGTGGACAGACAATTATGTGTATGTCAGTGACATGAAAACAGAGACTTGGAGTGGTGGACAGACAATTATGTGTGTCAGTGAAACATGAAGATAGAGATCTTAAGTGATGGACAGACAATTGTTTGTGACAGTGAGGCATGAAGACAGAGACTTGGAGTGGTGGACAGACAATTATGTGTGTCAGTGACACATGAAAACAGAGACTTGGAGTGGTGGACAGACAATTGTTTGTGACAGTTGGACATGAAGACAGAGAACTCGAGTGGTGGACAGACAAAAGTGTGTCTAAGACTATAGTGTATGATGACAAAAGTGTATCTAAGACGACAGTGTATGATGACAAAAGTGTATCTAAGACTACAGTGTATGATGACAAAAGTGTGTCTAAGACTACAGTGTATGGTGAAAAAATTGTGACTAAGACTACAGTGTATGGTGACAAAAGTGTATCTAAGACTACAGTGTATGATGACAAAAGTGTATCTAAGACTACTGTGTATGATGACAAAAGTGTGACTAAGACTACAATGTATGATGACAAAAGTGTATCTAAGACTACTGTGTATGATGACAAAAGTGTATCTAAGACTACAGTGTATGGTGACAAAAGTATGGTGACCAAAGTGTATCTAAGACTACAGTATATGATGACAAAAGTGTATCTACGACTACAGTGTATGATGACAAAAGTGTATCTAAGACTACAGTGTATGATGACAAAAGTGTATCTAAGACGACAGTGTATGATGACAAAAGTGTATCTATATCTAAGACTACAGTGTATGGTGACAAAAGTGTGTCTAAGACTACAGTGTATGATGACAAAAGTGTATCTAAGACCACAGTGTATGATGACAAAAGTGTATCTAAGACTACTGTGTATGATGACAAAAGTGTATCTAAGACTACAGTGTATGGTGACAAAAGTATGGTGACCAAAGTGTATCTAAGACTACAGTATATGATGACAAAAGTGTATCTACGACTACAGTGTATGATGACAAAAGTGTATCTAAGACTACAGTGTATGATGACAAAAGTGTATCTAAGACGACAGTGTATGATGACAAAAGTGTATCTATATCTAAGACTACAGTGTATGGTGACAAAAGTGTGTCTAAGACTACAATGTATGATGACAAAAGTGTATCTAAGACCACAGTGTATGATGACAAAAGTGTATCTAAGACTACAGTGTATGATGACAAAAGTGTATCTAAGATTACTGTGTATGGTGATAAAAGTGTATCTAAGACTACAGTGTATGATGACAAAAGTGTATCTAAGACTACGGTGTATGATGACAAAAGTGTATCTAAGAATACAGTGTATGATGACAAAAGTGTGTCTAAGACTACAGTGTATGATGACAAAAGTGTATCTAAGACTACAGTGTATGATGACAAAAGTATATCTAAGACTACAGTGTATGGTGACAAAAGTGTATCTAAGACTACAGTGTATGGTGACAAAAGTGTATCTAAGACTACAGTGTATGGTGACAAAAGTGTATCTAAGACTACTGTGTATGATGACAAAAGTGTATCTAAGATTACTGTGTATGATGACAAAAGTGTATCTAAGACTACAGTGTATGATGACAAAAGTATATCTAAGACTACAGTGTATGATGACAAAAGTGTGTCTAAGACTACAGTGTATGGTGACAAAAGTATATCTAAGACTACAGTGTATGATGACAAAAGTGTGTCTAAGACTACTGTGTATGGTGACAAAAGTATATCTAAGACTACAGTGTATGATGACAAAAGTGTGTCTAAGACTACTGTGTATGGTGACAAAAGTGTGACTAAGACTACAGTGTATGATGACAAAAGTGTATCTAAGACTACAGTGTATGGTGACAAAAGTATGATTAAGACTACAGTGTATGATGACAAAAGTGTATCTAAGACTACTGTGTATGGTGACAAAAGTATATCTAAGACTACAGTGTATGATGACAAAAGTGTGTCTAAGACTACTGTGTATGGTGACAAAAGTGTGACTAAGACTACAGTGTATGATGACAAAAGTGTGTCTAAGACTACTGTGTATGGTAACAAAAGTGTATCTAAGACTATAGTGTATGGTGACAAACGAGTGACTAAGACTACCGTGTATGATGACAAAAGTGTGACTAAGACTACTGTGTATGGTGACAAAAGTGTGTCTAAGACTACTGTGTATGGTGACAAAAGTGTGTCTAAGACTACCGTGTATGGTGA
Source organism: Megaustenia siamemsis (assembly GCA_032433765.1). Classification (NCBI taxonomy): domain Eukaryota; kingdom Metazoa; phylum Mollusca; class Gastropoda; order Stylommatophora; family Ariophantidae; genus Megaustenia; species Megaustenia siamemsis. Next base: position 530,888 of record JAVIAB010000073.1, on the reverse strand, counting down.
CAAAAGTATGACTAATACTACTGTGTATGGTGACAAATGTGTGTCTAAGACTACAGTGTATGGTGACAAAAGTGTGACTAAGACTACAGTGTATGGTGACAAAAGTGTGTCTAAGACTACAGTGTATGGTTACAAACGAGTGACTAAGACTACCGTGTATGATGACAAAAGTGTGACTAAAACTACTGTGTACGGCGACAAAGGTGTAACAAAGATTACAGTGTATGGTGACAAAATTGTGTATAAGACTACAGTGTATACAATTATACACAGACATACAATTGTTTGTGTCAGTGAAACATGAAGACAGAGACCTAGAGTGATGGACAGACAATTGTTTCTGGCAAAGAGAAATGAAGACAAAGACCTGGAGTGATGGACAAACAATTGTTTGTGTCATTTGGACATGAAAACAGAGACCTGGAGTGATGGACAGACAATTTTTTGACATTTGGACATGAAAACAGAGATCTGGAGTGATGAACAAACAATTGTTTGTGATATTTGGACATGAAAACAGAGACCTTTAGTGATGAACAAACAATTGTTTGTGACATTTGGACATGAAAACAGAGATCTGGAGTGATGAACAAACAATTGTTTGTGATATTTGGACATGAAAACAGAGACCTGGAGTGATGGACAGACAATTGTTTGTGACATTTGGACATGAAAACAGAGACCTGGAGTGATGGACAGACAATTTTTTGTGACAGTGAGACATGAAGACAGTGATCTTGAGTGGTGGACAGACAATTGTTTGTGTCAGTGAGATATGAAGACAGTGATCTCGAGTGGTGGACAGACAATTGTTTGTGTCAGTGAGGCATGAAGACAGTGATCTCGAGTGGTGGACAGACAATTGTATGTGTCAGTGAGATATGAAGACAGTGATCTCGAGTGGTGGACAGACAATTGTTTGTGTCAGTGAGATATAAAGACAGAGATCTCCAGTGATGTACAGACAATTGTTTGTGTCATTGAGATATGAAGAAAATGATCTCGAGTGGTGGACAGACAATTGTTTGTGTCAGTGAGATATGAAGACAGAGATCTTAAGTGATGGACAGACAATTGTTTGTGTCAGTGAGATATGAAGACAGATCTTAAGTGATGGACAGACAATTGTATGTGTCAGTGAGATATGAAGACAGTGATCTCGAGTGGTGGACAGACAATTGTTTGTGTCAGTGAGATATGAAGACAGAGATCTTAAGTGATGGACAGACAATTGTTTGTGTGTAAGTGAAACATGAAGACAGAGATCTCGAGTGATGGACAGACAATTGTTTGTGTGTAAGTGAAACATGAAGACAGAGATCTTAAGTGATGGACAGACAATTGTTTGTGATAGTGAGGCGTGAAGACAGAGACTTGGAGTGGTGGACAGACAATTATGTGTGTCAGTGACACATGAAAACAGAGACTTGGAGTGGTGGACAGACAATTGATTGTGACAGTTGGACATGAAGAGAGAAACTTGGAGTGGTGTACAGACAATTGTTTGTATCAGTGAGATATGAAGACAGAGATCTCGAGTGGGATACAGACAATTGTTTGTGTCAGTGAGATATGAAGACAGAGAACTCGAGTGGTGGACAGACAATTGTATGTGTCAGTGAGATATGAAGACAGAGAACTCGAGTGGTGGACAGACAATTGTATGTGTCAGTGAGATATGAAGACAGAGATCTTGAGTGGTGGACAGACAATTGTTTGTGTCAGTGAGATATGAAGACAGAGATCTCGAGTGGTGTACAGACAATTGTTTGTGTCAGTGAGATATGAAGACAGAGATCTCGAGTGGTGTACAGACAATTGTTTGTGTCAGTGAGATATGAAGACAGAGATCTCGAGTGGTGGACAGACAATTGTTTGTGTCAGTGAGATATGAAGACAGAGATCTCAAGTGGTGGACAGACAATTGTTTGTGTCAGTGAGGTATGAAGACAGAGATCTCGAGTGGTGGACAGACAATTGTTTGTGACAGTGAGGCATGAAGACAGAGAACTCGAGTGGTGGACAGACAATTGTTTGTGTCAGTGAGATATGAAGACAGAGAACTCGAGTGGTGGACAGACAATTGTATGTGTCAGTGGGATATGAAGATAGAGTACTCGAGTGGTGGGCAGACAGTCTGTCCATCACTTAAGATCTCTGTCTTTGTGCCTCACTTACACACAAACAACTGTCTGTCCAACACTCCAGGTTTCTTTCATTATATCTCACTGACACAAACAATTGTCTGTCCATCAATCCAGTTCTCAGAGGCAGAGACCTGAAGTGGTAGACAGAGAGTTGTTTGTGACAGTGAGACATGTAGACAGAGAACTTAAGTGATGGACAGACAGTTGTTTGTGTGTAAGTGAGGCATGAAGATAGAGGCAGAGACCTGAAGTGGTAGACAGAGAGTTGTTTGTGACAGTGAGACATGTAGACAGAGAACTTAAGTGATGGACAGACAATTGTTTGTGTCAGTGAAATATGAAGACAGATCTCCAGTGGTGTACAGACAATTGTTTGTCTCAGTGAGATATGAAGACAGTGATCTCGAGTGGTGGACAGACAATTGTTTGTGTCAGTGAGATATGAAGATAGAGATCTGAAGTGATGGACAGACAATTGTTTGTGACAGTGAGGCATGAAGACAGAGACTTGGAGTGGTGGACAGACAATTATGTGTGTCAGTGACACATGAAAACAGAGACTTGGAGTGGTGGACAGACAATTATGTGTGTCATTAACACATAAAAACAGAGACTTGGAGGGATGGACAGACAATTATGTGTGTCAGTGACACATGAAAACATAGACTTGGAGTGGTGGACAGACAATTATGTGTATGTCAGTGACATGAAAACAGAGACTTGGAGTGGTGGACAGACAATTATGTGTGTCAGTGAAACATGAAGATAGAGATCTTAAGTGATGGACAGACAATTGTTTGTGACAGTGAGGCATGAAGACAGAGACTTGGAGTGGTGGACAGACAATTATGTGTGTCAGTGACACATGAAAACAGAGACTTGGAGTGGTGGACAGACAATTGTTTGTGACAGTTGGACATGAAGACAGAGAACTCGAGTGCTGGACAGACAATTGTTTGTGTCAGTGAGATATGAAGACAGAGATCTCGAGTGGTGGACAGACAATTGTTTGTGTCAGTGAGATATGAAGACAGAGAACTCGAGTGGTGGACAGACAATTGTTTGTGTCAGTGAGATATGAAGACAGTGATCTTGAGTGGTGGACAGACAATTGTTTGTGTCAGTTAGATATGAAGACAGAGAACTCGAGTGGTGGACAGACAATTGTTTGTGTCAGTGAAACATGAAGACAGAGACCTAGAGTGATGGACAGACAATTGTTTCTGGCAAAGAGAAATGAAGACAAAGACCTGGAGTGATGGACAAACAATTGTTTGTGTCATTTGGACATGAAAACAGAGACCTGGAGTGATGGACAGACAATTTTTTGACATTTGGACATGAAAACAGAGATCTGGAGTGATGAACAAACAATTGTTTGTGATATTTGGACATGAAAACAGAGACCTTTAGTGATGAACAAACAATTGTTTGTGACATTTGGACATGAAAACAGAGATCTGGAGTGATGAACAAACAATTGTTTGTGATATTTGGACATGAAAACAGAGACCTGGAGTGATGGACAGACAATTGTTTGTGACATTTGGACATGAAAACAGAGACCTGGAGTGATGGACAGACAATTTTTTGTGACAGTGAGACATGAAGACAGTGATCTTGAGTGGTGGACAGACAATTGTTTGTGTCAGTGAGATATGAAGACAGTGATCTCGAGTGGTGGACAGACAATTGTTTGTGTCAGTGAGGCATGAAGACAGTGATCTCGAGTGGTGGACAGACAATTGTATGTGTCAGTGAGATATGAAGACAGTGATCTCGAGTGGTGGACAGACAATTGTTTGTGTCAGTGAGATATAAAGACAGAGATCTCCAGTGATGTACAGACAATTGTTTGTGTCATTGAGATATGAAGAAAATGATCTCGAGTGGTGGACAGACAATTGTTTGTGTCAGTGAGATATGAAGACAGAGATCTTAAGTGATGGACAGACAATTGTTTGTGTCAGTGAGATATGAAGACAGATCTTAAGTGATGGACAGACAATTGTATGTGTCAGTGAGATATGAAGACAGTGATCTCGAGTGGTGGACAGACAATTGTTTGTGTCAGTGAGATATGAAGACAGAGATCTTAAGTGATGGACAGACAATTGTTTGTGTGTAAGTGAAACATGAAGACAGAGATCTCGAGTGATGGACAGACAATTGTTTGTGTGTAAGTGAAACATGAAGACAGAGATCTTAAGTGATGGACAGACAATTGTTTGTGATAGTGAGGCGTGAAGACAGAGACTTGGAGTGGTGGACAGACAATTATGTGTGTCAGTGACACATGAAAACAGAGACTTGGAGTGGTGGACAGACAATTGATTGTGACAGTTGGACATGAAGAGAGAAACTTGGAGTGGTGTACAGACAATTGTTTGTATCAGTGAGATATGAAGACAGAGATCTCGAGTGGGATACAGACAATTGTTTGTGTCAGTGAGATATGAAGACAGAGAACTCGAGTGGTGGACAGACAATTGTATGTGTCAGTGAGATATGAAGACAGAGAACTCGAGTGGTGGACAGACAATTGTATGTGTCAGTGAGATATGAAGACAGAGATCTTGAGTGGTGGACAGACAATTGTTTGTGTCAGTGAGATATGAAGACAGAGATCTCGAGTGGTGTACAGACAATTGTTTGTGTCAGTGAGATATGAAGACAGAGATCTCGAGTGGTGTACAGACAATTGTTTGTGTCAGTGAGATATGAAGACAGAGATCTCGAGTGGTGGACAGACAATTGTTTGTGTCAGTGAGATATGAAGACAGAGATCTCAAGTGGTGGACAGACAATTGTTTGTGTCAGTGAGGTATGAAGACAGAGATCTCGAGTGGTGGACAGACAATTGTTTGTGACAGTGAGGCATGAAGACAGAGAACTCGAGTGGTGGACAGACAAGTCTGTCCATCACTTAGAGACTCGAGTGGTGGGCAGACAGTCTGTCCATCACTTAAGATCTCTGTCTTTGTGCCTCACTTACACACAAACAACTGTCTGTCCAACACTCCAGGTTTCTTTCATTATATCTCACTGACACAAACAATTGTCTGTCCATCAATCCAGTTCTCAGAGGCAGAGACCTGAAGTGGTAGACAGAGAGTTGTTTGTGACAGTGAGACATGTAGACAGAGAACTTAAGTGATGGACAGACAGTTGTTTGTGTGTAAGTGAGGCATGAAGATAGAGGCAGAGACCTGAAGTGGTAGACAGAGAGTTGTTTGTGACAGTGAGACATGTAGACAGAGAACTTAAGTGATGGACAGACAATTGTTTGTGTCAGTGAAATATGAAGACAGATCTCCAGTGGTGTACAGACAATTGTTTGTCTCAGTGAGATATGAAGACAGTGATCTCGAGTGGTGGACAGACAATTGTTTGTGTCAGTGAGATATGAAGATAGAGATCTGAAGTGATGGACAGACAATTGTTTGTGACAGTGAGGCATGAAGACAGAGACTTGGAGTGGTGGACAGACAATTATGTGTGTCAGTGACACATGAAAACAGAGACTTGGAGTGGTGGACAGACAATTATGTGTGTCATTAACACATAAAAACAGAGACTTGGAGGGATGGACAGACAATTATGTGTGTCAGTGACACATGAAAACATAGACTTGGAGTGGTGGACAGACAATTATGTGTATGTCAGTGACATGAAAACAGAGACTTGGAGTGGTGGACAGACAATTATGTGTGTCAGTGAAACATGAAGATAGAGATCTTAAGTGATGGACAGACAATTGTTTGTGACAGTGAGGCATGAAGACAGAGACTTGGAGTGGTGGACAGACAATTATGTGTGTCAGTGACACATGAAAACAGAGACTTGGAGTGGTGGACAGACAATTGTTTGTGACAGTTGGACATGAAGACAGAGAACTCGAGTGCTGGACAGACAATTGTTTGTGTCAGTGAGATATGAAGACAGAGATCTCGAGTGGTGGACAGACAATTGTTTGTGTCAGTGAGATATGAAGACAGAGAACTCGAGTGGTGGACAGACAATTGTTTGTGTCAGTGAGATATGAAGACAGTGATCTTGAGTGGTGGACAGACAATTGTTTGTGTCAGTTAGATATGAAGACAGAGAACTCGAGTGGTGGACAGACAATTGCATGTGTCACTGAGATATGAAGACAGAGAACTCGAGTGGTGGACAGACAATTGTTTGTGACAGTGAGGCATGAAGACTGAGAACTGGATTGATGGACAGACAATTGTTTGTGTCAGTGAGATATAATGAAAGAAACCTGGAGTGTTGGACAGACAGTTGTTTGTGTGTAAGTGAGGCACAAAGACAGAGATCTTAAGTGATGGACAGACAATTGTTTGTGTCAGTGAGGCATGAAGATAGAGGCAGAGACCTGAAGTGGTAGACAGAGAGTTGTTTGTGACAGTGAGACATGTAGACAGAGAACTTAAGTGATGGACAGACAATTGTTTGTGTCAGTGAAATATGAAGACAGAGATCTCCAGTGGTGTACAGACAATTGTTTGTGTCAGTGAGATATGAAGACAGTGATCTCGAGTGGTGGACAGACAATTGTTTGTGTCAGTGAGATATGAAGACAGAGATCTGAAGTGATGGACAGACAATTGTTTGTGACAGTGAGGCATGAAGACAGAGACTTGGAGTGGTGGACAGACAATTATGTGTGTCAGTGACACATGAAAACAGAGACTTGGAGTGGTGGACAGACAATTATGTGTGTCATTGACACATGAAAACAGAGGCTTGGAGTGATGGACAGACAATTATGTGTGTCAGCGACACATGAAAACAGAGACTTGTATGATGACAAAAGTGTATCTAAGACGACAGTGTATGATGACAAAAGTGTATCTAAGACTACAGTGTATGATGACAAAAGTGTGTCTAAGACTACAGTGTATGGTGAAAAAAGTGTGACTAAGACTACAGTGTATGGTGACAAAAGTGTATCTAAGACTACAGTGTATGATGACAAAAGTGTATCTAAGACTACTGTGTATGATGACAAAAGTGTGACTAAGACTACAATGTATGATGACAAAAGTGTATCTAAGACTACTGTGTATGATGACAAAAGTGTATCTAAGACTACAGTGTATGGTGACAAAAGTATGGTGACCAAAGTGTATCTAAGACTACAGTATATGATGACAAAAGTGTATCTACGACTACAGTGTATGATGACAAAAGTGTATCTAAGACTACAGTGTATGATGACAAAAGTGTATCTAAGACGACAGTGTATGATGACAAAAGTGTATCTATATCTAAGACTACAGTGTATGGTGACAAAAGTGTGTCTAAGACTACAGTGTATGATGACAAAAGTGTATCTAAGACCACAGTGTATGATGACAAAAGTGTATCTAAGACTACAGTGTATGATGACAAAAGTGTATCTAAGATTACTGTGTATGGTGATAAAAGTGTATCTAAGACTACAGTGTATGATGACAAAAGTGTATCTAAGACTACGGTGTATGATGACAAAAGTGTATCTAAGAATACAGTGTATGATGACAAAAGTGTGTCTAAGACTACAGTGTATGATGACAAAAGTGTATCTAAGACTACAGTGTATGATGACAAAAGTATATCTAAGACTACAGTGTATGGTGACAAAAGTGTATCTAAGACTACAGTGTATGGTGACAAAAGTGTATCTAAGACTACAGTGTATGGTGACAAAAGTGTATCTAAGACTACTGTGTATGATGACAAAAGTGTATCTAAGATTACTGTGTATGATGACAAAAGTGTATCTAAGACTACAGTGTATGATGACAAAAGTGTGTCTAAGACTACAGTGTATGGTGACAAAAGTATATCTAAGACTACAGTGTATGATGACAAAAGTGTGTCTAAGACTACAGTGTATGGTGACAAAAGTATGTCTAAGACTACAGTGTATGATGACAAAAGTGTGTCTAAGACTACTGTGTATGGTGACAAAAGTATATCTAAGACTACAGTGTATGATGACAAAAGTGTGTCTAAGACTACTGTGTATGGTGACAAAAGTGTGACTAAGACTACAGTGTATGATGACAAAAGTGTATCTAAGACTACAGTGTATGGTGACAAAAGTATGATTAAGACTACAGTGTATGATGACAAAAGTGTATCTAAGACTACTGTGTATGGTGACAAAAGTATATCTAAGACTACAGTGTATGATGACAAAAGTGTGTCTAAGACTACTGTGTATGGTGACAAAAGTGTGACTAAGACTACAGTGTATGATGACAAAAGTGTATCTAAGACTACAGTGTATGATGACAAAAGTGTATCTAAGACTACAGTGTATGGTGACAAAAGTATATCTAAGACTACAGTGTATGATGACAAAAGTGTGTCTAAGACTACTGTGTATGGTGACAAAAGTGTGACTAAGACTACAGTGTATGGTGACAAAAGTGTGATTAAGACTACTGTGTATGGTGACAAAAGTATGATTAAGACTACAGTGTATGGTGACAAAAGTGTGACTAATACTACTGTGTATGGTGACAAAAGTGTGTCTAAGACTACTGTGTATGGTGACAAAAGTGTGTCTAAGACTACTGTGTATGGTGACAAAAGTGTGTCTAAGACTACCGTGTATGGTGACAAAAGTGTGACTAAGACTACTGTGTATGGTGACAAAAGTGTGTCTATGACTACAGTGTATGGTGACAAAAGTGTGACTAAGACTACAGTGTATGGTGACAAAAGTGTGACTAATACTACTGTGTATGGTGACAAAAGTGTGTCTAAGACTACTGTGTATGGTAACAAAAGTGTATCTAAGACTATAGTGTATGGTGAAAAACGAGTGACTAAGACTACCGTGTATGATGACAAAAGTGTGACTAAGACTACTGTGTATGGTGACAAAAGTGTGTCTAAGACTACTGTGTATGGTGACAAAAGTGTGTCTAAGACTACCGTGTATGGTGACAAAAGTATGACTAAGACTACTGTGTATGGTGACAAATGTGTGTCTAAGACTACAGTGTATGGTGACAAAAGTGTGACTAAGACTATAGTGTATGGTGACAAAAGTGTGTCTAAGACTACAGTGTATGGTTACAAACGAGTGACTAAGACTACCGTGTATGATGACAAAAGTGTGACTAAAACTACTGTGTACGGCGACAAAGGTGTAACAAAGATAACAGTGTATGGTGACAAAATTGTGTATAAGACTACAGTGTATACAATTATACACAGACATACAATTGTTTGTGTCAGTGAAACATGAAGACAGAGACCTAGAGTGATGGACAGACAATTGTTTCTGGCAAAGAGAAATGAAGACAAAGACCTGGAGTGATGGACAAACAATTGTTTGTGTCATTCGGACATGAAAACAGAGACCTGGAGTGATGGACAGACAATTTTTTGACATTTGGACATGAAAACAGAGACCTGGAGTGATGGACAGACAATTGTTTGTGACATTTGGACATGAAAACAGAGACCTTTAGTGATGAACAAACAATTGTTTGTGACATTTGGACATGAAAACAGAGATCTGGAGTGATGAACAAATAATTGTTTGTGATATTTGGACATGAAAACAGAGACCTGGAGTGATGGACAGACAATTGTTTGTGACATTTGGACATGAAAACAGAGACCTGGAGTGATGGACAGACAATTTTTTGTGACAGTGAGACATGAAGACAGTGATCTTGAGTGGTGGAAAGACAATTGTTTGTGTCAGTGAGATATGAAGACAGTGATCTCGAGTGGTGGACAGACAATTGTTTGTGTCAGTGAGGTATGAAGACAGTGATCTCGAGTGGTGGACAGACAATTGTTTGTGTCAGTGAGATATAAAGACAGAGATCTCAAGTGATGTACAAACAATTGTTTGTGTCATTGAGATATGAAGAAAATGATCTCGAGTGGTGGACAGACAATTGTTTGTGTCAGTGAGATATGAAGACAGAGATCTTAAGTGATGGACAGACAATTGTTTGTGTCAGTGAGATATGAAGACAGATCTTAAGTGATGGACAGACAATTGTATGTGTCAGTGAGATATGAAGACAGTGATCTCGAGTGGTGGACAGACAATTGTTTGTGTCAGTGAGATATGAAGACAGAGATCTTAAGTGATGGACAGACAATTGTTTGTGTGTAAGTGAAACATGAAGACAGAGATCTCGAGTGATGGACAGACAATTGTTTGTGTGTAAGTGAAACATGAAGACAGAGATCTTAAGTGATGGACAGACAATTGTTTGTGATAGTGAGGCGTGAAGACAGAGACTTGGAGTGGTGGACAGACAATTATGTGTGTCAGTGACACATGAAAACAGAGACTTGGAGTGGTGGACAGACAATTGTTTGTGACAGTTGGACATGAAGAGAGAAACATGGAGTGATGTACAGACAATTGTTTGTATCAGTGAGATATGAAGACAGAGATCTCGAGTGGGATACAGACAATTGTTTGTGTCAGTGAGATATAATGAAAGAAACCTGGAGTGTTGGACAGACAGTTGTTTGTGTCAGTGAGATATGAAGACAGAGAACTCGAGTGGTGGACAGACAATTGTTTGTGTCAGTGAGATATGAAGACAGAGAACTCGACTGGTGGACAGACAATTGTATGTGTCAGTGAGATATGAAGACAGAGAACTCGAGTGGTGGACAGACAATTGTTTGTGTCAGTGAGATATGAAGACAGAGATCTCGAGTGGTGGACAGACAATTGTTTGTGTCAGTGAGATATGAAGACAGAGAACTCGACTGGTGGACAGACAATTGTTTGTGTCAGTGAGATATGAAGACAGAGATCTCGAGTGGTGGACAGACAATTGTTTGTGTCAGTGAGATATGAAGACAGAGATCTCGAGTGGTGTACAGACAATTGTTTGTGTCAGTGAGATATGAAGACAGAGATCTCGAGTGTTGGACAGACAATTGTTTGTGTCAGTGAGATATGAAGACAGAGATCTCAAGTGGTGGACAGACAATTGTTTGTGTCAGTGAGATATGAAGACAGAGATCTCGAGTGGTGTACAGACAATTATTTGTGTCAGTGAGGCATGAAGACTGATAACTGGATTGATGGACAGACAATTGTTTGTGTCAGTGAGATATAATGAAAGAAACCTGGAGTGTTGGACAGACAGTTGTTTGTGTGTAAGTGAGGCACAAAGACAGAGATCTTAAGTGATGGACAGACAATTGTTTGTGACAGTGAGGCATGAAGATAGAGGCAGAGACCTGGAGTGGTAGACAGAGAGTTGTTTGTGACAGTGAGACATATAGACAGAGAACTTAAGTGATGGACAGACAATTGTTTGTGTCAGTGAAATATGAAGACAGAGATCTCCAGTGGTGTACAGACAATTGTTTGTGTCAGTGAGATATGAAGACAGTGATCTCGAGTGGTGGACAGACAATTGTTTGTGTCAGTGAGATATGAAGACAGAGATCTGAAGTGATGGACAGACAATTGTTTGTGACAGTGAGGCATGAAGACAGAGACTTGGAGTGGTGGACAGACAATTATGTGTGTCAGTGACACATGAAAACAGAGACTTGGAGTGGTGGACAGACAATTATGTGTGTCATTGACACATAAAAACAGAGACTTGGAGGGATGGACAGACAATTATGTGTGTCAGTGACACATGAAAACATAGACTTGGAGTGGTGGACAGACAATTATGTGTGTCAGTGAAACATGAAGATAGAGATCTTAAGTGATGGACAGACAATTGTTTGTGACAGTGAGGCATGAAGACAGAGACTTGGAGTGGTGGACAGACAATTATGTGTGTCAGTGACACATGAAAACAGAGACTTGGAGTGGTGGACAGACAATTGTTTGTGACAGTTGGACATGAAGACAGAGAACTCGAGTGGTGGACAGACAATTGTTTGTGTCAGTGAGATATGAAGACAGAGATCTCGAGTGGTGGACAGACGATTGTTTGTGTCAGTGAGATATGAAGACAGAGAACTCGAGTGGTGGACAGACAATTGTTTGTGTCAGTGAGATATGAAGACAGCGATCTTGAGTGGTGGACAGACAATTGTTTGTGTCAGTGAGATATGAAGACAGAGAACTCGAGTGGTGGACAGACAATTGCATGTGTCACTGAGATATGAAGACAGAGAACTCGAGTGGTGGACAGACAATTGTTTGTGTCAGTGAGGCATGAAGACTGAGAACTGGATTGATGGATAGGCAATTGTTTGTGACAGTGAGATATGAAGACAGAGAACTCGAGTGGTGGACAGACAATTGTTTGTGTCAGTGAGATATGAAGACAGCGATCTTGAGTGGTGGACAGACAATTGTTTGTGTCAGTGAGATATGAAGACAGAGAACTCGAGTGGTGGACAGACAATTGTTTGTGTCAGTGAGATATGAAGACAGAGAACTCGAGTGGTGGACAGACAATTGTTTGTGTCAGTGAGATATGAAGACAGAGAACTCGAGTGGTGGACAGACAATTGTTTGTGTCAGTGAGATATGAAGACAGCGATCTTGAGTGGTGGACAGACAATTGTTTGTGTCAGTGAGATATGAAGACAGAGATCTCCAGTGGTGTACAGACAATTGTTTGTGTCAGTGAGATATGAAGACAGTGATCTCGAGTGGTGGACAGACAATTGTTTGTGTCAGTGAGATATGAAGACAGAGAACTCGAGTGGTGGACAGACAATTGCATGTGTCACTGAGATATGAAGACAGAGAACTCGAGTGGTGGACAGACAATTGTTTGTGTCAGTGAGATATGAAGACAGAGAACTTGAGTGGTGGACAGACAATTGTTTGTGTCAGTGAGGCATGAAGACTGAGAACTGGATTGATGGACAGACCATTGTTTGTGTGTAAGTGAAACATGAAGATAGAGATCTTAAGTGATGGACAGACAATTGTTTGTGACAGTGAGGCATGAAAACAGAGACTTGGAGTGGTGGACAGACAATTATGTGTGTCAGTGACACATGAAAACAGAAACAAAGACAGAGATCTTAAGTGATGGACAGACAATTGTTTGTGACAGTGAGGCATGAAAACAGAGACTTGGAGTGGTGGACAGACAATTATGTGTGTCAGTGACACATGAAAACAGAGACTTGGAGTGGTGGACAGACAATTATGTGTATGTCAGTGACATGAAAACAGAGACTTGGAGTGGTGGACAGACAATTGTTTGTGACAGTGAGGCATGAAGACAGAGATCTTAAGTGATGGACAGACAATTGTTTGTGACAGTGAGGCATGAAGACAGAGACTTGGAGTGGTGGACAGACAATTATGTGTGTCAGTGACACATGAAAACAGAGACTTGGAGTGGTGGACAGACAATTGTTTGTGACAGTTGGACATGAAGAGAGAAACTTGGAGTGATGTACAGACAATTGTTTGTGTCAGTGAGATATGAAGACAGAGAACTCGAGTGGTGGACAGACAATTGTTTGTGTCAGTGAGATATGAAGACAGAGAACTCGAATGGTGTACAGACAATTGTTTGTGTCAGTGAGATATGAAGCCAGAGAACTCGAGTGGTGGACAGACAATTGTTTGTGTCAGTGAGATATGAAGACAGCGATCTTGAGTGGTGGACAGACAATTGTTTGTGTCAGTGAGATATGAAGACAGAGAACTCGAGTGGTGGACAGACAATTGCATGTGTCACTGAGATATGAAGACAGAGAACTCGAGTGGTGGACAGACAATTGTTTGTGTCAGTGAGATATGAAGACAGCGATCTTGAGTGGTGGACAGACAATTGTTTGTGTCAGTGAGATATGAAGACAGAGATCTCCAGTGGTGTACAGACAATTGTTTGTGTCAGTGAGATATGAAGACAGTGATCTCGAGTGGTGGACAGACAATTGTTTGTGTCAGTGAGATATGAAGACAGAGAACTCGAGTGGTGGACAGACAATTGCATGTGTCACTGAGATATGAAGACAGAGAACTCGAGTGGTGGACAGACAATTGTTTGTGTCAGTGAGATATGAAGACAGAGAACTTGAGTGGTGGACAGACAATTGTTTGTGTCAGTGAGGCATGAAGACTGAGAACTGGATTGATGGACAGACAATTGTTTGTGTGTAAGTGAAACATGAAGATAGAGATCTTAAGTGATGGACAGACAATTGTTTGTGACAGTGAGGCATGAAAACAGAGACTTGGAGTGGTGGACAGACAATTATGTGTGTCAGTGACACATGAAAACAGAAACAAAGACAGAGATCTTAAGTGATGGACAGACAATTGTTTGTGACAGTGAGGCATGAAAACAGAGACTTGGAGTGGTGGACAGACAATTATGTGTGTCAGTGACACATGAAAACAGAGACTTGGAGTGGTGGACAGACAATTATGTGTATGTCAGTGACATGAAAACAGAGACTTGGAGTGGTAGACAGACAATTGTTTGTGACAGTGAGGCATGAAGACAGAGATCTTAAGTGATGGACAGACAATTGTTTGTGACAGTGAGGCATGAAGACAGAGACTTGGAGTGGTGGACAGACAATTATGTGTGTCAGTGACACATGAAAACAGAGACTTGGAGTGGTGGACAGACAATTGTTTGTGACAGTTGGACATGAAGAGAGAAACTTGGAGTGATGTACAGACAATTGTTTGTGTCAGTGAGATATGAAGGCAGAGAACTCGAGTGGTGGACAGACAATTGTTTGTGTCAGTGAGATATGAAGACAGAGACCTGGAGTGGTGGATAGAGAGTTGTTTGTGACAGTGAGACATGAAGCCAGAGAACTCGAGTGGTGGACAGACAATTGTTTGTGTCAGTGAGATATGAAGACAGCGATCTTGAGTGGTGGACAGACAATTGTTTGTGTCAGTGAGATATGAAGACAGAGAACTCGAGTGGTGGACAGACAATTGCATGTGTCACTGAGATATGAAGACAGAGAACTCGAGTGGTGGACAGACAATTGTTTGTGTCAGTGAGGCATGAAGACTGAGAACTGGATTGATGGACAGACAATTGTTTGTGTGTAAGTGAAACATGAAGATAGAGATCTTAAGTGATGGACAGACAATTGTTTGTGACAGTGAGGCATGAAAACAGAGACTTGGAGTGGTGGACAGACAATTATGTGTGTCAGTGACACATGAAAACAGAAACAAAGACAGAGATCTTAAGTGATGGACAGACAATTGTTTGTGACAGTGAGGCATGAAAACAGAGACTTGGAGTGGTGGACAGACAATTATGTGTGTCAGTGACACATGAAAACAGAGACTTGGAGTGGTGGACAGACAATTATGTGTATGTCAGTGACATGAAAACAGAGACTTGGAGTGGTGGACAGACAATTGTTTGTGACAGTGAGGCATGAAGACAGAGATCTTAAGTGATGGACAGACAATTGTTTGTGACAGTGAGGCATGAAGACAGAGACTTGGAGTGGTGGACAGACAATTATGTGTGTCAGTGACACATGAAAACAGAGACTTGGAGTGGTGGACAGACAATTATGTGTGTCAGTGACACATGAAAACAGAGACTTGGAGTGGTGGACAGACAATTGTTTGTGTCAGTGAGATATAATGAAAGAAACCTGGAGTGTTGGACAGACAGTTGTTTGTGTGTAAGTGAGGCACAAAGACAGAGATCTTAAATGATGGACAGACATTTGTTTGTGACAGTGAGGCATGAAGACAGAGACAGAGACCTGGAGTGGTGGACAGAGAGTTGTTTGTGACAGTGAGGCATGAAGACAGAGACCTGGAGTGGTGGACAGACAATTGTTTGTGTCAGTGAGATATGAAGACAGTGATCTTGAGTGGTGGACAGACAATTGTTTGTGTCAGTGAGGCATGAAGACTGAGAACTGGATTGATGGACAGACAATTGTTTGTGTCAGTGAGGCATGAAGACTGAGAACTGGATTGATGGACAGACAATTGTTTGTGTCAGTGAGGCATGAAGACTGAGAACTGGATTGATGGACAGACAATTGTTTGTGTCAGTGAGGCATGAAGACTGAGAACTGGATTGATGGACAGACAATTGTTTGTGTCAGTGAGGCATGAAGACTGAGAACTGGATTGATGGACAGACAATTGTTTGTGTCAGTGAGATATAATGAAAGAAACCTGGAGTGTTGGACAGACAGTTGTTTGTGTGTAAGTGAGGCACAAAGACAGAGATCTTAAGTGATGGACAGACAATTGTTTGTGACAGTGAGGCATGAAGATAGAGGCAGAGACCTGAAGTGGTAGACAGAGAGTTGTTTGTGACAGTGAGACATGTAGACAGAGAACTTAAGTGATGGACAGACAGTTGTTTGTGTGTAAGTGAGGCATGAAGATAGAGGCAGAGACCTGAAGTGGTAGACAGAGAGTTGTTTGTGACAGTGAGACATGTAGACAGAGAACTTAAGTGATGGACAGACAATTGTTTGTGTCAGTGAAATATGAAGACAGAGATCTCCAGTGGTGTACAGACAATTGTTTGTGTCAGTGAGATATGAAGACAGTGATCTCGAGTGGTGGACAGACAATTGTTTGTGTCAGTGAGATATGAAGACAGAGATCTGAAGTGATGGACAGACAATTGTTTGTGACAGTGAGGCATGAAAACAGAGACTTGGAGTGGTGGACAGACAATTATGTGTGTCAGTGACACATGAAAACAGAGACTTGGAGTGGTGGACAGACAATTATGTGTGTCAGTGACACATGAAAACAGAGACTTGGAGTGATGGACAGACAATTATGTGTGTCAGTGACACATGAAAACAGAGACTTGGAGTGGTGGACAGACAATTATGTGTGTCATTGACACATGAAAACAGAGACTTGGAGTGATGGACAGACAATTATGTGTGTCAGTGACACATGAAAACAGAGACTTGGAGTGGTGGACAGACAATTATGTGTATGTCAGTGACATGAAAACAGAGACTTGGAGTGGTGGACAGACAATTATGTGTGTCAGTGAAACATGAAGATAGAGATCTTAAGTGATGGACAGACAATTGTTTGTGACAGTGAGGCATGAAGACAGAGACTTGGAGTGGTGGACAGACAATTATGTGTGTCAGTGACACATGAAAACAGAGACTTGGAGTGGTGGACAGACAATTGTTTGTGACAGTTGGACATGAAGACAGAGAACTCGAGTGGTGGACAGACAATTGTTTGTGTCAGTGAGATATGAAGACAGAGATCTCGAGTGGTGGACAGACAATTGTTTGTGTCAGTGAGATATGAAGACAGAGAACTCGAGTGGTGGACAGACAATTGTTTGTGTCAGTGAGATATGAAGACAGCGATCTTGAGTGGTGGACAGACAATTGTTTGTGTCAGTGAGATATGAAGACAGAGAACTCGAGTGGTGGACAGACAATTGCATGTGTCACTGAGATATGAAGACAGAGAACTCGAGTGGTGGACTGACAATTGTTTGTGTCAGTGAGATATGAAGACAGAGAACTTGAGTGGTGGACAGACAATTGTTTGTGTCAGTGAGGCATGAAGACTGAGAACTGGATTGATGGACAGACAATTGTTTGTGTGTAAGTGAAACATGAAGATAGAGATCTTAAGTGATGGACAGACAATTGTTTGTGACAGTGAGGCATGAAAACAGAGACTTGGAGTGGTGGACAGACAATTATGTGTGTCAGTGACACATGAAAACAGAAACAAAGACAGAGATCTTAAGTGATGGACAGACAATTGTTTGTGACAGTGAGGCATGAAAACAGAGACTTGGAGTGGTGGACAGACAATTATGTGTGTCAGTGACACATGAAAACAGAGACTTGGAGTGGTGGACAGACAATTATGTGTATGTCAGTGACATGAAAACAGAGACTTGGAGTGGTGGACAGACAATTGTTTGTGACAGTGAGGCATGAAGACAGAGATCTTAAGTGATGGACAGACAATTGTTTGTGACAGTGAGGCATGAAGACAGAGACTTGGAGTGGTGGACAGACAATTGTTTGTGTCAGTGAGATATGAAGACAGAGAACTCGAATGGTGTACAGACAATTGTTTGTGTCAGTGAGATATGAAGCCAGAGAACTCGAGTGGTGGACAGACAATTGTTTGTGTCAGTGAGATATGAAGACAGCGATCTTGAGTGGTGGACAGACAATTGTTTGTGTCAGTGAGATATGAAGACAGAGAACTCGAGTGGTGGACAGACAATTGCATGTGTCACTGAGATATGAAGACAGAGAACTCGAGTGGTGGACAGACAATTGTTTGTGTCAGTGAGGCATGAAGACTGAGAACTGGATTGATGGACAGACAATTGTTTGTGTGTAAGTGAAACATGAAGATAGAGATCTTAAGTGATGGACAGACAATTGTTTGTGACAGTGAGGCATGAAAACAGAGACTTGGAGTGGTGGACAGACAATTATGTGTGTCAGTGACACATGAAAACAGAAACAAAGACAGAGATCTTAAGTGATGGACAGACAATTGTTTGCGACAGTGAGGCATGAAGACAGAGACTTGGAGTGGTGGACAGAGAGTTGTTTGTGACAGTGAGACATGAAGACAGAGACCTGGAGTGGTGGACAGAGAGTTGTTTGTGACAGTGAGACATGAAGACAGAGACCTGGAGTGGTGGACAGAGAGTTGTTTGTGACAGTGAGACATGAAGACAGAGACCTGGAGTGGTGGACAGAGAGTTGTTTGTGACAGTGAGACATGAAGACAGAGACCTGGAGTGGTGGACAGACAATTGTTTGTGTCAGTGAAATATGAAGACAGAGACAGAGACCTGGAGTGGTGGACAGACAATTGTTTGTGTCAGTGAAATATGAAGACAGAGACAGAGACCTGGAGTGGTGGACAGACAATTGTTTGTGTCAGTGAAATATGAAGACAGAGACAGAGACCTGGAGTGGTGGACAGACAATTGTTTGTGTCAGTGAAATATGAAGACAGAGACAGAGACCTGGAGTGGTGGACAGATAGTTGTTTGTGCCAGTGAGACATGAAGACTGAGACTTGGAGTGGTCGACAGATAGTTGTTTGTGCCAGTGAGACATGTAGACAGAGAACTTAAGTGATGGACAGACAATTGTTTGTGATAGTGAGACATGAAGATGGAGACAACAGTCTGCTCCGTGAGGTCGAGATTTGACTCGGTTTCGTGTGACTAGTTAGTCCAGGCCACTCATGTAACAAACGTGCAGTGTGTCAGGCCATTGACGACTCATGCCAGCCAATTCGATTCAAGTGGGTGTCCTTTTGCACGCATTAATGATAAGTTGAGGGTTGCCTTGTTGATTGAGCAGGCAAGGAGGCCACTTCATATCAACACACAAGAAGCACTTCTCCACAGATTAAAAATTTGTATTGCCATGGTTTTGTTTATCGCTTTCATTCATCCATGTGCTCTTCATTGATGTTGTCCATCTCTTCTGGAATAATCGAATGCGCGCCATTGTACTAATATGATCATTACACATAGGTGTACACATCTCTGCTACAAAACAAGCCATCTACACATTTCTACACCAGCAGACGTGTTCATATTATTGTGATACATCTAAACATGTACACATTACTGAGGCATCACTAGAAACTACACATTTCAGTGAACGAGGGATAAAATATAACAGGACACAGAAGCAAGAACACAGACTGAGACTATTAGATGCTCTACAGTACGGATGGTTAGCGGAAACAAGCACTAGAAAGAACACGCACTTAACTGTCGCTCTCGAGCCTGATAGCTCTTCATGTGTGCTCGCTGCCCTCTCGGCAGTTTAACCTGCACTACAAATGTTGTTTCAAAGAGACGTCCTCCCAATTACGCTGCAAGGATTGCCTGTATTACGGTGGATGTACATGTAAGGATTGCCTGTATTACTGTGGATGTACATGTAAGTATTGTCTCCACTACCGCTGATGTACATGTAAGTACTGCCTATACTACCATATATGTACATGTAAGTACTGCCAATACTACCATATATGTACGTAGGGAGGTCAAAAAGTAATGCACACCAATTTTTTTCTCGGAAACTATTCGGGCAAAATGTGTGAAATTTTCACAGATTGTAGCTGAACATCCCCTTTACACTACCTATTTTTCAACATAATCTCCGTCCAAGCGTATTGCCTTACGCCAACGCGAAACTAGGTCATGAATTCCTCGTTTGTACCAAGTTTTGTCCTGCTCGCGTAGCCATTTTTTAACTGCACGGATCACACCTTCATTATTGTCAAAGTGTGTCCCACGCAGGAATTTTTTGAGTGGTCCAAACAGATGGAAATCTGAGGGAGCCAGATCAGGGCTGTAAGGAGGATGGGGCAGTACAGTCCAACCAAATTTGTTGATTGCTTCCCGTGTTACCAGACTTGTGTGAGGGCGTGCATTGTCATGTTGAAGCAACAAATCTGCAGATGGCTTATTAGGCCGAACTCTGTGGAACCGGTTTTTGAGTTTTGTCAGTGTATTGATGTAAGCTGTCGAGTTGGTTGTCTCACCTCTTGTCATTACATCAACAAGAATCACACCATCAATGTCCCAGAAGACAGTGATCATCACCTTTCCGGCTGATGGAGATGTTTTGAATTTTTTTCTTTTTGGTGACTGCGGATGATGCCATTCCATTGACTGCATTTTTGTTTCAGGCTCATACTAATGTGCCCACGTTTCGTCACCGGTAACAATTTTTGACAAAAACATTTCTCCTTCAACACCGAAACGCTCCAACAATTCAGAACAGAATGTTTTCCTTTGAACTCTGTGATCATTTGTTAGGCACCGAGGAACCCATCGAGCGCAAATCTTTGAATATCCGAGAGTTTTAAAAATTGCGATTGCACTTCCCTTGCTGACTGTAAGCTGCAATGCCAATTGCTGTCTAGTGATACGCCTATCCTTACGAATAATGGCATCAGCCCGGTTTAACATGTCTGTGCTGGTAGCCGAGGCAACACGTCCAGAACGCGGTAAATCATGCAGCTCCACTCGTACACTTTCTGCAGCTTTAATTCTCTGAACCCAGCGACTAACTGTGCTCCTATCGACTGCATAATATTTGTACACTGCACACAGTCGTTTATGAATGTTTGCCACAGTTTCTTTTTCCGCAACCAGAAATTCTATGACAATTCGCTGTTTGTAACGGACATTGTTGACAAGCTCCATTTTAACGGTTCATAGATTGCGTAATATTTATCAAAATGCTGTGCAATTTGGTACACATAATTGGAACATGTCATATTCCAAGTGTGCAAAATTTCATATTCCTATCTTTATTACTAGCCGAGAAAAAAATTGGTGTGCATTACTTTTTGACCTCCCTTTAGTACATGTAAGTACTGCCTATACTACCATATATGTACATGTAAGTACTGCCTATACTACCATATATGTACATGTAAGTATTGTCTCCACTACCGCTGATGTACATGTAAGCATTGTCTCCACTACCGCTGATGTACATGTAAGTATTGTCTCCACTACCGCTGATGTTCATGTAAGTTCTGCCTATACTACCATATATGTACATGTAAGGATTGCCTGTACTACAGTAAATGTACATGTAAGTATTGTCTCCACTACCGCTGATGTACATGTAAGCATTGTCTCAACTACCGTGGATGTACATGTAATTATTGTCTGTACTACCCTGGATGTACGTGTAATTATTGTCTTCACTACCGCTGATGTACATGTAAGTATTGTCTTCACTACCGCTGATGTACATGTAAGTTTTGCCTGTACAACCGCTGATGTACATGTAAGTATTATCTTCACTACCGCTGATGTACATGTAAGTATTGCCTGTACTACCGCTGATGTACATGTAAGTATTGCCTGTACTACCGCTGACGTACATGTAAGTATTGCCTGTACTACCGCTGATGTACATGTAAGTATTGCCTGTACTACCGCTGACGCACATGTAAGTATTGCCTGTACTACCGCGGATGTACATGTAAGTATTGTCTGTACTACCGTGAATGCACATGTAAGTATTGCCTATACTACCGCGGATGTACATGTAATTATTGTCTGTACTACCGCGGATGTACATGTAATTATTGTCTGTACTACCGTGGATGTACATGTAAGTATTGTCTGTACTACCGTGGATATACATGTATTGTCAGTACTACCGTGGATGTACATGTAAGTATTGTCTGTACTACCGTGGATGTACAAGTATTGTCTGTACTACCGTAGATGTACATGCAAGTATTGTCTGTACTACCGTGGATGTACATGCAAGTATTGTCTGTACAACCGTGGATGTACATGTAAGTATTGTCTGTACTACCGTGGATGTACATGTAAGTATTGTCTGTACTACCGTGGATGTACATGCAAGTATTGTCTGTACTACCGTGGATGTACAAGTATTGTCTGTACTACCGTAGATGTACATGCAAGTATTGTCTGTACAACCGTGGATGTACATGTAAGTATTGTCTGTACAACCGTGGATGTACATGTATTGTCTGTACTACCGTAGATGTACATGCAAGTATTGTCTGTACAACCGTGGATGTAAATGTAAGTATTGCTTGCTTGCCTTTTCTCTCTTCTTGCCTCTATATCTTCTTTCCTTTATCTCTTCTTTCCTTTATCTCTTCTTTCCTCTATCTCTTCTTCACTCTATACTTCTGTTCTCTATCTTTCTATCCTCTATTTTGTCTTTCCTCTATCTCTGCTTCCCTCTATCTCTTCTACCCGCTATATCTGTTTCCCTCTATTTCTTCTACCATCTGTCTCCTCTACCCTCTATCTCTTCTACCATCTATCTCTGTTTCCCCTCTATCTCTTCTTCCCTCTATGTCTTCTACCCTCTATCTCTGTTACCCTCTATGTCTTATACCCTCTATATCTGTTTCCCTCTATGTCTTATACCCTCTATCTCTGTTTCCCTCTTTCTCTTTATCCCTCTATGTCTTCTACCCTCTATGTCTTCTATCCTCTATCTCTGTTTCCCTCTATCTCTTCTACCCTATATCTCTGTTTCCCACTATCTCTTCTACCCTCTATCTCTGTTTCCCACTATCTCTTCTACCCTCTATCTCTGTTTCCCACTATATCTTCTACCCTCTATCTTTGTTTCCCCTATCTCTTCTACCCTCAATCTCTGTTTCCCACTATCTCTTCTACCCTCTATCTCTGTTTCCCACTATCTCTTCTACCCTCTATCTCTGTTTCCCCACTATCCCTTCTACCCTCTAGCTCTTCTACCATCTATCTCTTCTACCCTCTATCTTTGTTTCCCCTATCTCTTCTACCCTCAATCTCTGTTTCCTCTAGCTCTTCTACCATCTGTCTCTTCTACCCTCTAACTCTTCTACCATCTATCTCTTCTACCCTCTATCTCTGTTTCCCTCTATCTCTGTTTCCCTCTATCTCTTCTACCCTCTATCTCTGTTTCCCACTATCTCTTCTACCCTCTATCTCTGTTTCCCTCTATCTCTTCTACCCTCTATCTCTGTTTCCCACTATCTCTGTTTCCCAATATCTATTCTACCCTCTATCTCTGTTTCCCACTATCTCTTCTACCCTCTATCTGTTTCCCACTATCTCTTCTACCCTCTATCTCTGTTTCCCACTATCTCTTCTACCCTCTATCTCTGTTTCCCCACTATCCCTTCTACCCTCTAGCTCTTCTACCATCTATCTCTTCTACCCTCTATCTTTGTTTCCCCTATCTCTTCTACCCTCAATCTCTGTTTCCTCTAGCTCTTCTACCATCTGTCTCTTCTACCCTCTAACTCTTCTACCATCTATCTCTTCTACCCTCTATCTCTGTTTCCCTCTATCTCTGTTTCCCTCTATCTCTTCTACCCTCTATCTCTGTTTCCCACTATCTCTTCTACCCTCTATCTCTGTTTCCCTCTATCTCTTCTACCCTCTATCTCTGTTTCCCACTATCTCTGTTTCCCAATATCTATTCTACCCTCTATCTCTGTTTCCCACTATCTCTTCTACCCTCTATCTGTTTCCCACTATCTCTTCTACCCTCTATATTTGTTTCCCCTATCTCTTCTACCCTCTATCTCTGTTTCCCTCTATCCTCTATTTCGTCTTTCCTCTATCTCTTCTACCCTCTATCTCTGTTTCCCTCTATCTCTTCTACCCTCTATCTCTGTTTCCCACTATCTCTGTTTCCCAATATCTATTCTACCCTCTATCTCTGTTTCCCACTATCTCTACTACCCTCTATCTGTTTCCCACTATCTCTTCTACCCTCTATCTGTTTCCCACTATCTCTTCTACCCTCTATATTTGTTTCCCCTATCTCTTCTACCCTCTATCTCTGTTTCCCTCTATCCTCTATTTCGTCTTTCCTCTATCTCTTCTTCCCTCTGTCTCTGTTTCCCTCTATCTCCTCTACCCTCTATCTCTGTTTCCCTCTATCTCTTCTACCCTCTATCTCTCTTTCCCTTTTTCCTCTATCTCTTCTACCCTCTATCTTTGTTTCCCCTATCTCTTATATCCTCTATCTCTGTTTCCCTCTATCTCTTCTTCCCTCTGTCTCTGTTTCCCTCTATCTCCTCTACCCTCTATCTCTGTTTCCCTCTATCTCTTCTACCCTCTATCTCTCTTTCCCTTTTTCCTCTATCTCTTCTACCCTCTATCTTTGTTTCCCCTATCTCTTATATCCTCTATCTCTGTTTCCCTCTATCTCTTCTACCCTCTATCTCAGCTTCCCTCGATCTCTTCTTCCCTCTATGTCTTCTACCCTCTATCTCTGTTTCCCTCTATCTCTTCTACCCTCTGTCTCTGTTTCACACTATCTCTTCTACCCTCTATCTCTGTTTCCCCACTATCTCTTCTACCCTCTATCTCAGTTTCCCTCTATCTCTTCTACCCTCTATCTCTGTTTCCCTCTATCCTCTATTTCGTCTTTCCTCTATCTCTTCTACCCTCTATCTTTGTTTCCCCTATCTCTTCTATCCTCTATCTCTGTTTCCCTCTATCTCTTCTACCCTCTATCTCTGTTTCACACTATCTCTTCTACCCTCTATCTCTGTTTCCCTTTATCTCTGTTTCCCACTATCTCTTCTACCCTCTTTCTCAGTTTCTCTCTATCTCTTCTTCCCTCTATGTCTTCTACCCTCTATCTCTGTTTCCCTCTCTCTTCTACCCTCTATCTCTGTTTCCCACTATCTCTTCTACACTCTATCTCTGTTTCCCCACTATCTCTTCTACCCTCTATCTCAGTTTCCCGCTATCTCTTCTTCCCTCTAAGTCTTCTACCCTCTATCTCTGTTTCCCTCTATCTCTTCTTCCCTCTATCTCTTCTACCCTCTATCTCTGTTTCCCCCTATCTCTTTATCCCTCTATGTCTTCTACCCTCTATCTCTGTTTCCCTCTATCTCTTCTACCCTTTATCTCTGTTTCCCTCTATCTCTTCTACCCTCTATCTCTGTTTCCCTCTATCTCTGTTTCCCTCTATCTCTGTTTCCCTCTATCTCTTCTACCCTCTATCTCTGTTTCTCTCTATCTCTTCTACCTTCTATCTCTGTTTCCCTATATCTCTTCTACCCTCTATCTCTGTTTCCCTCTAAGTCTTCTACCCTCTATCTCTGTTTCTCTCTATCTCTTCTACCCTCTATCACTGTTTCCCTCTATCTCTTCTACCCTCTATCTCTGTTTCCCTCTAAGTCTTCTACCCTCTATCTCTGTTTCCCTCTAAGTCTTCTACCCTCTATCTCTGTTTCTCTCTATCTCTTCTACCCTCTATCACTGTTTCCCTCTATCTCTTCTACCCTCTATCTCTGTTTCCCTCTATCTCTTCTACCCTCTATCTCTGTTTCCCACTATCTCTTCTACCCTCTATCTCTGTTTCCCTCTATCTCTTCTACCCTCTATCTCTGTTTCCCACTATCTCTGTTTCCCAATATCTATTCTACCCTCTATCTCTGTTTCCCACTATCTCTTCTACCCTCTATCTGTTTCCCACTATCTCTTCTACCCTCTATCTCTGTTTCCCACTATCTCTTCTACCCTCTATCTCTGTTTCCCCACTATCCCTTCTACCCTCTAGCTCTTCTACCATCTATCTCTTCTACCCTCTATCTTTGTTTCCCCTATCTCTTCTACCCTCAATCTCTGTTTCCTCTAGCTCTTCTACCATCTGTCTCTTCTACCCTCTAACTCTTCTACCATCTATCTCTTCTACCCTCTATCTCTGTTTCCCTCTATCTCTGTTTCCCTCTATCTCTTCTACCCTCTATCTCTGTTTCCCACTATCTCTTCTACCCTCTATCTCTGTTTCCCTCTATCTCTTCTACCCTCTATCTCTGTTTCCCACTATCTCTGTTTCCCAATATCTATTCTACCCTCTATCTCTGTTTCCCACTATCTCTTCTACCCTCTATCTGTTTCCCACTATCTCTTCTACCCTCTATATTTGTTTCCCCTATCTCTTCTACCCTCTATCTCTGTTTCCCTCTATCTCTTCTACCCTCTATCTCTGTTTCCCACTATCTCTTCTACCCTCTATCTCTGTTTCCCTCTATCTCTTCTACCCTCTATCTCTGTTTCCCACTATCTCTGTTTCCCAATATCTATTCTACCCTCTATCTCTGTTTCCCACTATCTCTTCTACCCTCTATCTGTTTCCCACTATCTCTTCTACCCTCTATCTCTGTTTCCCACTATCTCTTCTACCCTCTATCTCTGTTTCCCCACTATCCCTTCTACCCTCTAGCTCTTCTACCATCTATCTCTTCTACCCTCTATCTTTGTTTCCCCTATCTCTTCTACCCTCAATCTCTGTTTCCTCTAGCTCTTCTACCATCTGTCTCTTCTACCCTCTAACTCTTCTACCATCTATCTCTTCTACCCTCTATCTCTGTTTCCCTCTATCTCTGTTTCCCTCTATCTCTTCTACCCTCTATCTCTGTTTCCCACTATCTCTTCTACCCTCTATCTCTGTTTCCCTCTATCTCTTCTACCCTCTATCTCTGTTTCCCACTATCTCTGTTTCCCAATATCTATTCTACCCTCTATCTCTGTTTCCCACTATCTCTTCTACCCTCTATCTGTTTCCCACTATCTCTTCTACCCTCTATATTTGTTTCCCCTATCTCTTCTACCCTCTATCTCTGTTTCCCTCTATCCTCTATTTCGTCTTTCCTCTATCTCTTCTACCCTCTATCTCTGTTTCCCTCTATCTCTTCTACCCTCTATCTCTGTTTCCCACTATCTCTGTTTCCCAATATCTATTCTACCCTCTATCTCAGTTTCCCACTATCTCTACTACCCTCTATCTGTTTCCCACTATCTCTTCTACCCTCTATCTGTTTTCCCACTATCTCTTCTACCCTCTATATTTGTTTCCCCTATCTCTTCTACCCTCTATCTCTGTTTCCCTCTATCCTCTATTTCGTCTTTCCTCTATCTCTTCTTCCCTCTGTCTCTGTTTCCCTCTATCTCCTCTACCCTCTATCTCTGTTTCCCTCTATCTCTTCTACCCTCTATCTCTCTTTCCCTTTTTCCTCTATCTCTTCTACCCTCTATCTTTGTTTCCCCTATCTCTTATATCCTCTATCTCTGTTTCCCTCTATCTCTTCTTCCCTCTGTCTCTGTTTCCCTCTATCTCCTCTACCCTCTATCTCTGTTTCCCTCTATCTCTTCTACCCTCTATCTCTCTTTCCCTTTTTCCTCTATCTCTTCTACCCTCTATCTTTGTTTCCCCTATCTCTTATATCCTCTATCTATGTTTCCCTCTATCTCTTCTACCCTCTATCTCAGCTTCCCTCGATCTCTTCTTCCCTCTATGTCTTCTACCCTCTATCTCTGTTTCCCTCTATCTCTTCTACCCTCTGTCTCTGTTTCACACTATCTCTTCTACCCTCTATCTCTGTTTCCCCACTATCTCTTCTACCCTCTATCTCAGTTTCCCTCTATCTCTTCTACCCTCTATCTCTGTTTCCTCTATCCTCTATTTCGTCTTTCCTCTATCTCTTCTACCCTCTATCTTTGTTTCCCCTATCTCTTCTATCCTCTATCTCTGTTTCCCTCTATCTCTTCTACCCTCTATCTCTGTTTCACACTATCTCTTCTACCCTCTATCTCTGTTTCCCTTTATCTCTGTTTCCCACTATCTCTTCTACCCTCTTTCTCAGTTTCTCTCTATCTCTTCTTCCCTCTATGTCTTCTACCCTCTATCTCTGTTTCCCTCTCTCTTCTACCCTCTATCTCTGTTTCCCACTATCTCTTCTACCCTCTATCTCTGTTTCCCCACTATCTCTTCTACCCTCTATCTCAGTTTCCCGCTATCTCTTCTTCCCTCTAAGTCTTCTACCCTCTATCTCTGTTTCCCTCTATCTCTTCTTCCCTCTATCTCTTCTACCCTCTATCTCTGTTTCCCCCTATCTCTTTATCCCTCTATGTCTTCTACCCTCTATCTCTGTTTCCCTCTATCTCTTCTACCCTTTATCTCTGTTTCCCTCTATCTCTTCTACCCTCTATCTCTGTTTCCCTCTATCTCTGTTTCCCTCTATCTCTGTTTCCCTCTATCTCTTCTACCCTCTATCTCTGTTTCTCTCTATCTCTTCTACCTTCTATCTCTGTTTCCCTATATCTCTTCTACCCTCTATCTCTGTTTCCCTCTAAGTCTTCTACCCTCTATCTCTGTTTCTCTCTATCTCTTCTACCCTCTATCACTGTTTCCCTCTATCTCTTCTACCCTCTATCTCTGTTTCCCTCTAAGTCTTCTACCCTCTATCTCTGTTTCCCTCTAAGTCTTCTACCCTCTATCTCTGTTTCTCTCTATCTCTTCTACCCTCTATCACTGTTTCCCTCTATCTCTTCTACCCTCTATCTCTGTTTCCCTCTATCTCTTCTACCCTCTATCTCTGTTTCCCACTATCTCTTCTACCCTCTATCTCTGTTTCCCTCTATCTCTTCTACCCTCTATCTCTGTTTCCCACTATCTCTGTTTCCCAATATCTATTCTACCCTCTATCTCTGTTTCCCACTATCTCTTCTACCCTCTATCTGTTTCCCACTATCTCTTCTACCCTCTATCTCTGTTTCCCACTATCTCTTCTACCCTCTATCTCTGTTTCCCCACTATCCCTTCTACCCTCTAGCTCTTCTACCATCTATCTCTTCTACCCTCTATCTTTGTTTCCCCTATCTCTTCTACCCTCAATCTCTGTTTCCTCTAGCTCTTTTACCATCTGTCTCTTCTACCCTCTAACTCTTCTACCATCTATCTCTTCTACCCTCTATCTCTGTTTCCCTCTATCTCTGTTTCCCTCTATCTCTTCTACCCTCTATCTCTGTTTCCCACTATCTCTTCTACCCTCTATCTCTGTTTCCCTCTATCTCTTCTACCCTCTATCTCTGTTTCCCACTATCTCTGTTTCCCAATATCTATTCTACCCTCTATCTCTGTTTCCCACTATCTCTTCTACCCTCTATCTGTTTCCCACTATCTCTTCTACCCTCTATATTTGTTTCCCCTATCTCTTCTACCCTCTATCTCTGTTTCCCTCTATCCTCTATTTCGTCTTTCCTCTATCTCTTCTACCCTCTATCTCTGTTTCCCTCTATCTCTTCTACCCTCTATCTCTGTTTCCCACTATCTCTGTTTCCCAATATCTATTCTACCCTCTATCTCTGTTTCCCACTATCTTTACTACCCTCTATCTGTTTCCCACTATCTCTTCTACCCTCTATCTGTTTCCCACTATCTCTTCTACCCTCTATATTTGTTTCCCCTATCTCTTCTACCCTCTATCTCTGTTTCCCTCTATCCTCTATTTCGTCTTTCCTCTATCTCTTCTTCCCTCTGTCTCTGTTTCCCTCTATCTCCTCTACCCTCTATCTCTGTTTCCCTCTATCTCTTCTACCCTCTATCTCTCTTTCCCTTTTTCCTCTATCTCTTCTACCCTCTATCTTTGTTTCCCCTATCTCTTATATCCTCTATCTCTGTTTCCCTCTATCTCTTCTACCCTCTATCTCAGCTTCCCTCGATCTCTTCTTCCCTCTATGTCTTCTACCCTCTATCTCTGTTTCCCTCTATCTCTTCTACCCTCTGTCTCTGTTTCACACTATCTCTTCTACCCTCTATCTCTGTTTCCCCACTATCTCTTCTACCCTCTATCTCAGTTTCCCTCTATCTCTTCTACCCTCTATCTCTGTTTCCCTCTATCCTCTATTTCGTCTTTCCTCTATCTCTTCTACCCTCTATCTTTGTTTCCCCTATCTCTTCTATCCTCTATCTCTGTTTCCCTCTATCTCTTCTACCCTCTATCTCTGTTTCACACTATCTCTTCTACCCTCTATCTCTGTTTCCCTTTATCTCTGTTTCCCACTATCTCTTCTACCCTCTTTCTCAGTTTCTCTCTATCTCTTCTTCCCTCTATGTCTTCTACCCTCTATCTCTGTTTCCCTCTCTCTTCTACCCTCTATCTCTGTTTCCCACTATCTCTTCTACCCTCTATCTCTGTTTCCCCACTATCTCTTCTACCCTCTATCTCAGTTTCCCGCTATCTCTTCTTCCCTCTAAGTCTTCTACCCTCTATCTCTGTTTCCCTCTATCTCTTCTTCCCTCTATCTCTTCTACCCTCTATCTCTGTTTCCCCCTATCTCTTTATCCCTCTATGTCTTCTACCCTCTATCTCTGTTTCCCTCTATCTCTTCTACCCTTTATCTCTGTTTCCCTCTATCTCTTCTACCCTCTATCTCTGTTTCCCTCTATCTCTGTTTCCCTCTATCTCTGTTTCCCTCTATCTCTTCTACCCTCTATCTCTGTTTCTCTCTATCTCTTCTACCTTCTATCTCTGTTTCCCTATATCTCTTCTACCCTCTATCTCTGTTTCCCTCTAAGTCTTCTACCCTCTATCTCTGTTTCTCTCTATCTCTTCTACCCTCTATCACTGTTTCCCTCTATCTCTTCTACCCTCTATCTCTGTTTCCCTCTAAGTCTTCTACCCTCTATCTCT
This sequence comes from Megaustenia siamemsis, assembly GCA_032433765.1. Taxonomy (NCBI): domain Eukaryota; kingdom Metazoa; phylum Mollusca; class Gastropoda; order Stylommatophora; family Ariophantidae; genus Megaustenia; species Megaustenia siamemsis. The sequence goes on along the minus strand of JAVIAB010000073.1, from coordinate 499,820 downwards.
GTTTCCCTCTAAGTCTTCTACCCTCTATCTCTGTTTCTCTCTATCTCTTCTACCCTCTATCACTGTTTCCCTCTATCTCTTCTACCCTCTATCTCTGTTTCCCTCTATCTCTGTTTCCCTCTATCTCTTCTACCCTCTATCTCTGTTTCCCACTATCTCTTCTACCCTCTATCTCTGTTTCCCTCTATCTCTTCTACCCTCTATCTCTGTTTCCCACTATCTCTGTTTCCCAATATCTATTCTACCCTCTATCTCTGTTTCCCACTATCTCTTCTACCCTCTATCTGTTTCCCACTATCTCTTCTACCCTCTATCTCTGTTTCCCACTATCTCTTCTACCCTCTATCTCTGTTTCCCCACTATCCCTTCTACCCTCTAGCTCTTCTACCATCTATCTCTTCTACCCTCTATCTTTGTTTCCCCTATCTCTTCTACCCTCAATCTCTGTTTCCTCTAGCTCTTCTACCATCTGTCTCTTCTACCCTCTAACTCTTCTACCATCTATCTCTTCTACCCTCTATCTCTGTTTCCCTCTATCTCTGTTTCCCTCTATCTCTTCTACCCTCTATCTCTGTTTCCCACTATCTCTTCTACCCTCTATCTCTGTTTCCCTCTATCTCTTCTACCCTCTATCTCTGTTTCCCACTATCTCTGTTTCCCAATATCTATTCTACCCTCTATCTCTGTTTCCCACTATCTCTTCTACCCTCTATCTGTTTCCCACTATCTCTTCTACCCTCTATATTTGTTTCCCCTATCTCTTCTACCCTCTATCTCTGTTTCCCTCTATCCTCTATTTCGTCTTTCCTCTATCTCTTCTACCCTCTATCTCTGTTTCCCTCTATCTCTTCTACCCTCTATCTCTGTTTCCCACTATCTCTGTTTCCCAATATCTATTCTACCCTCTATCTCTGTTTCCCACTATCTCTACTACCCTCTATCTGTTTCCCACTATCTCTTCTACCCTCTATCTGTTTCCCACTATCTCTTCTACCCTCTATATTTGTTTCCCCTATCTCTTCTACCCTCTATCTCTGTTTCCCTCTATCCTCTATTTCGTCTTTCCTCTATCTCTTCTTCCCTCTGTCTCTGTTTCCCTCTATCTCCTCTACCCTCTATCTCTGTTTCCCTCTATCTCTTCTACCCTCTATCTCTCTTTCCCTTTTTCCTCTATCTCTTCTACCCTCTATCTTTGTTTCCCCTATCTCTTATATCCTCTATCTCTGTTTCCCTCTATCTCTTCTACCCTCTATCTCAGCTTCCCTCGATCTCTTCTTCCCTCTATGTCTTCTACCCTCTATCTCTGTTTCCCTCTATCTCTTCTACCCTCTGTCTCTGTTTCACACTATCTCTTCTACCCTCTATCTCTGTTTCCCCACTATCTCTTCTACCCTCTATCTCAGTTTCCCTCTATCTCTTCTACCCTCTATCTCTGTTTCCCTCTATCCTCTATTTCGTCTTTCCTCTATCTCTTCTACCCTCTATCTTTGTTTCCCCTATCTCTTCTATCCTCTATCTCTGTTTCCCTCTATCTCTTCTACCCTCTATCTCTGTTTCACACTATCTCTTCTACCCTCTATCTCTGTTTCCCTTTATCTCTGTTTCCCACTATCTCTTCTACCCTCTTTCTCAGTTTCTCTCTATCTCTTCTTCCCTCTATGTCTTCTACCCTCTATCTCTGTTTCCCTCTCTCTTCTACCCTCTATCTCTGTTTCCCACTATCTCTTCTACCCTCTATCTCTGTTTCCCCACTATCTCTTCTACCCTCTATCTCAGTTTCCCGCTATCTCTTCTTCCCTCTAAGTCTTCTACCCTCTATCTCTGTTTCCCTCTATCTCTTCTTCCCTCTATCTCTTCTACCCTCTATCTCTGTTTCCCCCTATCTCTTTATCCCTCTATGTCTTCTACCCTCTATCTCTGTTTCCCTCTATCTCTTCTACCCTTTATCTCTGTTTCCCTCTATCTCTTCTACCCTCTATCTCTGTTTCCCTCTATCTCTGTTTCCCTCTATCTCTGTTTCCCTCTATCTCTTCTACCCTCTATCTCTGTTTCTCTCTATCTCTTCTACCTTCTATCTCTGTTTCCCTATATCTCTTCTACCCTCTATCTCTGTTTCCCTCTAAGTCTTCTACCCTCTATCTCTGTTTCTCTCTATCTCTTCTACCCTCTTTCACTGTTTCCCTCTATCTCTTCTACCCTCTATCTCTGTTTCCCTCTAAGTCTTCTACCCTCTATCTCTGTTTCCCTCTATCTCTTCTTCCCACTATGTCTTCTACCCTCTATCTCTGTTTCCCTCTATCTCTTCTTCCCACTATCTCTTCTACCCGTTATCTCTGTTTCCCTCTATCTCTGTTTCCCTCTATCTCTTCTTCCCTCTGTCTTCTACCCTCTATCTCTGTTTCCCTCTATCTCTGTTTCCCTCTATCTCTTCTTCCCTCTATCGCTGTTTCCCTCTATCTCTCTGTTTCCCTCTATCTCTTCTTCCCTCTATGTCTTCTACCCTCTATCTCTGTTTCCCTCTATCTCTTCTTCCCTCTATGTCTTCTACCCTCTATCTCTGTTTCACTCTATCTCTTATATCCTCTATTTCGTCTTTCCTCTATCTCTGTTTCCTTCTATCTCTTCTATCCTCTATTTCGTCTTTCCTCTATCTCTTCTACCCTCTATCTCTGTTTCCCTCTATATCTTCTACCCTCTATCTCTGTTTCCCTCTATCTCTTCTATCCTCTATTTCGTTTCCTCTATCTCTGTTTCCCTCTATCTCTTCTATCCTCTATTTCGTCTTTCCTCTATCTCTGTTTTCCCTCTATCTCTTCTATCCTCTATTTCGTCTTTCCTCTATCTCTTCTTCCCTCTATCTCTGTTTCTCTCTATCTCTTCTACCCTCTATCTCTTCTTCCCTCTATCTCTTCTATCCTCTGTTTCGTCTTTCCTCTATCTCTTCTTCCCTCTATCTCTGTTTCCCTCTATCTCTTCTTTCCTCTATCTCTTCTTTCCTCTATGTCTTCTACCCTCTATCTCTGTTTCACTCTATCTCTTCTATCCTCTATTTCGTCTTTCCTCTATCTATGTTTCCCTCTATCCCTTCTATCCTCTATTTCGTCTTTCCTCTATCTCTTCTTCCCTCTGTCTTTTACCCTCTATCTCTTCTTCCCTCTATCTCTTCTATCCTCTATTTCGTCTTTCCTCTATCTCTTCTTCCCTCTATCTCTTCTACCCTCTATCTCTGTTTCCTTCTATCTCTTCTTCCCTCTATCTCTTCTATCCTCTATTTCGTCTTTCCTCTATCTCTTCTTCCCTCTATCTCTTCTTCCTCTATCTCTTCTTCCCTCTATCTCTTCTTCCCTCTATCCCTTCTACCCTCTATCTCTGTTTCCTCTATCTCTTCTTCCCTCTATCTCTTCTTCCCTCTACCTCTGTTTCCCTCTATCACCACTGTCTCAGCATTGACAGTAACTAGAGTCTTGATGGCGGACAACTCTGCAATTATTTTCCTGCTCACGTCCATCACAATTTACAATTACCCACTCACTGATACACACTCTCATGACACACTCTGTGGCACACTAACTCTTGGGCACACTTACACACTCATACCGACATACGTACACAAACACAGTATCGTAACGATGAGAAGATAACTGCGATCTCCTGCCACTTAGGTCAAGAAAGTCAAGTGGGGGCGTGTGGAAATTCGGTGGAAAAAGAGTTGATGGAATTCTTTATTGACCTTGATCTTCAAACAAACATGGATGATCAGACGCAGATAGGTGAGCTTTTTGAGTGTTGAGTGAGCTTTGTGAGTGTTGAGTGTGTGAGCTTTGTGAGTGTTGAGTGAGCTTTGTGAGTATTGAGTGTGTGAGCTTTGTGAGTGTTGAGTGAGCTTTGTGAATGTTGAGTGTGTGAGCTTTGTGAGTATTGAGTGAGCTTTGTGAGTGTTGAGTGTGTGAGCTTTGTGAGTGTTGAGTGAGCTTTGTGAGTGTTGAGTGAGCTTTGTGAGTGTTGAGTGTGTGAGCTTTGTGAGTGTTGAGTGAGCTTTGTGAGTGTTGAGTGTGTGAGCTTTGTGAGTGTTGAGTGAGCTTTGTGAGCGTTGAGTGTGTGAGCTTTGTGAGTGTTGAGTGTGTGAGCTTTGTGAGTGTTGAGTGTGTGAGCTTTGTGAGTGTTGAGTGTATGAGCTTTGTGAGTGTTGAGTGAGCTTTGTGAGTGTTGAGTGTGTGAGCTTTGTGAGTGTTGAGTGAGCTTTGTGAGTGTTGAGTGAGCTTTGTGAGTGTTGAGTGAGTGAGCTTTGTGAGTGTTGAGTGGGTGAGCTTTTGTGCGTGTTGAGTGATCTTTGTGAGTGTTGAGTGTGTGAGCTTTGTGAGTGTTGAGTGAGAGAACTTTGTGAGTGTTGAGTGAGCTTTGTGAGTGTTGAGAGAGCTTTAAGAGTTTTGAGTGAGCTTTGTGAGTGTTGAGTGAGCTTTGTGAGTGTTGAGAGTGTTGAGTGAGTGAGCTTTGTGAGTGTTGAGTGTGTGAGCTTTGTGAGTGAGCGAGCTTTGTGAGTGTTGAGTGTGTGAGCTTTGTGAGTAATGAGTTTGTTAGTGTTGAGTGTGTGAGTTTTGTGTGTGTTGAGTGTGTGAGCTTTGTGAGTAATGAGTGTGTAAGTTTTGTGTGTGTTGAGTGTGTGGGCTTTGTGAGTAATGAGTGTGTGAGCTTTGTGTGTGTTGAGTGTGTAAACTTTGTGAGTAATGAGTGTGTGAGCTTTGTGAGTAATGAATGTGTGAGCTTTATGAGTGTTGAGTGTGTGAGTTTTGTGTATGTTGAGTGTGTGAGTTTTGTGTGTGTTGAGTGTGTGAGCTTTGTGTGTGTTGAGTGTGTGTTGAGTGTGTGAGTTTTGTGTGTGTTGAGTGTGTGAGCTTTGTGTGTGTTGAGTGTGTGAGTTTTGGGAGTAATTAGTGTGTTAATTTTGTGAGTTTTTAGTGCGTGGGCTTTGTGAGTGAGCTTTGTGATTGTTGTGTGCGTGAGCTTTTTGAGTGTAGAGTTAGTTTTGTGAGTGTTGAGTGAGTGAGCTTTGTGAGTGTTGAGTGAGTGAGCTTTGTGAGTGTTGAGTGAATGCGCTTTGTGAGTGTTGAGTGTGTGAGTCTTGTGAGTGTTGAGTGTGCGAGCTCTGTGAGTGTTCAGTGAACTTTGTGAGTGTTGAGTGAGTAATCTTTGTGAGTATTGAGTGTGTGAGCTTTGTGAGTGTTGAGTGTGTGAGTTTTGTGTTTGTTGAGTGCGTGAGCTTTGTGAGTAATGAATGTGTGAGCTTTATTAGTGTTGAGTGTGTGAGTTTTGTGTGTGTTGAGTGTGTGTGTTTTATGTGTGTTGAGTGTGTGAGCTTTGTGTGTGTTGAGTATGTGAGTTTTGTGTGTGTTTAGTGTGTGAGTTTTGTGTGTGTTGAGTGTGTGAGCTTTGTGTGTGTTGAGTGTGTGAGTTTTGTGAGTAATGAGTGTGTGAACTTTGTGAGTTTTTAGTGCGAGGGCTTTGTGAGTGAGCTTTGTGATTGTTGAGTGTGTGTGCTTTGTGAGTGAGCTTTGTGATTGTTGTGTGCGTGAGCTTTTTGAGTGTAGAGTTAGTTTTGTGAGTGTTGAGTGAGTGAGCTTTGTGAGTGTTGAGTGAGTGAACTTTGTGAGTGTTGAGTGTGTGAGTCTTGTGAGTGTTGAGTGTGCGAGCTTTGTGAGTGTTGAGTGAGTTAGCTTTGTGAGTGTTGAGTGTGTGAGCTTTGTGAGTGTTGAGTGTGCGAGCTTTGTGAGTGTTGAGTGAGTTAACTTTGTGAGTATTGCGTGTGTGAGCTTTGTGAGTGTTGAGTGAGTTAACTTTGTGAGTATTGAGTGTGTGAGCTTTGTGAGTGTTGAGTGTGCGAGCTTTGTGAGTGTTGAGTGAGTTAGCTTTGTGAGTGTTGAGTGAGCTTTGTGAGTGTTGAGTGAGCTTTGTGAGTGTTGAGTGAGCTTTGTAAGTGTTTAGTGAGTGAGCTTTGTGAGTGTTGAGTGTGCGAGCTTTGTGAGTGTTGAGTGAGTGATCTTTGTGGGTGTTGAGTGTGCGAGCTTTGTGAGTGTTGAGTGAGTGAGCTTTGTGAGTGTTGAGTGCATGGGCTTTGTGAGTGAGATTTATGAGTGTTGAGATTTGTGAGTGAGTTTAGTTAGTTGTAAGTGATTGAGCTTTGTGAGTGTTGAGTGAATGAGCTTGGAGTGTGGTTGTGTGATTATTCTGCGTTTGACATTAAAGAACGTTTTTAGACATATGCCCCTGTAACTATCTCTCACATGTATTAATGTACCAACAGATGTCCCTGTAACTATCTCTCACATGTATTAATGTACCAAACAGATGCCCCTGTAACTATCTCTGACATGTATTAATGTACCAAACAGATGCCCCTGTAACTATCTCTGACATGTATTAATGTACCAAACAGATGCCCCTGTAACTATCTCTTACATGTATTAATGTACCAAACAGATACCTCTGTAACTATCTCTGACATGTATTAATGTACCAAACAGATACCTCAGTAACTAGCTCTCACCTGTATTAATGTACCAAATAAGTGCCCCTGTAACTATTCCTCACATGTATTAATGTACCAAACAGATGCCCCTGTAATTATCTCTCACATGTATTAATGTACCAAACAGATACCTCCGTAACTAGCTCTCACCTGTATTAATGTACCAAATAAGTGCCCCTGTAATTATATATCACCTGTATTAATGTACCAAATAGGTGCCCCTGTAATTATCTCTCACGTGTATTAATGTACCAAATAGGTGTCCCTGTAATTATCTCTACCAAACAGATGCCTCTATCGTTATATATCACCTATATTAATGTACTAAATAGAAGCCTCTGTAATTATCTCTTACGTGTATTACTCTACCTAACAGATGCCCCTGTAATTATCTCTCTAGTGTATTACTCTACCAAAAAGATGCCCCTGTAATTATCTCTCACGTGTATTACTCTACCAAACAGATGCCCCTGTTATTATGTCTCACGTGTATTACTCTACCAAACAGATGCCCCTGTAATTATCTCTCACGTGTATTACTCTACCAAACAGATACCCCTGTAATTATTTCTCACGTGTATTACTCTACCAAACAGATGCCCCTGTAATTATTTCTCACTTGTATTGCTCTACCAAACAGATGCCCCTGTAATTATTTCTCACGTGTATTACTCTACCAAACAGATTCCCCTGTAATTATTTCTCACGTGTATTACTCTACCAAACAGATGCCCCTGTAATTATCTCTCACGTGTATTACTCTACCAAACAGATGCCCCTGTAATTATTTCTCACGTGTATTACTCTACCAAACAGATTCCCCTGTAATTATGTCTCACGTGTATTACTCTACCAAACAGATGCCCCTGTAATTATCTCTCACGTGTATTACTCTACCAAACAGATGCCCCTGTAATTATTTCTCACGTGTATTACTCTACCAAACAGATGCCCCTGTAATTATTTCTCACGTGTATTACTCTACCAAACAGATGCCCCTGTAATTATCTCTCACGTGTATTACTCTACCAAACAGATGCCTCTGTAATTATTTCTCACGTGTATTACTCTACCAAACAGATGCCCCTGTAATTATCTCTCACGTGTATTACTCTACCAAACAGATGCCTCTGTTCTGGTTGTTGCTCTAGTCTCCCTTGCAGCAGCTCTTGTTATGGCAACCTTGGCCTGTGTCTGTTGTGACAGGTGAGTTTAGCTTGTACAGTCAATTGTTGTCTAAAGCAGGGATGGCAGTAAGGTGCCCGCGGGCCACAAGTGGCCCGCGACTTCCTTTTTTTTGGCCTGCGGCGGATAAAAAATGAAATCAAAATGAAGAATAATAGTACAAGTAGACCTTTGTTTAACACTCGGAACACTCTAGTAGTTAGTTTAACGTCACCTTCCCGTCATTCCCGACCCATCCTTTTTTCCGTTTGATCATCCTGCGACCGACTGCAACAAAGGAAGAAGCCAACGAATGGTTCTAGAGCCGACTCTCGGTTCGGTGAGTTCAAACAGTTTCCGCCAAGAAATACTGTCAGTTACCCACCTCCTCCACCCCAACATATTCACCTCACAATTATTTTACTTTCAGTTTCCTTCTCTCCAATCCTCTTTTCATCAGTCACAATTATATATCCGATCTGATCATTCTGATTTTGTCGAGTTTCAGTGAACAGTTACATTTTTAATAGGAAACAGTGCTATTGTTATAATCTGTGTTTTCATTGTCTGTTGCTTCGATCGTGGTATAATATAAGCAATAAATGTCGATTCTGACAGACGTTAGAACATCGGAAGGTCTGTCAGAATGGTTTCAGGTTACAATCGGTGTAAGACAAAAATGTGTCCTCTCACCACTCCTCTTCATCATATATATGGACAAAATAAATCTGGAAACAACCAACAATAAGGAAAAATCAAACAATAATATAGAGGTTGAAAATTCCAACATCAACGAGCAGATGACCAATACCTAATATATTAGGACGAAAACCTGCTACAACAGCATATAACATCTCTAGATAAGAGTTGCACAAACTACAGTATGAAAATTAACACAGCAAAAACAGAGGCTATAAGAATAAGCAAATTAAGACACCCGTTAAACATAAGATCAAAGATAAAGAAATAAAACAAGTAGAAGAATTCAAGTATTTAGGCACAATGTTCACAGAAGATGGAAAACTAGACAGAGAAATTGACATGAGAATACAAAAAGCAAATGCTGTTACATACCAGCTTTCACCATTGCTAAGACTATTGCAACGATCATAATGCATCAATCAACATCGTATTTCGTAATGAAGCCTTTAAAAACAACATCCATCATTCATTAACGCCAACGCTTCTTTATATAATTCTTGGAGCCTTTTATTTACTTCACTTCATGTCTTCTATATCATACTACTGCTAATGACAATCTCTCTATGTTCTCCATGATATTACTTTCTTTCCATTCGCCTTACCCTATCGCTAATCTCTGTCGTTAATCTAACATCTTCTAAACTAGCTACATTCGGCCGTTTCCCTAATTTGGTACGTTCCCCATCGAACGCACCACCCTAACCTATTCTATCTATAGCTAACTATCGGCCTATTTCATTGTAGTTTCTTGTCTTCCCTAACCTATCTACTCTGTATGACTGTCCCTTTCCCTGATGTTGACCACTTCTCTTCTCACGTCCTCTCAGTACGATGTTCCGGCTCCAAGTTGACTAGTCTCTTCTAGTCACCTAACTACCGTAACCCCCTGCCACGTCATGCCCCTTACTTTACGTCCTTTTCTCTTCTGTACAAGTAAGTGCTCAATCTATATTTCCCTATACTCTATCTCACGGTGTGTACTTTCTTTCACACCCTTCCTCGCGCAAGTGCTTAATCTATATTTCCCTATTCTCCATTCCCCTCTATTATATACTCCTATCCGTACCTTCTCTGTTATACAATACGCCCTCCCTGTGCTTAGTCGTTGTCCTATTCTAAACGACTAACTAATCTCCCATTGTAGGGTGTCTCCCTAAATTACCATTTTCCCAATAATATTTCATTCATTCTATTTTGACTCTTATCAATAATACTCTCGTATAATTCAATAATAACTATCATTCAACCAAGAACTCTTAACATAATGGATTCTAATTAACCTTTCCATTCCTTAAATTAATAATTTTCAATCTTTAAATTAATAACATTATATTGATAACTCTCAACTAACTAACTATTCCGCAATATATCCAACTCTCCGTTCATTGCATTCAACATCTTCAACTCTTCATTGCCCATTCCGGGTTTTCTTCTCCGCTCATTGCATTCCGCAATATCTCTAACTCTTCACTACCCATTCCGGGTTTTCTTCTCCGTTCCTTGCATTCCGCCATGTTTTCTACTCTTTACTACCCATTCCGGGTTTTTCTTCTCTGCTCATTGTATTCCGCAATGTTTTCTACTCTTTACTACCCATTCCGGTTTTTTTTTTTTTTTTCTTCTCTGCTCATTGCATTCCGCAATGTTTTCTACTCTTCTCTACCCATTCCGGGTTTTTCTTCTCCGTTCATTGCATTCCGCAATGTTTTCTACTCTTCACTACCCATTTCGGGTTTTTCTTCTCCGTTCATTGCATTCCGCAATGTTTTCTACTCTTCACTACCCATTCCGGGTTTTTCTTCTCCGTTCATTGCATTCCGCAATGTTTTCTACTCTTCACTACCCATTCCGGGTTTTTTTTTTTCTTCTCCGTTCATTGCATTCTGCAATGTTTTCTACTCTTCACTACCCATTCCGGGTTTTTCTTCTCCGTTCATTGCATTCCGCAATGTTTTCTACTCTTCACTACCCATTCCGGGTTTTTTTTTTTTTTCTTCTCCGTTCATTGCATTCTGCAATGTTTTCTACTCTTCACTACCCATTTCGGGTTTTTCTTCTCCGTTCATTGCATTCTGCAATGTTTTCTACTCTACTCTTCACTACCCATTCCGGGTTTTCTTCTCCGCTCATTGCATTCCGCAATGTTTTCTACTCTTCTCTACCCATTCCGGGTTTTTTCTTCTCCGTTCATTGCATTCCGCAATGTTTTCTACTCTTCACTACCCATTTCGGGTTTTTCTTCTCCGTTCATTGCATTCCGCAATGTTTTCTACTCTTCACTACCCATTCCGGGTTTTTCTTCTCTGCTCATTGCATTCCGCAATGTTTTCTACTCTTCATTACCCATTCCGGGTTTTTTTTTTTTTTTTCTCTGCTCATTGCATTCCGCAATGTTTTCTACTCTTCTTATTTCATGTATCCCATTTCGGGTCCGCCCCTTTGGGACTCTCTTTTCTCTTCCTCCTCTTTCTATTTGTATTTACCGTATTTGGTATCATATTTGTCATATCTTTGATATCTTTCCCTGTTAATTTCTCTACTCCGGCGTTTACGTGGTCGCCTACTCTCTTGCTCACCGTATAAATCCCTAAATAAACTTTCTTCTTTCTCTCTTATGAATTCTTCTATTTCCTCTGCAGTTAAACTCATTTGACCCACCTTACTTTCTGCCTCTTCTTTGTTTTCTGTTTTCTGTGACCTCTTCGTATTATTTGTGTATATTTCTTCCAAGCCATGAGTTGTCCTTGGTAACATATTCTCTATGTTAGTTGTGAATTTCTGTAACATTTTTACCATTTCGTCCCCAATATCTTGCTCCTGCATTTCTTTGTCCCCTTTCTCCTTGACTACTAATATACTCTCCTCAACAATATCCACTTGTGTTTCCTTGTCCTCTGTGTTTGTTTGTCTATCCGTCATCACTTCCTTATTCCTCGTTCCTTTCTGTACAATTTGTGTAGCCCTATCTGTTCGTTCCGATATTTCTGTTTGCATGCCTTTTTCTTCTTTCTTCTCTTCTCGACCTATTCCTATAATATTTACTTGTATTTCACTATCTTTTAAGTTTCTTTGTTTGTCTGTCACTGTCCCTCTATTTCTTGTTCTTTTCTTAACCAGTTGTGTAGCCTTATCCGTTCTCTCTAATTCAGTTTGCGTGGATTTTTGTTCTTTCTTCTCTTTACCTATCTCCTTGTCCTCGCCTACTGCGACATCTGCATATGTTTTTCTGTCTATTGTTTTCATTTTATTCTGTGTCTTCTTTGGTACAATTGCTGATCTCTCCCTTTTCTCACCAATTTCTTTCATATTTTGTTTTCTAATCCTGTTGTTTATACTGAGATCATATAACCTATCTTTTCTTCTATTCTCCAGTCTCTCTCTTCTTACTCCAATACTATTTATATATAATGGTTTTATCTTTTTGTTGTCTTCCTGTCTCACTTGTATGGGTGTATAAATATCTACCTTTATTCTATCATTAGCTATTTTATGTTCCTGTCTTATAATATTATTCACTATCTCACTATTTCTATATAATATTATCGCCTTATTTCTCTTGCTTAAATTTACTATGAATTTACAATACATGATTTGACCAAATTTACCAAAATATTCTCTAATCTGTTCTTCTGTTATGTCTTTCCTCCCTCCTGTAACTATTATCTTACAACTATTTGTTTTCTTGTGTTGTAACTGCCATTGTCTAACTGTGTGTCCTACTCTATTACAGTTATAGCATCTTCTATTTTCTTGTATCGAATTTACTTTGTGCGTGTTAGTGAATCTCCCGCATCTCTGTCTTGTATGATCCATATCCATTGGATATTCCTGTCCCGTTGTCTGCACTTCTTCTCTTTTCTCCTGTCTTTCTCCTTCAAATTGTTGTCTAATATTTTCTTCTTTTGCCACATTCATTACTTGTGCCCGTGTCGCTAATTTTCTCCCTGCTAGTTGCATTTTCGCCTGTTCTACTAACTCCAATACTTTATCGCCACCTTCTTGTACTGATTCTTGTTGCAGCTGGTGTGTCGACTTAAGATTCATTATTGCTTGATGTGGATCTTTGTATCTTGCGTATCTTTGTGCTAGATACAACTTGAATTCTTCCCAAGTTTCATCTTTCATTTCATTTATCCTTCTTTTTATGATGTTGGTCATTCCCCCGCTACTTGTAGCCAATGCTATATCCTTCCATTCTGATAATTTTAGTTCTTTATTCTTACCCCAAAATTCAACTGCCTTTGCCCACGCATTAAAATTTTCTGCTTCACCGGAAAAAATAGGAATTCTTTTAGTTATCTCCTGAGATTGTAAATTCTCTCCTAGCCTCTCCATCGCCCTTCCTAACATCTGCATTGTTTGGCGCATAGTCTCTTCCTGGCTCAATGACTCAATCCCTCTGTTTCCTCTCCTTGCCATTTAGATAGATTATCCTTTCTCCGTGATATTTACTCCTATATTTACTATCCCTCTGTCTACCAATTGTATAATATCTTTTTCATTCTTTCACTACACTTATTTATTTCATTGATTTTTTTTTTTTTTTTTTTTTTAATATTACACGTGTCCCTGATCAGAGTCTCTAACTTAATCTACCTCCCTTCTTTTATAACCACCCCCAGTCCTACACTATAATGCATCAATTGCTTTCGCTAAAAAAATTTAGAAAAATCAAGGACACGTCTAATATTTACAATATTTGTCCTGTCTCCGCTCACACACACTATATATTATTACATCTACTTAGTTAATTATAATAGAATATTACACTTCCTAACTACTCTGTGAATAAAAACACTTAATTTAAATCAAAACTAAAATGTTCAGCAATTTATTGAATGTCCTCCCGGAACTCCCACTTTATTTGAAATGTTCTATTCGTCTCACCTTGGAGGTTGTTCTGTTGGTTTTCGCCGACGACTGGTCTGTACTTTTAATCTCGGAGTCGCTCCCAGGTTCACAACGCACAGGAATCAGGATAGCTCCAACTTGAAAATGGCTTATCTCCAGTGTATCAGGACGTCTCTCAGGTTTCGGGACGTCTCACAGGAATACAGAACAGCCCACAGGAATCAGGATAGCCCCAACTTGAAAATGGCTTATCTCCAGTGTATCAGAACGTCTCTCAGGTTTCGGGACGTCTCACAGGAATACAGAACAGCCCACAGGAATCAGGATAGCCCCAACTTGAAAATGGCTTATTTGACTATAACTTGAAATTGTACTTCTTGGCTTCAACTTTGAAAAATGTACTTCTTGACTTCAACCTTGAAAATGTCTTCTTTCTGGAGTTCAATCTTGAAAATGTACCTCTGAACTTCAACTTTGAAAATGTCTTAATGTCTTTCTTGACGACAACCTTGAAAATGTCTTTCTAGACTTCAATCTTGAAAATGTACCTCTGAACTTCAACTTTGAAAATGTCTTAATGTCTTTCTTGACGACAACCTTGAAAATGTCTTTCTAGACTTCAATCTTGAAAATGTACCTCTGAACTTCAACTTTGAAAATGTCTTTCTAGACTACAACCTTGAAAATGTCTTTCTGGACTTCAATTTTGAAAATGTACCTCTGAACTTCAACTTTGAAAATGTCTTTCTAGACTACAACCTTGAAAATGTACCTCTGAACTTCAACTTTGAAAATGTCTTAATGTCTTTCTTGACGACAACCTTGAAAATGTCTTTCTAGACTTCAATCTTGAAAATGTACCTCTGAACTTCAACTTTGAAAATGTCTTAATGTCTTTCTTGACGACAACCTTGAAAATGTCTTTCTAGACTTCAATCTTGAAAATGTACCTCTGAACTTCAACTTTGAAAATGTCTTAATGTCTTTCTTGACGACAACCTTGAAAATGTCTTTCTAGACTTCAATCTTGAAAATGTACCTCTGAACTTCAACTTTGAAAATGTCTTTCTAGACTACAACCTTGAAAATGTCTTTCTGGACTTCAATTTTGAAAATGTACCTCTGAACTTCAACTTTGAAAATGTCTTTCTTGACTTCAATCTTGAAAATGTCTTTCTTGACTACAACCTTGAAAGTGTCTTTCTTGACTTCAATCTTGAAAATGTCTTTCTTGACTTCAATCTTGCAAATGTACTTCGCATTTACAGGTTCGAACGATCACGACACCATTTTATTGATGTGATGTCTTTAAAAATGCAATGATGCCTTGTTAGTGCAAAGAAGCCTTTTTTTCTTATTATGTGCTCCTTCTCCATCACTAGTTTCATCGTATTGTAACGAGGCACACTGACTTCTTTCACAATCATCGTTCATCAATCAACATCGAATTTCGTAATGAAGCCTTTAAAAACAACATCCATCATTCATTAACGCCAACGCTTCTTTATATAATTCTTGGAGCCTTTTATTTACTTCACTTCATGTCTTCTATATCATACTACTGCTAATGACAATCTCTCTATGTTCTCCATGATATTACTTTCTTTCCATTCGCCTTACCCTATCGCTAATCTCTGTCGTTAATCTAACATCTTCTAAACTAGCTACATTCGGCCGTTTCCCTAATTTGGTACGTTCCCCATCGAACGCACCACCCTAACCTATTCTATCTATAGCTAACTATCGGCCTATTTCATTGTAGTTTCTTGTCTTCCCTAACCTATCTACTCTGTATGACTGTCCCTTTCCCTGATGTTGACCACTTCTCTTCTCACGTCCTCTCAGTACGATGTTCCGGCTCCAAGTTGACTAGTCTCTTCTAGTCACCTAACTACCGTAACCCCCTGCCACGTCATGCCCCTTACTTTACGTCCTTTTCTCTTCTGTACAAGTAAGTGCTCAATCTATATTTCCCTATACTCTATCTCACGGTGTGTACTTTCTTTCACACCCTTCCTCGCGCAAGTGCTTAATCTATATTTCCCTATTCTCCATTCCCCTCTATTATATACTCCTATCCGTACCTTCTCTGCTATAAGACATCCAAACATTTCTAAGCCAGCTAAACAACAAATGATAAATAGCATCTTCATACCAACTTTGTGCTATGAAAGTCAAACATGGACCCTTTCTAAATCACAATTAAGAAAGATCAATACATGTGAGATGCGATGCTTGAGAAAAGTAACAAACAACACAAGAAGAGATAGAATACCAAATGAAACCATAAGAAAAATGGTAGGAACAAAACCCTGCCAAGAATATATAGAACAACAACTTAAATGGTTTGGCCACCTGGTCAGAATGAATCCTCACCAATCACCATCAAGGGCGTTCTTCTCGAGAATGCATGGAAAAAGACCAAGAGGAAGACCCAGAAGAAGATGGATAGATGCAGTGACAGAGACATGTAACAAGAAAGAAAAATCACTAATTCAGACAATTCGAGCAGCTAAAGAACGACAAATGATATAAACCACGACACCTTTTAGGTATCAGTGAAAGAGAAAAGAATTAGAAGAAGAAGAACGTCAATTAAATGAAAAAATCAGATTTTTTCATGAGAAATGGGAACATGATTTTGTATTTATCAACAATAAGGATAGCAAACCGCAGTGCCGTGTGTGTTTGCAAGCACTGTCTGTAAATAAAGAGTATAATCTTAAACGGCATTACACACAGCACCACGCCGCTAAATACAAGGACTACATTGGTACAATACGTTCTACACTTGTATGCGATTTGAAGAAAAAGTTAGTGCTCAGAAATCTGTTTTTTACTACATTAACAACAAAACAAACTTGATCAAACAAAACAAAACAAAATTGACAAAACAAAAAAAAATGTCTGATCCACATTTTAACAGCGTATTGGCCTTTTTAACTGATATCACCCAGCACATGAATGAACTCAACGTGAAGTTACAGGGATGTTCCCAAACAGTCTCAGATTTGGTAGGACACCTAGATGGATTTATAAGTCAACTAAAAGTTTTTAGATTTACCCTGGCCAAAGAAAACTTCATTCATTTTCTTTCGTGCAAAGGGGGAGCAGAAGCACCTGTGACCTGCGGTCGCAATAGCAGAGTCGGCGCACCATTAGCTGACCAAGACTTAGCAGTTCTACCTCCTCCTGGTCTCCCCTGGAAATAGTCTGCGTCAAACCAGACTGGCTAACAGAAGCTAGGATTGCCGTGTTCCCCGTAGTGGTGGCTGTTACTGATATAGAAGACCCAATATTGCAGTACCTCTGGGCTGGACTAGACTATAGCTCGTTTCAAATCATGTGCCCAACTTTTAAATCGATATCTTTTTAATCTCTTTTTGTAATTTTTTCAAAATTTGCATGTAAAGTTATAATGATTAGAACCCAACAGGGAATTAATTTCATTAAAAAAAAACATTTGGTTATTATTGTTGCTTATTTGATTTACATAAATTTATAACGACCCATTGATGTAGTCAAAACTTAATGTTTACAGTATTTTAAGTTAAAAGTAGCGATTAAAAATCCATACACGGTACAATTGACGTTTTTGCACGCATTCCACGTGGGCTTTCTGACACAATTAGACACTTGTTGAAAACACTAGGCATTGTGTGTTCCATTTCCGTTCATTCAGCGGCGAAGCCGTCCTCGAACTGAGCAGACAATAATTCTCCTGGTGTTTTGTCTTATTAGGTTATTTCCCCATTACGGTCACGCCTTTACCTAGTGAAAAGTAATCATAGACCAGCAACTACGGTAATTTCTATTCTTTAGGGCTTCACAATTTACAATTTTGACAAACATCAAAGAAATATCGCCGCTTTAAGAAAACTGCAGCTGCAAGATATTTGTTAAATATACATTTAAAGGGTCTTTTGCATTCTAATAACATTTGGAAAATTTCAAAAGTTTTTAACAAACGGTTAGAGCGTAATAGCGTTTTGAAGTTGGGCACATGATTTGAAACGAGCTATAGTAGTTTCCCAGCATAGCCTGGGACAGACGAAATCTAACCTCTCCAGTAAGAGCCGGGAGTGTCAAGAAAGCCATTACGACCCGCCAGGTCTTATGAGTCAAAGGGCAACCTGCCCCCATAAACTCGTGGCATTCCGTCAACAACAACCTTTGTACAAAGAATTGATTGAGGAGCGCAGTGACACTGATTTCAAATTGTCTGTATTAATGTTAGACAAACTATTGGAGCAATTCAACGAACGATTCTCTGACTTCAGTGGTATACGACCAGAACTGGCATTGTTTAACAACCCTATGAAGTGTGACATTTTCCAACAACATGACACTTTTCAGTTGGAGTTATGTAACCTCCAAAGTGACCCCTTTTTCCAATCAAGGATGGAGATAGGAGTTGACTTTTGGGAACTTGTGCCACAGTAAAAATATCCCGCATTGAGTGATTTCAGTTTGAAAATTACTTCTATGTTCGGAAGCACATATATATGTGAATGCGCTTTTTCAACAATGAAGGAGATTAAATCGTCACAAAGAAACCGACTCACTGATGGCCACCTTCGGGATTTATTACAAATATCATCATCATCTTTACACATTGACTTTGATGAACTTGTTGCTGCACATGAACGTCCACATTGTTCTCATTAAGGTTTGTTACATGTCAACTTTAAAATGACCTAACTAAAACATGTTTGTTAAACAATATAAATAGCAAATTTTATTCATTTTTATAAATCAACTAGGCATTTTTAACTCTGTTGCAATAAAATGATTTATGTAAGCAAATAATGCCGATAAATAACAAAAATATTACCTTAAAACAAATGTCAAGTTTATTTGTATTGATGCTGTTATGTGTGTGGCCCGCCACAAACAAATAAAAATGTGGCCGCCATTTGAAAGAAATTGGCCATCCCTGGTCTAAAGATCTATTCGCACATAGCAGCTCTTGCTGTAAAACACCCAACAATAGTTGTCTAGAGGTCTATTCGTACATAGCAGCTCTTGCTGTAAAACACCCAACAATTGTTGTCTAGAGGTCTATTCGTACATAGCAGCTCTTGCCTGTAAAACACCCAACAATAGTTGTCTAGAGGTCTATTCGTACATAGCAGCTCTTGCCTGTAAAACACAAAAAATAGTTGTCTAGAGGTATATTCGTACATAGCAGCTCTTGCTGTAAAACACCCAACAATAGTTGTCTAGAGGTCTATTCGTACATAGCAGCTCTTGCCTGTAAAACACCCAACAATAGTTGTCTAGAGGTCTATTCGTACATAGCAGCTCTTGCCTGTAAAACACCCAACAATAGTTGTCTAGAGGTCTATTCGTACATAGCAGCTCTTGCCTGTAAAACACCCAACAATAGTTGTCTAGAGGTATATTCTTACATAGCAGCTCTTGCTGTAAAACACCCAACAATAGTTGTCTAGAGGTCTATTCGTACATAGCAGCTCTTGCTGTAAAACACACAACAATAGTTGTCTAGAGGTATAATCGTACATAGCAGCTCTTGCTGTAAAACACACAACAATAGTTGTCTAGAGGTCTATTCGTATGTAGCAGCTCTTGCCTGTAAAACACCCAACAATAGTTGTCTAGAGGTCTATTCGTATGTAGCAGCTCTTGCCTGTAAAACACCCAACAATAGTTGTCTAGAGGTCTGCTCGTACACAGCAGCTCTTGCTGTAAAACACCCAACAATTGTTGTCTAGAGATATATTCGTACATAGCAGCTCTTGCTGTAAAACACCCAACAATAGTTGTCTAGAGGTATATTCGTACATAGCAGCTCTTGCCTGTAAAACACCCAACAATAGTTGTCTAGAGGTATATTCGTACATAGCAGCTCTTGCCTGTAAAACACACAACAATTGTTGTCTAGAGGTATATTCGTACATAGCAGCTCTTGCTGTAAAACACACAACAATAGTTGTCTAGAGGTCTATTCGTATGTAGCAGCTCTTGCCTGTAAAACACCCAACAATAGTTGTCTAGAGGTCTGTTCGTACATAGCAGCTCTTGCCTGTAAAACACCCAACAATTGTTGTCTAGAGGTCTATTCGTACATAACAGCTCTTGCTGTAAAACACCCAAAAATGGTTGTCTAGAGCAGGGATGGCCAATTTCTTTCAAATGGCGGGCTACATTTTTATTTATTTATTTTTTTTTTTGTGGCGGGCCACACACATAACAACATCAATACAAATAAACTTGACATTTGTTTGAACTCTTTCGGTACGTTTCGCCGCACAGTGCGTCACTCCCAATTTGATTAGTGTGAACCATCATCAAAGCATATTCTTTTTACAAGTCTTGTATCACTTTGGTATCAATGAAATCTAATACCTTGTTCAATTATCTAAAAATTCATATATAATATGTTATGTGTTACATAAATATAAATATGTAGATTGACTCTTAAAACCGTGAAATATTATGTCTCTGAAATCTCTTCCATTTCATTGATAAAAAGCTTCCATACGGAAAGAGTTAAGGTAATTTTTTGTTATTTATCGGCATTATTTGCTTACATAAATCATTTTATTGCAACAGAGTTAGAAATGCCTAGTTGATTTATAAAAATGAATAACAGTTGTTATTTATATTGTTTAACAAACATGTTTTAGTTAGGTCATTTTAAAATTGACATGTAACAAACCTTAATGAGAACAATGTGGACGTTCATGTGCAGCAACAAGTTCATCAAAGTCAATGTGTAAAGATGATGATGATATTTGTAATAAATCCTGAAGGTGGCCATCAGTGAGTCGGTTTCTTTGTGACGATTTAATCTCCTTCATTGTTGAAAAAGCGCATTCACATATATATGTGCTTCCGAACATAGAAGTAATTTTCAAACTGAAATCACTCAATGCGGGATATTTTTCCCGTGGCACAAGTTTCCAAAAGTCAACTCCTATCTCCATCCTTGATTGGAAAAAGGGATCACTTTGGAGGTTACATAACTCCAACTGAAAAGTGTCATGTTGTTGGAAAATGTCACACTTCTTAGGTTTGACAATGCCAGTTCTGGTCGTATACCACTGAAGTCAGAAAATCGTTCATTGAATTGCTCCAATAGTTTGTCTAACATTAATACAGACAATTTGAAATCAGTGTCACTGCGCTCCTCAATCAATTATTTTCACGAAGGAAAATGAATGCAGTTTTCTTTGGCCAGGGTAAATCTAAAAACTTTTAGTTGACTTATAAATCCATCTAGGTGTCCTACCAAATCTGAGACTGTTTGGGAACATCCCTGTAGCTTCACGTTGAGTTCATTCATGTGCTGGGTGATATCAGTTAAAAAGGCCAATACGCTGTTAAAATGTGGATCAGATATGTTTCTGATCAGTTCTTTGTTGGTATCATGTTTCTCTAAAAACTGCTTTATCTCGTTTCTCAAAGCAAAAAACCGCCTCAAACAATTCCCTCTGCTTAGCCAGCGTACTTGTGTATAGAGCACTAAATCGCCATATTCCGCCTCAACATCTGATAGAAAATTTATAAACTGTCGGTGTGTCAAAGACCGATTCCCGCCTTTTATTAATTAAATTCACACACTTTATTACAGTTTTCATAACATCTCCCACGTCTAGAATCTTGCCACACAGCGCCTCCTGGTGTATAATGCAGTGTAATGCTGGGCAATGGATTCCAGCCTTCCTTAATAATCCAACTAGACCTGTTTGAGTACCACACATTGACTTAGCGCCATCTGTCACTATTGCTGAAAGTCTGTTTATGTCACCGATACCGTTAACAACTTTCATAACTGAGTTATAAATGTCTTGACCTTTGGTCGTATTATGCAATGAATCTAAAGCTAGTAGCTCTTCATTGATAATAAAGTCTTTTGAAACAGTTCTTATGAAAATTAAAAATTGTGCTGTGTCTGATATGTCAGTAGATTCATCCAAAGCCAGAGAAAAGTAAGCGGAATTTGTAACGACACGCTTTAATTTACTAGATATATGAGAACTTATTTCCTCAACCCTTCTAGTGACTGTCTGTTTTGATAGTGGAGCGCTCTCAAAATGACTGGCAATTTTTTCTTCCCCAAATGCACGCGCCATGTTAATAGAACAACGCTTTACGAAGTCACCGTCACATAATGATTTTTTTATTTCGCTATCTCTGCGCTTACAACAACCGATGCCATTAAGAAACTTGTTTGTTTTGTTGCTAATGTAGTAAAAACATATTTCTGAGCACTAACCTTTTTCTTAAAATCGCACACAAGTGTAGAACGTATTGTACCAATGTAGTCCTTGTATTTAGCGGCGTGATGCAGTGTGTAATGCCGTTTAAGATTATACTCTTTATTTACAGACAACACTTGCAAACACACAAGGCACTTGCTATCCTTATTGTTGATAAATACAAAATCATGTTCCCATTTCTCATGAAAAAATCTGATTTTTTCATTTAAATGACGTTTATTGTTCATATTATACCACGACCGAAGCAGCAGACAATGAAAACACAGATTACAACAATAGCACTGTTTCCTGTTAAAATGGAACTGTTCACTATAACTCGACAAAATCAGAATGATCAGATCGGATATATAATTTTGACTGATGAAAAGAGGTTTGGAGAGAAAGAAACTGAAAGTAAAATAATTGTGAGGTGAATGTGTTGGGGTGGAGGAGGTGGGTGACTGACAGTATTTCTTGGCGGAAACTGTTTGAACTCGCCGAACCGAGAGTCGACTCTAGAACCATTCGTTGTCTTCTTCCTTTGTTTAAGTCGGTCGCAGCATGATCAAAAGGAAAAAAAAGGATGGGCCGGGAATGACGGGAAGTCGACGTTAAACTAACTACTAGAGAGTTCCGAGTTTTAAACATAGGTCTACTAGGGAATATTTGAGTTAGCTTTCTCCACGGTAGAAGTTAATGTAACAAATTCTAAATCAATTTTACCCAGGACATTTTGCTCAATGCAACCTGATTTTATTTGTTATCCGCCGCGGGCGACAGACCACTTGTGACCCGCGGGCACCTAATTGGCCATCCCTGGTCTAGAGGACTGTTCGTATATAGCAGCTTTTGCTGTAAAACACCCAAAAATTGTTGTCTAGAGGCATATTCGTACATAGCAGCTCTTTCTGTAAAACACCCAAAATTGTTGTCTAGAGGCATATTCGTACATAGCAGCTCTTTCTGTAAAACACCCAAAAATTGTTGTCTAGAGGCATATTCGTACATAGCAGCTCTTTCTGTAAAACACCCAACAATTGGTGTCTAGAGGTCTATTCGAACATAGCACCTCTAGCTGTAAAACACCCAACAATAGTTGTCAAGGGGTTAAAGAAGAGAACCATAAGTCATTGGCAAACTCTGGAAGCATCGCAACGCAAGATAGGGAAGCCAGCAAGAATATCTCAGAAGCAGAATGACTTTTGCCAGTGCCAGTAGCATGTGCCCAAGATACTAGCACAGTCACACTATGGAGAGCTGCATTCTTGCTTTGTCTGGATGTTCTAGAACAAACGACAAACGTGGCGCGAGCGGAGATTGACTGTTGACCTTGAAATATTTGAATACTCCAACTTCTGAGTTAGAGATCCACACATCAACAACTTCTCACAACTGTGTATACAACTCTTCTCAACAATTACAACTTCTCACATCTACATTTCCTTAGAATGCAACTCTTTTCATTTTCACACGTTCATCTCTTACCTACAACTGTACAGATCGACACATTCACAACTCTCTACTAAAGCACATCTACAACTCATCACATCTACAACTCATCCCATCTACAAGCATACATTTCCTCACAGGAACAGAAACGTTGGTTGTGATGCAGGCCACGAAATAAATAGTTCTAAGAGTTGCCACATTCATCCCCTAATTGTTCTATAAGGTGTCACATTCATCCACTAATTGTTCTATGAGTTGCCACATTCATCCCTAATTGTTCCATGAGTTGCCACATTCATCTCCTAATTGTTCATAGAGTTGCCACTTTCATCCCCTAATTGTTCTATGAGTTGCCACATTCATCCTCTAATTGTTCTAAGAGTTGCCACATTCATTCCCTGATTGTTCTATGAGTTGCCACATTCATCCCCTAATTGTTCTAAGAGTTTCCACATTTATTCCCTGATTGTTCTAAGAGTTGTCATATTCATCCCCTAATTATTCTATGAGTTGCCACATTCATCCCCTAATTGTTCTAAGAGTTGCCACATTCATCCCCTAATTGTTCTAAGAGATGTCATATTCATCCCCTAATTATTCTAAGAGTTGCCACATTCATCACTTAATTGTTCTAAGAGTTTCCACATTCATCCCCTAATTGTTCTAAGAGATGTCAAATTCATCCCCTAATTGTTCTATGAGTTGCCACATTCATCCCCTAATTGTTCCATGAGCTGCCACATTCATCTCCTAATTGTTCATAGAGTTGCCACTTTCATCCCCTAATTGTTCTATGAGTTGCCACATTCGTCCTCTAATTGTTCTAAGAGTTGCCACATTCATTCCCTGATTGTTCTATGAGTTGCCACATTCATCTCCTAATTGTTCTAAGAGTTGCCACATTCATCTTCTAATTGTTCTAAGAGATGTCATATTCATCCCCTAATTATTCTATGAGTTGCCACATTCATCCCCTAATTGTTCTAAGAGTTTCCACATTCATTCCCTGATTGTTCTATGAGTTGCCACATTCATCACTTAATTGTTCTAAGAGTTGCCACATTCATCCCCTAATTGTTCTAAGAGATGTCAAATTCATCCCCTAATTGTTCTATGAGTTGCCACATTCATCCCCTAATTGTTCTATGAATTGCCACATTCATCCCCTAATTGTTCTATGAGTTGCCACATTCATCCCCTAATTGTTCTATGAGTTGCCACATTCATCCCCTAATTGTTCTATGAGTTGCCACATTCATCCCCTAATTGTTCTATGAGTTGCCACATTCATCCCCTAATTGTTCTATGAATTGCCACATTCATCCCATAATTGTTCTATGAGTTGCCACATTCATCCCCTAATTGTTCTATGAGTTGCCACATTCATCCCCTAATTGTTCTATGAGTTGCCACATTCATCCCCTAATTGTTCTATGAGTTGCCACATTCATCCCCTAATTGTTCTATGAGTTGCCACATTCATCCCCTAATTGTTCTATGAGTTGCCACATTCATCCCCTAATTGTTCTATGAGTTGCCACATTCATCCCCTAATTGTTCTATGAGTTGCCACATTCATCCCCTAATTGTTCTATGAGTTGCCACATTCATCCCCTAATTGTTCTATGAGTTGCCACATTCATCCCCTAATTGTTCTATGAGTTGCCACATTCATCCCCTAATTGTTCTATGAGTTGCCACATTCATCCCCTAATTGTTCGTCGCGAAAGAACAGCTAGTCGTCCAGCCATTGCTCCATGCAGCACCCAAACCTCATGCTACCCAACCACAGGAGAGCACAATTCTTTCGCTGCCAAGGTCTCGGGATGTCGCTAACGTTACGGAATTTGTGCCGACACCGGTCAGAAGTTTCAGGTCAACTATCTTTTGGACGGCAGAGCACTTTATGGTCTTGTTACCACTGCTATGACGTCATGTATATGGCCCCATGACTTTGGTCGTATGATAAATGAGTGGTCATCCAACAAATAGGTCATAGAGATTCACGAAAACAAGTTGTTTTCATCAAACCAGGAGATAGTTCAAGTATCGGTCACAGAATGGTGAGCAGCGACCAACTCAAGGGACCAGAAGAGCGCAAATTGTCACTTGGAAAACATTTTGATTGGCTGCTGAATTTCAGACGAAGAGAGTGGTTGGAGTATTTAAACTTCAACACTATAGGTTTAAGACAGGCAGGATTAAATAAAAACTCTTTCTCTTGTTTCTATTGTCAAAAATGGATTGCATAGTATTTTCCTCATTTTCTGGAAAGCTGCTTTTGCCTGAGCAATTTTGCATCTCACCTCTTTTGTACACCTTCCGTCTAAATAACATTACAGCTCTATAACATATCAACATATGTAGGAAACAATAAGCAGTGTTTGATGAATTCATGTTGATCTTCTACAGAAAAGGCGGGAGCTTTAACAGCCGTAGCAGCAGTCGACGAGACACAGTGCCCCTTGAGGATCTTCTGAGCAAACCCTCCCTGGCAGACCCTGAGTCAGTCTTTAGCGAAGCTGATTCCTACCAACTATCAAGATCTGTCCGTACGGCGAGCTGGATGCGGGAGTCTGGCGGTAGTCGCGACTCTGTCTCAGGTGTTAGCTTTGACGAGAAGGTTCATGATAACCGTCCTGGAGCTGTCCTGTACAATCCCAATTTTGAATCTCAGTCTCAGCGGAACATGGAAACCCGCAGCCAATCACAGAAAGAGTGTCAGCAGCAGCGTCACAGCGTCAGCAGCAAATACCTAGGACTCTTACCACTTCCAGAGTCACGCGCTATCGTCGAGAGTGGTCGCTATGGAAACGACCTTATTCATGATTCCAACCGCAATGTCAAGGCCGCCGGGTCTCCGAAAAACTACAACCACAAGGATTTCTCAGAAAGAGTGCGTGTAGACTCGGCCGCTTTGAAAATTCATCGAGATTCAGTGACACGAGAAAGTGTGCAATTTCTCACCTCAGGGCGCTGTAGTTTCAGTCACGAAGTTGGCCACATTGTCCATGGAACTAAAGTTCCTCGCACAAGTCTTCCGACAACAGAAGAGCAAGATGACATGCACAGCAGACGCTCATCTGGTCTCAGCAATGAAAGACCTACAAGTGGCCACAAAGAGCTGTCTATTCAAGTCTGCACACAGCCGACCGGGGCATTCTGTTCAGGAAAAGCGGTCATCACTTGCCAACAGATGAGTAACCTCAAGCCACAGGCGATTGACGAAAAAAGCGAAGACCATCAAAGACATCGACATGATGATGTCCACATGGAAAACAAATCACAGAACCGTAATGTTCATGGCGGGAAGACGCCAAGTTCTCACGTCTCGAGCAACAGAATCGATGACACGAACACAGGTCACACAGCTGAGTCTCAACATGTTGCCATGAGAAGATGTGTGTCCTGCATCCATGAAGATAGTGAGGAACATCTGTCCAGACCTAGGAGACAGACTTTCAGTCTCAATCTGAAAATTGATGTTCATTTCGAAGATGCCCGAGGTCCTAATGTTGTAGTGTGCTCGCCTCGCGTCGACTACAGCCAGTGCATCACGGCTCCAGATGATTGCAATGATAAAGTAGCAACAGAAAGGGGCTGGAAACGTGCTGCAGGCTCAGAGGGCGTGGTCAAACATGTGGTAGCCAATAGCCTGTTACAGAGCAACGAAGTTTCCGACAGCGTTGACAAGGACGCCAAAGAAAAGTTGCTGCAGAAATCCTTCGAGCTAAAGTCTCAGAAACTGAGAGACAGTCAACCATTTGTCATGGTCCACAAGCGACGGTCAGAACCAACGATAACCGTCAACAGTTCCAGCAAGGATTGCAACCTACGACATTTCAACAGACTATCTGAGTCTGGCTCACCAACCTTGGCAGTCCCGAAGGTAACCAACAACCAACTAGTAGGACAGCAGCCTCCCACTGCCGTGGATGCTGGTCTTTGCAAATCTGAGGCGAAACAAACCGGTCAGCGCAACGGTTCTACAGCGACGACAATGATGACTTCCAGTGATGCTGGTGTTCCTGCAACATATGAACTGGCAGCAGAGACAACTCCAGAATTAAAACGTGACTTTGGTTGTTTCGGTTTGAAGGTAGAAAACACGAACACAGAGAGAGGGAAGCCTCCAAGCAGCAAAGTCTGTCAACGGCATGATGGAGAGTCTCTGAAGGCGAGCCTGTCGTTGGGGAACGTCAAGAATAACAACTTTGTTGTAGATGTCTGCAATGACGTTATAACTAAGGACAAAGGCTCAAGACAATGTGACGCAAACGTCAAAGTCGAGGCCCGTATAGATATTCTTGGAGAGGAGCGGGGTAGGCAGTCGGCGTGTAAAAGCGGCCATGAGGAAACTGGCAAGTCTTTCACAATTTTAGAGAACAACGACAAAAGTGAGCGTACGCCGGCCAGCTCCACACCGACGGCGAGCAGCGACGGCGGAACAGCGTTTGTCTGCAATGTCAATTCTGGAGACGCCGCTGCCAGGTCTGTTGTAGTGCGTGCTTCTGGAGACGCCGCTGTGAGGTCTTTCGTAGAACTTCATTCTGGAGACGCCGCTGCGAGGTCAGTTGTAGAACTTGATTCTGAAGACGCCGCTGCGAGGTCAGTTATAGAACTTGATTCTGGAGACGCCGCTGCGAGGTCAGTTGTAGAACTTGCTTCTTCTCGTGGTCATCCTGCAACTTGTGGAGATGTCCATCATGAGATGAAGCCACCAGCAGCAGTTGGTGCGGACGTCACTCGGACACATCCCGACACGGAGGATGCCCGGACAGTAATCGGGGCTGCCAGGGAAGCTGAACAATTCACGAGGTCTTGCAATAACGGCAGTAGCCTGTACAACGGTCACAGACGCGCGCAGACTGTTAAAAACAGATACGGTTGGGCAGGGACTGGGGCAGCTGACAGTCGTTTCTTGAGAACATCGTCATTGAAGGCGCAGTCTCCAGATAAACGAGCCCAGCAGACCTTGCTAGCCCAAGGCAACCATGATAAACAAGCTGTTGCTTTGATCGCAGATGACAAGCCAAACTTTCAGGCTTGTGTCGGCAGAGAAAATGTAGCAAACAAGGACCCCGAGATAACAGGGGGCAGGAAGAATGATCAACTGAACCTAACTCCTAGGAAGAAACTCGATAACCAAGAAAATAAAAACATCAACTCACAGAAACAACAAAGTGATGTTACACTGCAAGTTTCACTGAAAGCAGTGATTCCCCGAGCAGGTGGACAAGATCTGCCAGAGATAAGCCTGCCCAACGCTAGAGAACAGGCCATGGGCGGCAAGCAAAGTGCCAGAGACACCAGGTTGGATGATAACGGCGAGAAGAGACTGTCTGGCCAGAAGGCAGGTAGAAGTATGTCGGCGGTGAGCTTTGAAGTCGAGGGCAGCTCAGTCGAGCTGTGCCAGGCCAGTGATGACAGCGACTACGACAATCCTTGGGACGACCTTGATGACGCAGTCAAGCGCGCGTCTATCCGCTACAACCGACGGCCCAGCCGCATTGCAGCTGGCGACACGAAAACTCTGCTGCTGAAGTCAGCTGAGGATCTTGGTAGACTCTTAGAGGAGGCTGCCAAGAGGCGGCAACTCCGCCAAGCCAGAAATTCTTACCAAATCACGTCCCCTGAAACGGAGAGCATGACGATCCCTTTCACGAGGTATTCTCCCCATCGGCACACGGTCAAGGACATCATATCCCCACAGCCCCACTTGAATGCCTCACATTCGTCCGAAGACATCCTCCAAAGCCAGTGTCCAACATATCCAAAGCTGAGCTTGTTGCGCCTAGAAGATGACCCTGACAAAGCTGGCAAGGCAATCGACGTACGGAGACCGATGTCCTTGACATCGAAGGTCAAAGCAAAAGTTGCTAGCCCAGAAACCAAAAAAAAGAAAAAATAACATTCTTCACACATTTGTCAATCAGATAATTCTCATGATAAAGTATCATCAAACAGTTATATTCAAGCACCAAGCAGTTACATTCCGTCGTCTGACAGTCAAACCAGAACTCATTCTATTTCACTATATGTTCAATATTTATGAAATTAATCTTATGTTGTTATAAAGTGACGGAATCGTGGCTCTAGATAGTGAGATCAGGAACCAAGGCTGCGTGCACGTGACAAGTACGTAAATCCTGTCACGTGCTCTAGAATGAATGAGGTCATTCGTCAGTCAGTCTGGAAGTGAGGTCAGACCAGGCACACAGTGACGTCATCAAACTGTAATGTCGCCACAATGACAAGGCACGTTGCTACTGATTACATTTTTTCTTTGACACAAGATTGTATTCATCATTTTTTTGTGCATTTATAGTTCTGTTTCTGATTGCATTAGTTGTTCTTAGATACCGGAATGACTTGATCCTTAAATGGAACATTTATGCAGGTACATCCGTGTTACTTGTCATCTTAGGACGGAACATTTGTCACACAATTCTTCTTCCCTTCCTCATTTGCCTTTCAGCGTCGATATTTCTTTGTTCTTTATTATCCGAATACTGATGGTTGCTACTTGATACCTGTTGTCTCCATGTTCTGTAGCTTCTCTAAGCACAAAAAGTGTGCATCTCTTACCCACCTACTATGTCTGACGTCAGTTTAGGGCTTGAAACGCACATGGGGGCACAGCCCGGGGCGGCGTTTCTCCAAGGGCGTGATGGCTCAGTGTCACACAATGGGAGAGAGACGCATTCAGCGTCAGAGATGGGTTACCAAATTAGCAAGGAAATGTTGCGGAAGTGACCAGATCATCTCACCAGATGTTTTAAAGTAATACCCAGCCCAAGAGATGTTATTTTTATTTGTTAACAAGTATGGATAATAATGGAAGTAGTCTCACTTGTTAGTCAAGGGAGACTAGTGATTGATGAATAAAGGCAGCTGATTCACTTGTTAGTCAAGGGAGACTAGTGATTGATGAATAAAGGCAGCTGATTCACTTGTTAGTCAAGGGAGACTAGGAATTGATGAATAATGGGAGGTAACTCAGCTAAGTAAAGACAGTGATGTTTTGAGTTCAGACATAATCATCAAGTACCGGACATGCTGGCGTAGGTGATCATGTCTCTCCACGACTTTCGATCTCGACAGTTATTTATCACTTCTGTTGTTGACCTTCTGCCAAGCCATTCTCTTAAGCTGTCTTGTATTTTTCCTCTTTACTTCCCATTATCTCTTTGTCCCTCAATTTTTCCGGTTGTTACAATATATTCCAGCTGTTCCCTTCTCATTACATGGCCAAAAAATGATGATTGTTT
This sequence comes from Megaustenia siamemsis, assembly GCA_032433765.1. Classification (NCBI taxonomy): domain Eukaryota; kingdom Metazoa; phylum Mollusca; class Gastropoda; order Stylommatophora; family Ariophantidae; genus Megaustenia; species Megaustenia siamemsis. Next base: position 469,635 of record JAVIAB010000073.1, on the reverse strand, counting down.
CTTCCTAATATCGGAAATTAGCCCTTTTTTTGCTTTGACCTCTTTCAGAACATTTTCATTACTATTCTTAGCTGTCCATAGTATTCTCAACATTCTTCTGTAAAACCACATTTCTACAGACTCCAGTGATTTTCTTGTCTGTTGTCCTATGTCCATGATTCACACCCTATTAACCACATGTTAAGACTGGCTCTACATAACATTTAAGAACTCTTTTTCTTGTTTCTATTGTCAAAAATGGATTGCATAGTATCTTCCTCATGTTTTTGGAAAGCTGCTTTTGCCTGAGCCATTCTGCATCTCACCTATTTTGTAAATTTTCCGTCTGAGGTTAACAAAGTTCCCAAATGTTGAAATTATTTTGCTTACAGTAGCCGAGTTCAGACAGCTCATAGTAAAGCATGAACCTTCAGGTATCACGTGGGAGGGAGAGAGTTACGCACTCAGACATGCACAAGCGGGCATTCGATGAGCGACTGTGGAGGTGAACAGAGGTTCCGACGGACGACTGTGGAGGTGAACAGAGGTTCCGACGGACGACTGTGGAGGTGAACAGAGGTTCCGACGGACGACTGTGGAGGTGAACAGAGGTTCCGACGGACGACTGTGGAGGTGAACAGAGGTTCCGACGGACGACTGTGGAGGTGAACAGAGGTTCCGACGGACGACTGTGGAGGTGAACAGAGGTTCCGACGGACGACTGTGGAGGTGAACAGAGGTTCCGACGGACGACTGTGGAGGTGAACAGAGGTTCCGACGGACGACTGTGGAGGTGAACAGAGGTTCCGACGGACGACTGTGGAGGTGAACAGAGGTTCCGACGGACGACTGTGGAGGTGAACAGAGGTTCCGACGGACGACTGTGGAGGTGAACAGAGGTTCCGACGGACGACTGTGGAGGTGAACAGAGGTTCCGACGGACGACTGTGGAGGTGAACAAAGGTTCGACGGACGACTGTGGAGATGAACAGAGGTTCTGACGGACGACTGTGGAGATGAACAGAGGTTCTGACGGACGACTGTGGAGATGAACAGAGGTTCTGACGGACGACTGTGGAGATGAACAGAGGTTCGACGGACGACTGTGGAGATGAACAGAGGTTCTGACGGACGACTGTGGAGATGAACAGAGGTTCGACGGACGACTGTGGAGATGAACAGAGGTTCTGACGGACGACTGTGGAGATGAACAGAGGTTCCGACGGACGACTGTGGAGGTGAACAGAGGTTCGACGGACGACTGTGGAGATGAACAGAGGTTCTGACGGACGACTGTGGAGATGAACAGAGGTTCTGACGGACGACTGTGGAGATGAACAGAGGTTCCGATGGGCGACTGTGGAGGTGAACAGAGGTTCTGACGGACGACTGTGGAGATGAACAGAGGTTCTGACGGACGACTGTGGAGATGAACAGAGGTTCTGACGGACGACTGTGGAGATGAACAGAGGTTCTGACGGGCGACTGTGGAGGTGAACAGAGGTTCTGACGGACGACTGTGGAGGTGAACAGAGGTTCCGACGGACGACTGTGGAGATGAACAGAGGTTCTGACGGGCGACTGTGGAGGTGAACAGAGGTTCTGACGGACGACTGTGGAGATGAACAGAGGTTCCGACGGACGACTGTGGAGGTGAACAGAGGTTCCGACGGACGACTGTGGAGATGAACAGAGGTTCCGATGGGCGACTGTGGAGGTGAACAGAGGTTCCGATGGGCGACTGTGGAGATGAATAGAGGTTCTGACGGGCGACTGTGGAGGTGAACAGAGGTTCCGATGGGCGACTGTGGAGGTGAACAGAGGTTCCGATGGGCGACTGTGGAGGTGAACAGAGGTTCTGACGGGCGACTGTGGAGGTGAACAGAGGTTCTGACGGGCGACTGTGGAGGTGAACAGAGGTTCCGATGGGCGACTGTGGAGGTGAACAGAGGTTCCGATGGGCGACTGTGGAGATGAACAAAGGTTCCGATGGGCGACTGTGGAGGTGAACAGAGGTTCCGATGGGCGACTGTGGAGGTGAACAGAGGTTCCGATGGGCGACTGTGGAGATGAACAGAGGTTCCGATGGGCGACTGTGGAGATGAACAGAGGTTCTGACGGACGACTGTGGAGGTGAACAGAGGTTCTGACGGACGACTGTGGAGGTGAACAGAGGTTCCGATGGGCGACTGTGGAGGTGAACAGAGGTTCCGATGGGCGACCGTGGAGGTGAACAGAGGTTCTGACGGACGACTGTGGAGGTGAACAGAGGTTCCGATGGGCGACTGTGGAGATGAACATAGGTTCCGATGGGCGACTGTGGAGATGAACAGAGGTTCTGACGGACGACTGTGGAGGTGAACAGAGGTTCCGATGGGCGACTGTGGAGGTGAACAGAGGTTCCGATGGACGACTGTGGAGGTGAACAGAGGTTCTGACGGACGACTGTGGAGGTGAACAGAGGTTCTGACGGACGACTGTGGAGGTGAACAGAGGTTCTGACGGACGACTGTGGAGGTGAACAGAGGTTCTGATGGACGACTGTGGAGGTGAACAGAGGTTCCGATGGGCGACTGTGGAGGTGAACAGAGGTTCTGACGGACGACTGTGGAGGTGAACAGAGGTTCTGACGGACGACTGTGGAGGTGAACAGAGGTTCTGACGGACGACTGTGGAGGTGAACAGAGGTTCCGACGGACGACTGTGGAGGTGAACAGAGGTTCCGACGGACGACTGTGGAGGTGAACAGAGGTTCCGATGGGCGACTGTGGAGGTGAACAGAGGTTCTGACGGACGACTGTGGAGGTGAACAGAGGTTCCGATGGGCGACTGTGGAGATGAACAGAGGTTCTGACGGGCGACTGTGGAGGTGAACAGAGGTTCCGATGGGCGACTGTGGAGGTGAACAGAGGTTCCGATGGGCGACTGTGGAGGTGAACAGAGGTTCTGACGGGCGACTGTGGAGGTGAACAGAGGTTCTGACGGGCGACTGTGGAGGTGAACAGAGGTTCCGATGGGCGACTGTGGAGGTGAACAGAGGTTCCGATGGGCGACTGTGGAGATGAACAAAGGTTCCGATGGGCGACTGTGGAGGTGAACAGAGGTTCCGATGGGCGACTGTGGAGGTGAACAGAGGTTCCGATGGGCGACTGTGGAGATGAACAGAGGTTCTGACGGACGACTGTGGAGGTGAACAGAGGTTCTGACGGACGACTGTGGAGGTGAACAGAGGTTCCGATGGGCGACTGTGGAGGTGAACAGAGGTTCCGATGGGCGACCGTGGAGGTGAACAGAGGTTCTGACGGACGACTGTGGAGGTGAACAGAGGTTCCGATGGGCGACTGTGGAGATGAACATAGGTTCCGATGGGCGACTGTGGAGATGAACAGAGGTTCTGACGGACGACTGTGGAGGTGAACAGAGGTTCCGATGGGCGACTGTGGAGGTGAACAGATGTTCCGATGGACGACTGTGGAGGTGAACAGAGGTTCTGACGGACGACTGTGGAGGTGAACAGAGGTTCTGACGGACGACTGTGGAGGTAAACAGAGGTTCTGACGGACGACTGTGGAGGTGAACAGAGGTTCTGATGGACGACTGTGGAGGTGAACAGAGGTTCCGATGGGCGACTGTGGAGGTGAACAGAGGTTCTGATGGACGACTGTGGAGGTGAACAGAGGTTCTGACGGACGACTGTGGAGGTGAACAGAGGTTCTGACGGACGACTGTGGAGGTGAACAGAGGTTCCGACGGACGACTGTGGAGGTGAATAGAGGTTCCGATGGACGACTGTGGAGGTGAACAGAGGTTCCGATGGGCGACTGTGGAGGTGAACAGAGGTTCTGACGGACGACTGTGGAGGTGAACAGAGGTTCCGATGGGCGACTGTGGAGATGAACAGAGGTTCCGATGGGCGACTGTGGAGATGAACAGAGGTTCCGATGGGCGACTGTGGAGATGAACAGAGGTTCTGACGGACGACTGTGGAGGTGAACAGAGGTTCCGATGGGCGACTGTGGAGGTGAACAGAGGTTCCGATGGGCGACTGTGGAGATGAACAGAGGTTCCGATGGGCGACTGTGGAGATGAACAGAGGTTCCGATGGGCGACTGTGGAGATGAACAGATGTTCTGACGGACGACTGTGGAGGTGAACAGAGGTTCCGATGGACGACTGTGGAGATGAACAGAGGTTCCGATGGGCGACTGTGGAGGTGAACAGAGGTTCTGACGGGCGACTGTGGAGGTGAACAGAGGTTCCGATGGGCGACTGTGGAGGTGAACAGAGGTTCTGACGGGCGACTGTGGAGGTGAACAGAGGCTCTGACGGGCGACTGTGGAGGTGAACAGAGGTTCTGACGGACGACTGTAGAGGTGAACAGAGGTTCTGACGGACGACTGTGGAGGTGAACAGAGGTTCCGATGGACGACTGTGGAGGTGAACAGAGGTTCCGATGGGCGACTGTGGAGGTGAACAGAGGTTCTGACGGACGACTGTGGAGGTGAACAGAGGTTCCGATGGGCGACTGTGGAGATGAACAGAGGTTCCGATGGGCGACTGTGGAGATGAACAGAGGTTCTGACGGACGACTGTGGAGGTGAACAGAGGTTCCGATGGGCGACTGTGGAGGTGAACAGAGGTTCCGATGGGCGACTGTGGAAATGAACAGAGGTTCCGATGGGCGACTGTGGAGATGAACAGAGGTTCCGATGGGCGACTGTGGAGATGAACAGAGGTTCTGACGGACGACTGTGGAGGTGAACAGAGGTTCCGATGGACGACTGTGGAGATGAACAGAGGTTCCGATGGGCGACTGTGGAGGTGAACAGAGGTTCTGACGGGCGACTGTGGAGGTGAACAGAGGTTCCGATGGGCGACTGTGGAGGTGAACAGAGGTTCTGACGGGCGACTGTGGAGATGAACAGAGGTTCTGACGGGCGACTGTGGAGGTGAACAGAGGCTCTGACGGGCGACTGTGGAGGTGAACAGAGGTTCCGATGGGCGACTGTGGAGGTGAACAGAGGTTCTGACGGGCGACTGTGGAGATGAACAGAGGTTCTGACGGACGACTGTGGAGGTGAACAGAGGTTCCGATGGGCGACTGTGGAGGTGAACAGAGGTTCCGATGGGCGACTGTGGAGATGAACAGAGGTTCTGATGGGCGACTGTGGAGATGAACAGAGGTTCCGATGGGCGACTGTGGAGATGAACAGAGGTTCTGACGGACGACTGTGGAGGTGAACAGAGGTTCCGATGGGCGACTGTGGAGGTGAACAGAGGTTCTGACGGACGACTGTGGAGGTGAACAGAGGTTCCGATGGACGACTGTGGAGATGAACAGAGGTTCCGATGGGTGACTGTGAAGATGAACAGAGGTTCTGACGGACGACTGTTGAGGGGAAAGAGGTTCTGACGGACGACTGTTGAGGGGAACAGAGGTTCTGACGGACGACTGTTGAGGGGAACAGAGGTTCTGACGGACGACTGTTGAGGGGAACAGAGGTTCTGACGGACGACTGTTGAGGTGAACAGAGGTTCCGACGGACGACTGTTGAGGGGAACAGAGGTTCCGACTGTTGACTGTGGAGATGAACAGTTGTTCCGCCTGACGACTGTGGAGATGAAAAGAGGTTCCGACTGGCGACTGTGGAGATGAACAGAGGTTCCGACTGGCGACTGTGGAGATGAACAGAGTTTCGACTGGCGACTGTGGAGATGAACAGAGGTTCCGACGGGCGACTATGGAGGTGAAAGGAAGGAGCTGTCAAGTTAAGAGGTTACCATCAGATCCGAAGACAAGAGAGCGATAATGGAAGGTTTCATATCGAGAGAAGTAGATATGGTGCAAACTTTGTTTTTAATATTCATGTAGCCAACTTTGTACTTAGAATTTATGTAGCCAACATTGTGTTTAGTATTTATGTAGCCAACATTGTGTTTAGGATTCATGTAGTCAACATTGTGTTTAGGATTCATGTAGTCAACATTGTGTTTAGTATTTATGTAGCCAACATTGTGTTTAGGATTCATGTAGCCAACATTGTGTTTAGTATTTATGTAGCCAACATTGTGTTTAGTATTTATGTAGCCAACATTGTGTTTAGTATTTATGTAGTCAACATTGTGTTTAGTATTTATGTAGTTAACATTGTGTTTATATGGCGAGCTAAAACACGGAAAACGACAAATCAGCGGACCTAAACTACGATATAGAGATATCTGCAAATCATCTCTGATAGACTTCTCCATCTGTGAAAACGACTGGCAACATCTGGCAAGTGATCGCACATCATGGAGAGCATGTATAAGGAACGGTATAACAACATTTGAGACTGTGCTAAGACAGGACTTAGAAGAGAAGAGACTCATGAAAAAGGATGGTAAACCCTGTGGACCAGCGAGCCTGACCTGTTCATTATGTGACCGCGTGTGTTTGTCAAACATTGGTAGAATTAGCCACGAGAGAAGCTGTTCGGCAAAAACAATACCTCAAAAAAATACGCAATAGCCTCCACTAGACCGTCTGACAAGACGAAAAGGGCCATATATATATATATATATATATATATATATATATATATATATCGTGTTTAGTATTTATCTAGTCAACATTGTGTTTAGTATTTATGTAGCCAACATTGTGTTTAGGATTCATGTAGTCAACACTGTGTTTAGTATTTATGTAGCCAACATTGTGTTTAGGATTCATGTAGTCAACATTGTGATTAGTATTTATGTAGCCAACATTGTGTTTAGGATTCATGTAGCCAACATTGTGTTTAGTATTTATGTAGCCAACATTGTGCTTAGTATTTATGTATCCAACATTGTGCTTAGTATTTATGTAGCCAACATTGTGTTTAGTATTTATGTAGCCAACATTGTGTTTAGGATTCATGTAGTCAACATTGTGCTTAGTATTTATGTAGCCAACATTGTGTTTAGTATTTATGTAGCCAACATTGTGTTTAGTATTCATGTAGCCAACATTGTATTTAGTATTTATGTAGTCAACATTGTGTTTAAGATTCATATAGCCAACATTGTGTTTAGTATTTATGTAGTCAACATTGTGTTTAAGATTCATATAGCCAACATTGTGTTTAGTATTTATGTAGTCATCATTGTGTTTAAGATTCATAAAACTTTGTTTTTAATATTCATGTAGCCAACATTGTGCTTATTATTCATGTGGCCAACATTGTGTTTAGGATTCATGTAGTCAACATTGTGCTTAGTATTTATGTAGCCAACATTGTGTTTAGTATTTATGTAGCCAACATTGTGTTTAGTATTCATGTAGCCAACATTGTATTTAGTATTTATGTAGTCAACATTGTGTTTAAGATTCATATAGCCAACATTGTGTTTAGTATTTATGTAGTCAACATTGTGTTTAAGATTCATATAGCCAACATTGTGTTTAGTATTTATGTAGTCATCATTGTGTTTAAGATTCATAAAACTTTGTTTTTAATATTCATGTAGCCAACATTGTGCTTATTATTCATGTGGCCAACATTGTGTTTAGGATTCATGTAGCCAACATTGTGCTTAGTATTTATGTAGCCAACATTGTGTTTAGGATTCATGTAGCCAACATTGTGTTTAGGATTCATGTAGCCAACATTGTGTTTAGGATTCATGTAGCCAACTTTGTGTTTAGGATTAATGTAGCCAACATTGTGTTTAGGATTCATGTAGCCAACATTGTGTTTAGGATTCATGTAGCCTACATTGTGCTTGATGTGAGTTTAGTGAGAAATGACTTTAGTTAGCAACGCCATAGAAATGTCATCAGTAAAAGCAGTAGTGGTTATGTTGTGTGAGACAGACTTCATTACTGAAGAGATGAGCCTAGCCCAGTGAAGAGATGAGCCTAGCCCAGTGAAGAGATGAGCCTAGCCCAGTGAAGAGATGAGCCTAGTCCAGTGAAGAGATGAGCCTAGCCCAGTGAAGAGATGAGCCTAGCCCAGTGAAGAGAGACAGAGAAGAGAAGCTTCAACGCTGTGAGATATCTGTAGAATTACACTTGTATCCCGTTGTAAGTGTTGGCAATGCTATATTAAATATATGCTAACAAACTCTGTCTCATGTCGTACAGTATGGATGAATGGAATCAGAGTGTGAGAATTAATCGATGAGTCCACAACAACTGGTATTCTCCATCAGGTATAATAACACATGCCACCCACTAGATCATTCAAGGCAGATCAGTCACGTGCCAATGGTCATACAGCAAAACAATAGCAATAGGGAGAACCATGTACAACTACCAGGGCGAGTTCTGTATGGACAGCTCATTGTATGAAAGCTGCCTCATATAAGGCCTGTAACATTGAGGCTGTGTAGTGTCCAGCGTAGAGATAAATGCCTGATAGGCGATACAACGAATCAAATAAATAGAGAATAGATGAAAATATAAACAAAATCATCCAAGTTGCTCTTACAATTTGTCTCCGCAGGAAAAGAGTTAAAAGTCCAAGGGACATTCTGGAACTGCCAGGCTTTGAAGAGAATTCTAATTTTGAATAAGTGAAGAACTAAAGAAACAGGCAGTAATAATTCCCGCCAGCTGGATACATCCAGACACAACAAAGTCGTTGGTCAAGGGATAAAATAGAAATATCAAAATAAGACATCACAGGCTTTCAAGAAATGCCACGTGAACACCAGACCCAAGGGTCGACCACGAAAAGATGGATTGATGGAATATTAGAAACATTAGGATAACATGACAGCAGGAGAGACCAAGAGAAGAGCAAAAGATGGATTGATGGAATATATGAAAAACTAGGAAAAATAGCAACAGAAGCAAAACTTTATCGCTCCTCGACGCTGCAAGGCAAATGAGGAATGGAGGAAGAATAAGAGTTGGCCATCTATTGACGAGCAGAATAATTCTGGAAAGTTTTAGAAGTGGCGCAACTCTTGATCGACACGATGGTGCATGAGTAAGTCGTAGATAGGGGAGGGAACAGGCAAATAATTGCAATGCTGCGGTAAAGCTGGTAGCAAAGAGCCAGTGGTAGGGTGTGCTAAACACTCCAAAGTATGATGACAGCTTTACAAGGAAGGAACACAACACAATACTGACGTTTCGGCCTGTGGCCTTCTTCAGAATACAAGGACACCGACAACAAACGGTGAAGCACAATTATCTATAACTACATGTTAGATGATCAAGTGGAGGGTTAGGAAAGTAGGATGTAGAAATAAGAAAGGAGAGAGTAATGAATACTACATGAGGAGAGGTAGGATGGGCGTCAAGATATATAAAATGGAAAACGAGAAAGAGAAAAATAAAAATATATCATAAAATGCACTTAGCTTCGAGCAGCAAGTCGGTCCTCCATGCTGAAACAAGTCAGAATGACTAGGAGCATTAAAAGAGGCCCAAAAGAGAATGCTCAGAGGGGCGAACCATGTCATAAATCACTCGAACACTGCAGGTGAGAGATCCCGCGAGAGGTAAAAGAAGGAGTGAAAGAAAAGACCAAGTAGTGAACTGGGAGATGGGTGAGAGAGATATAATAGGCTCTACAGAATGGAAGGCCTAGAACTGGAAGAGTAGAGAGGTAGGTCAGCGATGGCAGGGAGTGAGTACCGGAGGAAGAGATGATGAGAGGAAGAATAAGGAAACCGGTATACGTCAAGTAGGTAGGGAGAATAGCGGTAGAGTGATAGAGGGGTGGTCCGGAGGAAGTAAGAGATAAAGTAAGTCGTAGATAAACGTAGATACCGGCTGATCAAATGTCCTACATCTGGTGCTACGTGATGGTGCATGAGTAAGTCGTAGAGGGACGTAGATACCAACTGATCAAATGTCCTACATCAGGTGCTGCGTGATGGTGCATGAGTAAGTCGTAGATACCGACTGATCAAATGTCCTACATCAGGTGCTGCGTGATGGTGCATGAGTAAGTCGTAGATACCGACTGATCATATGTCCTACATCTGGTGCTGTGTGATGGTGCATGAGTAAGTCGTAGATACCGACTGATCAAATGTCCTACATCTGGTGCTGCGTGATGGTGCATGAGTAAGTCGTAGATACTGACTGATCAAATGTCCTACATCTGGTGCTAAGTGATGGTGCATGAGTAAGTCGTAGATACCAACTGATCAAATGTCCTACATCTGGTGCTACGTGATGGTGCATGAGTAAGTCGTAGATACCAACTGATCAAATGTCCTACATCTGGTGCTACGTGATGGTGCATGAGTAAGTCGTAGATACCAACTGATCAAATGTCCTACATCTGGTGCTAAGTGATGGTGCATGAGTAAGTCGTAGATACCGACTGATCAAATGTCCTACATCTGGTGCTAAGTGATGGTGCATGAGTAAGTCGTAGATACCAACTGATCAAATGTCCTACATCTGGTGCTACGTGATGGTGCATGAGTAAGTCGTAGATACCGACTGATCAAATGTCCTACATCTGGTGCTGCGTGATGGTGCATGAGTAAGTCGTAGAGGGACGTAGATACCGACTGATCAAATGTCCTACATCTGGTACTACGCAATGGGTGAGTTCTATTTAATGAGTTCTTTCTGGGCTGTACTGTTGGCGATTAGTTCTGCATTACAGTGTTTGGTTTGTAACGTTTCACATGAACAGATATCCGACTAAACGTTATATTGGAAGGAAAGGTACAATGTCGATGAGGCAGTCCAAGATTCAAGTGGTCTGATAACATCAAAATGTGGACAGGTGAACCTATGACAACGTGCATTATCAAGACAAGAGAAACATGTTTACGGGCATTTACAGAACACTCGGCAAGAAGAAAAGTCAAAGAAGACAGTTGTGCATACATTATGATCACGAGTAACTTGACGATGGAGGTAATGGCAGCGACCAGGGCATTCATCTGGTTAGAGTCACAAGACTACACCCACGCCTGCATACTGAGATATTCGATGAGCATGATAAGAAAAGTGGAGGCAGGCTCTGTACGTATGCAATGGGTAGAGTCATTGCAGAAGTCAAAAATACGTAAGGTCAGCTTAGTCTACATCCCTGGACAAGCGGGAGTACGGGGAAATGAAAGAGCGGACAGGTTGGCTAGCTGCGCTGAGGAGGGTCAACCAATGCCCTCCGGGAAGTGGGAAGGACACATGACTTCGACAACCATGAGCCCACGTCACTCCTTCGGATGAAAAAGATGGGACTTAAGATTGGCACAGCTTATCAACCAACACAAAACTGGAGTCGCTGGCCAACCTTCGACATCGAGACGGCACTCAATGAATGATGCTCCATGGCAGCCTAACTTCGATGTGGAGATGGTACCCAATGAATGGCGCTCCATGGTAACCAACCTTCGATGTGGAGACGGCAATAAAAAGATGAATGGCGCTCCATGGTAGCCAACCTTCGATGTGGAGACGGCAATAAAAAGATGAATGGCGCTCCATGGTAGTCAACCTTCGATTTGGAGACAGCAATAAAAAGATGAATGACGCTCCATGGTAGTCAACCTTCGATGTGGAGACGGCAATAAAAAGATGAATGGCGCTCCATGGTAGCCAACCTTCGATGTGGAGACGGCAATAAAAAGATGAATGACGCTCCATGGTAGTCAACCTTCGATTTGGAGACGGCAACCAAAGAATGAATGACGCTCCATGGTAGCCAACCTTCGATGTGGAGACGTCACCCAAAGAATGAATGACGCTCTATGGTAGCCAACCTTCGATGTGGAGACGGCAACCAAAGAATGAATGACGCTCTATGGTAGCCAACCTTCGATGTGGAGATGTCACCCAAAGAATGAATGACGCTCCATGATAGCCAACCTTAGATGTGTAGACGGCACCCAATGAATGACACTCTATGGTAGCCAACCTTAGATGTAGAGAAGGAACCCAATGAATGATGCTCCATGGTAGTCAACCTTCGATGTGGAGACCGCACCCAATGAATGACGCTCCATGGTAGCCAACCTTCGATGTGGAGACGGCAATCAATGAATGACGTTCTATGGTAGCCAACCTTCGATGTGGAGACGGCAACCAAAGAATGAATGACGCTCTATGGTAGCCAACCTTCGATGTGGAGATGTCACCCAAAGAATGAATGACGCTCCATGATAACCAACCTTAGATGTGTAGACGGCACCCAATGAATGACACTCTATGGTAGGCAACCTTAGATGTAGAGAAGGAACCCAATGAATGACGCTCCATGGTAGTCAACCTTCGATGTGGAGACGGCACCCAATGAATGACGCTCCATGGTAGCCAACCTTCGATGTGGAGACGGCAATCAATGAATGACGTTCTATGGTAGCCAACCTTCGATGTGGAGATGGCACCCAATGAATGACGCTCTATGTTAGCCAACATTCGATGTGGAGACGGCACCCAGTGAAGTATTGTGAAGGTGATACCTTAGTACATGAAACAATAAAAGAAGTACTGTGATGTTTTAGTACATCAAAAAGTAAAAGAAATACTGTGATGGTTTAGCGTATGAAAATGTAGCAGAAGTACTGTGATGGTTTAGTACATGAAAAAGTAAAAGAAGTACTGTGATGGTTTAGTACATGAAAAAGTAAAAGAAGTACTGTAATGGTTTAGTACATGGAAAAGTAAAAGTACTGTGATGGTTTAGCCCATGAAAAGTAAGAGAAGTATTGTGATTGTTTAGTCTATGAGAAAGTAAGAAAAGTACTGTGATGGTTTAGTCCATGAGAAAGTAAAAGATGTACTGTGATGGTTTAGTCCATGAGAAAATAAAAGAAGTAATGTGGGTTTAGTACATGAAAAAAATAAAAGAAGTACTTTGGGTTTAGTACATGAAAATATAAAAGAAGTACTGTAATGGTTTAGTACATGAAAAAGTAAAAGAATTACTGTGATTTTTAGTACATGAAAAAGTAAAAGAAGTACTGCGATGTTTTAGTACATGAAAAAGTAAAATAAGTACTGTTATGGTCTAGTACATGAAAAGTAAAAGTACTGTGATGGTTTAGTACATGAAAAAGTAAAAGAAGTAATGTGCTGTTTTAGTACATGATAAAGTAAGAGAAGTACTGTGATGCTTTATTTCATTAGAAAGTAAGAGAAGTACTGTGATGCTTTATTTCATTAGAAAGTAAGAGAAGTACTGTGATGCTTTATTTCATTAGAAAGTAAGAGAAGTACTGTGATGCTTTATTTCATTAGAAAGTAAGAGAAGTACTGTGATGCTTTATTTTATTAGAAAGTAAAAGAAGTACTGTGATGCTTTATTTCATTAGAAAGTAAGAGAAGAACTGTGAATTTTTAGTCCATTAGAAAGTAAGAGAAGTACTGTGATGCTTTATTTCATTAGAAAGTAAGAGAAGTACTGTGATGGTTTAGTCCATTAGAAAGTAAGAAAAGTACTGTGATGGTTTAGTCCATTAGAAAGTAAGAGAAGTACTGTGATGGTTTAGTCCATTAGAAAGTAAGAGAAGTACTGTGATGGTTTAGTTCATTAGAAAGTAAGAGAAGTACTGTGATGCTTTAGTCCATTAGAAAGTAAGAGAAGTACTGTGATGCTTTATTTCATTAGAAAGTAAGAGAAGTACTGTGATGGTTTAGTCTATGAGAAAGTAAGAGAAGTACTGTGATGCTTTAGTCCATGAGAAAGTAAGAGAAGTACTGTGATGTTTTAGTCCATGAGAAAGTAAGAGGAGTACTGTGATATTTTAGTACATCAAAAAGTAAAAGGAGTACTGTGAGTTTGGTACATTAAAAGTAAAAGAAGTACTGTGAGTTTGGTACATTAAAAGTAAAAGAAGTACTGTGAGTTTGGTACATTAAAAGTAAAAGAAGTACTGTGAGTTTGGTACATTAAAAGTAAAAGAAGTACTGTGAGTTTGGTACATTAAAAGTAAAAGAAGTACTGTGAGTTTGGTACATTAAAAGTAAAAGAAGTACTGTGAGTTTGGTACATTAAAAGTAAAAGAAGTACTGTGAGTTTGGTACATTAAAAGTAAAAGAAGTACTGTGAGTTTGGTACATTAAAAGTAAAAGAAGTACTGTGAGTTTGGTACATTAAAAGTAAAAGAAGTACTGTGAGTTTGGTACATTAAAAGTAAAAGAAGTACTGTGAGTTTGGTACATTAAAAGTAAAAGAAGTACTGTGAGTTTGGTACATTAAAAGTAAAAGAAGTACTGTGAGTTTGGTACATTAAAAGTAAAAGAAGTACTGTGAGTTTGGTACATTAAAAGTAAAAGAAGTACTGTGAGTTTGGTACATTAAAAGTAAAAGAAGTACTGTGAGTTTGGTACATTAAAAGTAAAAAAAGTACTGTTAATGATATACGCCTGTAATAGTTAACATCCCTGATATGGGGGTAATGGCAAAAATGGGGGTGAGAAGAAAAGAGGGATCCTGCATAGAACTTCAAGGCTATGGCAGTTCTAGGATTATGGTAAATCAGAGGCAGGTTCACTGTGGTGTAAATTGGTAGAGCCCAGCAAGTATATAGTTAGATAACAGAATCCCCAAAAGTGGACTGTGATCCTGTGTTTAAATTTAAGTGAAATTAGTAATAGGAAGCAATAGGTTATAATAGTATACCGGCCTGAATGGCCTTTCAAAGGTATATTCAATGGAGACAAGAAAAGTGTGGACTACAGGCGAGATTAGCGATGGTAGAGAAAGGCTCATAGATAGGTTTAAGGGCGAAGGGTCAAGGTAAGAGGGATCTGGAAGGTTCTCGAAGCAGTGACGTATGGGATTGGCAAGTTTGGAGACAAAAGAGAGTAGAGGGGCGTAGATGATTGGTTACGTAAAGGAGCATGGGATAGTAAGTAAAGGGGAGGTATATAAACCTAGGACGAGAGAAATCTCTCTCTCTGGTGACCACATTACTGTTATGAAAGTTGTTATTTGGTTATGGAAGGCCCCGGTATCACTGCAAATGAATTAAAATCCATAATTGCTCAACCGCCTCTGCCAGCGGAATCATCTGAATTAATATATCATCTCCCAAACAAAGAAAGGTAACTGTAGTCCCCATCGTAGCAGTCTCAGCACATGCCAAAAGACATAAGACGAAACCGCGCAGAAAGTGAACACAGCCAACTGTTCCCTGTCATACGATATCATCATTCATTGTAAACAATTAGAATATCGAAACATGATCAAAATGGATGAGACATACAGCTCATGGTGTGCACAGAGCACTTAACTCAGTAGCTCCTGCAACAAGCCGGACTTGGAATATGAGGAAACTGCAACAAGGAACACTTTTCATGCACAGCCTTCAATTGTTCCCGCCGCCTGTCTACCATATACTGGAAGTGCACGTCCTCTTGAAAATGATGATCGCAGTATTTCTTAAAAATGCATAGCATATTACACTACATAATTTGATGTCTTTGATTAAAAATATTAAAGAATAGAAACCGGAAGATGTATGCTTGAGCTAGGCTGATAGCAGACATGACTGATAAAGCCTAGTGGACTATCAGGCTATAGATGTGTCTGTCAAACTTGTTGAACTATCAGGTTATAGATGTGTCTGTCAAACTTGTTGTACTATCAGGTTATAAATGTGTCTGTCAAACTTGCTGAACTATCAGGTTATAGATGTGTCTGTCAAACTTTTTGAACTATCAGGTTATAGATGTGTCTGCCAAACTTGTTGAACTATCAGGTTATAGATGTGTCTGCCAAACTTGTTGAACTATCAGCTTATAGATCTGTCTGTCAAACTTGCTGAACTATCAGGTTATAGATGTGTCTGTCAAACTTGTTGAACTATCAGGTTATAGATGTGTCTGTCAAACTGGCTGAACTATCAGGTTATAGATGTGTCTGTCAAACTTGCTGAACTATCAGGTTATAGATGTGTCTGTCAAACGTGCTGAACTATCAGGTTATAGATGTGTCTGTCAAACTTGTTGAACTATCAGGTTATAGATGTGTCTGTCAAACTTGCTGAACTATCAGGTTATAGATGTGTCTGTCAAACGTGCTGAACTATCAGGTTATAGATGTGTCTGTCAAACTGGCTGAACTATCAGGTTATAGATGTGTCTGTCAAACTTGTTGAACTATCAGGTTATAGATGTGTCTGTCAAACTTGTTGAACTATCAGGTTATAGATGTGTCTGTCAAACTTGTTGAACTATCAGGTTATAGATGTGTCTGTCAAACGTGCTGAACTATCAGGTTATAGATGTGTCTGCCAAACTTGTTGAACTATCAGGTTATAGATGTGTCTGTCAAACTTGCTGAACTATCAGGTTATAGATGTGTCTGTCAAACGTGCTGAACTATCAGGTTATAGATGTGTCTGTCAAACTTGCTGAACTATCAGGTTATAGATGTGTCTGTCAAACGTGCTGAACTATCAACCTGGAGATGTATGTCAAGGTTGTTGTGCTCTCAGGATGGAGATGGTCATGCATGATCATCTATCATACTGGATATGTGTCTGTCATACTTAATGAGCAGTCATACTAGAGATATGTCTGTCAGATTTGTGAGTTATCACACTGGAGATGTGTCTGTCAATTGTTTGATAAAGCTATTACTATTGTACTGGAGACGTATCTGTCATGTGTGATAAGCTACAACACTGGAGATGTCTGCCATGTGTGATAGGTTGTTGTACTGGAGAAATATCTGTCATGTGTGATAAGCTGTTGTACTGGAGATGAGTCTGTCATGTGTGATAAGCTATTGTACTGGAGATGTGTCTGTCATGTGTGACAAGTTGTTGTACTGGAGATGTGTCTGTCATGTGTGACAAGTTGTTGTACTGGAGATGTGTCTGTCATGTGTGATAAGCTATTGTACTGGAGATGTGTCTGTCATGTGTGATAAGCTATTGTACTGGAGATGTGTCTGTCATGTGTGACAAGTTGTTGTACTGGAGATGTGTCTGTCATGTGTGATAAGCTGTTGTACTGGAGATGAGTCTGTCATGTGTGATAAGCTATTGTACTGGAGATGTGTCTGTCATGTGTGACAAGTTGTTGTACTGGAGATGTGTCTGTCATGTGTGATAAGCTGTTGTACTGGAGATGTGTCTGTCATGTGTGATTAAGCTGTTGTACTGGAGATGTGTCTGTCATGTGTGATAAGCTATTGTACTGGAGATGTGTCTGTCATGTGTGATAAGCTGTTGTACTGGAGATGTGTCTGTCATGTGTGATAAGCTATTGTACTGGAGATGTGTCTGTCATGTGTGATAAGCTGTTGTACTGGAGATGTGTCTGTCATGTGTGATAAGCTATTGTACTGGAGCTGTGTCTGTCATGTGTGATAAGTTGTTGTACTGGAGATGTGTCTGTCATGTGTGATAAGCTGTTGTACTGGAGATGTGTCTGTCATGTGTGATAAGCTATTGTACTGGAGATGTGTCTGTCATGTGTGATAAGCTGTTGTACTGGAGGTGTGTCTGTCATGTGTGATAAGCTGTTGTACTGGAGGTGTGTCTGTCATGTGTGATAAGCTATTGTACTGAAGATGTGTCTGTTATATTTAATGATCTATCATACTGGAGGCATGTCTGTTATATTTAATGATCTATCATACTGGAGACATGTCTGTCAGACTTTGTGAGCTATCATACTGGAGATGTATCTGCCATACTTAATGAGCTATTATACTGTTGATGTGTCTGTCATGCTTAATGAGTTGTCATACTGGTTATGTATCTGCTATACTTAATGAGCTATCATACTGGAGAAATGTCTGTCAAACTTTGTGAGCTGTCAAATTGGAAACATGCCTGTCAGACTTTGTGAGCTGTCACACTGGAGAAATGTCTGTCAGACTTTGTGAGCTGTCACACTGGAGAAATGTCTGTCAGACTTTGTGAGCTGTCACACTCGAGAAATGTCTGTCAGAATTTGTGAGCTGTCACACTCGAGAAATGTCTGTCAGACTTTGTGAGCTGTCAAATTGGAAACATGCCTGTCAGACTTTGTGAGCTGTCACACTGGAGAAATGTCTGTCAGACTTTGTGAGCTGTCACACTGGAGAAATGTCTGTCAGACTTTGTGAGCTGTCACACTCGAGAAATGTCTGTCAGAATTTGTGAGCTGTCACATTGGTAATATGTCTGTCAGACTTTGTGAGCTGTCACACTGGAGAAATGTCTGTCAGACTTTGTGAGCTGTCACACTCGAGAAATGTCTGTCAGACTTTGTGAGCTGTCACACTCGAGAAATGTCTGTCAGACTTTGTGAGCTGTCACACTCGAGAAATGTCTGTCAGACTTTGTGAGCTGTCACACTCGAGAAATGTCTGTCAGACTTTGTGAGCTGTCACACTCGAGAAATGTCTGTCAGACTTTGTGAGCTGTCACATTGGTAATATGTCTGTCAGACTTTGTGAGCTGTCACACTCGAGAAATGTCTGTCAGACTTTGTGAGCTGTCACACTCGAGAAATGTCTGTCAGACTTTGTGAGCTGTCACACTCGAGAAATGTCTGTCAGACTTTGTGAGCTGTCACACTCGAGAAATGTCTGTCAGACTTTGTGAGCTGTCACATTGGTAATATGTCTGTCAGACTTTGTGAGCTGTCACACTGGAGAAATGTCTGTCAGACTTTGTGAGCTGTCACACTCGAGAAATGTCTGTCAGACTTTGTGAGCTGTCACACTCGAGAAATGTCTGTCAGACTTTGTGAGCTGTCACATTGGTAATATGTCTGTCAGACTTTGTGAGCTGTCACACTGGAGAAATGTCTGTCAAACTTTGTGAGCTGTCACACTCGAGAAATGTCTGTCAGACTTTGTGAGCTGTCACATTGGTAATATGTCTGTCAGACTTTGTGAGCTGTCACACTGGAGAAATGTCTGTCAGACTTTGTGAGCTGTCACACTGGAGACATGTCTGTCAGGCTTTCTGAGCTATCAGGATATTAACATGTCTGTCAGGTGAGCTATTCAACAGAATGTTTATTTTATCAACCTGAAAAGACATAAGACTAAGAATTAATGGACTACACAGCTGGAGACTCATAAAACCAGAAATATAAATAAATGACTGTGGATAAAGTGACAGTTCTAAGAGCTGCCTGCTACAGAACATGAGCTCACATTTAGGGTTGAAATATTGTGAAAGCAGATGATTTTTTTTATTCTCCGGCTTGGTATATAACCGTTGATCAGAGGTTTAACAAGCCGCTATCGTAAAAATGATGTTGTTAATGAAACGTAGAACTGATACAGAATGTGTAAATTAGCAGTAGATAGTAGTGATAGTTTTTTTCGGCCCTAAAACAACAACAATAATAGGATTCTGGAATGTGCGAACAATGGCCGCTCCGACGAAACATGCACAGGTCACGAGCGAGATGGACAGATACGACCTAGATATTTTAGGATTAAGCGAAATGCGCTGGCTTGGAACAGGTAGGAGATCTATTGATAATAAAATAGTAGTTTTTTTCTGGAAGGGAAGATGGAAAACACCGCGAAGGAGTAGGCATAATGATGACAGACATAGCTGCAAGAAATTTATTAGAATGGGAACCGGTAAATAGCCGTCTGATACGAACACGCTACAAAACAAAACATGGAAGACTTTCAATTATTCAATGTTATGTGCCTACTAACGAAGCTGATGATGAAGTTAAGGATGATTTTTATAACCAACTGCAACAACTTATAAACAAAATACCAAAACACGATCTTTTAATTGTAATGGGAGATTTCAACGCCAAAGTGGGACAAGATAACGCAGGAGTGGAACATGTGATGGGGAGAGAAGGCTGTGATACTACAAGTCAGAATGGAGAAAGATTAATAGAATTATGTTTAATAGAAAATTTAGTTATAGGTGGGACATTATTTCCACACAAAAATATTCACAAAACAACATGGATATTTCCTGATGATAGAACCTCAAATCAAATTGACCACCTATGTATTAAACAACAATTCAGATCATCATTAATAGATGTAAGAGCATACACAGGTGCTGATGTTAATAGTGACCACAACCTGTGCATTGGGAAAATAAGATTAAAATTTAGAAACCAACAGAAGAGGTCAATTACACATAAAATTGATAGTCATAAACTGAAAGATGAAGCCATAAAGGAAAAGTTTAACATAGAGCTAAGTAATTGTTATACAGTACTCGGTGAAATAGACTTAGATATAAATTAAATGTGGGACTCACAGAGCAAAATACTAATGACAGCAGCAGAAGCAAGTGCTGGACTGAAGAAAATGGAAAAACGAGCTTGGATCTCAGACACCACGTGGAAATACATCAAAGAAAGAAGAGAAGCGAAGAGAGCCATGACTAATGTAAAGACAGATCTTGGAAAGGTTCTGGCAAAAGCAACATACAAAGAATTAGACAACAAAGTGAAAAGTTCAGCAAGAAGAGATACAAGAGCTTATATAGACAATTTGGCAGAGAAAGCAGAGACAGCTGCAATTACAGGAGACAGCAGAACTCTTTATACTGTACAAAAGATGCTGACAAACACCTATACATCCAGTGGAACACCAATTCTAGACAAATCTGGATTAATGCTAACAACAAGCGCAGACATAAAAGCTCGTTGGGCGGAACACTTCAAAGAAATTCTTAACCGTCCACTACCCCACAGTTTAATAGATTTTGAAGCTGAAACACCAGCAGCAGAATTAGATGTAAATTTAGATGACTTCACCTTGAGTGAAATAGAAACCACCTTAAAGCTTATGACCAATAACAAGGCTGCTGGAGAGGATAAGTTAACAGCTGAGATCCTCAAGGCAATTGATAGCCATAATCTAATACATCTCCAAAAAATGTTCAACATCATTTGGAAAACAGAGAAGACGCCTCATAAATGGAAAAAAGGAATCATTGTTAAGATCCCAAAAAAGGGCAATCTTAGAGATTGTAACAACTGGAGAGGCGTGACACTTTTGTCAGTTGCCTCAAAGTTATTCTGCAAAATTATCCTAAATAGAATAAAGGATTCAATAGATATACAGTAATGCGTGAAGAACAGGCTGGGTTTAGAAAAGGGAGAAGCTGTCTTGACCACATTTTCACTCTACGACTTATATTGGAGGAACACATTGAAAAGCAAAAACCTTTTGTACTTAACTTCATCGACTTCAAAAAAGCATTTTATAGTATTCATAGAGATTCTTTGTGGAAAATTCTGAAGCAATATGGCTTACCATCAAAAATCATAAATATTATCAAAGACATGTATGATGGTTACACATGTGCAGTTCGAACAGAGGAAGGACTGAGCGAATGTTTCCCAATAGAAACTGGGGTTAAACAAGGATGTATTTTATCGCCCTTGTTATTTGGAATTGTTATGGACTTCATAATGAAGAAATGCTGCACTGGTAATAAAGGCATCGAATGGATACAAGGAGACCATTTAGAGGACCTCGACTTTGCTGATGACATAGTTCTCATCAGCAGTCAGATAAAAACGATGCAGGAAAACACAAATGAACTATCATCAATAGCCAGCAAAATTGGGCTTGAGATCAATCATGAAAAGACTAAAGTCATGAAAAGTTTAATTCCAACAGGTGACAAAATATACATGGAAAACAAACCAGTAGAAGAGATCGATCACTTTATCTATCTTGGAAGTCACATTGATCGATAAGGGGATACGAGTAAAGAAATTATAATCAGAATAGCTAAAGCAGCAATGTCTTTCAGAAGCCTTGAAAAGTTGTGGAAATCAAAACTCATCAGCACAAACACAAAACTTAGGCTATTCAAATCAAATGCACTATCAACCCTTACGTATGCGTGTGAAAGCTGGAAAACAACAAGAGATATAGAAACAAAGTTGAACGCATTTGAAAATAAATGTCTAAGGAAAATACTTGGTATAGCATGGAACAAATTCAAAACAAACGAGGAAATTAGAGAAATCGCCAATCAACCACTAATATCTTCAGTAATAAAGAAAAGACGATGGTCATATGTTGGACATGTGATGAGAAGAGATAATAACTGAATAGCAAAGCAAGCCCTCATATGGGAAACAACAGGTAAAAGAAAAGAGGAAGACCCAGGGAGACACTGAGAAGAACATTGATGAGAGAGGCAAGAGCAGCAGGAATCAGCTCCCTCAATGAGATAGAACTGCTTGCACAGAACAGAGACAGATGGCGAGATTTGATAAAATATCTTTATAAGAAAACTGCTAGAACAAAAAATTCATATAGGAGAAGGTGTATCTTGGTCTACGCCCTATGGGCCGGTTACGGCTCGAAAGGTCAATAGATAGATAGAGATGATTTTGAAATATTGTGAAAGGAGATGATTTTGAGATATTGTGAAAGGAGATGATTTTGAGATATTGTGAAAGGAGATGATTTTGAGATATTGTGAAAGGAGATGATTTTGAAATATTGTGAAAGGAGATGATTTTGAGATATTGTGAAAGGAGATGATTTTGAGATATTGTGAAAGCAGATGATTTTGAAATATTGTGAAAGGAGATAATTTTGAGATATTGTGAAAGCAGATGATTTTGAAATATTGTGAAAGGAGATGATTTTGAAATATTGTGAAAGGAGATGATTTTGAAATATTGTGAAAGGAGATGATTTTGAAATATTGTGAAAGGAGATAATTTTGAAATATTGTGAAAGCAGATGATTTTGAAATATTGTGAAAGGAGATGATTTTGAAATATTGTGAAAGGAGATAATTTTGAAATATTGTGAAAGGAGATGATTTTGAAATATTGTGAAAGGAGATGATTTTGAAATATTGTGAAAGGAGATGATTTTGAGATATTGTGAAAGGAGATGATTTTGAAATATTGTGAAAGCAGATGATTTTGAGATATTGTGAAAGGAGATAATTTTGAGATATTGTGAAAGGAGATGATTTTGAAATATTGTGAAAGGAGATGATTTTGAGATATTGTGAAAGGAGATGATTTTGAGATATTGTGAAAGGAGATGATTTTGAGATATTGTGAAAGCAGATGATTTTGAAATATTGTGAAAGGAGATGATTTTGAGATATTGTGAAAGGAGATAATTTTATATGTCTGACCTAATCAGATGAAGCCAAGAGACATGGATGCTGTCAGAGATAATGACCTACACATATATGGATGATGTCAGAGATAACCTACACAGATATGGATGATGTCAGAGATAACCTACACAGATATGGATGATGTCAGAGATAATAACCTACACAGATATGGATGATGTCAGAGATAATAACCTACACAGATATGGATGATGTCAGAGATAATGACCTACACAGATATGGATGATGTCAGAGATAATAACCTACACAGATATGGATGATGTCAGAGATAATAACCTGCACAGATATGGATGATGTCAGAAATAATAACCTGCACAGATATGGATGATGTCAGAGATAATAACCTGCACAGATATGTATGCTGATCAAATAACTACTTTACGTATAATAGTTGAACAAAGTTTAGAACTAAAATCCCCACTTTATATTGGATTCATAGATTACGAAAAGGCATTTGATAGTTTAGACAGAAGAATGCTTTGGAAGTTGCTGAGTCATTACGGAATCCCCATAAAGTTTATTAACCTGATAAAAACAATGTATTAAGGAACAAAATGTAGTGTGGTGCATGAAGGACAGCTTACAGAAGCATTTGAAATAAGAACAGGAGTAAGGCAAGGATGCCTTCTGTCTCCATTTCTCTTTCTACTGGCCATAGATTGGATTATGAAAATAAATCAAAACAACAGAAATGGGATCCAGTGGTCATTGACCAAACAACTTGATGATTTAGACTTTGCTGATGACATAGCTCTCCTATCACACAGCCATCAACAGATGCAGGATAAAATGAGTATATTAGATGAGAGATCACAACAGCTAGGACTAAAGATTAATAGAGATAAGACCAACATTATGAGAATTAATGCAGTTGGCAATAACCAAATAAAACTAGGAGAAATACCTCTACTAGATGTACAATCTTACATATATCTGGGCAGTAATATAGATAAAGAGGGAGGAACAGAAAATGATACCAAAATAAGGATATCAAAAGCAAGAGGAGCTTTCATTGCACAGGGAAACATATGGAAATCCAAAGAAATTAGGCTAAATAAAAAAAAAAAAAAAATTTTCAACTCCAATGTTAAGTCGGTCCTATTATATGGCTGTGAAACATGGAGAACAAAATTGACAATCACGAAGGTACAGACTTTCATTAATGGATGCTTGCGCAGAATAAAGGGATGGAAATGGCAGGACAAAGTCCCTAACGTGGAATTATGGAAATGTACCGGTCAAATACCAGTGGATAAAGAGATACAGCGAAGACGATGGCAATGGATAGGACACACACTACAGAAGCCAACTGAGAGTATTACACAACAGGCCCTTTTTTGGAATCCCCAGGGGAAAAGACAAAGAGGAAGACCAAGGAATTCTTGGAGAAGACAGATCGAAGCAGAGATGAAGATGATGGGAAAGACATGGAATGATCTTAAAAGTATTGCAAAAAACAGAACGACTTGGAAAGTGTTTGTTGAAGACATATGCTCCACTGGGAGCTAAAAGGTAGAGGTAGGTAGGATATGGATGATGTCAGAGATAATAACCTACACAGATATGGATGATGTCAGAGATAATAACCTACACAGATATGGATGATGTCAGAGATAAAACCTACACAGATATGGATGATGTCAGAGATAATAACCTACACAGGTATGGATGATGTCAGAGATAATGGCCTACACAGACATGGATGATGTCAGAGATAATAACCTACACAGATATGGATGATGTCAGAGATAATAACCTACACAGATATGGATGATGTCAGAGATAATAACCTACACAGATATGGATGATGTCAGAGATAATAACCTACACAGATATGGATGATGTCAGAGATAATGGCCTACACAGACATGGATGATGTCAGAGATAATAACCTACACAGATATGGATGATGTCAGAGATAATAACCTACACAGATATGGATGATGTCAGAGATAATAAAAGTACCCCCCGTCACGCCAAGTGGCGTATAGGGAAATATGGTGTTAGTGACCCTATATTTTACAGACCTTCAGCACATGATTTTTGGGGTAATGTGGTCGGTATTACGCCCGTGCTGCTTTTACTTTCCCATAAAAAATCCGGTACCCATTTAAGGCTGGGTGAACCCGGAGCCGTCGGTTGGGATCGAACCCTACCCCTTGTCCGTAGTAGTCCAGTTCACTAACCACTGAGCTATCGCGGCTCCTCAGAGATAATAACCTACACAGATATGGATGATGTCAGAGATAATAACCTACACAGATATGGATGATGTCAGAGATAATAACCTACACAGATATGGATGATGTCAGAGATAATGGCCTACACAGATATGGATGATGTCAGAGATAACCTACACAGATATGGATGATGTCAGAGATAACCTACACAGATAGGGATGCTGTCAGCGATAATAACATATATAGATGTGGATGCTCGCATAGATAATGACAAACACATACACAGATACTGGCAGAGATAATGCCATACAAACATGAATGCTAGTGGAAGTAATGATGTAACTTCAGTGAGAAGTTGATGCTCCCTGGAAGATGAACTGTGAGAGCTCTGTCATGTTTGTGGGCATATGCAGGAGAACCTGCAAGGCGGTATTCAGGCAGCTTATCATGACAGTGGGATGGGCGTCGATGTAGTGAAATGATGCTGGGCCTGCAATCCTGTTAAAGATAAGAGGAGACAGGCATCAAGATTGGCTGAACATTCTGTTCAATTTGTAATCTGGAGAATATCGACATAAGATTAGTGGTATGTTCTGTAAAACTTGCAATTTGACTTTCTGGAACCAAACTACTGGCAATCATGATGCTTGCTACCAACAACATCAAGAATAATGGGCTAGTATATGACCAAACTACTGACAATCATGATTGCTTACTACCAACGGCATCCAGCATAATGGGCCAGTATATGACCAAAATACTGAACCAAACTACTCTATCTATCTATCTATTGTCCTTTCGAGCCGAAGACGGCACATAGGGCAGAACCACAATCTCAAAAACAGAAACCTTGCGTGCCAAAGCGGCACATATTGCGGAGATCACTGCTTCTAAAATCTATGGCTCTGTTTCCATAACAATACTTTTTACAATGACAGCTTGTCAAGCCATCGATCAATCTCCTTAGTCACCTCTTACGACATGTCTGGAAGGTCATTTTATTAAGGGTTATTTATTTCTAATGTTTTTCTGGTAGTTTGTTTTCCACAAAAGACTTTAACTGGCCACAATGTCAGTTGTTTTGTGTTATATATAAACCACATAAAGCTATGTCACATCATTGCTTCCACTTATCACTATTTTGCCCTATACTCCACTTATCACTGTTTTGCCCTGTACTTCAGTTCTTATCACTGTTTTGTCCTGTACTCCACTTATCACTGTTTTGCCCTGTACTCCACTTATCACTGTTTTGCCCTATACTCCACTTATCACTGTTTTGCCCTGTACTCCACTTATCACTGTTTTTCCCTATACTCCACTTATCACTGTTTTACCCTGTACTTCAGTTCTTATCACTGTTTTGTCCTGTACTCCACTTATCACTATTTTGCCCTATACTCCACTTATCACTGTTTTGTCCTGTACTCCACTTATCACTGTTTTGCCCTGTACTCCACTTATCACTGTTTTGCCCTGTACTCCACTTCTTATCACTGTTTTACCCTGTACTCCACTTCTTATCACTGTTTTGCATTCTACTCCACTTCTTATCACTGTTTTGCCCTATACTCCACTTATCACTGTTTTGTCCTGTACTCCACTTATCACTGTTTTGCCCTGTACTCCACTTATCACTGTTTTGCATTCTACTCCACTTCTTATCACTGTTTTGCCCTGTACTCCACTTATCACTGTTTTGCCCTGTACTCCACTTATCACTGTTTTGTCCTGTACTCCACTTATCACTGTTTTTCCCTATACTCCACTTATCACTGTTTTACCCTGTACTTCAGTTCTTATCACTGTTTTGTCCTGTACTCCACTTATCACTATTTTGCCCTATACTCCACTTATCACTGTTTTGTCCTGTACTCCACTTATCACTGTTTTGCCCTGTACTCCACTTATCACTGTTTTGCCCTGTACTCCACTTCTTATCACTGTTTTACCCTGTACTCCACTTCTTATCACTGTTTTGCATTCTACTCCACTTCTTATCACTGTTTTGCCCTATACTCCACTTATCACTGTTTTGTCCTGTACTCCACTTATCACTATTTTGCCCTATACTCCACTTATCACTGTTTTGTCCTGTACTCCACTTATCACTGTTTTGCCCTGTACTCCACTTATCACTGTTTTGCCCTGTACTCCACTTATCACTGTTTTGCCCTGTACTCCACTTATCACTGTTTTGCCCTGTACTCCACTTATCACTGTTTTGCCCTGTACTCCACTTCACCCAGTCTTTAAAAAAAACATCTCACTGGGACTGGTGAGTGGGCGAAGGGAAAAAGTAACGTTCCTTGACATATGTAATAAGTAACACTTCTTGATATATATTTTTAAAAAATAACATTTCTCGACATGTATAAAAAGTAACACTTCTTGATATTTATAAAAAGTAATACTCTTTGATATATATATAAAAAGTGACGTTCTTTGACACACACACGCACACACATATATAGATATATATATATATATATATTCTGCTAGTCAAACTTAAATTTAAACTAAAAAGATATACTACAACGAATATGGGTAGAAAGTATTTCAATGTAGGGTTTCTTAAAGAACAAGGAATTAAAGATAAATTTGCAGTCACAATATCAAACAAATACCAAGTCCTCCAACAACTAGAAAATACAATAAATATAGAAGATCATTGGAAACAGGTAAAAGATATATGGAAAGAGACATGCGAAGAAACACTCGGGAAAATAGAACGCCAGAATAAGGGATGGATGACAGCAGAGACCCTGGATAAAATTTAAGAAAGAAAGAATAAGAAAGCAGATACAAATAAAAGCAAAACAAGAAGTAATAAAGCCAAGGCACAGGAAGCTTACACAGAGGTGAACAAAGAAGTAATAAGATGCATTAAAAGGAATAAGAGGAAATATATAGATGAACTAGCTAAAGAGGCAGAGGAAGCAGCAAATAAAGGGAATATGAAAAAACTGTACAACAGCACAAAGAAATTAAGTGGAAAATACAAACAGATCAATGCCTTTATCAAAGATAAGAAAGGAAATCTGTTTAGTAATATAAGGGAACAAATGGATAGATGGAAAGAGCACTTCGAAGAGCTTTTGAACAGACCCGGCTCAAATAATCCTCCAGATATACTACCAGCAGAAGAACAGTTACACATTAACTGTGGAAAACCAAACAAGGAAGAAATAATGAAAGCCATCAAGCTATTAAAAAATGGTAAAGTCACAGGACCAGATGAAATTCCTTCAGAAGCCATCAAAGCAGATATTAACACCTCTACCAAAATGCTACACAATCTATTAGATAAAATTTGGGAGAGGGAAGAAATGCCTAAAGACTGGAGAGAAGGTTATATGATCAAACTACCAAAGAAAGGAAGTTTACAGGAGTGCACAAATTATAGGGGAATTATGCTATTATTAGTGCCCGCGGAAAAATATTCAGCAGAATCATTCTGGAGAGACTAAAAGAGGCCATAGAGAAACATTTGAGAGATGAACAAGCAGGTTTTAGGAAGAACAGATCATGTGCTGATCAATTAACTACCCTACGTATAAAATAGTTGAACAAAGTTTAGAACTAAAATCCCCACTTTATATTGGATTCATAGATTACGAAAAGGCATTTGATAGTTTAGACAGAGGAATGTTTTGGAAGTTGCTGAGTCATTACAGAATCCCCATAAAGTTTATTAAACTGGTAAGAATAAGGTGACCATATTTTTGAAATCCCATTCCGGGACGGAATAATTTTACTTCAATTTTCCACCAATAAAATTACATTTCTTCTTGCTGTCATTTTCAAGTGAATAATACATACATTTTAAAACATCTAATAATATAGACCTACAATACGCTATCAGGATAATCAGGAGATAAAAAAAATACAGTGATACTCACTTAAATTGAAGGTGAAACAGAGATGCTGTACTTTTCAGATGAGTGAATTTTCTGTAAAATGTCCTTCTTTGTATGCAGCATCTGATAAAATTCGACACATGTTCCCTCATAGTTCACTTTGGTGATCAACATGGCTTTTAAAGTTTCAACACCTAGTTGTGTTTTATCATTTGTCCACAAACTGTTCATCAGAGAAAACACTCGTTCTGTTGCAGCATTTGTTCCAGGTAGACACAAAAAGAACTCTGCCAACTTCAGAATATGTGAAACGGGCACATGATTGTTTCTGAAGTGGGAAGCTAGTTCAACCCAACGCTGTCCTGGTAATGTTTTATTAAGACTCCACTCACTAATTTTTTGTGAAGTAACGAACTGTTTCATGTAGACATATTCGTCATACATTTCATTTTCTGGAAAGTCGACTGAAGGCACTGTTTGACTCACTAATGATGAAGACTTCTCAATATCTTCCCAATTTGGTGTTCTGTTCAGCATTACCCAGCTGTAAGACTCTAGGTTTTGACAATTATTTGCAGCCCATTTCTTCAAATAACTTAAAGCTGTTTCATAAAATGAAGAAACACTGGTGTTAAACTTTTTCACATCATCACGTGGAAATCCTTCCATTTCCAGCTTTTTAAGGATTATCTGAACTCTTGATGGCAAGAAGCCGTCTTCCAGCTTGGACTCCAAGATAGCTTTCAACCTATTGATGTTGTCAATGACTTCAAATACAGTGACCATCTGTCCCTCTACTTTCTGCACTGCTTCGTGGAAAGAGGATGCCTGACTGTGAACCAAAATAAGCCATGCCTCAGACAGTGGGTTTTCAAAGAATTCCTGTATAAAAACTGGGCATCTGTCTTGAGATTGAAAATATGATTTTAGAGGCAGGAACATGTAAAGAACCCTTTCAACAGCAGGCAAGAGCACAAGCCACCTAGTTTGTGCATAACCTAAAATCATCTGGAAGTCTGTGTCGACAAACTGACAAAACTCCTTGAGACTTTCAACTCTAACTGTGTATGATTTGAAGTACAGATAAATTTTTGCAATAGTCATTTCAACATCAACAGGCAATATGTCTGCAGCTGCTCGAACAGTGTTGTGGAAAATATGGCAAGCACACCCAACACCTATCAAACTATGTCCAAAGTTTTCTTTCAGTTTTGTGAAAACATTGTTCTGTCCTTTTCTTTCAGCGCCCCCAAAATTAGAATT
Source organism: Megaustenia siamemsis (assembly GCA_032433765.1). Taxonomy (NCBI): domain Eukaryota; kingdom Metazoa; phylum Mollusca; class Gastropoda; order Stylommatophora; family Ariophantidae; genus Megaustenia; species Megaustenia siamemsis. The sequence continues at coordinate 439,355 of JAVIAB010000073.1, read as the reverse complement.
TGTGTTGTCTGCACATAATCCAACTACTTTCAGTTCTAAACCACTTTCAGTTAGACAGTCAATAAGAAAACTACTTACTATATCAGATGTTTCACCCGGCAATGACTTCAACTCTAATATTTTAACTTTTAGTCCCTTATTGCGATCAAAGTATCTGACAAGCAAAGGAAAAATCTTGATTTCTTTGTGGTTGGAGGCATCTGTCAGTATGGAGATAAATGTTACGTTTTCTAGGTCACATCTCAACTCGTTTAGAGCATGGGGTGTGAACACATTCCGAATAATAGCTTCTGTTTTCGTACGTGCACAAGCAAATTTTGATTCTAAAGTTACCTGGAGCAATTTTGATGTGCAGTCCATAGATCTAAACGTGTGATTATGCATCACTGTATGATATGCAAAGGCACCTTCTGTAGCAGCTAACTGTTCTTCTTTGTCACCAACATGTTCAGCTCGAAAAAAATTTGTCAACGACGAGCTTGATGCAGCAGTAGCGACGGCTCTCTTATGTTTATCACTATTTATGTGGCTCTTAATATCACCATGTCCACTATGGTTAATAGTAAACCCGGATGAACATATATTACATCTTACAGTGAAGTCTGATGACGATGTAGACTTTTTATAAAAGGGTATTCCTTTTGTAAATCTTGATTAAAACTACAATTACGCTTCGGTGCCATTTTTTGCGAAAGTGAAAGTGAAAGTTAGTAACACAATGAATGTATACGAGATTTAAAACTAGGAGCGCATTCTACTGTTTTGATATTAAACAAAATTGTCTACACAGCAACGGAATAATATTTTTTTTAATTGAAGAAATGTATGCCGTATACCAAAATGGCAAAAATTGGTAAACGTTTGTGTCCCAAATTATTTTTTATCAAATCCGGGACAAAAGCTAAAAAATATGCCAAAATCGGGACAAAACCGATACGGCAGCTAATCCGGGACAAAGGTTAAAAAAATGTCAAATTCCGGGACTGTCCCGGACAATCCGGGACGAATGGTCACCTTAGGTAAGAATAATGTATGAAGGAATGAAATGTAGTGTGGTGTTTGAAGGGCAGCTTAACAGAAGCATTTGAAATAAGAACAGAGGTAAAGCAGGGATGCCTTCTATCTCCATTTCTCTTTCTACTGGCCATAGATTGGATTATGAACAACAGAAATGGAATCCAGTGGTCACTGACCAAGCAACTTGATGATTTAGACTTTGCGTATTGATATAGCTCTCCTATCACACAACCATCAATAGATGCAAGATAAAATGAGCATAACAGATGAGAGATCACAACAGATGGGACTGAAAATAAATAGATATAAGACCAAAATTATGAGAATTAATGCAGTTGGCAATAACCAAATAAAAATAGGATAAATAACTCTACTAGACGTACAATCTTACATATATCTGGGCAGTAATATGGGCAAAGAGGGAGGAACAAAAAATGATACCAAAATAAGGATATCAAAAGCAAGAGGAGCTTTTGTTGCACTGGAAAACATATGAAAGTCCAAAGAAATTAGGCTAAATACTAAAATAAAAATGTTCAACTCCAATGTTTAGTCAGTCTTATTATATGGCTGTGAAACATGGAAAACAACTAAAATGAAAATCATGAAGATACAGACTTTCATTAATGGATGCTTACGCGGAATAATTGAACGGAAATGGCAGGACAAAATCACTAACATAGAATTATGGAAATGTACTAGTCAAACACCAATGGATAAAGAGATACAGCGAAGACGATGGCGCTTGAAAGGACACACACTACGGAAGCCAACTGAGAGTATTATACAACAGGTCCTTTTTTAGGAATTCTCAGGGAAAAAGACAAAGAGGAAGACCAAGGAATTCTTGGAGAAGACAGATAGAAGCAAAGATAAAGATGATGGGGAAGACATGGAATGATCTTAAAATAATGGCAAGAAACAGAACGACTTGGAAAGTGTTTGTTGAAAACATATGCTCCACAGCGAGCTGAAAGGTAGAAGAAGAAAGCTGTGGTACAGGAAAGAAAGAAAGATAATGATTGGTAAGGTTGCGGTACAGGGAAGAAAGATAATGATTGGTAAGGTTGTGGTACAGGGAAGAAAGATAATGATTGGTAAGGTTGTGGTACAGGGAAGAAAGATAATGGTTGGTAAGGTTGTGGTACAGGGAATAAAGATAATGATTGGTAAGGTTGTGGTACAGGGAAGAAAGATAATGATTGGTAAGGTTGTGGTACAGGGAAGAAAGATAATGATTGGTAAGGTTGTGGTATAGTAAAAAGTAAAAAATGTAATCTTGTCTTTGGGTGTAATCCAAAATGTTCATTTCATGTTTCTACATGTCCAAAGTGTCTCCCTGCCTCATGTGAAGATGAGTTTTCTCTTTGTTCATTTCTCTCAGTGTTGCCTGTCTACTATCTTAGTTCATAAATCAGATTGTTATTTCAATTGCAGTTCTCTAGAAAACAACTATAGAGCTTCCTTACCAGCCAATGACTTCTATCGACATGAACACCATGATCTTCCTCCAGACTTCGGCACTATCAAACTCGTCCCCAAGAGCTCCAATCATCCCTTCCATGTAGCGATTCACTGAAGATCAAAACATTAGCCATAGATCTTGTATTACTATGTTTCTGATTGCTACTGAAATGTGGTCTTAGTTGTTATCTGCAGTGTGTCTCTGGCTGCTATTGGTGAAGTATTTTCTGATTGTTACTGGAGGTGTGGTCCTAGTTACTACTGGTAATGTTTCTCTGATTGTTGCTGGAGGTGTGGTTCTAGTTACTACTGGTAATGTTTCTCTGATTGTTGCTGGAGGTGTGGTTCTAGTTACTACTGGTAATGTTTCTCTGATTGTTGCTGGAGGTGTGGTTCTAGTTACTACTGGTAATGTTTCTCTGATTGTTGCTGGAGGTGTGGTTCTAGTTACTACTGGTAATGTTTCTCTGATTGTTGCTGGAGGTGTGGTTCTAGTTACTACTGGTAATGTTTCTCTGATTGTTGCTGGAGGTGTGGTTCTAGTTACTACTGGTAATGTTTGTGGTTCTAAAGCTTTTACCATACCATTTGTTCTTTTTTCTTCAATTCTCCTTCACACTTAGTTATACTGCAGCTTCACATTTTTATGCATTCATTTGTATTTGTTTGCCTTAACTCCTCCATTGAAGTCAGTCCTAGAAGAATACAAGGCCAGACTGGCAGTTATGCTATAGAGTACATCAGATGAAGCAGTCTGGACACTGGAACCCACATTGAAGACCAGTCAGAAATGAGAGGCATATGCAGCAGTAAACGAACCACAGGAAAGTCTCCAACTGAAGGACACGATGGGCTACACGCAGACCAACAGGCGTGGATTAGGTCATGGAGACATCTGAAGGTGGTCAAAAGCATCAAACAGATAATGCAGGTATATGAAGGGATATCACAGACGTCAAAGAGAGTAAACATGTGCAAAAGGCAGCACAACAGGTGCAGCAAGGTCAATGGATCATATGGGATGAAACCTTGCAGAGGATGCTAATATGGAATAGCATATGACACCGCTGCGGTTCAGCTACATAATCAGATCTATGTACGACTTCTACCATCAGCCTGCAACCTTGGGAAGTGGGGAAAGACAGATGACAACCGATGTCCTCTCTGTAATGGAAGACAGACAATATAACATGTTTTTTCTTCATGCAAGACAGCTCTAGGCCAAGAGACAGTACACGTGGTGACACAACAAAGTGCCGTATGAACTTCCTGATGTTGTAGACTGGGCATGATTGCAGGTCTACAGTAAAGTTTGACCAACTACAACAAACATCTATTTCTTGATAGCTGGACAGACCACACTCCCCAAGAAAAATAGTGGGAATGAATCAACAATCCTGGACATAGCAAATGACTGGGAAATGGTTGTTGACCTCCGAAGACAAGGGTACCCAGAGGGCATCAAAAGATCTAAAATGTGTCCAGACATTGCACTTTACGCATCAATTATGACCCACGTCATCTTAATAGAGCTCACAGTGCCATTTTTTTAATTCAGCATATATTTAAACTAGCCAAGTAGAAGGATCTCGTTACCAAGCTGAGGCAGCAGGGATTCCAGGTCAGAATGTATGCTGTGGAAATTAATGCCAGAGGGCTCACAGGCTCATCTCTATGCAACTTATTACAGAGGCTAGGAATTAAAGGGGAATGCAAGAAGATTGAAGGTTATTGCTGAGTCTGCCAAAAGAGCATCATGCTGGCTCTGGCAAAGTGGGACATATCAACAATCCCAAAGTAATCCAAGACCCAAACAAGCAGGCAATTAACCCAAATTTACACATCGACAACTCCTGACTTCTACATAAGTCAACAGTACATTGACAGTTTAGTCTTGAATTCCAAGGTGCAGATGATAAGATGATAAGAAATTAAATCATTGACCATGCAAGAGTCACACCCCACATTTGCAGTGATGGCATTTAGCTTCTCTTTATTAGATTGCCTCCAGGCTGTGAAGCTCTGTATAAAGTGTTTTCTTTTACTTTATTATAGTCTGTTATAATTATACTATTTCAACTTATAAAACAAGGAGTCACACAAGGCTGTGTTCTGTTGCCGGATTTGTTTTCACTTTACAGTGAACATATTATGAGATCAATAGTAGACAAAAAAGGAATTAAAGTCAATGATCACAACATAAATAATTTGCGATATGCGGATGACACAGTCTTAATAGCAGAGACAGTGAATGAACTACAAGAAACGATAGACATAATAGTAAAAGAGAGCAACAAGAAAGGTCTCAGTCTGAATAGTAAGAAAACAGAAGTAATAGTCATATGTCGAAGAAACAATCATCACCATCATGCAGCATAAAAATAAACAGGATAAACTTGAAACAAGTGCAACATCTGAAATACTTGGGCACAATAATAACATCGGATGGGAGATGCACCACGGAAATAAAAAGAAGAAATTGCTCAGGCCAAAATAGCATTTCAAAAACTGAAAAATATCTTATGCAACAAATCTATGTCAATAGAAATGAGAAAGACAGTTCATCGGTGCGATATAGAACCAATTCTGACCTATGGAAGCGAATCATGGACAGTAGACAAACAAATGAAAAGACGATTAGAGGCCACAGAGATGGGATTTCTCAGAAGAATGTTGAAAGTTCCCTAGACAGCTAAAAAGACCAATGAGGAAGTTCTCAAAGAGGCCAACACAAAAAGGCAGCTCCTAAAAAACATCAGAATGAAACAATCAACATTTTTCGGGCACATCATGAGAAGAGGAAAGTTGGAATACTTGGTTACAACTGGCAAAATAAAAGGAAAGAGAGATCATGGACGACAAAGAGAGAAAATACTAGATGGCTTGGTGTCATGGCATGGAAAGCAGTCAACAACACAACTGATACGATGCACTGTAGATAGAAGATTGTGGAAGGACATGATCGCCTACACCAACTGGTATGGCATATAATGATGATGATGATGATAATTATACTGATATTTAGATATTTTTATTGCTCTATTCTTCAGAATTATATAAAAAACTTATTACATTGACTTCTACCTATCTATTGACCTTTCGAGCCATGGCCGGACCATAGGGTATACACCCAGATACTCTTTCCCTGTTTCTAAACTTTTTTTCTAGCAGTGTCAATCCTTACAAAGATCTTTTATCAAATCCTGCCATTTGTCTCTGTTTGGTGTAAGCAACTCAATCTCACTGAGGGAGCAGTTTCCCGCTGCTTTTATCTCTCTGATCAATGTTCTTCTCAGTGTTGCTCTCTGGGTTGGCCTCTTTTCCTCCTACCTGTTGTTTCCCACATGAGGGCTTGCTTTGTTATTCAGTTATTATCTCTTCTCATCACATGTCCAACATATGACCATCGTCTTTCTTGATTACTGGTTGATTGGCAATTTCTCTAATTGCCTCATTTGTTTTGAATTCGTTCCACGCTATACCAAGTATTTTCCTTAGACATTTATTTTCGAATGCGTTCAACTTTATTTCTATGTCTCTTGTTTTGCAGCTCTCGCATTCATACATAAGGGTGGATAGCACATTTGATTTGAATAGTCTAAGTTTTGTGTTTGTGCTGATAAGTTTTGATTTCCACAACTTTTCAAGGCTTTTGAAAAACATTGCTGCTTTAGCTATTCTGATTCTAATTTCTTTACTTGTATCCATTTCCTGATCAATGTGGCTTCTAAGATAGATAAAGTGATCAATTTCTTCCACTGTTTTGTTTTCCATGTATATTCTGCCATCTGTTGCAACCAAGCTTTTCATGACTTTAGTCTTTTCATAATTGATCTCAAGCCCAATTTGATAGTTCATTTTTGTTTTCTTGCATCGTTTTTATCTGGTTGCTGATGAGGACTATGTCATCAGCAAAATCAAGGTCCTCAACTGGTCTCTCTGTATCCATTCGATGCCTTTGTTACAAGTGTAGCATTTCATCATTATGAAGTCCAAAACAGCTGCAAATAACAAGGGTGATAAAATACATCCTTGTTTAACCCCAGTTTCTATTGGGAAACATTTGCTCAGTCCTTCCTCTGTACATGAACATGTGTAACCATCATACATGTCTTTGATAATATTTATGATTTTTTGTGGTAAGCCATATTGCTTCATAATTTTCCACAAAGAATCTCTATGAATACTGTCAAATGCTTTTTTGAAGTCGATGAAGTTAAGTACAAAAGGTTTTTGCTTTTCAATGTGTTCCTCCAATATAAGTCGTAGAGTAAAAATGTGGTCAAGGCAGCTTCTCCCTTTTCTAAACCCAGCATGTTCTTCACACATTACTGTATCTATTGAATTCTTTATTCATGATGGTTTTGCAGAATAACTTTGAGGCAACTGACAAAAGAGTCACACCTCTCCAGTTGTTACAATCTCTGAGATTGCCATTTTTAGGAATCTTAGCAATCATTCCTTTTTTCCACCTATGAGGCACCTTGTCTGCTTTCCATTGACTTATGCAATATCCAAATAACATTTATTCAATATTAGAAAGTATCTAATAGAGTTAATATCTAAAATATTGTGTGATTTACTTTTTATTCTTACAAGTACGGCTGGTACCACCTTTATCTCAGTGTCCTTAGACAATTGTCAGGGTATGCCTGATAGCAATTCCAGTCTGAATTCCTAATTACTAATTGCCTCTAGCAAGCCTGGTACTTACATGTGGTAGTAATGAGGTCTTGCATGTCCATCATCAACTGGAAGTGGATGCACTCATGTCCTTCTGCCATCCTATGACGTAGCTCTCTATGGTAGTGAAACAGAAGGATGTAGTTGGAGACCAGCAGCCCCACATCGTAGGCTTCAGAGCCAATCCTGGCACAGTCAGTATCTATCAACTACCACCAGAATACAAGTATCACTTCTCTAGAAGGCATACATATCATCAACAAAAAGTATCACTTCTCTAGAAGACATAAATAACATCATCAACTAAAAGTATTGTGATAGTGTGACTCAGTCATGGACGATAATGGAAGAATAGAGAGAATACAACGAACATAGGAGAAAGAATAAAGGAATGTGAGAACGAAAATGAGAGGAAGGATAAGCCGAGGTCGACATAGAATGAAAAGGAGACTTAAAGAAATTAACAAGCATAAGTCGGGTCAACAAAGCCAGGTGCCGAAGACATAACCGTCAACAAGAGACGACAGGTGTCTAAACTGAGCAGGGTGTCAAAACAAATGCCGCCACGGACCAAAGGAAGTTATGTAACGCGATGCCAGGAGCGATAGACCCAATACAAACGAATGTCTGACACTTGTTGATATAAGGTAGCTCTCACTGATAAACAAAAGAAACATTCGGAGTTAAGTCGCATAAAGGCGTAATCAAAAGACCTCTTTATGTTCAGCGGTGAGTAACGCTTTGAGTCTCTCTGACTAGGGGATTAAACGAATCGCCGTAAGCTTTAATTGTGAGGGGAGAGACTTAGGAAGATTGACAGGTTTCGACGGGACTTCTATAGCTATAAGACAATGGACATACTTAAAAAGGCGGAGCTAACAAAATACTGATGGTAGACAGAGGAATGATAAGACATGTATAGATAGATTCCCATGATGCCTTAGCCAGGTGGGTGTGGCTAGACGGACATTATAAAGCCATGACTTGACTTGAGAGAGAACGATTACATTCAGAGAAAGATTCAGAGAGACGGAACATTCAGAGACACGGAGACTTGGACTCAGCTCCACTCAGTCAGTACTCAGCCAGACTCAGCTACACTTAGCCAGACTCAGTCAATATTCAGGTTTCAGACATTCAGATTTCGGACATTCAGAGAAACATTCTGAGAGAAGATAGAGTTAGGACTTGGACAAATTAGATAGTTCGTTAGAGGATTTTGTGATACGTTTTGGACTCTTAAGTATAATAGTTGAAAGAAGTCCAACTGTGTAATTAGAGATCAAGTCAGAATACTAGCAAGTTACTCAGAATCATCAGATAGAATTATGCATATATTACCAAGAACACTATACGATCCCGAAGTTTACTAGACAAATAATTATCGCCTGTCGGCTATGTCAAGTAATACAGTTTTGTAAGAGAAGATAATAAACACATTTGAGTGAATTAGGGACATTGTAAGACCATTGTAAAACAGTTAGAAATATCATCAATAAAGACTTTGTTTATCTTGTTCGGAAACTATGATTTGAGTGGTGTGTGTCACTATAGATCAGGCAGGGTTATGGACAGACCAAGTGACTAGGCTTTATATCAGGCAGGGATATGAACAGACCAAGTGACTAGGCTTTATATCAGGCAGGGTTATGGACAGACCAAGTGACTAGGCTTTATATCAGACAGGGTTATGGACAGACCAAGTGATAGTTTTATATCAGGCAGGGTTATGGACAGACCAAGTGACTAGGCTTTATATCTGGCAGGGTTAAAGATAGACCAAGTGACTAGGCTTTATATCAGGCAGGGTTATGGACAGACCAAGTGTCTAGGCTTTATATCAGGCAGGGTTATGGATAGACCAAGTGACTAGGCTTTATATCAGACAGGGTTATTGACAGACCAAGTGATGGCTTTATATCAGACAGGGTTATGGACAGACCAATTGACTAGGCTTTATATCAGGCAGGGTTATGGATAGACCAAGTGACTAGGCCTTATATCAGACAGGGTTATGGATAGACCAAGTGATGGCTTTATATCAGACAGGGTTATGGACAGATCAAGTGATGGCTTTATATCAGACAGGGTTATGGACAGATCAAGTGATGGCTTTATATCAGACAGGGTTATGGACAGACCAAGTGATGGCTTTATATCAGACAGGGTTATGGACAGACCAAGTGACTAGGCTTTATATCAGGCAGGGTTATGGACAGACCAAGTGACTAGGCTTTATATCAGGCAGGGTTATGGATAGACCAAGTGACTAGGCTTTATATCAGGCAGGGTTATGGATAGACCAAGTGACTAGGCTTTATATCAGGCAGGGTTATGGATAGACCAAGTGACTAGGCTTTATATCAGACAGGGTTATGGACAGACCAAGTGACTAGGCTTTATATCAGACAGGGTTATGGACAGACCAAGTGACTAGGCTTTATATCAGACAGGGTTATGGACAGACCAATTGACTAGGCTTTATATCAGGCAGGGTTATGGATAGACCAAGTGAGGCTTTATATCAGACAGGGTTATGAACAGATCAAGTGATGGCTTTATATCAGACAGAGTTATGGACAAACCAAGTGACTAGGCTTTATATCAGACAGGGTTATGGACAGATCAAGTGATGGCTTTATATCAGGCAGGGTTATGGACAGATCAAATGATGGCTTTATATCAGGCATGGTATTGGACATACCAAGTGATGGCTTTATATCAGACAGGGTTATGGACAGACCAATTGACTAGGCTTTATATCAGACAGACTTATGGACAGACCAAGTGACTAGGCTTTATATCAGGCAGGGATATGAACAGACCAAGTGACTAGGCTTTATATCAGTCAGGGTTATTGACAGACCAAGTGACTAGGCTTTATATAAGACAGAGTTATGGACAGACCAAGTGACTAGGCTTTATATCAGAGTTATGGACAGACCAAGTGACTAGGCTTTATATCAGGCAGGGTTATGGACAGACCAAGTGACTAGGCTTTATATCAGAGTTATGGACAGACCAAGTGACTAGGCTTTATATCAGACAGAGTTATGGACAGACCAAGTGACTAGGCTTTATATCAGACAGGGTTATTGACAGACCAAGTGACTAGGCTTTATATCAGACAGGGTTATGGACAGACCAAGTGACTAGGCTTTATATCAGACAGGGTTATGGATAGACCAAGTGATGGCTTTATATCAGACAGGGTTATGGACAGATCAAGTGATGGCTTTATATCAGACAGGGTTATGGACAGATCAAGTGATGGCTTTATATCAGACAGGGTTATGGACAGACCAAGTGATGGTTTTATATCAGACAGGGTTATGGACAGACCAAGTGACTAGGCTTTATATCAGGCAGGGTTATGGACAGACCAAGTGACTAGGCTTTATATCAGGCAGGGTTATGGATAGACCAAGTGACTAGGCTTTATATCAGGCAGGGTTATGGACAGACCAAGTGACTAGGCTTTATATCAGGCAGGGTTATGGATAGACCAAGTGACTAGGCTTTATATCAGACAGGGTTATTGACAGACCAAGTGATGGCTTTATATCAGGCAGGGTTATGGACAGATCAAGTGACTAGGCTTTATATCGGACAGGGTTATGGACAGATCAAGTAACTAGGCTTTATATCAGACAGGGTTATGGACAGACCAAGTGACTAGGCTTTATATCAGACAGGGTTATGGACAGACCAAGTGACTAGGCTTTATATCAGACAGGGTTATGGACAGACCAAGTGATGGCTTTATATCAGGCAGGGTTATGGACAGACCAAGTGACTAGGCTTTATATCAGGCAGGGTTATGGACAGATCAAGTGATGGCTTTATATCAGGCATGGTTATGGACAGACCAAGTGATGGCTTTATATCAGACAGGGTTATGGACAGACCAAGTGACTAGGCTTTATATCAGACAGGGTTATGGATAGACCAAGTGATGGCTTTATATCAGACAGGGTTATGGACAGATCAAGTGATGGCTTTATATCAGACAGGGTTATGGACAGATCAAGTGATGGCTTTATATCAGACAGGGTTATGGACAGACCAAGTGATGGCTTTATATCAGACAGGGTTATGGACATACCAAGTGACTAGGCTTTATATCAGGCAGGGTTATGGATAGACCAAGTGACTAGGCTTTATATCAGGCAGGGTTATGGACAGACCAAGTGACTAGGCTTTATATCAGGCAGGGTTATGGATAGACCAAGTGACTAGGCTTTATATTAGGCAGGGTTATGGATAGACCAAGTGACTAGGCTTTATATCAGACAGGGTTATTGACAGACCAAGTGATGGCTTTATATCAGGCAGGGTTATGGACAGATCAAGTGACTAGGCTTTATATCAGACAGGGTTATGGACAGACCAAGTGACTAGGCTTTATATCAGGCAGGGTTATGGACAGACCAAGTGACTAGGCTTTATATCAGGCAGGGATATGAACAGACCAAGTGACTAGGCTTTATATCAGGCAGGGTTATGGATAGACCAAGTGACTAGGCTTTATATCAGACAGGGTTATGGACAGACCAAGTGATGGTTTTATATCAGGCAGGGTTATGGACAGACCAAGTGACTAGGCTTTATATCTGGCAGGGTTAAAGATAGACCAAGTGACTAGGCTTTATATCAGGCAGGGTTATGGACAGACCAAGTGTCTAGGCTTTATATCAGGCAGGGTTATGGATAGACCAAGTGACTAGGCTTTATATCAGACAGGGTTATTGACAGACCAAGTGATGGCTTTATATCAGACAGGGTTATGGACAGACCAATTGACTAGGCTTTATATCAGGCAGGGTTATGGATAGACCAAGTGACTAGGCCTTATATCAGACAGGGTTATGGACAGATCAAGTGATGGCTTTATATCAGACAGGGTTATGGACAAACCAAGTGACTAGGCTTTATATCAGACAAAGTTATGGACAGATCAAGTGATGGCTTTATATCAGGCAGGGTTATGGACAGACCAAGTGATGGCTTTATATCAGACAGGGTTATGGACAGACCAAGTGACTAGGCTTTATATCAGACAGGGTTATGGATAGACCAAGTGATGGCTTTATATCAGACAGGGTTATGGACAGATCAAGTGATGGCTTTATATCAGACAGGGTTATGGACAGATCAAGTGATGGCTTTATATCAGACAAGGTTATGGACAGACCAAGTGATGGCTTTATATCAGACAGGGTTATGGACAGACCAAGTGACTAGGCTTTATATCAGGCAGGGTTATGGACAGACCAAGTGACTAGGCTTTATATCAGGCAGGGTTATGGATAGACCAAGTGACTAGGCTTTATATCAGGCAGGGTTATGGACAGACCAAGTGACTAGGCTTTATATCAGGCAGGGTTATGGATAGACCAAGTGACTAGGCTTTATATCAGGCAGGGTTATGGATAGACCAAGTGACTAGGCTTTATATCAGACAGGGTTATTGAAAGACCAAGTGATGGCTTTATATCAGGCAGGGTTATGGACAGATCAAGTGACTAGGCTTTATATCGGACAGGGTTATGGACAGATCAAGTGACTAGGCTTTATATCAGACAGGGTTATGGACAGACCAAGTGACTAGGCTTTATTTCAGACAGGGTTATGGACAGACCAAGTGATGGCTTTATATCAGGAGGGTTATGGACAGACCAAGTGACTAGGCTTTATATCAGGCAGGGTTATGGATAGACCAAGTGACTAGGCTTTATATCAGACAGGGTTATTGACAGACCAAGTGACTAGGCTTTATATCAGACAGGGTTATGGACATATCAAGTGATGGCTTTATTTCAGACAGGGTTATGGACAGATCAAGTGATGGCTTTATATCAGACAGGGTTAGGGACAGACCAAGTGACTAGGCTTTATATCAGGCAGGGTTATGGATAGACCAAGTGACTAGGCTTTATATCAGGCAGGGTTATGGATAGACCAAGTGACTAGGCTTTATATCAGGCAGGGTTATGGACAGACCAAGTGACTAGGCTTTATATCAGGCAGGGTTATGGATAGACCAAGTGACTAGGCTTTATATCAGGCAGGGTTATGGATAGACCAAGTGACTAGGCTTTATATCAGACAGGGTTATGGACAGATCAAGTGACTAGGCTTTATATCAGACAGGGTTATGGACAGATCAAGTGACTAGGCTTTATATCAGACAGGGTTATGGACAGACCAAGTGACTAGGCTTTATATCAGACAGAGTTATGGACAGACCAAGTGACTAGGCTTTATATCAGACAGGGTTATGGACAGACCAAGTGACTAGGCTTTATATCAGGCAGGGTTATGGACAGATCAAGTGACTAGGCTTTATATCAGACAGGGTTATGGACAGACCAAGTGACTAGGCTTTATATCAGACAGAGTTATGGACAGACCAAGTGACTAGGCTTTATATCAGACAGGGTTATGGACAGACCAAGTGACTAGGCTTTATATCAGGCAGGGTTATGGACAGACCAAGTGACTAGGCTTTATATCAGGCAGGGATATGAACAGACCAAGTGACTAGGCTTTATATCAGTCAGGGTTATTGACACACCAAGTGACTAGGCTTTATATAAGACAGAGTTATGGACAGACCAAGTGACTAGGCTTTATATCAGAGTTATGGACAGACCAAGTGACTAGGCTTTATATCAGGCAGGGTTATGGACAGACCAAGTGACTAGGCTTTATATCAGAGTTATGGACAGACCAAGTGACTAGACTTTATATCAGACAGAGTTATGGACAGACCAAGTGACTAGGCTTTATATCAGACAGGGTTATTGACAGACCAAGTGACTATGCTTTATATCAGACAGGGTTATGGACAGACCAAGTGACTAGGCTTTATATCAGACAGGGTTATGGATAGACCAAGTGATGGCTTTATATCAGACAGGGTTATGGACAGATCAAGTGATGGCTTATATCAGACAGGGTTATGGACAGATCAAGTGATGGCTTTATATCAGACAGGGTTATGGACAGACCAAGTGATGGTTTTATATCAGACAGGGTTATGGACAGACCAAGTGACTAGGCTTTATATCAGGCAGGGTTATGGATAGACCAAGTGACTAGGCTTTATATCAGGCAGGGTTATGGATAGACCAAGTGACTAGGCTTTATATCAGGCAGGGTTATGGATAGACCAAGTGACTAGGCTTTATATCAGACAGGGTTATTGACAGACCAAGTGATGGCTTTATATCAGGCAGGGTTATGGACAGATCAAGTGACTAGGCTTTATATCGGACAGGGTTATGGACAGATCAAGTGACTAGGCTTTATATCGGACAGGGTTATGGACAGACCAAGTGACTAGGCTTTATATCAGACAGGGTTATGGACAGACCAAGTGACTAGGCTTTATATCAGACAGGGTTATGGACAGACCAAGTGATGGCTTTATATCAGGCAGGGTTATGGACAGACCAAGTGACTAGGCTTTATATCAGACAGGGTTATGGATAGACCAAGTGACTAGGCTTTATATCAGACAGGGTTATTGACAGACCAAGTGACTAGGCTTTATATCAGACAGGGTTATGGACAGACCAAGTGATGGCTTTATATCAGACAGGGTTATGGACAGACCAAGTGACTAGGCTTTATATCAGGCAGGGTTATGGACAGACCAAGTGACTAGGCTTTATATCAGGCAGGGTTATGGATAGACCAAGTGACTAGGCTTTATATCAGGCAGGGTTATGGACAGACCAAGTGACTAGGCTTTATATCAGGCAGGGTTATGGATAGACCAAGTGACTAGGCTTTATATCAGGCAGGGTTATGGATAGACCAAGAGACTAGGCTTTATATCAGACAGGGTTATTGACAGACCAAGTGATGGCTTTATATCAGGCAGGGTTATGGACAGATCAAGTGACTAGGCTTTATATCAGACAGGGTTATGGACAGATCAAGTGACTAGGCTTTATATCAGACAGGGTTATGGACAGACCAAGTGACTAGGCTTTATATCAGACAGAGTTATGGACAGACCAAGTGACTAGGCTTTATATCAGACAGGGTTATGGACAGACCAAGTGACTAGGCTTTATATCAGGCAGGGTTATGGACAGATCAAGTGACTAGGCTTTATATCAGACAGGGTTATGGACAGACCAAGTGACTAGGCTTTATATCAGACAGAGTTATGGACAGACCAAGTGACTAGGCTTTATATCAGACAGGGTTATGGACAGACCAAGTGACTAGGCTTTATATCAGGCAGGGTTATGGACAGACCAAGTGACTAGGCTTTATATCAGGCAGGGATATGAACAGACCAAGTGACTAGGCTTTATATCAGTCAGGGTTATTGACACACCAAGTGACTAGGCTTTATATAAGACAGAGTTATGGACAGACCAAGTGACTAGGCTTTATATCAGAGTTATGGACAGACCAAGTGACTAGGCTTTATATCAGGCAGGGTTATGGACAGACCAAGTGACTAGGCTTTATATCAGAGTTATGGACAGACCAAGTGACTAGACTTTATATCAGACAGAGTTATGGACAGACCAAGTGACTAGGCTTTATATCAGACAGGGTTATTGACAGACCAAGTGACTATGCTTTATATCAGACAGGGTTATGGACAGACCAAGTGACTAGGCTTTATATCAGACAGGGTTATGGATAGACCAAGTGATGGCTTTATATCAGACAGGGTTATGGACAGATCAAGTGATGGCTTTATATCAGACAGGGTTATGGACAGATCAAGTGATGGCTTTATATCAGACAGGGTTATGGACAGACCAAGTGATGGTTTTATATCAGACAGGGTTATGGACAGACCAAGTGACTAGGCTTTATATCAGGCAGGGTTATGGATAGACCAAGTGACTAGGCTTTATATCAGGCAGGGTTATGGATAGACCAAGTGACTAGGCTTTATATCAGGCAGGGTTATGGATAGACCAAGTGACTAGGCTTTATATCAGACAGGGTTATTGACAGACCAAGTGATGGCTTTATATCAGGCAGGGTTATGGACAGATCAAGTGACTAGGCTTTATATTGGACAGGGTTATGGACAGATCAAGTGACTAGGCTTTATATCGGACAGGGTTATGGACAGACCAAGTGACTAGGCTTTATATCAGACAGGGTTATGGACAGACCAAGTGACTAGGCTTTATATCAGACAGGGTTATGGACAGACCAAGTGATGGCTTTATATCAGGCAGGGTTATGGACAGACCAAGTGACTAGGCTTTATATCAGACAGGGTTATGGATAGACCAAGTGACTAGGCTTTATATCAGGCAGGGTTATGGACAGACCAAGTGACTAGGCTTTATATCAGACAGGGTTATGGATAGACCAAGTGACTAGGCTTTATATCAGACAGGGTTATGGACAGATCAAGTGATGGCTTTATATCAGGCAGGGTTATGGATAGACCAAGTGACTAGGCTTTATATCAGGCAGGGTTATGGATAGACCAAGTGACTAGGCTTTATATCAGGCAGGGTTATGGATAGACCAAGTGACTAGGCTTTATATCAGGCAGGGTTATGGACAGATCAAGTGACTAGGCTTTATATCAGACAGGGTTATGGACAGATCAAGTGACTAGGCTTTATATCAGACAGGGTTATGGACAGACCAAGTGACTAGGCTTTATATCAGACAGAGTTATGGACAGACCAAGTGACTAGGCTTTATATCAGACAGGGTTATGGACAGACCAAGTGACTAGGCTTTATATCAGGCAGGGTTATGGACAGACCAAGTGACTAGGCTTTATATCAGGCAGGGATATGAACAGACCAAGTGACTAGGCTTTATATCAGGGTTATTGACAGACCAAGTGACTAGGCTTTATATCAGACAGAGTTATGGACAGACCAAGTGACTAGGCTTTATATCAGACAGGGTTATGGACAGACCAAGTGACTAGGCTTTATATCAGGCAGGGTTATGGACAGACCAAGTGACTAGGCTTTATATCAGACAGGGTTATGGACAGACCAAGTGACTAGGCTTTATATCAGGCAGGGTTATGGACAGACCAAGGGACTAGGCTTTACAAGATGATTAGGAATGTTCCAGGCAGCTAGTTCAGGAACAGGGAACTGGGACAGGCTTTATATCCATTTGAACAGTTAGTGGCAGACCAAACATAATCAGGACACCAGAACTCTCCTAGAATAGAATTAACTAATTATACATTACCTGGAACCGTAACACTAGGCCCAGTGGGCAAAGTTGTTGTTTAAGGAGCCATTCCGCCGAATAAAGCAGGTGACAACCGTAGGCCTACATATTTTAGTTATTGATCTAAGGGAGAAGAAACTATTGATATATATACATACATATATATATATATATATATATATATATATATATATATATATATGTGTGTGTGTGTGTGTGTGTATATATATGTGTGTGAAAATCGAGTGTACACAATGTGAAGACAATTACAGAAGAACTTTGTGTATAAGCATGACGTACACATGCCCTGTGAAGACAAAAAACCCTTCTTCACTACAAGGCAGTTCTCAAAGGCAAACTGGCTGTGATTGCTAAAGTGGCTGATGGCATGGGGTACTGAAGAGGGGCACTACCAGAGTGCTGGTATTATGAGAAACATCAAGAAAATGCTCACGAAATCAGCCAGCCTATCATTCTCCAGATTCGCCAATATAGGTCATCTGCCAATGTTGACATATTAAGGCAAAATTATTTATGGGACACATTTGAGAGACAATCCATAATTTCAAGCTGCTCAATGTGTCAGCATCACACAGAGACAGTGTGAAGCATATAAGGACAGGTATTACAGATTCAACATTCACATGGGAGTGTACCTAGATGGTTGTGGTTTGAGCAAAGATGATGACTTCTGTCTTGAAAGAGGGCAGACAGAAAAGAATCATAAAAAAGTAAACAGGTGGTGGGTTCAGAGTTTGAAATAGAAAGGTAATGATTAACACTGCTGCTAAGTTGTGAGGGTAAATATAGTCGTGCCTGAGGAGGTGAGAGTATCCAGATGAGAAATGCAGAGAGCTCAGTGGAAGGCAGGCTGAAGGGTCCACTCAGGATAGAGACGGCAGCTAAAGAAATCTAACATTAGGTGGGAAAGTTGGAGAAAATCCTTATCATCCTGGCAGAAGTCGTAACAAGTCAGCAAATGGAACATAATGTCTTTATGAAGGGGGATGGAAGTATAGAGAAGGTAACAGTGGCCATCTGTGAGTTTATATAGAACAGAGGCGTGGAGGCTGGATATGCCCAAGGTAACAATGATGTCAAGAAAGATGACAGAGAAAGTGGAGATACATGGTGTGATCTTGATGAATGGATGAAAGGTGCTGATGTAGTTGATGAATGTGGATATGTCATCCTCAGGTAGATTGGTCAGTCCAAGTTAGACATTGATGTACCAGAGGTATTTTGTGGGAAGGGAATAGTAATTAGTGTTCAAGGTAACCCAAGAATAGCCAGGCATAGCTAAGATTCATCTTGGTGCCCATGGCCACATCACTGACTTGATCATAGAAGTCACCATTAAACTTGAAGGTGCTAAGGGTATGAACAGGTTCATTGAAGTAGAGAAGAGCGGAAGTATCAACAGAAAGATGGTTTCTTTGATCAAGAAAGAAGTGAAGAACTAGAAGGTCATCAGCATGAGGGATAGAGGTGTAAAGAGAAAACATGGTAAGGAAGAAAAGTTGGTACGAATGATCCAAGGAAAGAGGCGATTCTTGGGGCATGATTTGTGTCTTTAACGTGGAAGAGAGAAGACAATAAATAGGCTGGAAAAACACTGTCCAGAAAGTCAGATATGTGTTCCATGGGACAGGAGCAGGTAGGCACCATACCCCTCCTTGGAGAGAGTGGTTTCTGGATCATCAGATACATATTTCTATCTATCTATTGACCTTTCGAGCCGTAACCGGCCCATAGGGCATAGACCAAGATACACCTTCTCCTATATGAATTTTTGTTCTAGCAGTTTTCTTTTAAAGATATTTTATTAAATCTCGCCATCTGTCTCTGTTCTGTGCAAGCAGTTCTATCTCATTGAGGGAGCCGATTCCTGCTGCTCTTGCCTCTCTCATCAATGTTCTTCTCAGTGTCTCCCTGGGTCTTCCTCTTTTTCTTTTACCTGTTGTTTCCCATATGAGGGCTTGCTTTGCTATTCGATTATTATCTCTTCTCATCACATGTCCAACGTATGACCATCGTCTTTTCTTTATTACTGAAGATATTAGTGGTTGATTGGATACATATTTACACGTAATATATTATTGTGTGTAAGATATCAAAGTAGATAACCAACTGTGAGATATATTATTGTGAGTAAGATATCAAAGTAGATAACCAACTGTGAGATATATTATTGTGTGTAAGATATCAAAGTAGATAACCAGCTGTGAGATATATTATTATCAAGTCTAGATTGTCACTGTTACCAACAAGCTCTAGAGTATGTCATCATCAAGTCTAGATTGTCACTGTTACCAACAAGCTCTAGAGTATGTCATCATCAAGTCTAGATTGTCACTGTTACCAACAAGCTCTAGAGTATGTCATCATCAAGTCTAGATTGTCACTGCTACCAACAAGCTCTAGAGTATGTCATCATCAAGTCTAGATTGTCACTGATACCAACAAGCTCTAGAGTATATCATTATCAAGTCTAGATTGTCACTGATACCAACAAGCTCTAGAGTACTAAAGTATGTCATCATCAAGTCTAAATTGTCACTGATACCAACAAGCTCTAGAGTATGTCATCATCAAGTCTAAATTGTCACTGATACCAACAAGCTCTAGAGTATGTCATCATCAAGTCTAGAATGTCACTGTTACCAACAAGCTCTACAGTATGTCATCATCAAGTCTAGATTGTCACTGTTACCAACAAGCTCTAGAGTATGTCATCATCAAGTCTAGATTGTCACTGCTACCAACAAGCTCTAGAGTATGTCATCATCAAGTCTAGATTGTCACTGATACCAACAAGCTCTAGAGTATATCATTATCAAGTCTACATTGTCACTGATACCAACAAGCTCTAGAGTACTAGAGTATGTCATCATCAAGTCTAAATTGTCACTGATACCAACAAGCTCTAGAGTATGTCATCATCAAGTCTAAATTGTCACTGATACCAACAAGCTCTAGAGTACTAGAGTATATCATCATCAAGTCTAAATTGTCACTGATACCAACAAGCTCTAGAGTATGTCATCATCAAGTCTAAATTGTCACTGATACCAACAAGCTCTAGAGTACTAGAGCATCAAGTCTAAATTGTCACTGATACCAGCAAGCTCTAGAGTATGTCATCATCTAGTCTAAATTGTCACTGATACCAACAAGCTCTAGAGTATGTCATCATCAAGCCTAGATTGCCACTGATACCAACAAGCTCTAGAGTATGTCATCATCAAGTCTAGATTGTCACTGTTACCAACAAGCTCTAGAGTATGTCATCATCAAGTCTAAATTGTCACTGATACCAACAAGCTCTAAAGTATGTCATCGTCAAGTCTAAATTGTCACTGATGCCAACATGCTCTAGAGTATGTCATCATCAAGTCTAGATTGCAACTGATACCAACAAGCTCTAGAGTATGTCATCATCAAGTCTAGATTGTCACTGATACCAACAAGCTCTAGAGTATGTCATCATCAAGTCTAGATTGTCACTGATACCAACAAGCTCTAGAGTATATCATTATCAAGTCTAGATTGTCACTGATACCAACAAGCTCTAGAGTATGTCATCATCAAGTCTAAATTGTCACTGACACCAACAAGCTCTAGAGTATGTCATCATCAAGTCTAAATTGTCACTGATACCAACAAGTTCTAGAGTATGTCATCATCAAGCCTAGATTGTCACTGATACCAACAAGCTCTAGAGTATGTCATCATCAAGTCTAAATTGTCACTGATACCAACAAGCTCTAGAGTATGTCATCATCAAGCCTAGATTGTCACTGATACCAACAAGCTCTAGAGTATGTCATCATCAAGTCTAAATTGTCACTGTTACCAACAAGCTCTAAAGTATGTCATCGTCAAGTCTAGATTGTCACTGATGCCAACAAGCTCTAGAGTATGTCATCATCAAGTCTAGATTGTCACTGATACCAACAAGCTCTAGAGTATGTCATCATCAAGTCTAGATTGTCACTGATACCAACAAGCTCTAGAGTATGTCATCATCAAGTCTAGATTGTCACTGATGCCAACAAGCTCTAGAGTAAGTCAATATGTTAGCTGTTGGTGTCATCATCAAGTCTAGATTGCCACTGTTACCAACAAGCTCTAGAGTATGTCATCATCAAGTCTAGATTGTCACTGATGCCAACAAGCTCTAGAGTATGTCATCATCAAGTCTAGATTGCAACTGATACCAACAAGCTCTAGAATATGTCATCATCAAGTCTAGATTGTCACTGATACCAACAAGCTCTAGAGTATGTCATCATCAAGTCTAGATTGTCACTGTTACCAACAAGCTCTAGAGTATGTCATCATCAAGTCTAGATTGTCACTGATACCAACAAGCTCTAGAGTATGTCATCATCAAGTCTAAATTGTCACTGTTACCAACAAGCTCTAGAGTAAGTCAATATGTTAGCTGTTGGTGTCATCATCAAGTCTAGATTGTCACTGATACCAACAAGCTCTAGAGTATGTCATCATCAAGTCTAAATTGTCACTGATACCAACAAGCTCTAGAGTATGTCATCATCAAGCCTAGATTGTCACTGATACCAACAAGCTCTAGAGTATGTCATCATCAAGCCTAGATTGTCAAAGATACCAACAAGCTCTAGAGTATGTCATCATCAAGTCTAACTTGTCACTGATACCAACAAGCTCTAGAGTATGTCATCATCAAGTCTAGATTGTCACTGATGCCAACATGCTCTAGACTATGTCATCATCAAGTCTAGATTGCAACTGATACCAACAAGCTCTAGAGTATGTCATCATCAAGTCTAGATTGTCACTGATACCAACAAGCTCTAGAGTATGTCATCATCAAGTCTAGATTGTCACTGATACCAACAAGCTCTAGAGTATGTCATCATCAAGTCTAGATTGTCACTGATGCCAACAAGCTCTAGAGTAAGTCAATATGTTAGCTGTTGGTGTCATCATCAAGTCTAGATTGCCACTGTTACCAACAAGCTCTAGAGTATGTCATCATCAAGTCTAGATTGTCACTGATGCCAACATGCTCTAGAGTATGTCATCATCAAGTCTAGATTGCAACTGATACCAACAAGCTCTAGAATATGTCATCATCAAGTCTAGATTGTCACTGATACCAACAAGCTCTAGAGTATGTCATCATCAAGTCTAGATTGTCACTGTTACCAACAAGCTCTAGAGTATGTCATCATCAAGTCTAGATTGTCACTGATACCAACAAGCTCTAGAGTATGTCATCATCAAGTCTAAATTGTCACTGTTACCAACAAGCTCTAGAGTAAGTCAATATGTTAGCTGTTGGTGTCATCATCAAGTCTAGATTGCAACTGATACCAACAAGCTCTAGAGTATGTCATCATCAAGTCTAGATTATCACTGATACCAACAAGCTCTAGAGTATGTCATCATCAAGTCTAAATTGTCACTGATACCAACAAGCTCTTGAGTATGTCATCATCAAGTCTAGATTGTCACTGATACCAACAAGCTCTAGAGTATGTCATCATCATGTCTAGATTGTCACTGATACCAACAAGCTCTAGAGTATGTCATCATCAAGTCTAGATTGTCACTGATGCCAACAAGCTCTGGAGTAAGTCAATATGTTAGCTGTTGGTGTCATCATCAAGTCTAGATTGCCACTGTTACCAACAAGCTCTAGAGTATGTCATCATCAAGTCTAGATTGTTACTGTTACCAACAAGCTCTAGAATATGTCATCATCAAGTCTAGATTGTCATTGATGCCAACAAGCTCTAGAGTATGTCATCATCAAGTCTAGATTGTCACTGATGCCAACAAGCTCTAGAGTATATCATCATCAAGTCTAGCTTGTCACTGATACCAACAAGCTCTAGAGTATATCATCATCAAGTCTAGATTGTCACTGATGCCAACAAGCTCTAGAGTAAGTCAATATGTTAACTGTTGGTGTCATCATCAAGTCTAGATTGCCACTGTTACCAACAAGCTCTAGAGTATGTCATCATCAAGTCTAAATTGTCACTGATGCCAACAAGCTCTACAGTAAGTCATCATCAAGTCTAAATTGTCACTGATACCAACAAGCTCTAGAGTATGTCATCATTAAGTCTAGATTGTCACTGATACCAACAAGCTCTAGAGTATGTCATCATCAAGTCTAAATTGTCACTGATACCAACAAGTTCTAGAGTATGTCATCATCAAGTCTAAATTGTCACTGATACCAACAAGTTCTAGAGTATGTCATCATCAAGTCTAAATTGTCACTGATACCAACAAGTTCTAGAGTATGTCATCATTAAGTCTAAATTGTCACTGATACCAACAAGTTCTAGAGTATGTCATCATCAAGTCTAAATTGTCACTGATACCAACAAGCTCTACAGTAAGTCATCATCAAGTCTAAATTGTCACTGATACCAACAAGTTCTAGAGTATGTCATCATCAAGTCTAAATTGTCACTGATACCAAAACTATTTCTAGAGTATGTCAACAAAATAGCTGTTAGTGTCATTATCAAGTCTAGATTGTCACTGATTCATGAGAA
This sequence comes from Megaustenia siamemsis, assembly GCA_032433765.1. NCBI lineage: Eukaryota > Metazoa > Mollusca > Gastropoda > Stylommatophora > Ariophantidae > Megaustenia > Megaustenia siamemsis. The sequence goes on along the minus strand of JAVIAB010000073.1, from coordinate 415,434 downwards.
TAGAACTAACAAATTTGGAACTAGTTATTAGTCCTAATATCACAACACCATCAGTGATCACAGTTTCATCCCTCGCCAAATTCTACCACCCATGTGATCTTTCATCAATCCCCCCCCCTTCCCCCCATCCCAAATTCTCACCATGATATGACGCTCATTCTGGTTGTAGAAGATATTCTCCAAATGCATGTCACCATGGATACAGCAGTCACCACTTTCAGGCAACATCCACTCCCTGGCATTCTTTGCTGCTTCCTTCACTACAGTCTCTCCAATGACCTCATCCACCCTGAGTCGCACTGCAGGCTGACAGCCAGGTTTGTACTCACGATGATTACCCAGAAGTGGCTTCACAAACTGACACTGGCAGAGAAAATTGACCTGTTGAGGGAATGCTCTGTAGGAAATATGATAACAGTGATAGCAATAACAGGAGATAATAGTGATAGCAATAACAGGACATGGTAGTGACAGCAATAACAGGAGATGACAGTGACAGCAAATAACAAGAGATAATAGTGACAGTAATAACAGGAGATAATGGTGACAGCAATAACAAGAGATAACAGTGACAGTAATAACAGGAGATAACAGTGACAGCAATAAGGAGAGATAACAGTGACAGCAATAACAAGAGATGGTAGTGACTGCAATAACTGGAGATGGTTGTGCTATCAATAACAGGAGATGATAGAGGCAGCAATAACAGGAATTGATAGTGGCAGCAATAACAGGGGATTATAGTGGCAGCAATAACAGGAAATGATAGTGGCAGCAATAACAGGAGATGATAGAGGCAGCAATAACAGGAAATGATAGTGGCAGCAATAACAGGAGATTATAGTGGCAGCAATAACAGGAAATGATAGTGGCAGCAATAACAGGAGATTATAGTGACAGCAATAACAGGAATTGATAGTGGCAGCAATAACAGGAAATGATAGTGGCAGCAATAACAGGAGATTATAGTGGCAGTAATAACAGGAAATGAAAGTGGCAGCAATAACAGGAAATGATAGAGGCAGCAATAACAGGAAATGATAGTGGCAGCAATAACAGGAGATGATAGAGGCAGCAATAACAGGAAATGATAGAGGCAGCAATAACAGGAAATGATAGTGGCAGCAATAACAGGAGATGATAGTAACAGCAAAACTAAAGAAGGTGTGTTCTCCTCTAGAATGATGATGGAGATGAAAGTGTCTATTAAAGAAGGTGTGTTCTCCTCTAGAATGATGAAGGAGATAAAAGTGTCTACTAAAGAAGGTGTGTTCTCCTCTAGAATGATGATGGAGATGAAAGTGGCTATTAAAGAAGTTGTGTTCTCCTCTAGAATGATGATGGAGATGAAAGTGGCTATTAAAGAAGGTGTGTTCTCTTCTAGAATGATGATGGAGATGAAAGTGGCTATTAAAGAAGGTGTGTTCTCCTCTAGAATGATGATGGAGATGAAAGTGTCTATTAAAGAAGGTGTGTTCTCCTCTAGAATGATGATGGAGATGAAAGTGGCTATTAAAGAAGGTGTGTTCTCTTCTAGAATGATGATGGAGATGAAAGTGTCTATTAAAGAAGGTGTGTTCTCTTCTAGAATGATGATGGAGATGAAAGTGGCTATTAAAGAAGGTGTGTTCTCTTCTAGATTGATGATGGAGATGAAAGTGGCTATTAAAGAAGGTGTGTTCTCCTCTAGAATGATGATGGAGATGAAAGTGTCTATTAAAGAAGGTGTGTTCTCCTCTAGAATGATGATGGAGATGAAAGTGTCTATTAAAGAAAGTGTGTTCTCCTCTAGAATGATGATGGAGATGAGTGTCATGAAATCTCCTTGACATAATGGGGCAATCTTCCATTACCCCTCACAGCAATCAAACCAGATATAAAAGGTCACCAAGAACAAGGTCACAGCAATCAAACCAGATATAAAAGGTCACCAAGAACAAGGTCACAGCAATCAAACCAGATATAAAAGGTCATCAAGAACAAGGTCACAGCAATCAAACCAGATATAAAAGGTCACCAAGAACAAGGTCACAGCAATCAAACCAGATATAAAAGGTCACCAAGAACAAGGTCACAGCAATCAAACCAGATATAAAAGGTCACCAAGAACAAGGTCACAGCAATCAAACCAGATATAAAAGGTCACCAAGAACAAGGTCACAGCAATCAAACCAGATATAAAAGGTCATCAAGAACAAGCTCACAGTGATAGTGACATCATATCTACGTAACTGTATATTGCATTATATATATATATATATATATATATATAATTTAAAAAGTTATCTCTGTTTACAAATGAATAGGTCATGAAAGAAAACAAGGTGGGAAGGGGGCCACAGCCAAATAAAAGTGTTGAGAAACACTGTTTTATAGGATGATGTCAATTACCTGAAATTTTCCTGCAGGATATTGAACTGGCTGGCAGTGAGCTTGAGTCTGTGAGAAGATGAGTGGATAGTCACCAGTATGTCCACAATCTTGGCTCCATTCGTGAGGTCACTATGGGTGAGTAGAACTTCTCCCCATTGCTTGTGTTCTGGGAAATCTTTCAAGAACCCTGAAAACTCACAGAAGAGTGACACATGTGGAACAATTTAAGAATATCTGAAACATTAGAATTGTCATACTTTGTTCAGTCACAATCTTATCTCTCAATGTACCATCACTAGGAGTTATTCATCAATAAATATGTTTACTCACAATCTTATCTCTCACTGTACCATCACTAGGAGTTATTCATCAATAAATATGTTTACTCACAATCTTATCTTTCACTGTACCATCACTAGGAGTTATTCGTCAATAAATATGTTTACTCACAATCTTATCTTTCACTGTACCATCACTAGGAGTTATTCATCAATAAATATGTTTACTCACAATCTTATCTCTCACTGTACTATCACTAGGAGTTGTTCCTCAAAAATATGTTCTAGGAATAAATTCAATGGGTGCCATCTCCACATCGAAGGTTGGCTATCAAGGAGTGCCATTTTACTGTCTCTTGCCTGGATGGAGCATGTTGTCATAGGTTCACCTGTCCACCTTTTGATGTTATCAGTCCACTTTAGTCTTGGTTTGCCCCTGCCTTGTCTACCCTGTACTTTTATCTCAAGATGAACTTCAGTAGAATACTTACTGTATCTCTTTACATGTCCAACAAATTTTAATTTTTAAAATTGTGTTAAGTTCTTCTTTTTTTAAGTCAACGGTCACAACATAAATAATTTACTATATGCAGATGACACCTTTCTTAATAGCAGAGACAGAGAATGAGCTACAAGAAATGATAGATATAATAGTAAAAGAAAGCAACAAGAAAGGTCTCAGTCTGAATAGTAAGAAAACAGAAGTAATGGTTATATCGAAGAAACAATCATCACCATCATGCAGCATAAAAATAAACAAGACAAATCTGAAACAAGTGCAACGTTTGAAATACTTGGGTGCATTGATTACATCAGATGGGAGATGCAACACAGAAATAGAAAGCAGAATAGCTCAGGCCAAAATAGCATTTAAGAAAATGAAAAATATCTTATGCAACAAATCTATGTCAATAGAAATGAGAAAGAGAGTTCATCGATGCTATATAGAACCAATTCTGACCTATGGAAGTGAATCATGGACAATAGACAAACAAATGAAAAGACGATTAGAGGCCATAGAGATGGGATTTCTCAGAAGAATGTTGAAAGTTCCCTGGACAGCTAAAAAGACCAATGAGAAAGTTCTCAAAGAGGCCAACACAAAAAGGCAGCTCTTAAAAAACATCAGAAAGAAACAATCAACATTTTTTGGGCACATCATGAGAAGAGGAAGGTTGGAATACTTGGTTACAACTGGCAAAATAAAAGGAAAGAGAGATCGCAGACGACAAAGAGAGAAAATACTGGATAGCTTGGTGTCATGGCATGGAAAGGGAGCCACGATAGCTCAGTGGTTAGTGAACTGGACTACAACGGACAAGGGGTAGGGTTCGATCCCAACCAACGGCTTCCGGGTTCACCCAGCCTTAAATGGGTACCAGATTTTTTCTGGGAAAATAAAGCAGCACGGGCGTAATACCGACCACATTACCCCAAAAAATCATGTGCTGAAGGTCTGTAAAATATAGGGTCACTAACACCATATTTCCCTATGTGCCACTTGGCGTGACGGGGGTACTTTACTTTTTTTTTTTTATGGCATGGAAAACAGTCAACAACAGAACTCATACGATGCACTGTGGATAGAAGATTGTGGAAGGACATGATCGCCAACACCAACCGGTACGGTACATGATGATGATACATTTTCCATCATTTGTTATATGTCCAAGATAGCTATATTCTTTAATTCTTTCTCGGTTCTCTCTATCTGCTACTTTTATTTCCATTTGGACGATTTGGGTGTTTTCTCTGCTAATAATCATAGTTTTAGTCTTTTTAATATTTATAGCTAAACCATATTTTTTGCTTGTCTTGTTTATATTGTTTACTAGTTGTTATTGACCTAGATTTTATGTCATTAATACGGTACCATAAGATGTCTAGAAGTCGAAACTATGGAAAGTAAACAAAATTTAAGAGGAATGCACACAGAAATAAAAAAGAATGACTAACAAAGACAAAAAAGCTGCAAGAAACGGATGTATAGCAAACAAAGAGGGAAGAATGCTAACAGACAACAAAGATATAATCGATAGATGGCAGGAATACATAACAGAATTATTTCATGATGAAAGGGACAAAAAACCATTTATAAAATGTACATCCAGCTATAAAATCCTGAAATCTGAAGTAGAAAAAGCTTTAAAAACAATGAAAAAGGGAAAAGCAGCAGGACCTGACAATATACAGATAGAGATGATACAAGCACTAGAAGATTTTGGAACTGAAGTGATCAAAGACATATGCAATGACATATACCATACAGGATACATACCAAATGATCTAAAAACATCAACTTTTATTGCATTGCCTAAAAAGAAGGGTGCAGTTGAATGCAGGGATTTTAGAACAATAAGCCTAATGAGCCAGGTAACCAAAATTTTACTAAAAGTTATACAAGGAAGGATTCAGAATAAAATTAATAATGAATTAGATGAACAGCAAGGAAGGATGTATCCTATCACCAAGCTTGTTCAATCTATACACTGAGCAAATCTTTAAAAACATCATAGAGATGCCAGGCCTACAAATTAATGGAAAGATAATCAATAACCTAAGATATGCTGACGATACTGTACTATCTATCTATCTATCTATCTATTGACCTTTCGAGCCGTAACCGGCCCATAGGGCGTAGACCAAGATACACATTCTCCTATATGAATTTTTGTTCTAGCAGTTTCTTTTAAAGATATTTTATCAAATCTCGCCATCTGTCTCTGTTCTGTGCAAGCAGTTCTATCTCATTGAGGGAGCCGATTCCTGCTGCTCTTGCCTCTCTCATCAATGTTCTTCTCAGTGTCTCCCTGGGTCTTCCTCTTTTTCTTTTACCTGTTGTTTCCCATATGAGGGCTTGCTTTGCTATTCGATTATTATCTCTTCTCATCACATGTCCAACGTATGACCATCGTCTTTTCTTTATTACTGAAGATATTAGTGGTTGATTGGCGATTTCTCTAATTTCCTCGTTTGTTTTGAATTCGTTCCATTCTATACCAAGTATTTTCCTTAGACATTTATTTTCGAATGCGTTCAACTTTGTTTCTATATCTCTTGTTGTTTTCCAGCTTTCACACGCATACGTAAGGGTTGATAGTACATTTGATTTGAATAGCCTAAGTTTTGTGTTTGTGCTAATGAGTTTTGATTTCCACAACTTTTCAAGGCTTCTGAAAGACATTGCTGCTTTAGCCAGTCTGATTCTAATTTCTTTGCTCGTATCCCCTTCTCGATCAATGTGACTTCCAAGATAGATGAAGTGATCGATCTCTTCTACTGGTTTGTTTTCCATGTATATTTTGTCACTTGTTGGAATTAAACTTTTCATGACTTTAGTCTTTTCATGATTGACCTCAAGCCCAATTTTACGATTTGACGATACTGTACTACTAGCAGAAAATCCTAAAGACCTACAACAATTACTTAATGAAATAAACACGACAAGCAAAAAATATGGACTAGATATGAATATCAAAAAGACTAAAACTATGATCATAAACAAAGAAAATACTCAAAACCCACAAGTGGATATCAAAATTGAAGGAATAGACCTTGAGACAGTTCAGAACTATAACTACCTTGGACATACTATAACCAGTGATGGAAAATGTACAACTGAAATAAACAAAAGAATAGGAATGGCAAAAAGTAATTTTAATGTCATGAAGGACATACTAACATCAAAACAAATAACACCAGAGCTAAAACTAAGAATAGCAAAATGTTACATCTTCTCAATATTCATATATGGTGCTGAAACATGGACATTAGACAAGAAAACAGAACAGAGAATTGAAGCCTTTGAAATGTGGATATATAGAAGAATAGGTAGAATTGGATGGAAGGAAAAGAAAACAAACGATGAAGTCTTAAAACAACTAAAAATGAAAAGAGAACTTCTGAACACAATTAGAACAAGACAAATGTGATTCTTAGGCCATGTTAAAAGACACAACAGCCTACTGAAAGTGATCCTGGAGGGGAAAATACAAGGTAAAAGAGGCAGAGGCAGACCAAGATTAACATGGACGAGTAACATCAAAAGATGGACAAATCAACCGATGACAACCTGCACCATCAAAGCAAGAGATAGAGCAGAATGGCGCTCCATGGTAGCCAACCTTCGTTGCGGAGACGGCACTCAATGATGATGATGACAGGATGGAGTTGATAAGTATTATAGTGGTCATTATACACGGGATGGTGTTGATAAAGTATTATAGTGGACATTATACACGGGATGGTGTTGATAAAGTATTATAGTGGACATTATACACAGGATGGTGTTGATAAAGTATTATAGTGGACATTATACACAGGATGGTGTTGATAAGTATTATAGTGGACATTATACACGGGATGGTGTTGATAAGTATTATAGTGGACATTATACACAGGATGGTGTTGATAAAGTATTATAGTGGACATTATACACAGGATGGTGTTGATAAAGTATTATAGTGGACATTATACACGGGATGGTGTTGATAAAGTATTATAGTGGACATTATACACAGGATGGTGTTGATAAGTATTATAGTGGACATTATACACGGGATGGTGTTGATAAGTATTATAGTGGACATTATACACAGGATGGAGTTGATAAGTATTATAGTGGACATTGTACACAGGATGGAGTTGATAAAGTATTATAGTGGACATTATACACAGGATGGTGTTGATAAAGTATTATAGTGGACATTATACACAGGATGGTGTTGATAAAGTATTATAGTGGACATTATACACAGGATGGAGTTGATAAAGTATTATAGTGGACATTATACACAGGATGGTGTTGATAAAGTATTATAGTGGACATTATACACGGGATGGTGTTGATAAGTATTATAGTGGACATTATACACGGGATGGTGTTGATAAGTATTATAGTGGACATTATACACGGGATGGTGTTGATAAGTATTATAGTGGACATTATACACAGGATGGTGTTGATAAGTATTATAGTGGACATTATACACAGGATGATGTTGATAAGTATTATAGTGGACATTATACACAGGATGGTGTTGATAAGTATTATAGTGGACATTATACATGGGATGGTGTTGATAAGTATTATAGTGGACATTATACATGGGATGGTGTTGATAAGTATTATAGTGGACATTATACACGGGATGGTGTTGATAAAGTATTATAGTGGACATTATACATGGGATGGTGTTGATAAGTATTATAGTGGACATTATACACGGGATGGTGTTGATAAAGTATTATAGTGGACATTATACACGGGATGGTGTTGATAAGTATTATAGTGGACATTATACACGGGATGGTGTTGATAAGTATTATAGTGGACATTATACACAGGATGGTGTTGATAAAGTATTATAGTGGACATTATACACGGGATGGTGTTGATAAGTATTATAGTGGACATTATACACGGGATGGTGTTGATAAGTATTATAGTGGACATTATACACAGGATGGTGTTGATAAGTATTATATTGGACATTATACACAGGATGGTGTTGATAAAGTATTATAGTGGACATTATACACTAGATGGTGTTGATAAAGTATTATAGTGGACATTATATACAGGATGGTGTTGATAAGTATTATAGTGGACATTATACACAGGATGGTGTTGATAAGTATTATAGTGGACATTATACACGGGATGGTGTTGATAAGTATTATAGTGGACATTATACACGGGATGGTGTTGATAAGTATTATAGTGGACATTATACACAGGATGGAGTTGATAAGTATTATAGTGGACATTATACACGGGATGGTGTTGATAAGTATTATAGTGGACATTATACACTAGATGGTGTTGATAAAGTATTATAGTGGACATTATACACAGGATGGGGTTGATAAGTATTATAGTGGACATTATACACAGGATGGAGTTGATAAGTATTATAGTGGACATTATACACGGGATGGTGTTGATAAAGTATTATAGTGGACATTATACACGGGATGGTGTTGATAAGTATTATAGTGGACATTATACACTAGATGGTGTTGATAAAGTATTATAGTGGACATTATACACGGGATGGTGTTGATAAGTATTATAGTGGACATTATACACAGGATGGTGTTGATAAGTATTATAGTGGACATTATACACAGGATGGTGTTGATAATTATTATAGTGGACATTATACACAGGATGGTGTTGATAAAGTATTATAGTGGACATTATACACAGGATGGTGTTGATAAAGTATTATAGTGGACATTATACACGGGATGGTGTTGATAAGTATTATAGTGGACATTATACACGGGATGGTGTTGATAAGTATTATAGTGGACATTATACACAGGATGGAGTTGATAAGTATTATAGTGGACATTATACACGGGATGGTGTTGATAAGTATTATAGTGGACATTATACACTAGATGGTGTTGATAAAGTATTATAGTGGACATTATACACAGGATGGGGTTGATAAGTATTATAGTGGACATTATACACAGGATGGAGTTGATAAGTATTATAGTGGACATTATACACGGGATGGTGTTGATAAAGTATTATAGTGGACATTATACACGGGATGGTGTTGATAAGTATTATAGTGGACATTATACACTAGATGGTGTTGATAAAGTATTATAGTGGACATTATACACGGGATGGTGTTGATAAGTATTATAGTGGACATTATACACAGGATGGTGTTGATAAGTATTATAGTGGACATTATACACAGGATGGTGTTGATAATTATTATAGTGGACATTATACACAGGATGGTGTTGATAAAGTATTATAGTGGACATTATACACAGGATGGTGTTGATAAGTATTATATTGGACATTATACACAGGATGGTGTTGATAAAGTATTATAGTGGACATTATACATGGGATGGTGTTGATAAGTATTATAGTGGACATTATACACAGGATGGTGTTGATAAAGTATTATAGTGGACATTATACACAGGATGGTGTTGATAAGTATTATAGTGGACATTATACACAGGATGGTGTTGATAAAGTATTATAGTGGACATTATACACAGGATGGTGTTGATAAGTATTATAGTGGACATTATACACAGGATGGTGTTGATAAAGTATTATTAGTTATTGGATAAAACAGAAGTCTTGGACAATGTGGTTTGTTTTGAATCATAACAATATAAATAATGTCTCTAATATGTTGTATTTTGCTATCACTTAACCGTTGTTGGTAACCAGAATTAAAAGTCCTCATGACTATTATGTCATATGTCAAAGTTATTTAGAGTCAATATGTTGTTGAGTCCCAAGCAGTGCCTCAGCTGGGAGAGACTAACCACAACATGAAGGATAAAATAACCACTATAAGTAAAGCTAATGACAATCCAGAGTTAACAAATGGCCAGATCCCAACCGCAAGAACTGATAGATCACAACAGAGAAGGATAAAGAAACATCACTCCACTAAGATGATCAATGACATAGAAGGATAAAGAAACATCACTCCACTAAGATGATCAATGACAGAGGAGGATAAAGAAACATCAGGCCATTAAAGCAATCAATGACAGAGGAGGATAAAGAAACATCACTCCACTAAGATGATCAATGACAGAGGAGGATAAAGAAACATCACTCCACTAAGATGATCAATGACAGAGGAGGATAAAGAAACATCACTCCACTAAGATGATCAATGACAGAGGAGGATAAAGAAACATCACTCCACTAAGATGATCAATGACAGAGGAGGATAAAGAAACATCACTCCACTAAGATGATCAATGACAGAGGAGGATAAAGAAACATCAGGCCATTAAAGCAATCAATGACAGAGGGGGATAAAGAAACATCACTCCACTAAGATGATCAATGACAGAGGAGGATAAAGAAACATCAGGCCATTAAAGCAATCAATGACAGAGGAGGATAAAGAAACATCAGGCCATTAAAGCAATCAATGACAGAGAAGGATAAAGAAACATCAGGCCATTAAAGCAATCAATGACAGAGAAGGATAAAGAAACAGGAGGCTTGGGATATGCAACAGTGAGAACAGAGATATCCTGGGACTCTGGCGATAAGAAAGCTGAAAGAAATGAAAATGGAAGCAGACTGCTGTAATTATGTAATAAAAATGATCTACTTATGATGACCCTGTAAGGATGTACCAGTAATAGATCACATGAATGTGACCCTGGCTGATGTACCAGTAATAAATCAGATGAATGTGACCCTTGAAATGATGTACCAGTAATACATCAGAGGAATGTGACCCTTGAAATGATGTACCAGTAATACATCAGAGGAATGTGACCCTTGAAATGATGTACCAGTAATACATCAGAGGAATGTGACCCTTGAAATGATGTACCAGTAATACATCAGAGGAATGTGACCCTTGAAATGATGTACCAGTAATACATCAGAGAAAGGTGACCCTGGAAGGAAGACAGAATGTGGTGTTCCAGGGAAACTGTGAATAGGCAAACATTGCTAGGGTCCATCTTGTTGACCTTGGCCATCTTAGTGGTTTGGTAAAAAAATTGAGTGTAGAATTCAGCAGATAAACTGAACCAGGTGAAGAACGGTGAAGATAGTGAAAGGAAGCCATTTTTTAAAAAGGGCTGTAAGATGCTGGCAAGGTAGTCTGAGATATGTTCACTCAGGCATGAGCACACTGAGGCTATGAGTCTGCAGGGGTAACTAGGTTTGTGAATCTTAGGCAGCATATAGAAGGGCTTGCCTAAGGCAAAGTCTGAAATAATATTAGAGGAACTAGACAACTTGCTGTGATTACAGACCTGTTGTGCCATCACTGGGAAAAATTAATGGCAGATGAATTTGTCAATAGGGAAACTTTTCAACAGGAAAGAAAGACAATTAAAACAAATGGGGTAGGGAGAAGTGAATGGAAGCCAGAACAAGATAACAAGAGGATCAGAAGACATAAGCAGCCCAAGGTCTTCAGACTTAGAACAGGGCACTATAGATCAGGATCTCTCACTACCTGTAGCAGGCCTTTCAGCATGAACTTTTATGATTATACCGCTCAATAGTCTGGGAATGAAAGTTTGTTCCATACTGGTGAACCAAATATAATCCTTGTCGGTCTAAATGTCTAGCAAAATGTAATTACTGAAGACGATTTTTCAAGATTTACTTTTTCTTCATGATTTTACTTTTCTTATTTTATGTATTATAAAAGGTGGATTATAATGGGCTGTCCATGTGTCCATCCATGATTTTACTTTTCTTATTTTATGTATTATAAAAGGTGGATTGTAATGGGCTGTCCATGTGCCCATCCACGATTTCAGGCACTAATATTCATGAACATTAACATCTTTTCAAATTACAGCCAAGCTTATTCAACATAGGGTGCTGCGATAGTTCAGTGGTTAGTGAGCTGGACTACAAAGGACAAGAGGTAGGGTTCGACCCAACCGACGGCTTCCTGTTCACCCAGCCTTTAATGGGTACTGGATTTTTTCTGGGAAAGTAAAGTGGCACAGGCGTAATACCGACCACATTACCCCAAAAATCATGTTTCAAAGGTCTGTAAAATTTATAGTCACTAACACCATACTTTCTATACGCCACTTGGCATGATGGGGGTACTTTACTTTTTTTTTACTTTGTTCAACATAGAGAAGACTAGCATTAACATTATAAACATTCATCTATTCAATTTATTATGGCTGGGGGACTGGTTGGTCTCGAGGCAAGATGCCAGCCTCAAGACAGAGAGGTTGTGGGTTCAAATCTCGGCTAGACCGGTTGGGACTTTTATTTATGATTTCTCTCTGCGGCAACCACCCCTGGTTTCAGTAGCGAGGCCCAGCTTGAAACGTGAATTACTCATGGACGGAAAAAATATGAGTACCTCCGAAGTCAGAGTTATCTGCCTGTGCGGCGAGGGACCCCTGTGCACGTGGCTGCCAGGGAAAAATGGATTAACACACAAAAGTCAGTTCCTAGTCTCTAGGAACTTCGTCAGAGGTAAAAGCTGGCAAACGGAAAAAAAAAATATGGCTTTTTGTGTCTTTACAGGTGTGAATCATGTCTGTCCAGTGCTGTTTTGTTGAGCTGCTTCTGTGTGGCTAATCTTGCCAGTATTGGAAAAGCAGAATCTGCTGCAGAATGAACTAGGTAGTTTTATGTTTTGGGGTCTCACAGCTTTGCTCTAGTTTTGGCTTAATTTCATTTTCAAGTGTTATCACACCATTATCATGTATCTTCTCCCTGTGATACCCTCCCAGCTGTTATAACTAATGGAGACTTCACTCACAGACGCCTTGCAGACATCTCGAAATCTCAGTTTTAGTCTATCCATAATCCACTTCTAATCTTTAAGTTTCTCATAGAATATTTGTTTGCAGATACAACTGTTGTCCATTCATCTGACAGCCGCCTTCAAATGAATATACAGACAAGATTACTCAATCTATTCTACAAACTAGCCTGCTCAACATACAGACTAGGCTGCTCAACATACAGACTAGCCTGCTCAACATAAAAACTAGCCTGTTGAACACAATTTAGTCTACTTAACATACAGATCAATTTGCTTACGCACAGACTAGCCTGCTGAACACACATAAACTAGTCTACTGAGTAAAAACAGGCTACTTTACTCAACATACAGGGGCTACTTTACTCAACATACAGGCTACTTTACTCAACATACAGGCTACTTTACTCAACATACAGGCTACTTTACTCAACATACAGGCTACTTTACTCAACATACAGGCTAGTTTACTCAACTTACTGAATAGTTTTCTTTACTACAGACTAACCTATACAACTTACAGATGATAAGCAACTTACTCAACTTACAGTCTAATTTAATTAACATCTACACTACCACTAACAAGTCACATTGATCGGGAAGGGGATACAAGTAAAGAAATTAGAATCAGAATAGCTAAAGCAGCAATGTCTTTCAGAAGCCCTGAAAAGTTGTGGAAATCAAAACTCATTAGCACAAACACAAAACTTAGACTATTCAAATCAAATGTACTATCAACCCTTACGTATGCGTGTGAAAGCTGGAAAACAACAAGAGACATAGAAACAAAGTTGAACACATTCAAAAATAAATATCTAAGGAAAATACTTGGTATAGTGTGGAACGAATTCAAAACAAACAAGGAAATTAGAGAAATCACCAATTAACCACTAATATCTTCAGTAATCAAGAAAAGATGATGGTCATATGTTGGACATATTATGAGGAGAGATAATAACAGAATAACAAAGCAAGCCCACATGTGGGAAACAACAGGTAATAGGAAAAAAGGCCAACTCAGAGAGACACTGAGAAGAACATTGATCAGAGAGGCAAGAGCAGCAGGAATCGGAGCTGTAGGCCTGCTACGGCTTGAAAGGTCAATAGATAGACTACCACTAATCCACACCACAACCTATAAGACTGTGTATAAAACAAAACCCACTGACCCTACATCACATGACAACCCTGGACTGGCTATACTATTGTGAGTGCACAAGACATGCTCCACAACTCTTACCAATGTGCTGTTCCTCATCAAAAAAATAATGCTCCGGGCAGCATTCTGGAACTAGGGACCTGAAGTAATGACTGGCCATGCTCTCTCGCTGACACCGCTCTAAGTTGATAGGAAAACTTGGTCCTAGGAACTGAGAAGACAAAATAACACGAGCACTTACCATTATTATTATCATTCCTAGACTTGACAGAGTTCAGGGAAACTTTGATAGAGTTCAGGGGAACTTTGATAGAGTTCAGGGAAACTTTGAAATAGTTCAGGGAAACTTTGATAGAGTTCAGGGAAACTTTGATAGAGCACAGGGAAACTTTGAAATAGTTCAGGGAAACTTTGAAATAGTTCAGGGAAACCTTTATAGAGTTCAGGGGAACTTTGATAGAGTTCAGGGAAACTTTGATAGAGTTCAGGGGAACTTTGATAGAGTTCAGGGAAACTTTGATAGAGTTCAGGGAAACTTTGATAGAGTTCAGGGAAACTTTGATAGAGTTCAGGGGAACTTTGAAATAGTTCAGGGAAACTTTGATAGAGCACAGGGAAACTTTGATAGAGCTCAGGGGAACTTTGATAGAGCACAGGGAAAGTTTGGTAGAACTCAGGGAAACGTTGATAGAGTTCAGGGAAACTTTGATAGAGCACAGGGAAACTTTGGTAGAATCCAGGGAAACTTTGATAGAGTTCAGGGAAACTTTGATAGAGTTCAGGGAAACTTTGATAGAGTTCAGGGAAACTTTGATAGAGTTCAGGGAAACTTTGATAGAGTTCAGGGAAACTTTGATAGAGCACAGGGAAACTTTGATAGAGTTGAGGGGAACTTTGATAGAGTTCAGGGAAACTTTGATAGAGTTCAGGGGAACTTTGATAGAGTTCAGGGAAACGTTGATAGAGTTCAGGGAAACTTTGATAGAGCACAGGGAAACTTTGGTAGAATTCAGGGAAACTTTGATAGAGTTCAGGGAAACTTTGATAGAGCACAGGGAAACTTTGATAGAGTTCAGGGGAACTTTGATAGAGTTTAGGGAAACTTTGATAGAGTTCAGGGAAACTTTGATAGAGCTCAGGGAAACTTTGATAGAGCACATGGAAACTTTGGTAGAATTCAGGGAAACTTTGATAGAGTTCAGGGAAACTTTGATAGAGCACAGGGAAACTTTGATAGAGTTCAGTGAAACTTTGATAGAGCACAGGGAAACTTTGATAGAGCACAGGGAAACTTTGATAGAGCACAGGGAAACTTTGATAGAGCACAGGGAAACTTTGATAGAGTTCAGGGAAACTTTGATAGAGCACAGGGAAACTTTGATAGAGTTCAGGGAAACTTTGATAGAGCTCAGGGAAATTTTGATAGAACACTTGAACTAGGTAGCTGTAGGCCTGCTACGGCTTGAAAGGTCAATAGATAGACTACCACTAATCCACACCACAACCTATAAGACTGTGTATAAAACAAAACCCACTGACCCTACATCACATGACAACCCTGGACTGGCTATACTATTGTGAGTGCACAAGACATGCTCCACAACTCTTACCAATGTGCTGTTCCTCATCAAAAAAATAATGCTCCGGGCAGCATTCTGGAACTAGGGACCTGAAGTAATGACTGGCCATGCTCTCTCGCTGACACCGCTCTAAGTTGATAGGAAAACTTGGTCCTAGGAACTGAGAAGACAAAATAACACGAGCACTTACCATTATTATTATCATTCCTAGACTTGACAGAGTTCAGGGAAACTTTGATAGAGTTCAGGGGAACTTTGATAGAGTTCAGGGAAACTTTGAAATAGTTCAGGGAAACTTTGATAGAGTTCAGGGAAACTTTGATAGAGCACAGGGAAACTTTGATAGAGTTCAGGGGAACTTTAAAATAGTTCAGGGAAACTTTGATAGAGTTCAGGGGAACTTTGAAATAGTTCAGGGAAACTTTGATAGAGTTCAGGGGAACTTTGATAGAGTTCAGGGAAACTTTTAAATAGTTCAGGGAAAATTTGATAGAGTTCAGGGGAACTTTGAAATAGTTCAGGGAAAATTTGATAGAGTTCAGGGGAACTTTGAAATAGTTCAGGGGAACTTTGAAATAGTTCAGGGAAACTTTGAAATAGTTCAGGGAAACTTTGATAGAGTTCAGGGGAACTTTGATAGAGTTCAGGGAAACTTTGATAGAGCACAGGGAAACTTTGGTAGAATTCAGGGAAACTTTGATAGAGTTCAGGGAAACTTTGATAGAGCACAGGGAAACTTTGATAGAGTTCAGGGAAACTTTGATAGAGCACAGGGAAACTTTGATAGAGCACAGGGAAACTTTGATAGAGCACAGGGAAACTTTGATAGAGCACAGGGAAACTTTGATAGAGTTCAGGGAAACTTTGATAGAGCACAGGGAAACTTTGATAGAGTTCAGGGAAACTTTGATAGAGCTCAGGGAAATTTTGATAGAACACTTGAACTAGGTATCTTGATAATTAAACAACAAATAAATAATTAATATAATAGCTACATTTATACTTTGATGTCTACAGAACAATGATACCTCCCTGATGTCGCTACATCAATTGTTAAAAGAGCTATGTACTTCTAAATGATGAAGACAAACATAAAAGAGATAAACAGACATAACCAGATGGAGCTGGTTGCTTTTTATGCTCATTAACAGCTAAAATAACAAATATAGTTCAGCCGGCTCACTCCCATTTACCCAAAAGGCGGTAAGAGTGAGATGTCTGAGAGTGGGGTACAATAAAACAAATGAGAGGTAAGGAGCACAGAAAAAAGGTATAGAGGAGAACACCGAAGTGTCTCATAAGGGACTAGAGGAGAAGAACTATAAATAGCATGGCATAGTAGATAGACCAAAGAACCCAAATATGTGCAGTAGAGAAGGCTATGCAAAAGGGAAGGAGCAACCAAAAAGAAACTATGCGTATGAGTGTAGGATACACGTGTCATCATATTTTGCTATGCAATTCATTAAAACGCACAAGCAGATAATATGGGTCAAACTATGTTACTTTATAAATGTGTCACACTCATACACATAGTATAGTAGTCTGGTTCGGTGTGCATTTGCGCACATTTCTGCACATTCACGACAGCCACACTTTTGTTACCATTTCCTTTTCATACACACAGGATAGACATTTTTATTTTCTTTAACATATTTCGAATATTTTTGTTTTGAATGTTTCGTTATTAGTTTTGTGTGTGTGTTTTTCTTGTTTGTTCCTGCTGAAGGCCTATTGGGCCAAAATGTCGTTTAGTCTGTGTCGTCCACTTATCAAGTAAAGCTTCTTACATACCTTTTTTTTTTTTTTTTCATTTTTCCTCATATTCAGCTTTACTGCAGCTTCGCATTTTCATGCATTCATTTGCATTTCTTTGCCTTAACACCTTGTTTTGTGTGTGTAGAATGAACAATAATAATATCAGTTTTGTTTTAACAGTCATCATCATCATCAAGTACCATGCCTGCTGGCATAGGTGATCTCTTTACAACTTTCAATCTCAACAATTATTTATAATTTCTGTTGTTCACCTTCTGCCAAGCCATTCTCTTAAGCTGTCTGGTACCTTTTCTCTTTGCTTCCCTCTACCTCTAGATTATATATAGTCTGTCATATTAGTAGAATAATAGTATAATATAATAGTAGTTGGACCAGATGATATAACTAAATAAGAGATTGAAGCCATGGGTGATTTTGGAATAGAAATAATAACAAATATATTGAATGATATCTACAGCAGCGGGTATATACCAGACGACCTGCTCAAATCAATATTCATAGCCCTACCAAAGAAATCGGGTGCGATTGAATGCGATGATCATCGCACAATAAGCATTGACTAAGATATTACTAAGAATCATCATGCGAAGAGTGCGAAACAAAATCAGTCCAGAAATTAGCGATGAACAGTGTGGTTTTGTTAGAGATAAAGGAACAAGCAATGTCAAGTATTATCATCAGATCTTTAGTAGAAAGAGCCATAGAGGTGAAAACAGATCTATACCTATGTTTCATAGATTAAACCAAGGCATTTGACAAAGTAAAGCACCAAAAAATAATAAAAATATTGTAACAACTGGAAAAATTGAGGGATGAAGAGATAGAGAGAAGCAAAGAGAAAAGATACCAGACAGCTTAAGAGAATGGCTTGGCAGAAAGTCAACAACAGAAATGATAAATAACTGTCAAGATCAAAAGTTGTGGAGAAACATGATCACCTACGCCAGCAGGCCCGGTACTTGATGATGATGATATAACAGATTATATATAAGAGACTATATGACAGACAGACTCATCTCAGACTTATCTCTTTATTAATCTTGAATTCATTCTATTGTACACAGAATATTATTCTTAGGCATTTGTCTCTTTAGCTGGAGATTTTAATGGACATTCAAAACAATGGGGATATTCTAACTCAAATCCCACAGGAAAATACATAGAAGATCTTTGCCAATCAACTAATCTTACAATCATGCAGGATGCAGAATCAACTCCAACTCTCCTACACAGAGCCCATCTCTCCCTTAGTAGACCCGATTTGTTCTGCTGATCTCATAAGCTACTGCCACATTAATGTTATTGATGACAGAGGTAGTGATCACAGACCCATAGTCACCATAGTAGACACCAAAACAACACAAATCCAAACAAACAGTGAATGAGATGGAATTTTAAGAAAGCTGACTGGAAGCTATACCAAGAAAATTCCTACCAACTCCTGAACAGTCTGACAGATAACAGCATGGAAAAATTAAACGAGATGTTCACACAAATAATACTCAACACTACACAACAAACTATATCTAAAGGATGTAGAACACAATATCGACCATTTTGGAACACAGAACTAGCGACAAGAACAATGCTTGAGCAGAACCCAACTTTGAATAATAAAATAAGATATAACAAGGCTAGTGCTAAGGTCAAACTAGTTAATAAAAAGCAAAGAAAGAGAAATGGCAAGAAACATGCAATAAACTGGATCTGCGACATGAAGGAAATAAAGCCTGGAGACTTATGCAACATTTGTCTGGTGATAAAAGAGAGCCAAACCTAAACCAATCCAATTTAATAATGAAATCATAAGCCCTAAAAAAATATAGCTAAAAAATGTAATAGTTACTTTGCTTCAGTCAACAGAGCAAGCAAACTTACAGATAGTGATAAAATTCATCTACGTAATTTAAAATTAATTGAAAGAGCCCCAGCAACAAATGCTGCAATAGTTGAAGAAGATTTTAACATGAGGGAACTTGAATTTGACAGTATTCATCGAGATTCTTTGTGGAAAATTCTGAAGCAATATGGCTTACTATAAAAAATCATAAATATTATTAAAGACATGTATGATGGTTACACATGTGCAGTTCGAACAGAGGAAGGACTGAGGGAATGTTTCCCAATAGAAACTGGGGTTAAACAATGATGTATTTTATCGCCCTTGTTATTTGGAGTTGTAATGGACTTCATAATAAAGAAATGCTGCACTGGTAATAAAGGCATCGAATGGATACAAGGAGACCATTTGGAGGACCTCAACTTTGCTGATGACATAGTTCTCATCAGCAGTCAGATAAAAACGATGCAGGAAAACACAAATGAACTATCATCAATAGCCAGCAAAATTGGGATTGAGATCAATCATGAAAAGACTAAAGACATGAAAAGCTTGGTTCAAACAGATGAAAGAATATACATGGAAAACAAACCAGTAGAAGAGATCGATCACTTTATCTATCTTGGAAGTCACATTGATCGGGAAGGGGATACAAGTAAAGAAATTAGAATCAGAATAGCTAAAGCAGCAATGTCTTTCAGAAGCCTTGAAAAGTTGTGGAAATAAAAACTCATCAGCACAAACACAAAACTTAGACTATTCAAATCAAACATATTATCTACCCTTACGTATGCATGCAAGAGCTATAAAACAACAAGAGACGTAGAAATAAAGTTGAATGCATTTAAAATAAATGTCTAAGGAAAATACTTGGTGTAACATGGAATGAAATCAAAACAAACAAGGAAATTAGAGACATCGCCAATCAACCACTAATATCTATCACTAACATCAGTAATCAAGAAAAGATGATGGTCAAATGTTCGACATGTGATGAGAAGAGCTAAATAAAAAGCACAGTCTCATGTGGGAAACAATAAGTAGGAGGAAAAGAGGCCGACCCAGAGAGACACTGAGAAGAACATTGATTAGAGAGGCAAAGGCAACAGGAATCAGCTCCCTCAATGAGATTGAGATGCTTGAATAGAACAGAGATAAATGGCGAGATTTGATAAAAGATCTTTGCAAGGATTGAGATTGCTAGAAAGAAAATTTAGAAAAGAGAAAGTGTATCTGGGTCTATGCCATATGGGTTGGCCACGGCTCGAAAGGTCAAAGGGTGGGTGGATGGATTAGATAAATAGATAGATATGTAGGTAGGTCAGTAGGTAGATAGATAGAAATAATCCTTTCTGTCTACTGCGAGTTTCAAACACTGTACACTGGCTTCTCAGACAGCGAAACAGTGTTTTTGGCCGCTCGGCCATGCGCACCTCCTATC
Source organism: Megaustenia siamemsis (assembly GCA_032433765.1). Classification (NCBI taxonomy): domain Eukaryota; kingdom Metazoa; phylum Mollusca; class Gastropoda; order Stylommatophora; family Ariophantidae; genus Megaustenia; species Megaustenia siamemsis. The sequence goes on along the minus strand of JAVIAB010000073.1, from coordinate 394,713 downwards.
TGGACAACTGTTGTTCTACTATGATATTAACATTAGCAACTATTGTTCTATCTCTGATATAAACATTATGCAACTATTGTTCTATCTCTGACATAAACATTAGCAACTATTGTTCTATCTCTAATATAAACATTAGCAAATGCTTTTGTTCTATCTCTGATATAAACATTAGCAACTATTGTTCTATCTCTAATATAAACATTAAAAACTGCTTTTGTTCTATCTCTAATATAAACATTAGAAACTGCTTTTGTTTTATCTCTGATATAAACATTAGCAACTGCTATTGTTCTATCTCTGATATAAACATTAGCAACTATTGTTCTATCTCTAATATAAACATTAGAAACTGCTTTTGTTTTATCTCTGATATAAACATTAGAAACTGCTTTTGTTCTACCTCTGATATAAACATTAGCAACTATTGTTCTATCTCTGATATAAACATTAGCAACTGCTTTTGTTCTATCTCTGATATAAACATTAGCAACTATTGTTCTATCTCTGATATAAACATTAGCAACTATTGTTCTATCTCTAATATAAACATTAGAAACTGCTTTTGTTCTATCTCTAATATAAACATTAGAAACTGCTTTTGTTCTATCTCTGATATAAACATTAGCAACTATTGTTCTATCTCTAATATAAACATCAGCAACTATTGATCTGCTATGGTACCAATATAAACCACCACCTACTTTGATATAAACATAAACAATCACTGGCCTAAATAGATATAATAGATGGGCAACTATTGACCTACTGCTACAAACAACTTGCACACATACTTTGACATAGTTCAGGTAAACTTTGACAAAACAACTCTTTGTGCCATCCGAAGACTTGACCCGTCCCACATAGTTGAGGTGACCGGCATTGATGTTCTCCACAGAAAGTGGGCCTTCCCTTGCCAGTGCCACCTTCAAGATGCAACAAGAAGGTTTGATCAAATTTACTTCTCCTAGTTCAAACAATCACAGGTAACTGATATCACATGAAGCAGAAAAAGGCCAGAGCATGTGTGTTGGCATGTTGAGAGTAATGTGGCTTGTGTACACAGAAAGTGATGAAAAAAATAATTGTAACAGTATATCTCAAGCAATAATTACAACACAGTGATCCAACAAATAATTGTGACACAGTGATCCAACAAATAATTACAACACAGTGATCCAACAAATAATTGTGACACAGTGACCCAACAAATAATTACAACACAGTGATCCAACAAATAATTGTAACACTGTGACCCAACAAATAATCATAACACAGTGATCCAACAAATAATTTCTATATTGGAAGAAAAATGTTAAAAACGAACTCAAACACATAGCTCAACATAAATAAATCAATAGATGTAGCCAAACAAAAAACTGTAACCTTTAAGTAATTTTACACAAATGAATGTATCCTACAGCTTAACAAAAACTATAACTCTATAACTCAAAAAGTAACTTTAATCCTGTGATTAAACAAATGAACATAACCCTATAAAACAACAAATAACTGTAACCCTGGTAACACATCCAATAGTTGTAACCCTGGTAACACATCCATTAGTTGTAACCCTGGTAACACATCCATTAGTTGTAACCCTGGTAACACATCCATTGGTTGTAACCCTGGTAACACATCCATTAGTTGTAACCCTGGTAACACATCCAATAGTTGTAACCCTGGTAACACATCCATTAGTTGTAACCCTGGTATGACATCCATTAGCTGTAACCCTGGTAACACATCCAATAGTTGTAACCCTGGTAACACACCCATTAGTTGTAACCCTGGTAACACATTAATTAAGTGTAACTCTATATCTCAACAAATAACCATAACAATATGTAACAATGATGACACTCAGACAGCCAAAAACAAAGAGAAGTTATGCAAACAAGCAAAAGAAGCAAAAAGAACAGTCAATAAAAATAAAACAATAAAAAGATCAAGAATTAAGAAAATCCTATAAAAAAAACAAACAGACAAAATCAAGAAACTCCCTAATGAAGTAAGCACAGTAGAAGAGTGGTGGCAGTTTGAGAAAACAATAACTAACATTGCAACAATAGTATGTGGAGCAAAACTAAGGACAAAAGAAGGCAAGAAAAGCACCCTACGGTGGGCAATGCAATCAGAGAAGCAGTTAAAGAAAAGAAGAAACTATATAAAGGTTGGAGGGAGAAGAAGAACCAAAAAGTATATGAAAAATGTGCCATAGTCTGGAAAAATGTTAAAAGTTGGATCAGTCGCTAAGCAAAACAGCTGAACCTGTAACTGTGACAGTGCAACGTGATTAATCAAACACAAAACTGATAAAAACATGAAGTCCAAACAATCCTAATGAGGTACAGGAATTCAACGTTGACACAACATGATTAATTCACAATGCTCTAATTATTCTGCACAGCACTTGAGCTGACACTTCATATGATGACTCTGGACATTGTCTAGATCTCATACAAAAGTTTATTCACACAGTTCTTTAGTTACACTTCACAAGTCATCTGTATATATATATCTTGGTTGCATATAAAAGCTAGCTATTACACATGTTTGCTATAGTCATCTAAACATTTATCGAACTATATCATTAGTAGAAATTATGTATTCGTGTCTTGGCTATTGCCATTGTTACATGACACTCTCCCAGGTTCTGTAATTACATCCACATAACTTCTTGCACCCCCATCAGGGCCAGCTCCTTGAAGGGATGGGGCTTAACAGTCACCATGGACTGAAATCCAAGACTGGCCAGGTTTTCCCACACCCGAGCAAGACCACAGTCTACTCTAGCAAGTTTAAGTGCTGAAGTTGGAGGCAATCAGCCAAAAGGCGCACCACAGCAATCAGGATGCTATGCACTCACACCAATGGGAAGTATGTCTATAACTGTGAATCAGTATGGCACTCGCCCTGTGATGGCCACTCAAGCAGGTGCAGCGCCGGGCCCTCATCCTCGAAAGAGCCCAACCACTATTACTGGATGTCCTTTTCAACCACTCTGTGGAGTCAGGGGGTAAGAGAATAGAGTTACTGGCCAATCAAAACTAAGACCACTTAAAATAACGCACTGGAATGCTGAAGGCATCAACAGCAAAAGAGATGGGTATAGTAAAAAGATAGAGTTAGAAAATATCCTGCATGAAGAACAAGTAAGCATATGTTGTTTTCAGGAAACCCATCTAAACAAAGGCATGGCCTTGAAGATTAGGGGATACCAGTGTCACCGATCTGACAGAAAAAAAACACAGAAAAAAGAGCGGAATATTGACACTTGTAAAGAACAACATCAATGCATGTCAGATTGAAGTGTATATGGACGGGGCTGAATATAAAATACTGTACCTCGGGACAGAAAATACTGACTTTCATTTACTCATCTACTACTGTCCGAGTGACCGCCCACTAGCACTAGACACAATTACATTAAAAGAAAGAATAATTGTATGTGGAGACTTTAACAGCCATTCATAGAGCTGGGGCTATGAACATATGGACAAGAGAGGTGAAGAACTTGAAAATTGGCAGGATGACAATGGGCTTATACTGCTAAACCAGGCAACAGATCCACCAACATTTTATTCCAGATCATGGCATAATACTACATCGACACCAGACCTTGCTTTCCATTCACCAGACCTGGATTGGAATATCTTTACAAGAATTGAAAACTGCTAAAATAAAATTTAGATAAGAGAAAGAGTATCTGGGTGTATGCCCTATGGGCCAGCTACGGCTTGAAAGGTCAATAGGTGGGTGGGTGGCTAGGTAGGTAGGTAGATTGATTAGATAGATAGATTAGATAGATTGATTAGATAGATTGATTAGACAGACAGACAGGCAGACCTGGATTGGAATATCACACGAATTGTTGGGAAACAACTTGGAGACAGCGACCACCGACCAGTCTTTTTAGTGGAGCAAAATGAGGCCATCAGGGAGAGCAGCACTCTCTCTAGATAGAATTACAAAAAGGCAGACTGGAAAATTTATCAATGATACACCAGTGTACTGACTAAAGATTTAAATACAGACAGAGACATCAACAGAGAATAACCCAGAAAATAACTCCTCAACAGGACTTCCGTTTCCATGATGGTGGAACTAAGTCACATTCTCTCGATCGCTGCAGAAATTGCTTTGGAATCTGATCAATTTCGGCTTTCCGTTGCAATTTTCTGCATTCAAGTCGAAATGATGTTCTACTTATCATATCTACGCCAATGAATTGGCGTTGCATGCACAGCCATACACTGTTTTGACAAATCAAGTGTTGTGAATGCGACCTTCCACCGTCTAGTGTTGATCTGCGTTTTACGTCACAATGAGTGCTGTTCAATGACCTTTGATGGTATTGTTTGCCACAAGTTATTTACAATTTCTAACGCATTAATGTGGTGGGCTCCATCAAGTCAGCCGAAGTTTTATCTCGTTGGGGAATTTGCACCATGTTTTGTTTGTTGTAGACTGCATTCACTAGAGTAATCATGAGTCCATGGGCGCAGCCATTTTGTGTGTGCTACGTCATCATAATGGCTCATCGTGTGTCCCAACCGACCAGTCCGATCATGCGCTAATCTTGCGATCTGTTGTTTGGTGTGCAACGGGGATAATCTGACGATGAACTGTGTTTTGTATGTTCGGAGTTGGAGTCAAACACGATGTCCTAACATCATCAAGCGCTATACATTTAAATACTATGATGATCATCATTTTCAGGAGGACGTGGACTTCCGGGCAATATGGTGGATAGGCGGCAGGAACCATTGAAGGCTATGTCTGAAAAGTGTTCCTTCTTGCAGTTTCCTCATATTCCAAGTCCGGCTTGTTGCAGGAGCTACTGAGTTAAGTGCTCTGTGCACATTGTGAGCTGTGTGTTTCATCCATTTTGATCATGTTCCGATATTCCAATTGTTTACGATGAATGCTGATATCGTATGACAGGGAACAGTTGGCCATGTTCACTTTCTATGTGGTTTCGCCTTATGTCTTTTGGCGTGTGCTGAGACTGCTATGATGGGGACTACAGCTACCTTTCTTTGTTTGGGAGATGAGTTAGTAATTCGGATGATTCCACTGGCACGGGCGGTTGAGCATTTATGGATTTTAATTCATTTGCAGTGATACCGGGGCCTTCCATAACCAAATAACCAGAGACATCAACAAAATAGTTGATGAATTAAGTAGACTAATAATACAAGCTGCCGGTGAAACAATACCTAGAGGGGCATGGAAACACTACAAACCATACTGAAGTAGTGAACTAGAGCAACTGCACAATGACATGGAAATATCTCAAAAGCAAGCAGAAAATAACCCTTGTCAGGAACACCACAATAACTATCAGCATGCTAAGGCTAAATTTCAAAGGGCTAAACTACAAGCCAAATGGAGAAGCTGGAAAGAGAAAACAGAATCCTTGAATCTTGAACAAGACACAAGATAAGTGTGGAAGCTTGTAAAACAGCTGAATGATGAGGGTACAGAAAGGAACACCAAAATTACACAGGAAGAAGGAAGGAAACATTCTAACAGTTAAACAGGCAGCAAATCACTTTGCAGATCCCTTTTCAAATGACAATAACATTTCAATTAGCCTAGAGAAATGACAAGAGACCCGCTTAAAGCAATAAAATGTAAGACAAGAAGGGACCATTCACGAAGTCATGGAAATACCCATTACACAAAGTGAACTAGAGCTGGCAATATCCAAATTAAAAATTAAAACGTCACCAGGCGGTGATGGAGTGTCCAATGAAATGATTAAGAACTTGGGAACTGCAGCTAAAGCAAAACTACTGCAGATCTACAACATTTGCTGGAACACAAGTAGAGTGCCACAGGCATACCATTACTAAAGCCAGGAAAAGATGGTTCAATGACATCCAGCTATAGAAAAATCAGCCGTACAAGCTGTTTGTGTAAAACAATGGAACGTATAATCAATCTCAGACTGCAGTGGTACCCGGAAAGGGAAAACCTCCTTGTCCCACAGCAAACAGGCTTTAGACAGTGTTACTCTACCGAAGATCAGGCAACCTATCTTTCCCAGGAAATTGAGAATGCATTTCAAGAAAAGATACTGGTACTAGCAGCATGGATAGACCTAAAGAAAGCATTTAATAAGGTATGGAAGGAAAGGCTTTTGAAGAAACTGAGAAATTATGGAGTAAATGGCAGGATGTACAAATGGGTGAAAGCATACCTGCATAACAGGAGAGCCAGAGTGCAACTGGATGGTCTTAAGAGTAAGAAGGTCTTACTGCGCCAGGGCGTTCCACAGGGAGGGATACTATCTCCAACACTTTTTCTGATCTACATCAATGACCTAGTTACTGAACTACCACATGGCATCAAAGTGGCAATGTATGCAGATGACTTGGTAATGTGGTGCACAGAGGAGTATGCAACAGTGGCCTCCAATTTGTTGCAAAGAGCTATAAATGCACTGAATTCATGGACAAATAGATGGTGTATCAGCATCAATACAGAAAAATGCAGTACTACACTTTTCACACTCTCCCCAAAACAAAAAGCAGGAGCCATCTACATGAACAATGAGCCTGTGAAAGAAGACTTAAAAGCTACGTATCTCAGAGTTACATTTGACAAATAACTATCTTGAAAACAGCAGATAAATAAGGCAACCCAAAAAGCAAGGAGGAAATTGGCGATTCTAAGAAAGCTGTGTGGAACTACATGGGGTGCGAGTGGGAAAATACTCAGTAAAGTTTACCTACAGAGTATATGCCAACATCTAGAGTATGGATCCTCCGCATGGTGCTCAGCATCAAACACCACACTGCAAGAGCTGAATAAAGTACAAGCTCAGGCACTTAGGGCTATCACGGGAGCAATCAACACCAATATTGGAGATGGAGAAATTGTGGAGGATACCAGCACTGAGAGAACGGAGGGACACAAAGGTGCTGATACAGGCAGAACAATTGTCATGCATGCCAAGACATCCAATGAAGGACCGATTCCAAAAATCTTGTATTGGGAGGCCTAAGAGAAGCAGTTTTATCCACCAAGCCAAGCAAATTTATAGACAAACACCAGACACGCCAAGAGTTGTTAACCCCCTACTGCCCATACCAGAACATACTCCCTGGACAGAGGAATCAGGATTATCAATACAAATACGGACAGAAGTAAAAGGAATACTTGACAAGGAGGAACAGAATAGTCTACAGCGTAAAACAATAACTCTCAGTTTCTTAGATGAAGAATACCCACAAAACCTATGGGTTCGGGTGTACACAGATGGATCAGCACAGAATGCAGTAAAGAATGGGGGAGTGGGTGCATACATAGAGTACCCAAATAACACTAGGGATATGAATAAAATAGCAACAGGAAAATATTGTCACAATTACGATGCAGAAATCCAAGCAATAAAGTTGGCAATAGAAAAACTGCTGAACAGTAATCTTAGCCCACAGCCTGTAGTGTTTTTGACAGATGCAAGATCAGTACTCCAGGCACTACAATCCAGAAAATTACAACAGCTGCAGACCTTATTGACTGAACTCTGCAAGCACCACAGGGTTGCCCTGCAGTGGATCCCATCTCACTGTGGAATACCAGGAAATGAGAAAGCAGATCAGTTGGCAAAGGAAGGTTCAACAGGCACACAACTAGTTGCACCGGTTACATACCATCATAAGAAACAGATAATCAAATCAATCAGAAGATCACAAACCCCAAATCAGGATGCCTTTCATAATATGAATAGATGGGAATAAGTTATCATTAAAGGCCTCAGTACAGGACACAATCGACTCCACAGTCCCATGTATACAAAATTCAAGATCGGCCCTCAACTACTTGAACATGTGGACAGGCGCCCCAGGCTGCTGAACACATACTTCAAAACTGCAATGAATATAGTAGACTGAGAAAAATCCATTGGCCCATAGAAACAACACTACAGACAAAAATAAGTTTTGATTAGTTTGACAGTCTGTCTTTGAGCTGGTTTTGATTAGTTTGACAGTCTGTCTTTGAGCTGGTTTTGATTAGTTTGACAGTCTATCATTGAGCTGGTTTTGATTAGTTTAACAGTCTGTCTTTGAGCTGGTTTGGATTAGTTTGACAGTCTATCATTGAGCTGGTTTTGATTAGTTTCAGAGTCAGTTTTTAAGCTGGTTTTGATTAGTTTAGCAGTCTGTCATTGAGCTAGTTTTGATTAATTTCAGAGTCAGTCTTTGAGCTAGTTTTGATTAGTTTCAGAGTCAGTCTTCGAGCTCGTTTTGATTAGTTTGACAGTCTGTCATTAAGCTAGTTTTGATTAGTTTGACAGTCTGTCTTCGAGCTAGTTTTGATTAGTTTGACAATCTGTCTTTGAGCTAGTTTTGGTTAGTTTGACAGTCTGTCTTTGAGCTGGTTTTGATTAGTTTGACAGTCTGTCATTGAGCTAGTTTTGATTAGTTTGACAGTCTGTCTTTGAGCTGGTTTTTATTAGTTTGACAGTCTGTCTTTGAGCTGGTTTTGATTAGTTTGACAGTCTATCATTTAGCTGGTTTTGATTAGTTTGGCAGTCTGTCTTTGAGCTGGTTTGGATTAGTTTGACAGTCTATCATTGAGCTAGTTTTGATTAGTTTGAAAGTCTGTCTTTGAGCTAATTTTGATTAGTTTGACAGTCTGTCATTGAGCTAGCTGTGATTAGTTTCAGAGTCTGTCTTTGAGCTAGTTTTGATTAGTTTGACAATCTGTCTTTGAGCTAGTTTTGGTTAGTTTGACAGTCTGTCTTTGAGCTGGTTTTGATTAGTTTGACAGTCTGTCATTGAGCTAGTTTTGATTAGTCTGACAGTCTGTCTTTGAGCTGGTTTTTATTAGTTTGACAGTCTGTCTTTGAGCTGGTTTTGATTAGTTTGACAGTCTATCATTTAGCTGGTTTTGATTAGTTTGACAGTCTGTCTTTGAGCTGGTTTGGATTAGTTTGACAGTCTATCATTGAGCTAGTTTTGATTAGTTTGAAAGTCTGTCTTTGAGCTAATTTTGATTAGTTTGACAGTCTGTCATTGAGCTAGCTGTGATTAGTTTCAGAGTCTGTCTTTGAGCTAGTTTTGATTAGTTTGACAATCTGTCTTTGAGCTAGTTTTGGTTAGTTTGACAGTCTGTCTTTGAGCTGGTTTTGATTAGTTTGACAGTCTGTCATTGAGCTAGTTTTGATTAGTTTGACAGTCTGTCTTTGAGCTGGTTTTTATTAGTTTGACAGTCTGTCTTTGAGCTGGTTTTGATTAGTTTGACAGTCTATCATTTAGCTGGTTTTGATTAGTTTGACAGTCTGTCTTTGAGCTGGTTTGGATTAGTTTGACAGTCTATCATTGAGCTAGTTTCGATTAGTTTGAAAGTCTGTCTTTGAGCTAATTTTGATTAGTTTGACAGTCTGTCATTGAGCTAGCTGTGATTAGTTTCAGAGTCTGTCTTTGAGCTAGTTTTGATTAGTTTCAGTCTTTGAGCTAGTTTTAATTAGTTTAACAGTCTGTCTTTGAGCTAGTTTTGATTAGTTTCAGAGTCAGTTTTTGAGCTGGTTTTGATTAGTTTAGCAGTCTGTCATTGAGCTAGTTTTTATTAATTTCAGAGTCAGTCTTTGAGCTAGTTTTGATTAGTTTCAGAGTCAGTCTTCGAGCTCGTTTTGATTAATTTGACAGTCTGTCTCTGAGTCAGTTTTAATAAGTTTCATTGTCTGTCTTTGAGCTAGTTTTCAAATAAAGCTTTCTAGTTCTTGTCATTCATAGTCAGTCTTGATACTGTGGAGTTAGTTTTGATTAGTTTTAGAATCTGTCTTTGGATAGCGGTTTAGAATTAGTTATATATTTTTTTAGACACAGTTTTGGTTTCACTAATTTGTCAGTTTATAGTTTGAATTTCACTTGACAATTTTACAGTACAGGTGTTTAACAGTTAAGTTCTGGTTGACAGTTTTGGAGAGTCAGTCAGAGAGAGCAGAACTTGAGCTTGGAAGTTCACTGTTTAGAAAGTTGATATTTTTCTAGTTGTTCCATTTCACAGCTGAATTCCAGTTTTGGGGGGAAGCATTCTGTATGAGAAGTCTAGCAGTTTTTTTACTCTTACCAGTTTGAGCAGTTTTACAGTATTTATCAGTTTGCATGCAAGTGAGCAGATTGGAGGTTTTGAAGTTTGGATTATCAGGTTTAAGGAGATTATAGATTTCCACTCTGTAGACAGATGAGTATTTTCCCACTCGCACATCACAACTATTGTCACATCACAACTATTGTCACATCACAACTATTGTCACATCACAAAGATAAACTGTGGGAAAAAACTCAGGAAGTTTAGTGACAAACGATAATTCACAAACAGCAGAGATAGAATCAAGATGCAATAAAGCTTGTCAAATCATTGGACAACTATCACCAGTATTGTCCAACAAGGAAATAACTCTAGAGACAAAAAGGGCACCCTAATACAATCTTCATTTCAATGTTGTGCTACAAATGCCAGTCCTGGACCCTAGATGCAAGAACAATAAGAAAAATAACCTCTACTGAGATGAAATGTGTTAGATGAATGACAGGAAGCAGTATGAGAGACAAGATCAGAAATGAAGAACTGAGAAAAAAGGTAAAAAAAAGAAACAACAGATAAAATGGTTTTGCCACGTGACAAGGCAGAAAGATCAAAACTCAAAACAATGAGTCTTCAACAAACGTTGTGAGAATACCAGACACAATGGTCGACCATGAAAAAGATGGATTGATGGAATATTAGAAACACTAGGAAACATAGCAGCAGAGGCAAACAGAAGAGCAAAAGACCGCAAATTATATCTCCCCTCGACGCTGAAAGGCAAATGAGGAAGAAAAGAGGAAGGATTTCCAGTTCAATAATACAAGATTCTAGTTGATATTTGTTAGTAAAGCATTGATGAAACAGAACCTTGGAAATTTAGACATTTGCCAAGCCCAGTGTGATAACCCACAAAATTATTTTCTAAGAGACTATTTTTTATGTCACAGATCGATTAGAGACTTCTTGAAAACTGGATTTTTGGTTATATTTCATTTCTTTCAGTTGGAGACAAACATTTTTTATTACAGTCCATCTATCATTATTGATGTTATCACCCAATTATCTACTTTAGAAGGAATGTAGAATTATATATTTGTAGAAGGAATGTAGAATTATATATTTGTAGAAGGAATGTTATAAATGATATTTTTTCCATTTTTTGGGCATTTACCAGCTGTTACCTCTGACAAAGTCCCTAGAGACCAGCAACTGAATTTTGCTGGCTAATCTGTTTTTCCCTGATCGCTATGTGAACAGGGGTCCCTCACCACACAGGCAGAACTCTGTCTTCGGAGGTACTCATATTTTTCCAATCCATGAGTAATTGACGTTTCAAGCTGGGCCTCGCTGCTGAGACCAGGGGTGGTTGCCGCAGAGAGAAATCATAAATAAAAATCCCAACTGGTGCAGCCAAAATTTGAACCCACAACCTCTCTGTCTCGAGGCTGGCTGTCAAGCCTCAAGACCAACCGGTCCCCCTTATTAAAGATATGAACAGAACTGACATTAAAGATGACAATAAAAGAAACATCAGCAACAGTGCGAGTTGCTGCTGAGTGACGATACAGCTCACCACTCTTGTGGCTTTATCATATTTATTGTGCTTCTATCTATATACTATTACCATAAAGTGCTACTACCATCACATCACAACCAATATTATCACAACTACTGTCACATCGCAACTAATATTACATCAACTACTGTTGCATCACAACTACTGTTACATCACAACTACTATTATATCACAACTACTGTTATATCACAACTACTGTCACATTACAACCAATATTACATTAACTACTGTCACAATTCAGAACCGGTACAATGCAATGGAGAAGATACAAAGCATTGATGAGCAGTAGGAAATGCTAAAAGAATCAATGCAACAAACATCAAAAGAGTTCATACGACCAGTGAGAACAAATTCAAGAAAGAAATGGATGACAGATGACATTTTGCAGCTAATGGATACAAGAAGAAGAAATAAGGATAACAAAGATGAGTATAAGAGATTAAATAAAGAAATTGTAATGAAACAATAGAAGCATGGCTAAAAGAGAGATGCAAAGAGATTGAAATGCAGCAAAAAGGTGATGACAAAGCTATATACAAACAAAAAGAAGAATTAACAGGAAGAAAAACGCAATCAAAAACTGGATGTTTAAGATCAAAGGAAGGAGAACTGTTGATTTAACAAGAAAGCATAAGGGAACGATGGACAGAATACATTAAAGATCTTTATAATGATGAACGAACAGAAGTAAATATTAAGGATAATGGAGAAGGATCAGAAATACTCAGAGAAGAAGTGGATGACGCCTTGCACAATATGAAAGCAGGAAAAGCTTCTGGACCAGATAATATAACTAAAGAAGAGATTGAAGCCATGGGTGATTTTGGAATAGAAATAATAACAAAAATATTGAATGAGTTTCTACAACAGCGGATATATACAAGACGACCTACTCAAATCAATATTCATAGCCCTACCAAAGAAATCTGGTGCGATTGAATGCGATGATCATCGCACAATAGCCTTATGAGTCACATGACTAAGATATTACTAAGAATCATTGTGCAAAACAAAATCAGTCCAGAAATTAGCGATGAACAGTGTGGTTTTGTTAGATATAAAGGAACGAGCAATGCCATATACATCATAAGATCTTTATTAGAAAGAGCCATAGAGGTGAAAACAGATCTATACCTGTGTTTCATAGATTATACCAAGGCATTTGACAAAGTAAAGCACCAAGAAATAATCAAAATTTTAGAATCCATAAACATAGACAATGAAGATCTAAGAATAATAAAGAACATGTACTGGCAACAAACAGCGGCCATAAGAACAGGAAACCAATTGGGAATGTTTCAACAAATAAAACAGGGTGTTAGACAAGGTTGTGTACTGTCACCAGATTTGTTTAATATTTATAGTGAGATTATTTTAAGATCCATAAAGGACATGCCTGGAATAACAATCGGAGGCCATAATATTAATAATCTAAGGTATGCTGATAATAGAGTCTTAATCGCTAAGAGTGAAAATGAGCTACAAGAAATGTTGGACATTATAGTGAAGGAAAGCAAAAATAAAGAACTCAGCTTTAAAAGCAAAAAGACAGAGGTAATGGTAACGTTAAAGAAAAAGACATCACCAGTGCAAAATAAAGACAAGAGGAACAGTATTAAAACAGGTAAATGAATTTAAATATTTTGGAACTTTGTTAACCTTAGATGGTAGATGTACAAAAGAGGTGAGATGCAGATTGGCTCAGGCAAAAGCAGCTTTCCAAAAAATTAGGAAGATACTATGCAATCTATTTTTGACAATCAAAACAAAAAAAAAAGTTCTTAAATGTTATGTAGAGTCAGTCTTAACATATGGATGTGAACCATGGACAATAGGACAACAGACAAGAATATCACTGAGTCTGTAGAAATGTGGTTTTACAGAAGAATGTTGAGAATACCATGGACAGCTAAGATGAGTAATGAAAATGTTCTGAGAGAGGTCAAAGCAAAAAGAGAGCTAATTTCCAATATTAGGAAGAAACAATCATAATTTTTTTGCCATGTAATGAGAAGAGAACAACTGGAATATATTGTAACAACTGGGAAAATTGAGAGATGAAGAGATGGAAGAGATGAAGAGCGAAGCAAAGAGAAAAGATACCAGACTGCTTAAGAGAATGGCTTGGCAGAAGGTCGACATCAGAAATAATAAATAACTGTCGAGATCGAAAATTGTGGAGAGACATGATCATCTACGCCAGCAGGCCCAGTACTTGATGATGATGACTGCCATATCACAACCAATATTACAATATTACATCAACTACTGTCACATCACAACTACTGTCACGTCACAACCAATATTATCTCAGTGACCTCAGTCAACAACTATATAATATCAGTCCTCATATATATATCATGTACAGTAAATTAATGCCATTAACTACAATATTAACAATTACTTGAAATATAATACAATAGAACATTTGGTATGCTCACCACAAATGCTACAACTGGAAATATAAATACATCCATCACAGAATGCAACAACTCACACCAGCCAATACCATTTGTTTGTCTACCCAGCAACCTACACAACCAATGACTATGTGACCAGCTTCACTAGTAACTTAAGTAACCAAGGCAACCACCAAAACTATAGTCCGTTCAGAAATTAATAATTACACCTGAATTAGTTTTGCGTGATAACCGCTTGTTATTTTGGTTTCAAAATTTGCATGCAATCTTAGAATATTGATGACGTTATAGAAATATTTTTTGCTCTGAGAAATTTGATCTAGTCTAAAAGTTTTCTTCTTTAGGCTATATTAAATTCACCCTGTTCGAATTTGACACCATTTTAGGATATATACATTAATTTGGTGCGGTCATTCACGTAAAATAGTTTGGCTATTGCAGAAACACTAACTTCAGGAAAAATCCCGTCCACAAAACTGAATTGTTATTGAACGACATGACGCACCACGGCCTTGGCATTAATTACAAGGCGTATTAATTTTGTGAAGACTCAGTAGACAATTTGTTGACTTTAAATACCAACATTTATATCTAAATTACAATGAGTTTGAAATGCAAATTTATAACTATGAAAAAGGTTACATTTTTACTATATCAGCAATTGCAACCAATTGAATTCATGTTTGGAAATACACATAATGAACAACACCCACAATTAAGCACTATGTAGAGATACGCCTCTGACAAGAATTGCAGTAAACTGGAAAATTTAACACGATTACTGTAAACTCTAAAATTTGTATCAACTTGTGTGATATCGTCATAAAAGATCAAAGAAATTCGCTGATGTGCAAAATCTGTTGTGTTTGTGGAATAAAAAATACCAAAATCTTTGCGTCATCAATATTCTAAGATTGCATGCAAATTTTGAAACCAGAATAACAAATGGTTATCACGCAAAACTAATTCAGGTGTAATTATGAATTTCTGAACAGACTATAGTAACAACCATGGTGACCAGGGCATGGACAACTAATCATCACAATCACAGCAACAGTTTCATATCATATCACATCAAAGATCAGCCAATAACATTCAGTCTGAGTCACCTGTCTCACCAGTCAACAGTAAAACCATCAACAGTTCATCAACCAGTCACCTGTCTATCAACATTTCATCAACCAGTCACCTGTCTATCAACATTTCATCAACCAGTCACCTGACTATCAACATTTCATCAACCAGTCACCTGACTATCAACATTTCATCAACCAGTCACCTGACTATCAACATTTCATCAACCAGTCACCTGACTATCAACATTTCATCAACCAGTCACCTGACTATCAACATTTCATCAACCAGTCACCTGACTATCAACATTTCATCAACCAGTCACCTGACTATCAACATTTCATCAACCAGTCACCTGACTATCAACATTTCATCAACCAGTCACCTGACTATCAACATTTCATCAACCAGTCACCTGACTATCAACATTTCATCAACCAGTCACCTGAGTTGTTGACCCACCACACTGACCTGCCTGACGACACTCACAGTGAGAGAGTGTACACTGTGACCAGCGTAAACATAACAATAACAAACATTTAATGTGGACACGACAAATCATTTCAACACTTACGATGTATTCATGCTGATCATACTGCACTAAGAGTCTCTTAATGGCGTTTATTGTCTCCTCGTCCATTCCTGTCTCGTTTAAGCGGCGTATTCTGGACCAAATTTTTCTCTGTCGCCATTTTATTAGATTTGGTTAGTTTCAGTTTCGATGTTCTCAAGTCCCAGAGACCGTGCGGTTCGCTATCGACAAGTCCTTCCAGTTAATCGCCGCCTCAAAGGTTTCGCTTTTCATTCATGAACAACACGAGAGTCTCAATCGTAGTGTGTCATTGAAGGAGAATTGAAAAATAATTTAGAAAAAATAGTATGGTATAAGCTTTACGTGATTGAGAGACGATACAAATTTGAACGACGTTTCGGCTCAATAGGTCTTCAACAGGAACAAACAAACAACACACACACAGATATGTAAGTAAATGAAACTAATCCTACATAGTTAAATAGTAATGAAACATCCAAAGCAAAATAATCAAAACTGGTTTAAGAAAATAAAAATTTCTTCCCTGTGTCATGGACCGTGGCCGGAATGAGAAAGAGACAGTCGCGGGCGTGCGCTGTAAATACCCTGCTGGTAGGAGGGTCCAAATCGTGTAAGTAAAGTAAAGTACCCCGTCACGCCAAGTGGCGTATAAGGAATATGGTGTTAGTGACCATAAATTTTACAGACCTTCGGCACATGATTTTTGGGGTAATAAATCGTGTAAAGGGTTCTAAAAATATGCGAGTAGGGGGAACACTGTCTAGGTTACCGCGACTACAAAGACACAGACAATGTCTATAAGTATCTAAGGGCCCACACATATTTTATACACATACACACACATGCGTTTTCAACATTCATGCACATACATATATATATATATATATATATATATATATATATATATATATATACATGCGCATATCTATACCTACCTATCTATACATACCTATACCTTACATATGAACACATACATGCATATGCACACCCATAAAGGGACAATCATATATGTGTAGAAATGTGCGCATAACGCCCACATAACCAGAAGAGTACACACCGGGGTCAGTGTGCATACGCAAAGGAGAAAGAATAGAACAGAAGAATAACAGGTACTCGAAAGGCGGAAAGAATGAGATGTCTGAGAGTGGGGTACAATAAAAACATATGAAAGGTAAGTAGCACAGACAAAAGAGGTATAGGAGACCACCGAAGTATCGTAGTGGGGTCTAGTGGAGGAGAACTATGGATAGCATGGCGTAGTGGATAGACTAAAGTGCCCAAACATGGGCAGCAGAGAAGGCTATGAAATAGGGAAGGAGCAACTAAAGGGAAACTATGTGTACGAGTGAGATGCATTCATGCCTCGTGGGGTCAGCGAACCAAATTGTACTATAAGGCGATTCTCCAAAGCAAACCGGTTACGGTCGCCAGAGTGGCAAAGGACAATACCAGTGATACGAATGTCGTCTTTGCCCTTGTGGTCTGAGAAATTGAAATGGGAAGACAATGGAGTGCCACTATTCTGTTGAACATCTGACTAACCAATATAAGTCATGCGGCATTGAAGCCTGAGAGTTTTGTTGGCGACAATGTTATGTTTACACTCACACACAAGCGACTTTTCCCAGCCATTTCGCGTTTTTGTTGCTTCACGTGAGAGACTTTGTGATTCTTTTTTTCTCTGTTAATTTGGGTTTCAACAAACATATTGTACTGAGGTTGGAAGTGGGATCATACAGGCTAATGGAGGACATTGTACTGAGGTTGAAAGTGGGATCATACAGGCTAATGGAGGACATTGTACTGAGGTTGGAAGTGGGATCACACAAGCCAATAAAAGATATTGTACTGAGGTTGGAAGTGGGATCATACAAGCCAATAAATGATATTATACTGAGGTTGAAAGTGGGATCATACAGGCCAATGGTGGATATTGTATTGAGGTTGGAAGTGGGATCATACAGGCCAATGGTGGATATTGTACTGATGTTGAAAGTGGGATGATACAGGCTAATGGAGGATATCGTACTGAGGTTGAAAGTGGGATCATACAGGCCAATGGAAGACATCGTACTGAGATTGAAAGTGGGATCATACAGGCTAATGAAGGATATCGTACTGAGGTTGAAAGTGGGATCATACAGGCTAATGGAGGATATTGTACTGAGGTTGAAAGTGGGATCATACAGGCCAATGGAAGATATATCGTACTGAGGTTGAAAGTGGGATCATACAGGCCAATAAATGATATCGTACTGAGGATGAAAGTGGGATCATACAGTCCAAAAAAGGATATTGTACTGAGGTTGAAAGTGGGATCATACAGTCCAAAAAAGGATATTGTACTGAGGTTGAAAGTGGGATCATCTATCTATCTATCTATTGTCCTTTTGAGTCGAAGACAGATAGGGCAGAACCACAATCTCAAAAACAGAAACCTTGCATGTCAAAATGGCACATATTGCAGAGATCACTGTGGGATCATACATGCTAATTTAGGATTTTCTACTGAGGTTGAAAGTGGGATGATACAGGCCAATGGGGGATATTGTACTGAGGTAGAAAGTGGGATCATACAGGCTAATGGTGGATATTGTACTGAGGTAGAAAGTGGGATCATACAGGCTAATGGTGGATATTGTACTGAGGTTGAAAGTGGGATCATACAAGCCAAGAATATTTGTCATATAATAGGAAATATGCAACAAAAAGTCATTATCTTTTAAAGTTAGAGAGTCTGATAGTGTCAAATACCTAACTAGTGCTGATTTACAGTTGCGAATCATGGGCAGTAAACAAAGCGATACAACATCGAATAGAATCAGCTGAAATGTAATCTTTTAGGATGCTACAGACATCATCACCATGTGCCATATTGGTTGGCGTAGTCGATCATGCCCTTAGACAATTTTCTATCCACCATACATCGTATCAATTCTGTTGTTGACTGTTTCCATGCCATGACACCAAGCTATCTAGTATATTCTCTTCTCCCTTTGTTGTCTGTCATCTCCTTTCCTCTATTTTGCAAATTGTAGTCAATCATTCCAACTTACTTCTCATGATGTGCCAACAAATGTCAGTTGTTCCTTTCTGATGTTTTTTTAGCTCCCTTTTTGTGTTGGACTCTTTGAGAATTGCCTCTTTGGACTTTTTAACTGTCCAGGTAACAACGATATCACATACAAGCAAAAACATCCAATCAGGAGGTACTAAACCAGACAGGCGAAGACAGGCAGATTATCTGATTCTCTAGATTTGTGGGGTATGTGTGGTATGTGGGGTATGTGGGGTTTGTGGGGTATGTGGGGTATGTGTGGTATGTGGGGTATGTGTGGTATGTGGGGTATGTGTGGTATGTGGGGTATGTGGGGTATGTGGGGTATGTGTGGTATGTGGGGTATGTGTGGTATGTGGGGTATGTGTGGTATGTGGGGTATGTGGGGTATGTGGGGTATGTGTGGTATGTGGGGTTTGTGGGGTATGTGTGGTATGTGGGGTATGTGGGGTATGTGTGGTATGTGGGGTATGTGTGGTATGTGGGGTTTGTGGGGTATGTGTGGTATGTGGGGTATGTGTGGTATGTGGGGTATGTGTGGTATGTGGGGTATGTGGGGTTTGTGGGGTATGTGTGGTATGTGGGGTATGTGTGGTATGTGGGGTATGTGGGGTATGTGGGGTTTGTGGGGTATGTGTGGTATGTGGGGTATGTGGGGTATGTGTGGTATGTGTGGTATGTGGGGTATGTGTGGTATGTGGGGTATGTGTGGTTTGTGGGGTATGTGGGGTATGTGTGGCAAAAAGGTAGGTTGAATACTTAGTGACAACTGGAAAGATGGAGAGAAAGAAGTAGGTTAAATACTTAGTGACAACAAGAAGGATGGAGAGATAGAAGTAGGTTAAATACTTAGTGACAACAAGAAGGATGGAGAGATAGAAGTAGGTTAAATACTTAGTGACAACAAGAAGGATGGAGAGATAGAAGTAGGTTGAATACTTAGTGACAACTGAAAGATGGAAAGATAGAGGTAGGTTGAATACTTAGTGACAACAGGAAAGATGGAGAGATAGAAGTAGGTTGAATACTTAGTGACAACTGAAAGATGGAAAGATAGAGGTAGGTTGAATACTTAGTGACAACAGGAAAGATGGAGAGATAGAAGTAGGTTGAATACTTAGTGACAACTGAAAGATGGAAAGATAGAGGTAGGTTGAATACTTAGGGACAACAGGAAAGATGGAGAGATAGAAGTAGGTTGAATACTTAGTGACAACTGAAAGATGGAAAGATAGAGGTAGGTTGAATACTTAGGGACAACAGGAAAGATGGAGAGATAGAAGTAGGTTGAATACTTAGTGACAACTGAAAGATGGAAAGATAGAGGTAGGTTGAATACTTAGGGACAACAGGAAGGTTAGATAGATATATAGAAATATATATAGAGAGAGAGAGAAAATGGCAGACACAGGAAAAAAGATGGCTGATCAAGGTTAGGGAGGAACATGTCACCTCTTGGCATGGGCCATGAGTACACGATTATGATATCATCATCAGGTTGCGTGTCCTTTGTTCACACTTCATCTATTGAGTTATTTGGGGGCCAACATCATTGCACTTCGAACATGTCCATATGTCCACAGATCCCCTCCTCAGCAAGTCCCGCAGTATTCAGCGACTGACGACTCTAGTTCTGTGTTAGTTGATAAATCTTCTTACGCGCCCACTAAAGTATCTATTTTCAGGCTGTGCCCATCTTAACTCTCATCTCTTTCATCGGAAGGAGTGATGTGGACTCCTGGTTATCCAGGTCCTGTGTCCTTCCCACATCTCGGAGTGCATTGATGATGTCCGCCCGATCCATTGGTTGACCGTCCTCACCAATAGCGCAATGAGCCAAGTGTCCGCTCTTTCATTTCCTCGTACTTCTGCATGTCCAGGGACGTAAACAAAGGTAAACCTACCTATTTTTGACTTCTGCAATGACTCTACCCATTGCATGCGTACAGAGCCCGCCTCCACTTTTTTGTTTTGTTTATCATGCTCATTGAATCATTCAGTATACAGGCGTGGGTGTAGTCTTCTGACCCTAGCCAGATGAATGCCTTGGTCACTGCCATCACCTCCATCGTCATGCTATTTGTAGTCATAACTTATGCACCAATGTCTTCCTTGACTATTCTGCATGCCGAGCATGCTGTAAATGCCCATGCACTCCTTTAGTGTCGTATTACGGATCCATCCAGATAGATGACTGCATCATTCTAATCGGTGTTTTCCCAGATGAGACCGTTGACCTTCGCATTGACCACGACTGAGTTATGTTCTCCACATTTCCTGTCAAGTGTGACAAAACACGAGAATGTGCCTTGAATGATTTTGACGCCGGTATCCACTCCTCGCCAGCGTTGACATTGGTAAGCCCACAGACTTGTTCGAAAACATCTGCTCGGCCCACCTAAGATTTGCCTCTTTTTAGAGTGACACCCTTCCCTGTGTTGCGATCATGGTACAATGGATGCTTATTATCTGCACTTATCTTCAGGTATGCTCGTGCCCTCCAGATCTTCATCCTGTCATCCATGGTTGAAAAGTCAAAAAGATACCTCATTGCTACACAGGGAGTTTGTACATCCCAAGATAATGCGCATGGCTTCATTTTGTATTTTCTCCAGCCTATCAATTTGAATCCTACTGACAGTAAGAATTGCCAGAGCATACTCGATTGGTGCGAGGACTAATCCCTGGAACAGAAGAGTAAGTAGCCTCTGCTCGATGTTGGCAGCTGCCAACCTTCAAGGCGGCTAATCCTTTGCGGGATTTTGTTATCACATGGTCGACGTTGTCCCGAAAACACAGGCTGCGATCAAACTTAATTCCGAGGTATGTCATCAACTTGTCCCTGGTCACCTCATCAGCTCCCATTCGTACTATTGGTGTGGTCGTATTAACGATATGATTGTTAAGGGAGAACCATGAAACTGATGCTTTATTAGGATTAACCAAGGCACCTGAAATCCCAAACCAGGAAGAAATGTGATCGAGTTCGTCTTGCATTGTGGAGGCGATTCCCCGTCTGTCTCTTCCCTGTCGATATACCAGAATATCATCACCAAAAGTCATAGTTCTTCCCCTCCCATCCAGCTGTTGTTCCGTGATCGTTAAATGTGTACACGTTAAATAGAACTGGTGACAATGGTGAGCCTTGTGGCAGCCCTGGACAAATGGATGTTGGCTCGGAAGACCAACTTCCACATCTGAGTATCACCTTCCTCTGAAACAGTGCAGCAGCGATCCATCTAATGAGGAAAGGGTGCACCGCCAGTTTGAGGAGCATATGCATGAGGTAATCAAATGGTCCCCTGTTGTATGCATCCTCCAGGTCTATAGCAGCAGCACATGTCTCCTCTCGTCTGTGGAAGCCTTCGAAGACGCCATAGGCGAAGACTACCACATTGAGCCTTGTCTCTTTGTTATATCTATAACCTCCGAGTGTGAGTGGGAATGCGCACATCTGTTCAAGGCGACAGGAAAGTATACGGGCAACTATTTTCTCCAGTAGCTTGCCCGCATTGTTCTGCCTCGTGATGATTCTGTAGACACTGATCTGAGAACGGTCCTTGTTTGACTTCGGTAGCGGTAGTAAGTAGGTGTGTAGCCACGCCTCCTTAATCTGGCCACTCTGAATGCTGACATTAAACTCTTTGGCCACCGTTTTTTTTCAAGTCTTCAGTTAAATCGCCTATGTCGTCGTACCGAACACCATCTGGACCAGGAGCAGTGTTGTGTGACCTTTTAAGTGTTGTGCAAATGGTATCGGTTGTGATTGTGAGATCTTCTCCCAGCACTACATCCTTACACAATTCTGACAGCGATCCCCGTATCCTCATTCTGACAGCGATCCCCGTATACTCATTCTGACAGCGATCCCCGTATACTCATTCTGACAGCGACCCCCGTATACTCATTCTGACAGCGACCCCCGTATCCTCATTCTGACAGCGACCCCCGTATCCTCATTCTGACAGCGACCCCCGTATCCTCATTCTGACAGCGACCCCCGTATCCTCATTCTGACAGCGACCCCCGTATCCTCATTCTGACAGCGACCCCCGTATCCTCATTCTGACAGCGACCCCCGTATCCTCATTCTGACAGCGACCCCCGTATCCTCATTCTGACAGCGACCCCCGTATCCTCATTCTGACAGCGACCCCCGTATCCTCATTCTGACAGCGACTCCCGTATCCTCATTCTGACAGCGACCCCCGTATCCTCATTCTGACAGCGACCCCCGTATCCTCATTCTGACAGCGACCCCCGTATCCTCATTCTGACAGCGACCCCCGTATCCTCATTCTGACAGCGACCCCCGTATCCTCATTCTGACAGCGACCCCCGTATCCTCATTCTGACAGCGACCCCCGTATCCTCATTCTGACAGCGACCCCCGTATCCTCATTCTGACAGCGACCCCCGTATCCTCATTCTAACAGCGACCCCCGTATCCTCATTCTGACAGCGACCCCCGTATCCTCATTCTGACAGCGACCCCCGTATCCTCATTCTGACAGCGACCCCCGTATCCTCATTCTGACAGCGACCCCCGTATCCTCATTCTGACAGCGACCCCCGTATCCTCATTCTGACAGCGACCCCCGTATCCTCATTCTGACAGCGACCCCCGTATCCTCATTCTGACAGCCTAATTTATTTGGTCAGTCGACTCAATGTAGCGGAAAAGTAGGGCCTTCCTTTTGCTCTCATCCGATCTGTGCCATATCTGGTCTGTGCTCTGTGTCGTGGTGTGCCATATCTGGTCTGTGCTCTGTGTCGTGGTGTGCCATATCTGGTCTGTGCTCTGTGTCATGGTGTGCCATATCTGGTCTGTGCTCTGGAAGTCTGGTATGCCTCTGTGTCGTGGTGTGCCATATCTGGTCTGTGCTCTGGAAGTCTGGTATGCCTCTGTGTCATGGTGTGCCATATCTGGTCTGTGCTCTGGAAGTCTGGTATGCCTCTGTGTCGTGGTGTGCCATATCTGGTCTGTGCTCTGGAAGTCTGGTATGCCTCTGTGTCGTGGTGTGCCATATCTGGTCTGTGCTCTGGAAGTCTGGTATGCCTCTGTGTCGTGGTGTACCATATCTGGTCTGTGCTCTGGAAGTCTGGTATGCCTCTGTGTCGTGGTGTACCATATCTGGTCTGTGCTCTGGAAGTCTGGTATGCCTCTGTGTCATGGTGTGCCATATCTGGTCTGTGCTCTGGAAGTCTGGTATGCCTCTATGTCATGTTGTGCCATTCAAGCTCTGATGAAGGCGCGAGAATGTGGCTAGCGATTTTTCTGAGCACACTTTTTTTTACATAAATCATACAACTTGTCATTCTTAGTCTGCTTAACACATAGTTTATAGTGCATCATTTTTTGGCCGACCTCTTCTTTCTGACGCTTTAAGAGCTCAGGTTGTGTTCTTCCATTCCTTCTGGCTTTCTGCCATGTCTTGGCTGTTTATCTTTTGTTTCGCCAGGCTTCCTCGTTCTCTACGTTCTACCAAGCCTGCTGCGTCCATCTGTCCTGTCCCCTGCGAGGGGCGCCCTGTTTCCAATGCCTGATTTTCTTAACGATGTCCTGGTCTGTGTTCTCATAGTGGAATGTGTTGAGCTTGCTTTTCTGGCTTCTATTTCTGCCTTTCTCAATTAGGAGGACACATGGATAATGAACACTTCCGTGGAATCCCAGTGCACACCACCTGCAAACCGTTGCGAAGGCGAAAGACACCAGTGCCAGTTCTTTAACACTATCAGAGTCCCCTATTCCAGTAGCCATTCTGGTTGCCCTTCCATCATTCAAGCACACTAAATCGACCGAAACCAGTGCATTCTCTAGGTCTTCTCCCTGCTTGTTGGTTATGACGTTAACCCACTGGTTTCCTCTAGCATTAAAGTCTTTGCAGGAAATGGCGTTCTCCCCATTGAACGCGAAGAGATTCTGCCATTGTTGTGTGTTCACCTTCCCATTACAGGCATACACATTTACAATCACGAAATGAACTGGGGTCTGCGCCCTAACGGCATGCACCTTTCAATTCTGCATTGTCCCACGCAGACATATCAACCTATGCTGCTACCATGTTGTTTCACACAAGGATGGTCTGTCCAAGGTGTCGTCTATTGTAGAAACAATGAAATCCAGGGGCACTAACTGTCCTATCACCAAGAAGTGTTTCTTGCAAAATCATGATATCGGCGCCGCACAGTAGCTTATCAAGAAGGGGAAGTCATTGATTTTTGGGAGCACAGTTCCAGTGGTTCATCTATTGTCTCCTTGATGTCTCATTGTAATATTATTATATAATTATAATACACTGTACATGACAACAAACACCTACAAAACAGTTACACTTGACATTAGTCACAGATAACATCAACATGTTAACGTTAGTCACAGGTAACATCAACATGTCCACATTAGTCACAGATAACATTAACATGTTAACATTAGTCACAGATAACATCAACATGTTAACATTAGTCACAGATAACATCAACCTGTTAACATTAGTCACAGATAACATCAACCTGTTAACATTAGTCACAGATAACATCAACATGTTAACATTAGTCACAGTTAACATTAACATGTTAACATTAGTCACAGGTAACATCAACATGTTAACGTTAGTCACAGGTAACACCAACATGTTAACATTAGTCACAGATAACATCAACATGTTAACATTAGTCACAGATAACATCAATATGTTAACATTAGTCACAGGTAACATCAACATGTTCACATTAGTCACAGGTAACGTCAACATGTTCACATTAGTCACAGGTAACATCAATATGTTAACATTAATCACAGATAACATCAATATGTTAACATCAGTCACAGATAACATCAACTTGTTAACATTAGTCATGGATAACATCAACATGTTAACATTAGTCACAGATAACATTGGCATGTAAACATTAGTCACAGATAACATTAACATTAGTCACAGATAACATCAACATGTTAACATTAGTCACAGGTAACATCCTAGCATGAACACTTTATCTCTAAACTTATTGTGTAGGGTTAGATCTGACACCTTGCTAATGCCATCAAGTTCAAACTCCTGAATTTTGAGCGTTTTCATTTACAACATATAAAATTGTATTTTACATTAAAGAGGTAATACCCCACCACATAGAGGCAATATTTGAGAGACATGGTAATACCCCACCACATAGAGGCAATATTTGAGACATGGTAATATCCCACCACATAGAGGCAATATTTGAGAGACATGGTAATACCCCACCACATAGAGGCAATATTTGAGAGACATGGTAATATCCCACCACATAGAGGCAATATTTGAGAGACATGGAAATATCCCACCACATAGAGGCAATATTTGAGGAACATGGTAATATCACATCACATAGAGGCAATATTTGAGAGACATGGTAATATCACACCACATAGAGGCAATATTTGAGAGACATGGAAATATCCCACCACATAGAGGCAATATTTGAGGAACATGGTAATATCACATCACATAGAGGCAATATTTGAGAGACATGGAAATATCCCACCACATAGAGGCAATATTTGAGAGACATGGTAATATCCCACCACATAGAGGCAATATTTGAGAGACATGGAAATATCCCACCATTTAGAGACAATATTTGAGGAACATGGTAATATCCCACCATTTAGAGACAATATTTGAGGGACATGGTAATATCACATCACATAGAGGCAATATTTGAGAGACATGGAAATATCCCACCATTTAGAGACAATATTTGAGGGACATGGTAATATCCCACCACATAGAGGCAATATTTGAGAGACATGGTAATATCACACCACATAGAGGCAATATTTGAGAGACATGGAAATATCCCACCATTTAGAGACAATATTTAAGGAACATGGTAATATCCCACCATTTAGAGACAATATTTAAGGAACATGGTAATATCTCACCATATAGAGACTATATTTGAGGGACTTGGTAATATCCCACCACATAGAGGCAATATTTGAGAGACATGGTAATATCACATCACATAGAGGTAATATTTGAGAGACATGGAAATATCCCACCATTTAGTGATAATATTTAAGCAACATGGTAATATCCCACCATTTAGAGACAATATTTGAGGGACATGGTAATACCCCACCACATAGAGGCAATATTTGAGAGACATGGTAATATCACATCACATAGAGGCAATATTTGAGAGACATGGTAATATCCCACCACATAGAGGCAATATTTGAGAGACATGGAAATATCCCACCATTTAGAGACAATATTTGAGGAACATGGTAATATCCCACCATTTAGAGACAAGATTTGAGGAACATGATAATATCCCACCTTTTAGAGACAATATTTGAGGGACATGGTAATACCCCACCACATAGAGGCAATATTTGAGAGACATGGTAATATCCCACCATTTAGAGACAATATTTGAGGAACATGGTAATATCCCACCATTTAGAGACAATATTTGAGGGACATGGTAATATCACATCACATAGAGGCAATATTTGAGAGACATGGAAATATCCCACCATTTAGAGACAATATTTGAGGAACATGGTAATATCCCACCATATAGAGACTATATTTGAGGGACATGGTAATATCACATCACATAGAGGCAATATTTGAGAGACATGGAAATATCCCACCATTTAGAGACAATATTTGAGGGACATGGTAATATCCCACCACATAGAGGCAATATTTGAGAGACATGGAAATATCCCACCATTTAGAGACAATATTTGAGGAACATGGTAATATCCCACCATTTAGAGACAATATTTGAGGAACATGATAATATCCCACCATTTAGAGACAATATTTGAGGGACATGGTAATATCCCACCACATAGAGGCAATATTTGAGAGACATGGTAATATCCCACCATTTAGAGACAATATTTGAGGAACATGGTAATATCCCACCATTTAGAGACAATATTTGAGGGACATGGTAATATCACATCACATAGAGGCAATATTTGAGAGACATGGAAATATCCCACCATTTAGAGACAATATTTGAGGAACATGGTAATATCCCACCATTTAGAGACAATATTTGAGGAACATGGTAATATCCCACCATTTAGAGACAATATTTGAGGGACATGGTAATACCCCACCACATAGAGGCAATATTTGAGAGACATGGTAATATCACATCACATAGAGGCAATATTTGAGAGACATGGTAATATCCCATCACACAGAGGCAATATTTGAGAGGCATGGAAATATCCCACCATTTAGAGACAATATTTGAGGAACATGGTAATATCCTACCACATAGAGGCAATATTTGAGAGACATGGAAATATCCCACCATTTAGAGACAATATTTGAGGGACATGGTAATATCCCACCACATAGAGGCAATATTTGAGAGACATGGTACCTACCATATCACATAGAGGCAATATTTGAGAGACATGGTAATATCCCATCACACATAGGCAATATTTGAGAGACATGGAAATATCCCACCATTGAGAGACAATATTTGAGGAACATGGTAATATCCTACCACATAGAGGCAATATTTGAGAGACATGGAAATATCCCACCATTTAGAGACAATATTTGAGGGACATGGTAATATCCCACCACATAGAGGCAATATTTGAGAGACATGGTAATATCACATCACATAGAGGCAATATTTGAGAGACATGGAAATATCCCACCATTTAGAGACAATATTTAAGGAACATGGTAATATCCCACCATTTAGAGACAATATTTGAGGGACATGGTAATACCCCACCACATAGAGGCAATATTTGAGAGACATGGTAATATCACATCACATAGAGGCAATATTTGAGAGACATGGTAATATCCCACCACATAGAGGCAATATTTGAGAGACATGGAAATATCCCACCATTTAGAGACAATATTTGAGGAACATGGTAATATCCCACCATTTAGAGACAATATTTGAGGAACATGATAATATCCCACCATTTAGAGACAATATTTGAGGGACATGGTAATACCCCACCACATAGAGGCAATATTTGAGAGACATGGTAATATCCCACCATTTAGAGACAATATTTGAGGAACATGGTAATATCCCACCATTTAGAGACAATATTTGAGGGACATGGTAATATCACATCACATAGAGGCAATATTTGAGAGACATGGAAATATCCCACCATTTAGAGACAATATTTGAGGAACATGGTAATATCCCACCATTTAGAGACAATATTTGAGGAACATGGTAATATCCCACCATTTAGAGACAATATTTGAGAGACATGGTAATATCCCACCACATAGAGGCAATATTTGAAAGACATGGTAATATCACATCACATAGAGACAATATTTGAGAGACATGGTAATATCCCACCACACAGAGGCAATATTTGAGAGACATGGTAATATCCCACCACACAGAGGCAATATTTGAGAGACACTGTAATATTCCACCATTTAAAGGCAATATTTGAGAGACATGGTAATTAATATCCCACCACACAGAGACAATATTTGAGGGACATGGTAATACCGCACCAAGTAGAGACAATATTTGAGGGACATGGTAATTAATATCCCACCACACAGAGACAATATTTGAGAGACATGGAAATATCCCACCACATAGAGGCAATATTTGAGGAACATGGTAATATCACATCACATAGAGGCAATATTTGAGAGACATGGTAATATCACACCACATAGAGGCAATATTTGAGAGACATGGAAATATCCCACCACATAGAGGCAATATTTGAGGAACATGGTAATATCACATCACATAGAGGCAATATTTGAGAGACATGGTAATATCCCACCACATAGAGGCAATATTTGAGAGACATGGTAATATCCCACCACATAGAGGCAATATTTGAGAGACATGGAAATATCCCACCATTTAGAGACAATATTTGAGGAACATGGTAATATCCCACCATTTAGAGACAATATTTGAGGGACATGGTAATATCACATCACATAGAGGCAATATTTGAGAGACATGGAAATATCCCACCATTTAGAGACAATATTTGAGGGACATGGTAATATCCCACCACATAGAGGCAATATTTGAGAGACATGGTAATATCACACCACATAGAGGCAATATTTGAGAGACATGGAAATATCCCACCATTTAGAGACAATATTTAAGGAACATGGTAATATCCCACCATTTAGAGACAATATTTAAGGAACATGGTAATATCTCACCATATAGAGACTATATTTGAGGGACTTGGTAATATCCCACCACATAGAGGCAATATTTGAGAGACATGGTAATATCACATCACATAGAGGTAATATTTGAGAGACATGGAAATATCCCACCATTTAGTGATAATATTTAAGCAACATGGTAATATCCCACCATTTAGAGACAATATTTGAGGGACATGGTAATACCCCACCACATAGAGGCAATATTTGAGAGACATGGTAATATCACATCACATAGAGGCAATATTTGAGAGACATGGTAATATCCCACCACATAGAGGCAATATTTGAGAGACATGGAAATATCCCACCATTTAGAGACAATATTTGAGGAACATGGTAATATCCCACCATTTAGAGACAAGATTTGAGGAACATGATAATATCCCACCTTTTAGAGACAATATTTGAGGGACATGGTAATACCCCACCACATAGAGGCAATATTTGAGAGACATGGTAATATCCCACCATTTAGAGACAATATTTGAGGAACATGGTAATATCCCACCATTTAGAGACAATATTTGAGGGACATGGTAATATCACATCACATAGAGGCAATATTTGAGAGACATGGAAATATCCCACCATTTAGAGACAATATTTGAGGAACATGGTAATATCCCACCATTTAGAGACAATATTTGAGGGACATGGTAATATCACATCACATAGAGGCAATATTTGAGAGACATGGAAATATCCCACCATTTAGAGACAATATTTGAGGGACATGGTAATATCCCACCACATAGAGGCAATATTTGAGAGACATGGAAATATCCCACCATTTAGAGACAATATTTGAGGAACATGGTAATATCCCACCATTTAGAGACAATATTTGAGGAACATGATAATATCCCACCATTTAGAGACAATATTTGAGGGACATGGTAATATCCCACCACATAGAGGCAATATTTGAGAGACATGGTAATATCCCACCATTTAGAGACAATATTTGAGGAACATGGTAATATCCCACCATTTAGAGACAATATTGGAGGGACATGGTAATATCACATCACATAGAGGCAATATTTGAGAGACATGGAAATATCCCACCATTTAGAGACAATATTTGAGGAACATGGTAATATCCCACCATTTAGAGACAATATTTGAGGAACATGGTAATATCCCACCATTTAGAGACAATATTTGAGGGACATGGTAATACCCCACCACATAGAGGCAATATTTGAGAGACATGGTAATATCACATCACATAGAGGCAATATTTGAGAGACATGGTAATATCCCATCACACAGAGGCAATATTTGAGAGGCATGGAAATATCCCACCATTTAGAGACAATATTTGAGGAACATGGTAATATCCTACCACATAGAGGCAATATTTGAGAGACATGGAAATATCCCACCATTTAGAGACAATATTTGAGGGACATGGTAATATCCCACCACATAGAGGCAATATTTGAGAGACATGGTACCTACCATATCACATAGAGGCAATATTTGAGAGACATGGTAATATCCCATCACACATAGGCAATATTTGAGAGACATGGAAATATCCCACCATTGAGAGACAATATTTGAGGAACATGGTAATATCCTACCACATAGAGGCAATATTTGAGAGACATGGAAATATCCCACCATTTAGAGACAATATTTGAGGGACATGGTAATATCCCACCACATAGAGGCAATATTTGAGAGACATGGTAATATCACATCACATAGAGGCAATATTTGAGAGACATGGAAATATCCCACCATTTAGAGACAATATTTAAGGAACATGGTAATATCCCACCATTTAGAGACAATATTTGAGGGACATGGTAATACCCCACCACATAGAGGCAATATTTGAGAGACATGGTAATATCACATCACATAGAGGCAATATTTGAGAGACATGGTAATATCCCACCACATAGAGGCAATATTTGAGAGACATGGAAATATCCCACCATTTAGAGACAATATTTGAGGAACATGGTAATATCCCACCATTTAGAGACAATATTTGAGGAACATGATAATATCCCACCATTTAGAGACAATATTTGAGGGACATGGTAATACCCCACCACATAGAGGCAATATTTGAGAGACATGGTAATATCCCACCATTTAGAGACAATATTTGAGGAACATGGTAATATCCCACCATTTAGAGACAATATTTGAGGGACATGGTAATATCACATCACATAGAGGCAATATTTGAGAGACATGGAAATATCCCACCATTTAGAGACAATATTTGAGGAACATGGTAATATCCCACCATTTAGAGACAATATTTGAGGAACATGGTAATATCCCACCATTTAGAGACAATATTTGAGGGACATGGTAATATCCCACCACATAGAGGCAATATTTGAGAGACATGGTAATATCACATCACATAGAGACAATATTTGAGAGACATGGTAATATCCCACCACACAGAGGCAATATTTGAGAGACATGGTAATATCCCACCACACAGAGGCAATATTTGAGAGACACTGTAATATTCCACCATTTAAAGGCAATATTTGAGAGACATGGTAATTAATATCCCACCACACAGAGACAATATTTGAGGGACATGGTAATACCGCACCAAGTAGAGACAATATTTGAGGGACATGGTAATTAATATCCCACCACACAGAGACAATATTTGAGGGACATGGTAATACCGCACCATTTAGAGACAATATTTGAGAGACATGGTAATTAATATCCCACGACACAGAGACAATATTTGAGGGACATGGTAATATCGCACCATTTAGAGACAATATTTGAGGGACATGGTAATTTCCCACCACACAGAGACAATACAACAGCAAGTCCCAGACGATTGGAAACAGTCCATCATATTACCAATATGGAAAAAGAAGGGCAGCAGAAGAGACTGCAACCAATATAGAGGAATATCGCTATTAAGCCACACAGGGAAGTTATATGCCAAGATAGTTGAAAAAAGATTGAGACCAATTATAGACCCACGGCAATAACCAAATAAAACTAGGAGAAATACCTCTACTAGACGTACAATCTTACATATATCTGGGCAGTAATATAAATAAAGAGGGAGGAACAGAAAATGATACCAAAATAAGGATATCAAAAGCAAGAGGAGCTTTCATTGCACTGGGAAACATATGGAAATCCAAAGAAATTAGGTTAAATACAAAAATAAAAATTTTCAACTCAAATGTTAAGTCGGTCCTATTATATGGCTGTGAAACATGGAGAATAACAAAATTGACAATCACGAAGGTACAGACTTTCATTAATGGATGCTTACGCAGAATAAAGGGATGGAAATGGCAGGACAAAGTCACTAACATGGAATTATGGAAATGTACTGGTCAAATACCAGTAGATAAAGAGATACAGCGAAGACGATGGCGATGGATAGGACACACACTACGGAAGCCAACTGAGAGTATTACACAACAGGCCCTTTTTTGGAATCCCCAGGGGAAAAGACAAAGAGGAAGACCAAGGAATTCTTGGAGAAGACAGATCGAAGCAGAGATGAAGATGTTGGGGAAGACATGGAATGATCTTAAAAGAATGGCAAAAAACAGAACGACTTGGAAAGTGTTTGTTGAAGACCTATGCTGCACTGGGAGCTAAAAGGTAGAAGAAGATAGTTGAAAAAAGATTGAGACCAATTATAGACCCACAACTAAGCAATGCTCAGATGGGCTTCAGGAGGAACAGAGGTTGCACAGATGCCCTATTTATCATAAAACAACTAGCGGAGAAAACTATAGAGCATAATAAAACACTATATACAGCTTTTATTGACCAAGAAAAGGCGTTCGATAGGGTGGACAGGCAACAACTATGGTCCGTATTGCCCTTGTACGGAGTGAGTCACCACCTAGTAGAGATATGCAAGAGCCTCTATGAAAGTAGTCGCACTACAGTAAGATCTTCAGCAGGCTACTCTAAACACTTCACCACCATTAACTCCGGAGTAAGACAAGGCTGCGTGCTTTCCCATTTAGTTTTCATCACATATATGGACAATATATGCAAATTAGCATGCCCAATCCAAGGAAATATACCAACACGGATGATAACAAGCAATAACACAAAATAGAATGAAATATACGTACCAGATAACAACAGAAGAGAGGAAGAAATAAATGAAATACTATTTGCAGATGACCAAGTTCTGATACATGAAACAACTGAGGACCTACAAGAACATATCAACAGGCTAAACAACACTTGTAAACAATACAACATGAAGATCAACATAAGCAAAACCGAAGTAATGGCAATAGCGAGAAAGAAAAAAAACTAAACATCATAATAGATAATACGAACTCTGAAGCAAGTAGACAATTTTAAATATCTGGGTAGCACGTTAACACAAGACAATAACCAAGAGACAGAGATAGATGTAAGGTGTAACAAAGCATGCCAAGTTATAGGCCAAGTATCAACACTATTGAAAAACAAAGCAATAACTACGGAAGCAAAAAGGGCAATATACAAATCAATTTTTCTACCAACTCTGAGTTATCAGTGCCAGAATTGGACGCTGGACTCTAGAACAATAAGAAAGATAACGACCACCGAAATGAAATGTGTCAGAAGAATGACAGGAAACAGCTTAAGGGACAGAGTAAGAATCACTGACCTGAGGAAGAAACTCGAAATTGAACCAGCCATCGATTACATAAAGAAACAACAGATAAATTGGTTTGGCCACATAACAAGACAAAAAGAACTAACAATGACTCAAAGAGCCTTAAATAAACGCTACGAAAATGCCAGATTAAGAGGAAGACCGAGAAAGAGATGGATAAAGGGAATACTAGAGTCACTAGGAGGAATAACATCAGAAGAGGCCAACAGAAGAGCAAAGAATCGCAGGTTGTTTCTCCCCTCGACGCCGACGGCAACAGAGGAAGGGTAGAAGAAAGAAGAAGAAGACAGAGACAATATTTGAGGGACATGGTAATATCTCACCATGTAGAGACAATATTTGAGAGACATGGTAATATCTCACCATGTAAAGACAATTTTTGAGGGACATGGAAATATTCCGCCATTTAGAGGCAATATTTGAGAGACATGGTAATATTCCACCACACAGACACAATATTTGAGGGACATGGGAATATCTCACCCCATGGAGACAATATTTGAGGGAAATGGTAATATCTCACCATTTAGAAGCAATACTTGAGAGACATGGTAATATCTCACCCCATAGAGACAATATTTGAGGGAAATGGTAATATCTCACCATTTAGAAGCAATACTTGAGAGACATGGTAATATCTCACCCTTTAGAGGCAATATTTGAGGGACATGGTAATATCCCACCACATAGAGGCAATATTTGAGGGACATGGTAATATCCCACCATTTAGAAACAATATTTGAGGGACATGGTAATATCCCACCACACAGAGACAACATTTGAGGGACATGGTAATATTCCAGCACACAGACACAATATTTGAGGGAAATGGGAATATCCCACCACACAGACACAATATTTGAGGGACATGGGAATATCCCACCACACAGAGACAATATTTGAGGGACATGGTAATTTCCCACCACACAGAGACAATATTTGAGGGACATGGTAATATCTCACCACACAGACACAATATTTGAGGGCCATGGGAATATCTCACCATTTAGAAGCAATACTTGAGAGACATGGTAATATCTCACCCCATAGAGACAATATTTGAGGGAAATGGTAATATCTCACTATTTAGAAGCAATATTAGAGGGACATGGTAATATCCCACTATTTAGAGGCAATATTTGAGGGACATGGTAATATCCTACTAGATAGAGGCAATATTTGAGGGACATGGTAATATCCCACCACACAGAGACAATATTTGAGGGACATGGTAATATCCCACCATTTAGAGGCAATATTTGAGGGACATGGTAATATTCCCTTCCACCTAGCGCGTCCCGTCTCATCATCCCAGACAGTGCTCTAGGCACAGACAGTGCTCTAGGCAAACCATCCTTCTACATGCTCCCTAAAATCCACAAGCCCAATAACCCTGGTTGTCCCATTGCTTCAGCATGTAGTTGTCCCACAGAACATATATCCCACTATCTCGACAGCATTTTCCAACCCATAGTGACATCCCTTCCCACCTATGTCAAGGACACTAATCATGCTCTATCTTCTCTTCCCTTTCCCTTACCCCTGAATGCTCGTTCTGACTTTTCGTCCTCGACGTATGCTCTCTGTATACCTCTATCCCCGTCCTCGACGTATGCTCTCTGTATATCTCTATCCCTCATGCCGATGGCCTTATAGCTCTTCAATTCTTTCTTGACCTAAGAAAACATCCATCTGTGGATACTTCTACTCTCCTCCGTCTCACTGAACTTGTTCTCAACCTTAATACTTTCGAATTCAATGGTCAATTCTATGACCAGGTGAGTGGTGTAGCAATAGGAACCAAGATGGGTCCTAGTTATGCTTGCCTGTTCATGGGTTACCTTGAACATCAAATACTGAATTCGTACCGTGGCCCCCTTCCCCTTAAATACCTCCGGTACATTGATGACGGCTTTGGACTGACTGATTTGCCGGAAGATGACATCTCCAGGTTCATCGACTACATTGGCAACTTTCATAAATCCATCAAAATTACATCTTATATCTCTACCTTGTCCGTCACTTTTCTTGATCTGGCCGTCTCCCTTGGTACCTCCAGCCTCCACACTTCCGTCTTCTATAAACCCACGGACGCCCACTGTTATCTTCTCTACACCTCGTCTCACCCATCCCACTGCAGAGATTCCATTCCATATTCTCAATTATTACGACTTCGTCGTATCTGCCAGGATGATCAAGATTTTCTCCAACAGGCCCACCTGATGTTAAGTTTCTTTAGGCGTCGTCTCTATCCTGATTCTTTTCTCCAATCTGCCTTTAAGAGAGCTCTCGATATTCCCCGTCCTGTGGCACTCACCCCATCCACCCGCCGTTTCTCTGATAGGACTATATTCACCCTCACCTACCACCCCTACAACTTGGCTGCGGTGAGGATCCTAAACCGGTATCGCTCCATTCTCCACTCAGATCCCACTACCCGCCTACTTTTCAGTGATCCTCCTATGGTAGCCTTCAAACACGACAGGAGTCTGAGAGACATTCTTGTCACTAGCCGCCTCCCTTGCTCTAACCACCAACACCTTGGTACTGTTCCTTGTGGATGTCGAGTTTGTAGAACTTGTAACTACATGCTGTGCACTGATTCAGTCTTGTTCCCTAATAAGCGATTCAACATCAAGGAGGAGTTCACTTGTGTGTCACGGAATATCATCTACACCATAATATGTAAGCATTGCCAGATAACGTATGTGGGTGAAAGTGGACGACGCTTGAGTGACAGATTTTGTGAGCATCTTCGTGATGTTGAGCAAAAGACTGGCAGCCCAGTGTCGGCCCATTTCAACTCCCCTGGCCATAGTGGTAAACCCGACATGCAAGTTACTGGCATTGTCTCAAGTCACTCCAGCAATCGCAGCCGGTTCGCCCTTGAGTATCGCCTTATTGCCCAGTTGGGTTCGCTGTCCCCCAAAGGTATGAACATATCACTCTCATACACATAGGACACCCACTACATATTTCATACCCCCATGCGCATCTGAACCTATACATGTGGATATATTTATCTGCACATGCATTGGCACATTTGGGCTCCTTTGGGTTTTTCTTTTGTAGGCCTTGTGGCAATATATATGCTGATTTATGCTAGTATGCACACATTGTTACATACACATGTTTATTTTTACACATCGATTCGGGTTGCACACACAGAGTTAGATTTGCATAGTTTATACATATCCTGTACCCACTTCCCCATATTTTTAGAACCCTTCCTTTCCATCTTCTCACTTGACAGCCTGGTCAGTGAGATTTATAGTTGGTCATCCTGCCGTATCAATTTAGTTCATTTGAAGACTGACCACGCTCAGGAACACAGGGAAGTGACCTCTTTTTTTATTTTCCTCTCTTGAGTATCTAGCATATTATCGCCATGTAGTTAGATTTGTTAATATATCCTTATATATATTTTTTTGTGTTTGTTGTTCGTCCAGATGAAGGCCTACTTGGCTGAAACGTCGACTTTTATTTCATCCATTACCACGTAAAGCTGTCACCATACCACTTTTTTCTTCTTTTTTTAGTATTGCTATTATCATCAGCTTTACAGCAGCTTCGCATCTCTACGCATCTTGGTGCATATTGATGCCTTTACCTCTAATATCCCACCACATAGAGACAATATTTGAGAGACATGGTAATATAGCTTCATGCAGAGGCAATATTTGAGGGACATAATAAAACTGAACCAAATATTTACAAAGTAATGAACGAATCAATAATGAACGAATCCAATAATCATTTCAAAATCAAATTCTATTCTAGATAAAAAAAACTCATTGAATGAAGTGGAAACATTGCACCAAATGTGATTTTATTCAAAGTGTATCCATTTGTATCATTAGGCGTTGAATATCCTGTTTCATAATTTTCAATTTGCCAGAAGATTTCATGCTTGTTTTAAGTACAATATAAAGATGTAGCAATGTTAATATCTAATCTATTCCTTATCATTTGTACAGAATAAATAACATTCACAATGAAGTGTCTTAAACAACTTAGTGAAGACAGAACATAGATATATTGTGTATGAGAAAAACAAGAATATTGCCACTAGAGAAAGCATAATGATAAAGACATGGGTTAACTACAATCACACATTCTCACGAAGAAAAGCCTACAGCAGTCAACAGTCTCACTTCAAGCCACACGGAAGATCAAACATTTGATGGACTGAAAATATGACAGAAATTTTGCAGCGACTATTTAACAACACTTTGTATAACTTCATGGCATGGATAGGAAAATAGTGGATGGGACAAGGGTGGGATAGAACAATGGGGGAATAGAACAATGCTCAGATAGGATAAAGGGAAGATAAGACAATGGGGAGGGGGGGGCAATGGTCAGATAAGACAAAGGGCAGATAAGACAATGGGGGTGGGGGATAGAACAATGGGAGGAATAGGACAATGGTGGGATAGGACAATGGGGGTGGGGGATAGAACAATGGGGGAATATGACAATGGGGGTGGGGGATAGAACAATGGGGGGAATAGGACAATGGTGGGATAGGACAATAGGGGGTGGGGGATAGAACAATGGGGGATAGGACAACGGTGGGATAGGACAATGGGGTATAGGACAATGGTGGAATAGGACAAAGGGGTATAGGACAATGGTGGGATAGGACAATGGGGTATAGGACAATGGTGGGATAGGACAATGGGGTATAGGACAATGGGGTATAGGACATTGGTGGGATAGGACAATGGTGGGATAGGGCAATGGTGGGATAGTACAATGGTGGGACAGGACAATGGTGGGATAGGACAATGATGGAATAGGACAATGGTGAGATAGGACAATGGTAAGATTGGACAATGGTGGAATAGGACAATGGTGGAATAGGACAATGGTAAGATTGGACAATGGTGGAATAGGACAATGGTGGAATAGGACAATGGTGGAATAGGACAATGGTGGAATAGGACAATGATGGAATAGGACAATGGTGGGATAGGACAATGGTAAGATTGGACAATGGTGGAATAGGACAATGGTAAGATTGGACAATGGTGGAATAGGACAATGGTAGGATTGGACAATGGTGGGATAGGACAATGGTGGGGTAGGACAATGGTAGGATTGGACAATGATGGAATAGGACAATGGTGGGGTAGGACAATGGTAGGATTGGACAATGATGGAATAGGACAATGGTGGGGTAGGACAATGATGGAATAGGACAATGGTGAAATAGAACAATGGTGGGATAGGACAATAATGGAATAGGACAATGGTGGGATAGGACAATGATGGAATAGGACAATTGTGGGATAGGACAATGGTGGGATAGAACAATGATGGATAGGACAATGATGGGATAGGACAATGACCATTAATCTAGCAGTTTGGTACATCAGATATTACATCACAGGTAAAGTGAAAATATGTTCAACAGCAGGTCATCAGAGAATGAAGCTTTTAAATAAACTGCACTAGGTCTAGAATTTCAAGTGAGGAGGCCAGTGTTACTACTACATTTTCCTGAATAGTGAGCCAAGCACCGAGCCTACCCACTCTTTGTGATGTGATGTAGAAACATAAAGTTGACTTGAACTCATGTTCAATGTAATCACAAGCCAACATGCTAACCACTATGCTGTTTAAACTCTAATTACAAATCCAAGAGACAGCAATGCAATGTACTTGCCACAATTAGACCATA
The DNA here is from genome assembly GCA_032433765.1 of Megaustenia siamemsis. Classification (NCBI taxonomy): domain Eukaryota; kingdom Metazoa; phylum Mollusca; class Gastropoda; order Stylommatophora; family Ariophantidae; genus Megaustenia; species Megaustenia siamemsis. Next base: position 354,426 of record JAVIAB010000073.1, on the reverse strand, counting down.
TGTTGCAGTCACATGTCACAACAGAAACAGCATCTTGTCACAGTTCATTGACAGGACCACAATTTTCTTGTCACAACACAGTGTCACACGCATCTCATGTCACAAACTGTATAACACTTCTCATGTCATAAACTGTACCACACATCTCATGTCAGAAACTGTACCACACATTTCATGTCAGAAACTGTACCTTAGTTCTCATGTTATAAGTGTACAACACTTCTCACATCACAAACTGTACCTTGGTTCTCATGTCATAAACTGTACCACACTTCTCATGTCACAAACTGTACCTTGGTTCTCATGTTACAAGCTGTACCACACCTCTCACATCACAAACTGTACCTTGGTTCTCATGTTATAAGCATCACAATGCAGAACACTGCGGGCAAGCTGCTGGAGAAAATAGTTTCCCGTGTCCTCACCTGTCACCTTGAACAGAAACGCGTATTCCCACCCACACTCGGAGGTTATAGATATTACAAAGAGACATGGCTCAATGTGGCAGTCTTTGCCTATGACGTCTTTGAAGGCTTCCACAGACGAGAGGAGACATGTGCTGCTGCTATAGATCTGGAGGATGCATACAACAGGGTACCATTTGAATATCTCATGCATATGCTCCTCAAATTCGCAGTGCACCCCTTCCTCATTAGATGGATCGCCACGGCACTGTTTCAGAGGAAGGTGATACTCAGATGTGGGTATTTGTTTCCGAGCCAACATCCATTTATCCAGGGCTGCCACAAGGCTCACCATTGTCACCAGTTCTATTTAACGTGTACACAATAACGATCACGGAACAACAGCTGGATGGGAGGGGAAGAACTATGACTTTTGGTGATGATATTCTGGTATATCGACAGGGAAGAGACAGACAGGAATCGCCTCCACAATGCAAGATAAACTCGATCACATTTCTTCCTGGTGTGAGGTTTTAGGTGCCTTGGTTAATCCTAATAAAGCATCAGTTTCATGGTTCTCCCTTAACAATCATATCGTTAATACGACGACACCGGTAGTAGGAATGGGAGCTGATGAGGTGACCAGGGACAAGTTTGTGACATACCTTGGAGTTAAGTTTGATCGCCTTCTCATGTCATAAACTGTACCACATTTCTCATGTCATAAACTGTACCACAGTTCTCCTGTCATAAAGAACCACACTTTTCATGTCACAAAATGGACCATGCATCTCTGTTACAAAGGGAACCAAAAGTTTCAGGTAAAAAATTAACAATGTCATGAATATAAAAAATATGAGCACTTAAGAGCCGGAATCAGGATTAGTGACCAGAAACAAGAACGTTTTCTAGGTGCCAACCGTCTGCCGTAGCATCTTCAGAACTTGTTTTGATTCTCTGAGAACATACAAATGTAAGTTCAAATTGGCTATAGAGAAGTCTATGCTTGTAATTATGTTTAGAACAACAGTCACTAATATAATCATCAATACCAACATTTATGGTGACTGTTGGTGTATGAATTACTGTCTCAGTCAGTGTATGAGTTACTGTCACAGTCAGTGTATGAATTACTGTCACAGTCAGTGTATGAATTACTGTCACAGTCAGTGTATGAATTACTGTCACAGTGTATAAATTACTGTCTTAGTTAGTGTATGAATTACAGTCACAATCAATGTCTCTGAACTTCTTAACCATCTATTATATCTCTGAACTTCTAGACCTTCTCTTATATCTCTGAACTTCTAGACCTTCTCTTATATCTCTGAACTTCTAGACCTTCTCTTATATCTCTGAACTTCTAGACCTTCTCTTATATCTCTGAACTTCTAGACCTTCTCTTATATCTCTGAACTTCTAGACCTTCTCTTATATCTCAGAACTGCTACACCTCCTATTATATCTCTGAACTTCTAGACCTTCTATTATATCTCAGAAATTCTAGACCTTGTATTATATCTCAGAACTGCTACACCATCTATTATATTTCTGAAATTCTTAACCATCTATTATATCTCTGAAATTCTTAACCATCTATTATATCTCAGAACTTATAGACCATCTATTATATCTCTGAACTTCTAGACCTTCTCTTATATCTCCGAACTTCTAGACCTTCTCTTATATCTCACAACTTCTAGACCTTCTCTTATATCTCTGAACTTCTAGACCTTCTCTTATATCTCTGAACTTCTAGACATTCTTTTATATCTCTGAACTTCTAGACCTTCTCTTATATCTCTGAACTTCTAGACCTTCTCTTATATCTCTGAACTTCTAGACCTTCTCTTATATCTCTGAACTTCTAGACCTTCTCTTATATCTCTGAACTTCTAGACCTTCTCTTATATCTCTGAACTTCTATTATACCTCAGACCTTATAGACCTTCTATTATGTCTCAGACCTTCAATTCTATCTCAGAATGTCTAGACCTTCTATTCTATCTCAGAACTTCTAGACCTCCTATTATATCTCAGAAGATCTAAACCTTCTATTATATCTCAAAACGTCTAGACCTTCTATTCTATCTCAGAACTTCTAGACCTTCTATTCTATCTCAGAACTTCTAGACCTCCTATTATATCTCTGAACTTCTAGACCTTCTATTATATCTCAGAACTTCTAGACCTCCTATTATATCTCAGAACTTCTAGACCTTCTATTATATCTCAGAACTTCTAGACCTTCTATTATATCTCAGAACTTCTAGACCATCCTTTATATCTCAGAACTTCTAGACCTTCTATTATATCTAAGAACTTCTAGACCTCCTATTATATCTCAGAACTTCTAGACCTTCTACTATATCTCAGAACTTCAAGACCTTCTATTCTATCACAGAACTTCTAGACCTTCTATTATATCTCAGAATTTCTAGACCTTCTATTATATCTCAGAATGTCTAGACCTTCTATTATATCTCAGAACTTCTAGACCTTCTATTATATCTCAGAATTTCTAGACCTTCTATTATATCTCAGAACTTCTAGACCTCCTATTATATCTCAGAACTTTTAGACCTATTATTTCTACAAATGTCCAAATCTCCATTTCTGGCATACTCAGCAAGCATACATCCAGGTTGACCTTCGAGTTGTGTGAGGCAATCACTGGAAGTGATCTTGCTCTTTAATAGCATTCCACTTTTAGTGGGGGTTTGAATATTGAGATATGCAGACACTGAACAAGATATGATGACACTGAACAAGATATGATGACATTGAACAAGATATGATGACATTGAACAAGATATGATGACACTAAACAAGATATGATGACATTAAACATGATATGATGACACTAAACAAGATATAATGACACTAAACAAGATATGATGACACTAAACAAGATATGATGACACTAAACAAGATATGATGACATTGAACAAGATATGATGACACTGAACAAGATATGATGACACTGAACAAGATATGATGACACTAAACAAGATATGATGACATTGAACAAGATATGATGACACTAAACAAGATATGATGACATTGAACAAGATATGATGACATTGAACAAGATATGATGACACTGAACAAGATATGATGACACTGAACAAGATATGTTGACACTAAACAAGATATGATGACATTGAACAAGATATGATGACACTAAACAAGATATGATGACATTGAACAAGATATGATGACACTAAACAAGATATGATGACATTGAACAAGATATGATGACACTAAACAAGATATGATGACATTGAACAAGATATGATGACATTAAACAAGATATGATGACATTGAACAATATATGAAGACATTGAACAAGATATGATGACACTAAACAAGATATCTCTCTTTCTCTCTCTCTATGATCAGTACTCAATCAGAGTAGGATTCCAGACTCTCACATGAAGTCAGCTATCAGGTTAAGTGTGTTAATCACCCCACAGACAGAACATCACAATTAGAGTCTGCCAGATCCACTCTGATTGAACACCACATTAAAACATTGCACTGTGTTCTGCGCCAGTGGCCCAGTGCATCCAATTTCAGCCAGCATTTTATTCAGGTTTGCATTCCTTAGCCTTTGATTGTCCCCAATTTTCCTGCAAGGCAGCAGATGATCTTTTCTGTAGGGGGATTCTGCCCTTAGATGATCGGCCCTCCCAGGTTTACGAGCACCATCTGCCCGAGTCACTAGAGGTGACTAACACAGACATGCACACACAAAGATATGAGATGTGAGTAACATAGCCATGCACACACAAGGATATGAGATGTGACATACACAGACATGCACACACAAAGATATGAGATATGACTAACATAAACATGCACACAAACATATGAGATATCACTAACCCAAACATGCACACACAAAGATATGACACATGACTAACACAGATACACACTAAGATATGAGATATGACTAAACACATACACACATAAAGATATGAGACATGATTAACACGGACACACCAAGATATGAGATATGACTAACATGACACACACCAAGATATGAGCCATGGCCAGCACACACACACACACACAAGCTAAGATATGAGCCATGGCTAGCACAGAAACACATCAAGATATGAGCCATGACTTCACGGAAAAACACCAAGAAATGAACCATGTCCAGCACAGAAACAAATTAAGGTATCCATATTTTTGGGTTTGTTGTAGTCGGCAGACTCTTCTTAACGTGGGAATCTTCGACATACGAGACGCAAGCCCCGATTAATTGTTCACAGGTTTCGTTCAAACAGTTGTCCGGAGATTTGAGAGTGCAGTCTGATCCGTAGTTCGTTTCCTTGCATGTACAGTCTGAACTTTCCGGGTCACATATGATGTCACAGCCATCAGAACACGTCTGTTTGCACTGGAGACCAAAATTACCAACGGGACAAGTGTCACTACAGGTGTAGCCAGGACGTTTACATTGTAGGCATTTTCCTAATTTTTCCTCACATAAAGGACAGACAATAAGACAAGACCCGGAGCAATCGTGTCCATAGATCCCATGTGAACAGTTGCCGTGACACGTACCGATGATGACGTTGTAGCCTTTGCAACACCCACTACACACTGCACAAAACGACCAAGAATGCCCGTCCAGACAATAGGTGTCTGTAAATGTTTGCACCTCAGTCACCGTCAGTGCACTGTCGGCCTGCGAAATGGTCGGTGAGAACTCAATCTTAATGTGTGCCATTGCCGCTTGTGTGGTGATTACAATAGTGTTCACAGAAATGTTTGGGTATGATATATCATTATACTGGAACACTACACCGCCACTGTCAGAGAAAGCCCTTAGAGTGGTATTCTTTACCCGAATCATAGTGCTAGCTCGATGATAAATTCGAATGGTGTGAGTCTTCTAGGGCATGGCAAAGTTCAGATACCAGTAAACAGAATTGGTTCCACTTCTCAATTGTGTGTGTGTGCAGTCATTGTCATAGAGATTGGTCTTTGTTTTGCCATTAACTGCGGCCTCTGATCCACATCCGTCTCCTGTATAACAAGAAATAAATGTGTCGGTCTGGTTTGTTTTTTGTTTGAGAGCCACATTCTGACCCCCGCCAACGTAGATGGAGCAGATATTTGCAACTATCGCCCCTTCAATCTGCAATTTGTTGATCAGACCAGCCCCAGAGCAAAAGACATCAATCGCATGCGAACTAACTACAAACTGTGATTCATTGTTACATGAGGCAGAACCATTTAGTTTTACCGTGAAACTGTCCGGATCTGTTAAGTCATTCACATAAATCCTAAACCAGGAGAACGGCAAAGATTGATTGAGAGTTGCCTCAACTGATGTAGAATCTGTGTCCGGATTACATAGGGTGTCGTTGTTATCAAACAGGAAAGTAGGTTCAGATTTTTGGGGTATTTGTAAACGAGATCCATTACTGACACTGGGGTCCGAAATATTTGTGCTGACAACTGTCATTGTTTAGGCATGTCCCTGTAGTTTTGTCACAAACTGAGTCATTATAGCAGTGACATTGTAACGTACAATTTGTCCCAAACCAACCAGCTGCACAAATCAGGTCATTAACTTCCAAGGTTGCGAACGAAGCCAGCAGAATAAAGACTTGATCTACAGCGGTGATTAACGAACTGTGTACAAACATTTATTATCAAACCTGTGGTTACATTTCTAAAAATCCGCCAACTCACTGTGATAACATAGCATGATGTTCAAAGTCAACATTGTTTACACCATGGCACGGACACGGACAAGCTTCCATCTTGGTGCGCCCCATGACGTCATCATTTTCTAAACAAGATATGATGACACTACACAAGATATAATGACATTGAACAAGATATGATGACACTAAACAAGATATGATGACATTGAACAAGATATGATGACACTGAACAAGATATGATGACATTGAACAAGATATAATGACATTGAACAAGATATGATGACACTGAACAAGATATGATGACATTGAACAAGATATAATGACATTGAACAAGATATGATGACACTGAACAAGATATGATGACATTGAACAAGATATAATGACATTGAACAAGATATGATGACACTGAACAAGATATGATGACACTAAACAAGATATTACATGATGGCATTTGATAAAGTAAAGCACCAAGAAATAATCAAAATTTTAGAAAACATAAATGCAGACAGCAAGGATCTAAAAATATTAAAGAACATTTACTGGCAACAAACAGCGGCCATAAGAACTGGAAACGAATTGGGAATGTTTCAACAAATAAAACAGGAGGTTAGACAGGGACTGTGTGCTGTCACCAGATTTGTTTAATATTTATAGTGAGATTATTTTAAGATCCATATGGGACATGCCTGGAATAACAATTGGAGGTCATAATATAAATAATATAATATAATAATATAAAAAATCTTAACACAACCTGAGCTCTTGAAGCGTCTCAAAGTAGAGGTCGACCAAAAAATGATGCACTTTAAACTATGCGCTAAGCAGGCTAAAGATGCCAAATGGGATGACTTCTGTAAAAAAGTGTGCTCAGAAAAATCGCTCGCCACATTCTGGCAGCTTCATCAAAGCATGAATTGCACAACATGACACAGATACGAAAGAACAAGATATGATGACACTGAACAAGATATGAAGACATTGAACAAGATATGAAGCCAGTGGTGGGGAGTGTTAAACACTCCAAGGTATGGTGACAGCTTTACAAGGAAGGAACACAACACAATACTGACGTTTCGGCCCGTAGCCTTCTTCAGAATACAAGGACAACGATAACAAACGGCAAACAAATTGCAATTATTTGCCTGTTCCCTATGATATGAAGACACTGAACAAGATATGAAAACACTGAACAAGACATGATAACACTGAACAAGATATGAAGACACTGAACAAGATATGAAGACACTGAACAAGATATGATAACACTGAACAAGATATGATAACACTGAACAAGATATGAAGACACTGAACAAGATATGATAACACTGAACAAGATATAAAGACACTGAACAAGATATGAAGACACTGAACAAGATATGAAGACACTGAACAAGACATGATAACACTGAACAAGATATGATAACACTGAACAAGAGTAAAAGATATGAAAGTCAGTGAACAGAAGCTGGCAGAGATAACAAATGTACCTAGCCAAGGCTCCTCCTAACCTTGTGGTGTCCTTGAGACAACGCAGCACACGCTTGTCATTGAGTCTCAGAGCTGCCAAAGTTCTCATTATCTGTATGGGATTAGGGCAGACATTTGGCTTAGAGCACATAGGCAGACAAATACACTCATACACATATTTGAACATACTGTACAGACAAATAGATGAAATCTGTGCCTTGACTAAGTTGTGTCAACTGAGAGTGACATTATTTCAGATTAATGCAATAAAGATTCTCAAACAGTTCCAGATTTCTACAAGATGCTATCAGATTCTATCATGATTTTTTAAATTTCTACAAGATGCTATCAGATTCTATCATGAATTTCTTCATTTCTACAAGACTTTATCTGTCAGATTCTATCATGAATTTCTACAAGATGCTATATATCAGATTCTATCATGAATTTCTTCATTTCTACAAGATGCTATCTATCAGATTCTATCATGAATTTCTTCATTTCTACAAGACACTATCTATCAGATTCTATCATGAATTTCTTCATTTCTACAAGATGCTATCTATCAGATTCTATCATGAATTTCTTCATTTCTACAAGACATTATCTGTCAGATTCTATCATGAATTTCTTCATTTCTACAAGATGCTATCTATCAGATTCTATCATGAATTTCTTTATTTCTACAAGACATTATCTGTCAGATTCTATCATGAATTTCTTCATTTCTACAAGATACTATATAGCAGATTCTATCATGAATTTCTTCATTTCTATAAGATGCTATATAGCAGATTCTATCATGAATTTCTTCATTTCTACAAGATGCTATATAGCAGATTCTATCATGAATTTCTTCATTTCTACAAGACACTATCTATCAGATTCTATCATGAATTTCTTCATTTCTACAAGATGCTATCTATCAGATTCTATCATGAATTTCTTCATTTCTACAAGACGCCTCTTTTAATTGGATTAATGCTAACAACAAGCGCAGACATAAAAGCTCATTGGGTGGAACACTTCAAAGAAATTCTTAACCATCCACTACCCCACAGTTTAATAGATTTTGAAGCTGAAACACCAGCAGCAGAATTAGATGTAAATTTAGATGACTTCACCTTGAGCGAAATAGAAACCACCTTAAAGCATATGACCAATAACAAGGCTGCTGGAGAGGATAAGTTAACAGCTGAGATCCTCAAGGCAATTGATAGCCATAATTTAATACATCTCCAGAAAATGTTCAACATCATTTTGAAAGCAGAGAAGACGCCTCATAAATGGAAAAAAGGAATCATTGTTAAGATTCAAAAAAAGGGCAATCTTAGAGATTGTAACAACTGGAGAGGCGTGACACTTTTGTCAGTTGCCTCAAAGTTATTCTGCAAAATCATCCTAAACAGAATAAAGGATTCAATAGATACAGTAATGCGTGAAGAACATGATGGGTTTAGAAAAGGGAGAAGCTGCCTTGACCACATTTTTACTCTACGACTTATATTGGAGGAACACATTGAAAAGCAAAAACCTATTGTACTTAACTTCATCGACTTCAAAAAAGAATTTGATAGTATTCATAGAGATTCTTTGTGGAAAATTCTGAAGCAATATGGCTTACCATCAAAAATCATAAATATTATCAAAGACATGTATGATGGTTACACATGTGCAGTTCGAACAGAGGAAGGACTGAGCGAATGTTTCCCAATAGAAACTGGGGTTAAACAAGGATGTATTTTATCGCCCTTGTTATTTGGAATTGTTATGGACTTCATAATGAAGAAATGCTGCACTGGTAATAAAGGCATCGAATGGACACAAGGAGACCATTTGGAGGAACTCGACTTTGCTGATGACATAGTTCTCATCAGCAGCCAGATAAAAACAATGCAGGAAAACACAAATGAACTAACATCAATAGCAAGCAAAATTGGGCTTGAGATCAATCATGAAAAGACTAAAGTCATGAAAAGTTTAATTCCAACAGACGACAAAATATACATGAAAAACAAACCAGTAGAAGAGATCGATCACTTTATCTATCTTGGAAGTCACATTGATCGAGAAGGGGATACAAGCAAAGAAATTAGAATCAGAATAGCTAAAGCAGCAATGTCTTTCAGAAGCCCTGAAAAGTTGTGGAAATCAAAACTCATCAGCACAAACACAAAACTTAGACTATTCAAATCAAATGTACTATCAACCCTTACGTATGCGTGTGAAAGCTGGAAAACAACAAGAGATATAGAAACAAAGTTGAACGCATGCGAAAATAAATGTCTAAGGAAAATACTTGGTATAGCGTGGAACGAATTCAAAACAAACGAGGAAATTAGAGAAATCGCCTATCAACCACTAATATCTTCAGTAATCAAGAAAAGACGATGGTCATATGTTGGACATGTGATGAGAAGAGATAATAGCTGAATAGCAAAGCAAGCCCTCATATGGGAAACAACAGGTAAGAGAAAAAGAGGAAGACCCAGAGAGACACTGAGAAGAACATTGATGAGAGCGGCAAGAGCAGCAGGATTCGGCTCCCTCAATGAGATAGAGCTGCTTGCACAGAACAGAGACAAATGGCGAGATTTGATAACTCTCAGACCTTGCAATCTGTCATCATTTATGACATTTATTATATGATCTTTCAGCCATATTAATTCATACCTTGTGATCTGCCATAGTTTATGACATTTATTATATGATCCTTCAGCCATATTAATTCATACCTTGTGATCTGTCCTCATTTATTATATGATCCTTCGGCCATATTAATTCATACCTTGTGATCTGCCATCATTTATGACATTTATTATATGATCCTTCAGCCATATTAATTCATACCTTGTGATCTGCCATCATTTATGACATTTATTATATGATCCTTCAGCCATATTAATTCATACCTTGTGATCTGCCATCATTTATGACATTTATTATATGATCCTTCAGCCATATTAATTCATACCTTGTGATCTGCCATCATTTATGACATTTATTATATGATCCTTCAGCCATATTAATTCATACCTTGTGATCTGTTATCATTTATGACATTTATTATATGATCCTTCAGCCATATTAATTCATACCTTGTGATCTGCCATCATTTATGACATTTATTATATGATCCTTCAGCCATATTAATTCATACCTTGTGATCTGCCATCATTTATGACATTTATTATATGATCCTTCAGCCATATTAATTCATACCTTGTGATCTGCCATCATTTATGACATTTATTATATGATCCTTCAGCCATATTAATTCATACCTTGTGATCTGCCATCATTTATGACATTTATTATATGATCCTTCAGCCATATTAATTCATACCTTGTGATCTGCCATCATTTATGACATTTATTATATGATCCTTCAGCCATATTAATTCATACCTTGTGATCTGCCATCATTTATGACATTTATTATATGATCCTTCAGCCATATTAATTCATACCTTGTGATCTGTTATCATTTATGACATTTATTATATGATCCTTCAGCCATATTAATTCATACCTTGTGATCTGCCATCATTTATGACATTTATTATATGATCCTTCAGCCATATTAATTCATACCTTGTGATCTGCCATCATTTATGACATTTATTATATGATCCTTCAGCCATATTAATTCATACCTTGTGATCTGCCATCATTTATGACATTTATTATATGATCCTTCAGCCATATTAATTCATACCTTGTGATCTGCCATAGTTTATGACATTTATTCAGCTGAGTCCAAGACTTTTTAATTACAATACACATGGACACCAAGTGTAATCCACACGTATGAGCTTACACACACACATGCACTCAATAGATATGAACACACATACATTCATACACATGAAAACACAAGTGCACTCAATCACATTTAAGCATACTCATACACATGGACATACATGTAAAGACACACACACCCATCCATACACAGATATATGTCAACATGTGTACACATGCATACATAGTGCCACATATAAACTCACACAAATACATGAAAATATGGAATCACAGGTAAACTCACACAAATACATGAAAACATGGAACCACAGGTAAACTCACACAAATACATGAAAACATGGAACCACAGATAAACTCACACAAATACATGAAAATATGGAACCACAGGTAAACTCACACAAATACATGAAAATATGGAACCACAGGTAAACTCACACAAATGCATGAACATATGGAGGCACAACTCACACAAATGCATGAACATATGGAAGCACAACTCACACAAATGCATGAACATATGGAGGCACAACTCACACAAATGCATGAACATATGAAGGCACAACTCACACAAATGCATGAACATATGGAGGCACAACTCACACAAATACATGAGCACATGAACTAACATGTAAACATGGGCAAGCCAATGTGCGCACATGTGCATGTATACTCACATGTCATATTTGTTCACACATACACAAATGTGCACTAAACAAGACGAAGGTTATGGTATCACTGCAAATAAATTAAAATCCATAATTGCTCAACCACCCATGCCAGTGAAATCATCTGAATTAAAACTTATCTCATTGAAGGATTCAAACAAAGATTGACAGCTGCAGTCTCCATCATAGCAGCTACAGCATATGCCAAAAGACATAAGGTCAATGAGCATAGAAAGTGAACACAGCTGAACTGTCCTTCACCATGCGATATGATCATTTATCACAAGTAATTGGAATATCGAGACATAATCCAGATGAAAAAGACACCTCACATCTGCAGTGAGCACTAAACTCAGTAGCTCCAGCAGCAAGCCCCAAACCACTCAATGACAGGTCTAAGTATATAAATACATATGAACACACATACAAACATGGAAACAATATATGCCATCACAATCTTTCGTAAGCAGCAAGCATTCAATAAAAACAACAGTCCAGTATTCACTAAACAACAATCAAGCATTCACCAAACAACAGTCCAGCATTCACTAAACAACAATCAAGCATTCACTAAACAACAAGTCAGCATTCATTAAACACCAATTCAGCATTCATTAAAAAACAATCCAGCATTCATTAAACAACAATCCACCATTTATTAAACACAAATCCAGCATTCATTAAACAACAATCCATCATTCACTAAACAACAATCAAGCATTCACTAAACAAAACAACAATCAAGCATTCATAAAACAACAATCAAATATTCAAAAAACAACAATGCAGCATTCATTAAACAACAATCAAGCATTCACTAAACAACAATCAAGCATTCACTAAACAACACTCCAGTATTCACTAAACAACAATCAAGCATTCACTAAACAAAACAACTATCAAGCATTCACTAAACAACATTCAAGCATTTACTAAACAACACTCCAGCATTCACTAAACAACAATCATGCATTCACTAAGTAACAGACCAGCATTAACTAAACAACAATCAAGCATTCACTAAACAACAATCAAGCATTCACTAAACAACAATCAAGCATTCACTAAACAACAATCAAGCATTCACTAAGTAACAGACCAGCATTAACTAAACAACAATCAAGCATTCAATAAACAACAATCCAGCATTCACTAAACAAAACAACAATCAAGCATTCACTAAACAACAATAAAAAATTCACTTAACAACAGCCCAACATTCACTAAACAACAATCAAGCATTCACTAAACAAAACAACAATCCAGCATTCACAAAACAACAATCAATCATTCACTAAACAACACAACAATTTCAGCATTCACTAAACAACAAGAAAGCATTCACTAAACAACAAAGCATCATTCACTACACAACAATCAAGCATTCACTAAATAAAAAAACCACAAAAACTCAAATACAACCCACTTTTACTAAAAAAGGCATACATGCACTTAAAAACAACACACATTACCTCTGAACAACACATATTAACTCATAAACAACACACATTAACTCATAAGCAACACATATTAACTCATTAACAAAATACATTAACTCATAAACAACACATGTTAACTCATAAGCAACACACATTCACTCATAAATAATGTGCATTAACTCATAAATAATGTGCATTCACTCATAAATAATGTGCATTCACTCATAAATAACATGCCTTCACTCATACAGTGCATTCACTCATAAATAACATGACTTCACTCATAAATAAAGTGCATTAACTCATAAATAACATGTCTTCACTCATACAGTGCATTCACTCATAAATAATGCGCATTCACTCATAAATAACGTGCCTTCACTCATAAATAACGTGCCTTCACTCATACAATGCATTCACTCATAAATAACGTGCATTCACTCATAAATAACGTGCATTCACTCATAAATAAGACACATTCACTCATAAACAACACACACTCTTTAACAAACACATATTCACTTATAAACAAGATACATTCACTCAAAAACAACACACATTCCCCAATAAGCAACACACATTCACTCATAAATAAGACACACTCATGAATGATGCAAATTAACTTATAAACAACACATATTCACACATAAACAACACATATTCACTCATAAACAACATATATTCAGTCATAAACAACACACATTCACTCATAAACAACACAAACTCATAAACAAGACACATTCACTCATAAACAGCACATATTCAGTCATAAACAACACACATTCACTCATAAACAACACAAACTCATAAACAAGACACATTCACTCATAAACAACACACATTCACTCATATAGAAGACACATTCACTCATAAACAACACATATTCACTCATGAGCACACACACATAAACAACACCCATGAACTCATAAACAAGACACATTCACTCATAAACAACACATGTTCACTCATAAACAACACATATTCAGTCATAAACAACACACATTCACTCATAAACAACATAAACTCATAAACAAGACACATTCATTCATAAACAACACACATTCAATCATAAAGAAGACACATTTACTCATAAACAACACATATTCACTCAAGAGCACACACACATAAACAACACCCATGAACTCATAAACAACACAAATTCACTCATAAACAACACACATTCACTCCTGTTATTTGTTCTCCTCTTGGGTTCACCTATGTAAACAGAACTGTCAGGCCAGTGTAGTCAGCACTTTGGCCACATTGTGATATCTCCAGTCTGACTTCTCTTCAAAGAGTTGACAATGTCCAAACATTTCAAATGGAAGATGAGTTAAAGATGCCAGAAAATGGGAAGAACACACCCCAATGGGAGTGTTTACAAAGATTTAGGATGGGTAGAACACACCCCAATGGGTGTGTTTACAAAGACTTAGGATGGGTTGAACACACCTCAATGGGAGTGTTTACAAAAATTTAGGATGGGTAGGACACACCCCAATGGGAGTTTTTACAAAGATTTAGGATGGGTAGGACACACCCCAATGGGAGTGTTTACAAAGATTTAGGATGGGTAGGACACACCACAATGGGAGTTTTTACAAAGGTTTAAGTTTGGTGTTATAATAATGTGGGCCTTGTCATGTCATTATGTACACCCCAGTAATGTAGGTCATGTTATGAAATTATTTACACCCCAGTCATGTGGGCCTTGTCATGAAATTGTTTATATCCCAGTAATTTGGGCCTTGTCATGAAATTGTTTACAGTCTAGTAATGTGGCTCATGTCGTGAAATTGTTTACAGCCCAGTAATGTGAGCCATGTCATGAAATTGTTTACACCCAAATAATGTGGCTCATGTCATGAAATTATTTACACCCCAGTAATGTGGGCCATGTCATGAAATTGTTTACACCCCAGTAATGTGAGCTTTGTCATGAAATTGTTTACACCCCAGTAATGTGGCCATGTCATGAAATTGTTTACATCCCAATAATGTGGGCCATGTCATGAAATTGTTTACACCCCAGTAATGTGGGCCATGTCATGAAACTGTTTACACCCCAGTAATGTGAACTTTGTCATGTCATTATGTACACCCCAGTAATGTAGGTCATGTCATTAAATTATTTCTATCTATCTATCTATTGTCCTTTTGAGCCGAAGACGGCACATAGGGCAGAACCACAATCTCAAAAACAGAAACCTTGCGTGCCAAAATGGCACATATTGCAGAGATCACTGCTCTAAAATCTATGGCGCTGTTTCCATAACAATACTTTTTACAATGACAGCTTGTCAAGCCATCGATTAACCTCCTTAGTCGCCTCTTACGACATGCCTGGAAGGTCACAGTGTCACTATTCTTTACCTCCCTCATAATGAGGCCCCGGTAACACACGGGAAATTAAATTATTTACACCCCAGTAATTTGGGCTTGTCATGAAATTGTTTACACCCAAAAATGTGGCTCATGTCATGAAGTTATTTACACTCCAGTAATG
The DNA here is from genome assembly GCA_032433765.1 of Megaustenia siamemsis. Lineage (NCBI taxonomy): Eukaryota > Metazoa > Mollusca > Gastropoda > Stylommatophora > Ariophantidae > Megaustenia > Megaustenia siamemsis. The sequence continues at coordinate 338,496 of JAVIAB010000073.1, read as the reverse complement.
TGGGCCTTGTCATGAAATTGTTTACACTCCAGTAATGTGGGCCTTGCCATGAAATTATTTACACTCCAGTAATGTGGGCCTTGCCATGAAATTATTTATACTCCAGTAATGTGGGCCTTGTAATGAAATTATTTACACCCCAGTAATGTGGGCCTTGTCATGAAATTATTCATACTCCAGTAATGTGGGCCTTGGGAGCCACGATAGCTCAGTGGTTAGTGAACTGGACTAAAAAGGACAAGGGGTAGGGTTCGATCCCAACCGACGGCTTCCGGGTTCACCCAGCCTTAAATCAGTACCGGATTTTTTTCTGGGAAAGTGAAGCAGCACGGGCATAATACCGACCACATTACCCCAAAAATCACGTGCTGAAGGTCTGTAAAATGTATGGTCACTAACACCATATTCCCTATACGCCACTTGGCGTGACGGGGGTACTTTACTTTTTTGTGGGCCTTGCCATGAAATTATTTACACCCCAGTAATGTGAGCCTTGTCATGAAATTATTTACACTCCAGTAATGTGGGCCTTGCCACGAAATTATTTACACCCCAGTAATGTGAGCCGTGTCATGAAATTATTTACACTCCAGTAATGTGGGCCTTGCCACGAAATTATTTACACCCCAGTAATGTGAGCCTTGCCATGAAATTATTTACACTCCAGTAATGTGGGCCATGCCATGAAATTATTTACACTCCAGTAATGTGAGCCTAGATAAATGAAGATAAAAACGATGCAGGAAAACACAAATGAACTATCATCAATAGCCAGCAAAATTGGGCTTGAGATCAATCATGAAAAGACTAAAGTCATGACTAGTTTAATTCCAACAGGTGACAAAATATACATGGAAAACAAACCAGTAGAAGAGATCGATCACTTTATCTATCTTGGAAGTCACATTGATCGAGAAGGGGATACGAGCAAAGAAATTAGAATCAGAATAGCTAAAGCAGCAATGTCTTTCAGAAGCCTTGAAAAGTTGTGGAAATCAAAACTTATCAGCACAAACACAAAACTTAGGCTATTCAAATCAAATGTACTATCAACCCTTACGTATGCGCGTGAAAGCTGGAAAACAACAAGAGATATAGAAACAAAGTTGAACGCATTCGAAAATAAATGTCTAAGGAAAATACTTGGTATAGCATGGAACGAATTCAAAACAAACGAGGAAATTAGAGAAATCGCCAATCAACCACTAATATCTTCAGTAATAAAGAAAAGACGATGGTCATACTTTGGACATGTGATGAGAAGAGATAATAACCGAATAGCAAAGCAAGCCCTCATATGGGAAACAACAGGTAAAAGAAAAAGAGGAAGACCCAGGGAGACACTGAGAAGAACATTGATGAGAGAGGCAAGAGCAGCAGGAATCGGCTCCCTCAATGAGATAGAGTTGCTTGCACAGAACAGACAGATGGCGAGATTTGATAAAATATCTTTAAAAGAAAACTGCTAGAACAAAAAGTTCATATAGGAGAAGGTGTATCTTGGTCTACGCCCTATGGGCCGGCTACAGCTCGAAAGGTCAATAGATAGAATGTGAGCCTTGCCATGAAATTATTTACACCCCAGTAATGTGAGCCTTGTCATGAAATTATTTACACTCCAGTAATGTGGGCCTTGTAATGAAATTATTTACACTCCAGTAATGTGGGCCTTGCCATGAAATTATTTACACCCCAGTAATGTGGGCCTTGTTATGAAATTGTTTTCACCCAAGTAATGTGGGCCTTGCCATGAAATTGTTCACATTCCAGTAATGTGGGCCTTGTCTTGAAATTATTTACACCCCAGTAATGTGGGCCTTGCCATGAAATTGTTCACACCCATTAATGTGGGCCTTGTTATGAAATTATTTACACCCCAGTAATGTGGGCCTTGTTATGAAATTGTTCACACCCCATTAATGTGGTTCTTATCATGAAATTGTTCACACCCCATTAACGTGGGCCTTGTCATGAAATTGTTCAAGTACCAGCAATGTAGGAGCTGCGATAGCTCAGTGGTTAGTGAACTGAACTACAAAGGACAAAAGGCCGGGTTCGATCATGACCGATGGCTCCTGGGTTCACCCAGCCAAAAATGTGTACTTGATTTTTTTTCTGGGAATGTAAAATAGCACGGGTGTAATACCAACCACATTACCCAAAAAATCATGTGCTGAAAGTCTGTAAAAATGATGGTCACTAACACCATATAACCTATACGCCATTGTAGGCCATATCACGGCATTGTTGATTGCACATACCATAACTCTGACATAATCACTGGTATCCAACTTCAACATGTCCAGTAGAAGACAGATCATCTTCTCACTTCTCATCCTGAGAGTTCCCTTCAAAATAAAATGGTAGTTGTCAAATGTGAGCTATTCTAACATTTAGTTTGTCCTCTATTTTCTCATAATTCTTTTTTTTGCTAGTCAGTTATTCAAAGCTTTCTACCTTAAGATATCCCATTAATTATTTCTGTACTTCTACTATTTTGCTCATAATTATTCTCTTTTGAAATTTTACTATGGAGTTTCATCTTTCTAGAGCTCCACAGCTATCCAGTTCTAATCTACAGCATAACACAAACTGTTCTAATTTACAACATAACACAAACTTTTCCAATTTACAACATAACACAAACTGTTCTAATTTACAACATAACACAAACTCTTCTAATTTACAACGTAACATAAATTGTTCTAATTTACAACATAACACAAACTCTTCTAATTTACAACATAACACAAACTGTTCTAATTTACAACATAACACAAACTCTTCTAATTTACAACGTAACATAAATTGTTCTAATTTACAACATAACACAAACTGTTCTAATTTACAACATAACACAAACTGTTCTAATTTACAACATAACACAAACTCTTCTAATTTACAATGTAACATAAACTGTTCTAATTTACAACATAACACAAACTCTTCTAATTTACAACATAACACAAATTGTTCTAATTTACAACATAACACAAACTCTTCTAATTTACAACGTAACATAAATTGTTCTAATTTACAACATAACACAAACTGTTCTATTTACAACATAACACAAACTCTTCTAATTTACAACATAACATAAACTGTTCTAATTTACAACATAACACAAACTCTTCTAATTTACAACATAACACAAACTGTTCTAATTTACAACATAACACAAACTCTTCTAATTTACAACGTAACATAAACTGTTCTAATTTACAACATAACACAAACTGTTCTAATTTACAACATAACATAAATTGTTCTAATTTACAACATAACACAAACTGTTCTAATTTACAACATAACACAAACTGTTCTAATTTACAACGTAACATAAACTGTTCTAATTTACAACATAACACAAACTGTTCTAATTTACAACATAACACAAACTCTTCTAATTTACAACGTAACATAAATTGTTCTAATTTACAACATAACACAAACTCTTCTAATTTACAACGTAACATAAATTGTTATAATCTACAATAACACATATTTAATTGATCCTTGTATTATAAATAACAATGTATCTTCACATCGATATAAACTACTGTAATTGTGTGAGCAGTTCCAATGATTGAACAGGAAAAAGAATAAAACAAGAAGAAACAAGAATCAAAGAGATCAAGATGTTAATGATCAAAGGACAGCAATTCCACGTGTGTCAGCACACTTTGACGGAGAGTTCGCTAGACAGACCCTGAAATATTTGGAAAAAATCTGCTTAGGAATATAACATAACCATTGCTGAAGGAGGGAGATGGAGGGTTTGCTAACATTCTACATACTCAGGTAGAAGAGACGTAACTAACAGTAAAAAGAGTGGATGATTTCTCAGGGAGACGGGCCGGTTTGATGTAAAGGATGAGCTGAGACTTCAAAAGCTGTATTTTCTTTGATATCCTGCGATAATAGACACAAAAATTTATCTGATATCCAGTGATAGTAGACATGAAGATTTCTTTTATCTAATCTACATCAACATAATACACTTTGATCTGATCCACAATGTCAACATAACACACTTTAATCTAATCTACACTATAAATATAAAAACACATTGATCTAATCTACACCATCAAAATAAAAACACTTTGATCTAACCTACAACATCAACATAATACACTATGATCTAATCTACAACATCAACATAATACACTATGATCTAATCTACAACATCAACATAATACATTTTGATCTAGTCTACATCAACATAACACATTTTGATCTAATCTACAACATCAACATAATACACTATGATCTAATCTACAACATCAACATAATACATTTTGATCTAATCTACATCAACATAACACACTTTGATCTAATCTACAACATCAACATAATACACTATGATCTAATCTACAACATCAACATAATACACTATGATCTAATCTACAACATCAACATAATACACTTTGATCTAATCTACAACATCAACATAATACACTATGATCTAATCTACAACATCAACATAATACACTATGATCTAATCTATAACATCAACATAATACACTTTGATCTAATCTACAACATCAACATATCACATTTTGATCTAATCTACAACACCAACATAATACACTATGATCTAATCTACAACATCAACATATCACATTTTGATCTAATCTACAACACCAACATAATACACTATGATCTAATCTACAACATCAACATAACACATTTTGATCTAATCTACACCAACAACATAACACACTTTGATCTAATCTACACCATCAACAAAACACACTTTGATCTAATCTACAACACCAACATAATACACTATGATCTAATCTACAACATCAACATAACACATTTTGATCTAATCTACACCAACAACATAAAAACACTTTGATCTAATCTACACCATCAACATAAAAACACTTTGATCTAATCTACACCATCAACATAACACATTTTGATCTAATCTACGCCATCAACATAACACACTTTGATCTAATCTACACCATCAACATAACACATTTTGATCTAATCTACACCATCAACATAACACATTTTGATCTAATCTACACCATCAACATAACACGTTTTGATCTAATCTACAACATCAACATAACACATTTTGATCTAATCTACGCCATCAACATAACACATTTTGATCTAATCTACACCATCAACATAACACATTTTGATCTAATCTACAACATCAACATAACACATTTTGAACAAATCTACACCATCAACATAACACACTTTGATCTAATCTACACCATCAACATAACATACTTTGATCTAATCTACACCATCAACATAACACACTTTGATCTAATCTATAACATCAACATAACACACTTTGATCTAATCTACAACATTAACATAACACACTTTGATCTAATCTACAACATCAACATAATACACTATGATCTAATCTACAACATCAACATAACACACTTTAATCTAATCTACAACATCAACATAACACACTTTGATTTAATCTACAACACCAACATAATACACTATGATCTTATCTACAACATCAACATAACACACTCTGATCTAATCTACTACAGCATCAACATAACACACTTTAATCTAATCTACAACACCAACATAATACACTATGATCTAATCTACAACATCAACATAACACACTTTGATCTAACCTACACCATCAACATAAAAACACTTTGATCTAATCTACGCCATCAACATAACACATTTTGATCTAATCTACGCCATTAACATAACACACTTTGATCTAATCTACGCCATCAATATAAAACACTTTGATCTAATCTACAACATCAACATAACACACTTTGATATAATCTACAACATCAACATAACACACTTTGATCTAATCTACACCATCAACATAACACACTTTGATCTAACCTACAATATCAACATAAAACACTTTGATTTAATCTACACCATCAACATAACACACTTTGATTTAATCTACACCATCAACATAACACACTTTGATCTAATCTACACTATCAACATAACAAACTTTGATCTAACCTACAATATCAACATAAAACACTTTGATTTAATCTACACCATCAACATAACACACTTTGATTTAATCTACACCATCAACATAACACACTTTGATCTAATCTACACTATCAACATAACAAACTTTGATCTAACCTACAATATCAACATAAAACACTTTGATCCGATATACAACATCAACATAACACACTTTGATCTAATCTACACCATCAACATAACACACTTTGATTTAATCTACGCCATCAACATAACACACTTTGATCTAATCTACACCATCAACATAACACACTTTGATCTAACCTACAATATCAACATAAAAGACTTTGATCCAATGTACAACATCAACATAACACACTTTGATCTAATCTACACCATCAACATAACACACTTTGATCTAATCTACACCATCAACATAACACACTTTGATCTAATCTGCACCATCAACATAACACACTTTGATCTAACCTACAATATCAACATAACACACTTTGATTTAATCTACACCATCAACATAACACACTTTGATCTAACCTACAATATCAACAAAAAACACTTTGATCTAATCTACACCATCAACATAACACACTTTGATCTCATTTACACCATCAACATAAAACACTTTGATCTAATCTACACCATCAACATAACACACTTTGAACTAATCTACACCATCAACATAACACACTTTTATCTAATCTACACCATCAACATAACACACTTTGATCTAATCTACACCATCAACATAACACACTTTGATCTAACCTACAATATCAACATAACACACTTTGATTTAATCTACACCATCAACATAACACACTTTGATCTAACCTACAATATCAACATAAAACACTTTGATCTAATCTACACCATCAACATAACACACTTTGATCTAATCAACACCATCAACATAAAACACTTTGATCTAATCTATGCCATCAACATAACACACTTTGATCTAATCTACACCATCAACATAACACACTTTGAGCTAATCTACACCATCAACTTAACACACTTTGATCTAACCTACAATATCAACATAACATACTTTGATCTAATCTACACCCTCAACATAACACACTTTGATCTAACCTACAATATCAACATAAAACACTTTGATCGATCCAATGATCAACATAACACACTTTGATCTAATCTACACCATCAACATAACACTTTTTGATTTAATCTACACCATCAACATAACACACTTTGATTTAATCTACACCATCAACATAACACACTTTGATCTAATCTACACCATCAACAAAACACACTTTGACTTAATCTACACCATCAACATAACACACTTTGATCTAATCTACACCATCAACATAACACACTTTGACTTAATCTACACCCTCAACATAACACACTTTGATCTAATCTACAACATCAACATAACACACTTTGATATAATCTACAACATCAACATAACACACTTTGATCTAACCTACAATATCAACATAAAACACTTTGATTTAATCTACACCATCAACATAACACACTTTGATTTAATCTACACCATCCACATAACACACTTTGATCTAATCTACACCATCAACATAACACACTTTGATCTAACCTACAATATCAACATAAAACACTTTGATCCGATGTACAACATCAACATAACACACTTTGATCTAACCTACAACATCAACATAACACACTTTGATTTAATCTACAATATCAATATAACATACTTTGATCTAATCTACACCATCAACATAACACACTTTGATCTAACCTACAATATCAACATAAAACACTTTGATTTAATCTACACCATCAACATAACATACTTTGATCTAATCTACAACATCAACATAAAACACTTTGATTTAATCTACACCATCAACATAAAACACTTTGATTTAATATACACCATCAACATAACACTCTTTGATCTAACCTACAATATCAACATAAAACACTTTGATCCAATGTACAACATCAACATAACACACTTTGATCTAATATACACCATCAACAAAACACACTTTGATCTAATCTACACCATCAACATAACACACTTTGATCTAACCTACAACATCAACATAACACACTTTGAACTAATCTACACCATCAACATAACACACTTTTATCTAATCTACACCATCAACATAACACACTTTGATCTAATCTACACCATCAACATAACACACTTTGATCTAACCTACAATATCAACATAACACACTTTGATTTAATCTACACCATCAACATAACACACTTTGATCTAACCTACAATATCAACATAAAACACTTTGATCTAATCTACACCATCAACATAACACACTTTGATCTAATCAACACCATCAACATAAAACACTTGATCTAATCTATGCCATCAACATAACACACTTTGATCTAATCTACACCATCAACATAACACACTTTGAGCTAATCTACACCATCAACTTAACACACTTTGATCTAACCTACAATATCAACATAACATACTTTGATCTAATCTACACCCTCAACATAACACACTTTGATCTAACCTACAATATCAACATAAAACACTTTGATCGATCCAATGATCAACATAACACACTTTGATCTAATCTACACCATCAACATAACACTTTTTGATTTAATCTACACCATCAACATAACACACTTTGATTTAATCTACACCATCAACATAACACACTTTGATCTAATCTACACCATCAACAAAACACACTTTGACTTAATCTACACCATCAACATAACACACTTTGATCTAATCTACACCATCAACATAACACACTTTGACTTAATCTACACCCTCAACATAACACACTTTGATCTAATCTACAACATCAACATAACACACTTTGATATAATCTACAACATCAACATAACACACTTTGATCTAACCTACAATATCAACATAAAACACTTTGATTTAATCTACACCATCAACATAACACACTTTGATTTAATCTACACCATCCACATAACACACTTTGATCTAATCTACACCATCAACATAACACACTTTGATCTAACCTACAATATCAACATAAAACACTTTGATCCGATGTACAACATCAACATAACACACTTTGATCTAACCTACAACATCAACATAACACACTTTGATTTAATCTACAATATCAATATAACATACTTTGATCTAATCTACACCATCAACATAACACACTTTGATCTAACCTACAATATCAACATAAAACACTTTGATTTAATCTACACCATCAACATAACATACTTTGATCTAATCTACAACATCAACATAAAACACTTTGATTTAATCTACACCATCAACATAAAACACTTTGATTTAATATACACCATCAACATAACACTCTTTGATCTAACCTACAATATCAACATAAAACACTTTGATCCAATGTACAACATCAACATAACACACTTTGATCTAATATACACCATCAACAAAACACACTTTGATCTAATCTACACCATCAACATAACACACTTTGATCTAACCTACAACATCAACATAATACATATTGTTCTACAACAAATATTTGCACACAAATCTGTTATCTATTGCACTCAGAGAGGTAAAGGCATCAAGATGCACAAAGATGCGTAGAGATGCGGAGCTGCTGTAAAGCTGATAAGAGCAATAATAAAAAAAAGGAAAAAGAAAAATGGTATGGTGACAGATGGTTAGGATGCATTGTTACATACACATTCTTGTTTCTACACATCGGTCCGTGGTACTCATAAAACAGTTAGATTTGCATAGTTTATACATATCCTGTACCCACCTCCCCATAATTTTAGAACCCTTCCTTTCCGCCGTCTCGCCTCACCGCCTGGCTAGCGAGATTGTTTATAGTTTGTCTAACTTCCTGGCTTCCTGGCAGTTTGAGTCCATTCTCAGACTGACCGCACTCCGGAACACCGGGAAGTGACCTCTTTTTTTGTTTTCCTCTCTTGAGTGTCTAGCATATTATCGCCATGTAGTTTGATTTGTTAATATACCCTTATATATATTTTGTGTGTTTGTTGTTCGTCCAGTTGAAGGCCTCTTGGCCGAAACGTTGACTTTTGTTTCGTCCATTTCCACGTAAAGCTGTCACCATACCATTTTTCTTTTTCCTTTTTTTTTTTTATTGCTCTATTGCACTCATTACTTGCACACAAGACCAAGGTTTCCAAGATCTTATGCTATTTCTGGCACATAAATGATGTACTTCATTCTTCTTTACCTTCACAATTCTGCTCATTTTCTGTATCAATATACCCATCATTTATCTCACTTTACTATCATCTCTAATATCTCACTTTATTATCATCTCCAATTATCTCATTTTATCAACATCTTTATTTTTCTTACTTTATCCTCATCTGCATGCCCCTCTTCTCTCTTCTGTTCACTGTCATCATCATGTTCCACACTCTACACCTTAATCAAAACTCACTAACTTATCCTTACCGCAGTCACAACCGCTTGAGCCCTGGCATCCTCTGAGCTGTCTCCACATTTTCTGAAGTGAACAGCAGCACATGGAGGCATCAGAGGTGGATATCACTAGCATCACTGTCATATCAACATATATCGTAACACAATAACATTGTTACACTGAGAACAAAAGGAAGAGAAAAATGGCTTTGCTGTAGCATTTCACTGCAGGAACCTACAGAAAGTCATTTGGGAAGGGAAAATACAAGGTGGCAGAGGCAGACCAAGAACAAATTGGACGAGTAACATCAAAAGATGAACAAGTCAGCCTATAACAACTTGCACTGTCAAAGCAAGAGACAGAGAGACATGACGTTCCATGGTAGCCAACCTTTGATGCAGAGATGACACTCAATGATGATGACACTGTGGGAAGATCACAGAATCAGTGTTGTGGCCAAAAGCAACCTTCTACAGGGAACAGGTAGAACACATACAATAGATACAGTTTGTACAAGTGCTCCAGTTACCAACAATGAGAAATAATTCAGATCAAACAAGACAACCAGGTGGTGTGTGAGTTTGCATGTGCTTGATATGGGTGTAAAACAAGAGGCACAGGAAAGACAAAAAAAAACCAAAGAATATTATAGGTTGAGTTTTGTACAGACATTTGGATGTGAGTCCTGGACAATCAGGAAACAAGAAAAACAGTGTTAGTATGAGAAACCTATCTCAGGAAAAACAGTGTTAGCAAGAGAAACCTATCTCAAGAAAAACAGTGTTAGCAAGAGAAACCTATCTCAAGAAAAACAGTGTTAGCAAGAGAAACCTATCTCAGGAAAAACAGTGTTAGCAAGAGAAACCTTTAGAATGACGTCATGGAACGCACCAAAATGGCAGCTTATTTACATTCGAGCTATGGACTAAGCAATGTTTACTCTGAACACCACGATATATGTTATTGCAGCGAGTTGGCAGATTTTTGAAAATGTTTTCAAGGGTTTGAACATAAATGTTTGTTCACAGTTCGTTAACCTTCGCTGTAGATAAAGTCGTTAATTTGATGGCTTCGTGTGACCTTGGTCGCTAAGGACCTAACTTGTGCAAATGGATGGCATTGGCAAGGATCATTTTGAATCTATGAAGTGGACTCATTTTGTGTTTAACTCAAAAGCATATGTGCTTTTTAACCAAAGACCTTTTTTTTGGGGGGGGACTCAATGAAGATATCCCCGATGGAAGAATAAATTGTACTATTAATCCCATAAATGATTCGCTTCCAGAGGTTTATGATGTAAACAAAGCAGTTTTGTCATTGCAAGTGAATAATGTCCACAACTATAATTGGTCAGGATTGTGTAGCAGCAGCAGCTTTATAGCAAACACAGAAAACATCATAGGATTGTGCTGTTCTGAAACAGCTATGCCATGCTACCCTAGAATTGCCTTTAATGGGATTACTGTGACCACAAACCACTCTCCATGTGTGTGCCACATATTTACACCCCAGAAAGAAATACTGAATATAACAACATCATGTGCCGTCTGTGATATTAATGACCACAGACCAGGAGCCTCCAGCATGATTGATACAACTGTTGCACCAAGCACTTCATCAGCAGAGCCATATCTATGGAATGTTAATCTGACATTGTTCTTGAATGATGTCCAAGCTAATGAGACATCAGAATCGTGTGGCGGCAGCTACAAGAAGGGAGCGGAGAACATCATGGATTTCTGCTGCTATAAAGGAGACTTGCCTTGCTATCCCAGAATTGCCTTAAATGGGATCACTGTAGTTGAAAATTTCTCCTCTTGTGTAAACTACACATTCACATCTAAGAGTGAATCAGTGAAGGTCACAAAATCATATTCTCTCTGTGGTTTTACTAACTACAGGTCATGTGGCTTCTGTTGGATTGGAAATGATAAGTTACCACCACTGTGTGTCTATATGTTTGGAATTGGAGTCATCAATGATGGCCTAACATCATCAAGAGCTACGACGATCATCATTTTCGGGAGGACGTGAACTCCCATGGTATATGGTGGATAGGCGGCAGGAACCATTGAAGGCTATGTCTGAAAAGTGTTCCTTCTTGCAGTTTCCTCATATTCCAAGTCCGGCTTGTTGCAGGAGCTACTGAGTTAAGTGCTCTGTGCACATCGTGAGCTGTGTGTCATATCCGTTTTGATCCTGTTTCGATATCCCGCTTGTTTATGATGAATGATGATATCGTATGACAGGGAACAGTTGGCTGTGTTCACTTTCTGCTCGGTTTCGCCTTATGTCTTTTGGCGTGTGCTGAGACTGCTACGATGGGGACTACAGTTACCTTTCTTTGTTTGGGAGATGTGTTAGTAATTCGGATGATTCCACTAGCATGGGCGGTTGAGCAATTATGGATTTTAATTCATTTGCAGTGATGCCGAGGCCTTCAATAACCAATAACCTATCTCCAACTTCATGATGAAACAACCATAATATTTCCCATGCAATCTGTGAGGAAAGAAATTCCCAAAACAGCCTGTGAGACAATAAGAGGAAAGAGATTCAATTGCAGCCTTTAGGGCAAAGAGACACAACGATAGTTCAGTGCTGCTGCTAATGGATCATGTACCAGAAGAATAAACGTGTTTATTGTAACTGTATATATGCTGACATCCTAGACTGTGATAATGAATTCATGTACCTAAGACATTAATGTGATATTGAAGAATTGAGTTAAGCACAGTTGTGAATGTGTGGAGAATTCATTCACTTAGGACATTGATGTTATGTGATATTGAAGAATTGAGTTAAGCACAGTTGTGAATGTGTGGAGAATTCATTCACTTAGGACATTGATGTGATGTTGAACATGACCACTAATGTGTCAAGGCAAAGAGAATAATGTAATTGAGACTAATGTAATCAACTGTTTTGAAACTTAATTGGAGTTGTCTGTCATTGTAACTACAATTGTTGTGATGTTCCATGTGAGACCACCTAGAACTAACAGTTGTTGAGATCTGGTGAAGTTATTGTACTCAATTAAAGAAATTGAATCACACTAGCACAACAGTCTATGAGGAAAGAGATTCCCTAACAGGAAACATGTTGAGCTCCAGCCTATGAGTCATTATGGAAAAAAGAGATTCCCATGATATCTATGAGTCAACAAAATTAAAGAATTTCTCATATTGTCTATGAGTCAGTATAAGGAAAAAGATTGCCATGGTGTCTATGAGTCAGTATGAGGAAAGAGATCCCATGGTATCTATGAGTCAGTATGAGGAAAGAGATCCCATGGTATCTATGAGGCAAGTCCCACTATGGACACCAATGGAATATAAAAAGATACAAGAATCCAGATATTATATGAGTCTTGATAGTGGATAGCTAGGAGAGTAGCAGCACAACAGTGATATGGTTGAGCTGCTCATGCAACTATTCACCAAATAACTCACAATAACACACCCTAAAAATCATGGAGAAAACCACCTACAGATCGAGCTATCAGTGAACACCACTCAAATTAATTATACAGATCAGTGAACACCAGGTTACATCATCACCACTTTTCAGGAAGGGATTGACAAGATTAGGGATCCTGGCTGTGCTGAGTGAGAGAAGAAGATCTGTATCATCATTACCTGGGAGTGACCATCAGTTGGAACACACTTGGAGAAAACTGGGATAGGAAGTGGAATTGTTAAAATGACTGCTGTTATGGATAGATAACTTAGATCATCACCATCATCAAGCACCGGGCCTGCTGGCGTAGGTGATCATGTCTCTCCACAACTTTGGATCTTAATAGTTATTTATCATTTCTGTTGTTGACCTTCTCCCAAGCCATTCTCTTAAGCTGTCTGGTATCTTTTCTCTTTGGCTCCCTCTGTCTCTTCATCCCTCAATATTTCCAGTTGTTACAATATATTCCAGCTGTTCTCTTCTCATTACATGGCCAAAAAATGATGATTGTTTCTTCCTAATATTGGAAATTAACTTTCTTTTTTTGCTTTGGCATCTTTCAGAATGTTTTCATTACTCTTCTTAGCTGTCCATGGTATTCTCAACATTCTTCTGTAAAACCACATTTCTACAGACTCCAGTGATTTTCTTGTCTGTTGTCCTATTGTCCATGATTCGCATCCGTATGTTAAGACTGGCTCTACGTAACATTTAAGAACTCTTTTTCTTGTTTCTAGTGTCAAAAATGGATTGCATAGTATCTTCCTCATTTTTTGGAAAGCTGCTTTTGCCTGAGCCATTCTGCATCTCACCTCTTTTGTACATCTTCCGTCTGAGGTTAACAAAGTTCCCAAATATTTAAATTCATTTACCTGTTTTAATATTTTTCCACTTGTCTTTATTTTGCACTGAGGTGATGTCTTTTTCTTTGTTGTTACCATTACTTCTGTCTTTTTGCTATTAAGGCTGAGTCCTTTATTTTTGCTTTCTTTCACCATAATGTCTAACATTTCTTGTAACTCATTTTCACTCTTAGCGATTAAGACTGTATCATCAGCATACCTTAGATTATTTATATTATGGCCTCCGATTGTTATTTCAGGCATGCCCTAATGGATCTTAAAATAATCTCACTATAAATATTAAACAAATCTGGTGACAGCACTCAACCTTGCCTAACACCCTGTTTTATTTGTTGAAACATTCCTAATTGGTTTCCAGTTCTTATGGCCGCTGTTTGTTGCCAGTACATGTTCTTTATTATTCTTAGATCTTTGCTGTCTACATTTATGCTTTCTAAAATTTTGATTATTTCTTGGTGCTTTACTTTGTCAAATGCCTTGGTGTAATCTATGAAACATAGGTATAGATCTGTTTTCACCTCTATGGCTCTTTCTACTAAAGATCTTATGATGTATATGGCATCGCTTGTTCCTTTATCTCTAACAAAACCACACTGTTCATCACTAATTTCTAGACTGATTTTGTTTCGCACTCTTCGCATGATGATTCTTAGTAATAGCTTAGTCATGTGACTCATAAGGCTTATTGTGCGATGATCATCGTTTTCAATCGCACCAGATTTCTTTGGTAGGGCTATGAATATTGATTTGAGCAGGTCGTTTGGTATATATTCGGTGTTGTAGATATCATTCAATATTTTTGTTATTATTTCTATTCCAAAATCACCCATGGCTTCAATCTCTTCTTTAGTTATATTATCTGGTCCAGGAGCTTTGCCTGCTTTCATATTGCGCAAGGCGTCTTCCACTTCTTCTTTGAGTATTTCTGGTCTTTCCCCATTATCCTTACTATTTACTCCTGTTCATTCATCATTATAAAGATCTTTAATGTATTCTATCCATTGTTCCATTATGTTTTCTTGTTCAATCAACAGTTCTCTTTCCTTTGATCTTAAACATCCAGTTTTTGATTGCGTTTTTCTTCCTGTTAATTCTTCAATTTGTTTGTATATAGCTTTAGCATTTCCTTTTTGTTGCATTTCAATCTCTTTGCATCTTTGTTTTAGCTATGCTTCTTTTACTTCATTGCATTTTAATACAATTTCTTTATTTAATCTCTTACACTCATCTTCAGCTTAGATCATCATCATCATTGAGTGCCGTCTCCGCAACGAAGGTTGGCTACCATGGAGCGCCATTCTGCTCTGTCTCTTGCTTTGATGGTGCAGGTCATCAAAGGCTGATTTGTCCATCTTTTGATGTTACTCGTCCATGTTAATCTTGGTCTGCCTCTGCCTCTTTTACCTTGTATTTTCCCCTCCAGGATTACTTTCAGTAGGCTGTTGTGTCTTTTAACATGGCCCAAGAATCGCATTTGTCTTGTTCTAATTGTGTCCAGTAGTTCTCTTTTCATTTTTAGTTGTTTTAAGACTTCATCATTTGTTTTCTTTTCCTTCCATCCAATTCTACCCATTCTTCTATATATCCACATTTCAAAGGCTTCAATTCTCTGTTCTGTTTTCTTGTCTAATGTCCATGTTTCAGCACCATATAGGAATATTGAGAAGATGTAACATTTTGCTATTCTTAGTTTTAGCTCTGGTGTTATTTGTTTTGATGTTAGTATGTTCTTCATGACATTAAAATTACTTTTTGCCATTCCTATTCTTTTGTTTATTTCAGTTGTACATTTTCCATCACTGGTTATAGTATGTCCAAGGTCGTTATAGTTCTGAACTGTCTCCAGGTCTATTCCATCAATTTTGATATCCACTTGTGGGTTTTGAGTATTTTCTTTGTTTATGATCATAGTTTTAGTCTTTTTGATATTCATATCTAGTCCATATTTTTTGCTTGTTATGTTTATTTCATTACAAGCTTAGATAGACATACAAATAAACAGACAGACAGGTTTATTTTAGACAACACCAGCAAGATAAATGTACAAAATTCTGACTCTGACAGAAACAACATTCACAAACACAAAGAGGAAGTTTTCAAGATAAAAAAAGTTCTCTGCCCGACTTAATGCCCATGGTACATCAAACAGGCCTCAAGTTGAACAACACAAATGCTCTAAGTTTCGTCTCTGAAAGAAACAAGGTTATCACAAGCAAGGTTATCACAAGTAAGGTTATCACAAGTAAGGTTATCACAAACAAGGTTATCACAAGCACGGCAGAAGTTTTCAAGATGGTTCACAGGCCTACTTAACACTCACGTCAAAGATACATCAAGCAGGTCTCAAAATGAAAACTAATTGAGTCACAGAGAATGGCATACTCAAAAGTGAAACTAAAAGAACAAGTTACAGGCTTATGTAGGGAACACACTGTATGGTGACAGCTTTACATAGGAGAATGATACAAAACTATTGACATTTTGGCCCGCTAAAGGTATATGTCAAAATCAACAAGACATCCTGAGTTCCTTCATGTAATCTGTTCATCTTTCCTTTCCTATTTACTTACCAAATTTATACAGCAAGCCAATGTTTGGTTTCAAATGTTTCTCTTCCAATTAAAATTGTTTGTCAATAGCTTTTGCACATCTTATTTGATGTTCGCTACATTTCAATCTCTCTGTATCTTTGGTTTAACATTGCTTCTTTTGCTTCATTGTATTTATTTGCTATTTCTCTGTTTCATCTTTTATAATCATCTTTGTCTTGCTTATTCCTTCTTTATGTCCATCAAATTTAAAGTGATATCTTCCACTGATTTCTTGCGTTTTCTCTATACCTTGTATTTTCTCTATACCTTTTGTTTTCTCTATACCTTATGTTTTCTCTATACTTTGTGTTTTCTCTATACCTTGTATTTTCTCTATACCTTTTGTTTTCTCTATACCTTATGTTTTCTCTATACTTTGTGTTTTCTCTATACCTTGTATTTTCTCTATACCTTGTATTTTCTCTATACCTTGTATTTTCTCTATACCTTTTGTTTTCTATATACATTTTGTTTTCTCTATACCTTATGTTTTCTCTATACTTTGTATTTTCTCTGTACCTTGTATTTTCTATATACCTTTTGTTTTCTCTATACCTTATATTTTCTCTATACTTTGTATTTTCTCTATACCTTGTATTTTCTATATACCTTTTGTTTTCTCTATACCTTGTATTTTCTCTATACCTCGTATTTTCTCTATACCTTGTATTTTCTCTAAACCTTGTATTTTCTCTATTAGTATTTTCTCTATACTTTGTATTTTCTCTATTTGTATTTTCTCTATACTTTGTATTTTCTCTATATGTATTTTCTCTATACCTTGTATTTTCTCTATTTGTAGTTTCTCTATAGCTGGTATTTTCTCTATACTTTGTATTTTCTCTATACCTTGTATTTTCTCTATTTATATTTTCTCTATACTTTGTATTTTCTCTATATGTATTTTCTCTATACCTTGTATTTTCTCTATTTGTAGTTTCTCTATAGCTGGTATTTTCTCTATACTTTGTATTTTCTCTATACCTTGTATTTTCTCTATTTATATTTTCTCTATACTTTGTATTTTCTCTATATGTATTTTCTCTATACCTTGTATTTTCTCTATTTGTAGTTTCTCTATAGCTGGTATTTTCTCTATACTTTGTATTTTCTCTATACCTTGTATTTTCTCTATTTGTATTTTCTCTATACTTTGTATTTTCTCTATATGTATTTTCTCTATACCTTGTATTTTCTCTATTTGTAGTTTCTCTATAGCTGGTATTTTCTCTATACTTTATATTTTCTCTATTTGTATTTTCTCTATACCTTTTATTTTCTTTATATATATTAAACAAGGACTCAGACAAGGCTGTGTTCTGTCACCGGATTTGTTTTCACTTTACAGCTAAAATATTATAAGATCAATAGTAGATATAAAAGAAATTGAAGTCAATAGTCACAACATAAACAATTTGCAACATGCGGATGACACAGTCTTAATAGCAGAGACAGAGAATGAATTACAAGAAATGATACACATAATAGAAGAAGAATGCAACAAGAAAGGTCTCAGTCTTAATAGTAAGAAAACAGAAGTAATGGTCATATCGAAGAAACAATCATCACCATCATGCAGCATAAAAATAAACAGGAGAAATCTTAAATGAGTGCAACGTGTCAAATACTTGGGCACAATAATAACATCAGATGGAAGATGCACCACAGAAATGAACAGCAGAACTGCTAAAACCAAAATAGCAATTCAGAAAATGAAAAATATCTTATGCAACAAATCTATGTTAATAGAAATGAGAAAGAGAGTTCATCAGAGCTATATAGAACCAATTCTGACCTATGGAAGAAAATCATGGACTGTAAACAAACAAATGAAAAGACAATTAGTGGCCACAGAGATGGGATTTCTCAGAAGAATGTTGAAAGTTCTCTGGACAGCTAAAAAGACCAATTAGGACATTCTCAAAGAGGCCAACACAAAAAGGGAGCTCCTAAGAAACAACAAAAAGAAACAATCAACATTTTTTGGGCACATCATGAGAAGAGGAAAGTTGGAATATTTGGTTACAACTGGCAAAATAAAAGGAAAGAGAGATCGGATGACAAAGAGATATAATACTAGATAGCTTGGTGTCATGGCATGGAAAACAGTCAACAATAGAATTGATACAATGCAAGGTGGATAGAATATTGTGAAAGGACATGATCATCTACGCTAACCAACATGATGATGATTTTCTCTACACCTTGCATTTTCTCTATATTTTGTATTTTCTCTACACCTTGTATTTTCTCTATATTTTGTATTTTCTTTACACCTTGTATTTTCTCTATACTTTGTATTTTCTTTACACCTTGTATTTTCTCTATACTTTGTATTTTCTTTACACCTTGTATTTTCTCTATACTTTGTATTTTCTCTACACCTTGTATTTTCTCTATACTTTGTATTTTCTCTACACCTTGTATTTTCTCTATATTTTGTATCTTCTTTACACCTTGTATTTTCTCTATACTTTGTATTTTCTTTACACCTTGTATTTTCTCTATACTTTGTATTTTCTTTACACCTTGTATTTTCTCTATACTTTGTATTTTCTCTACACCTTGTATTTTCTCTATATTTTGTATTTTCTTTACACCTTGTATTTTCTCTATACTTTGTATTTTCTTTACACCTTGTATTTTCTCTATACTTTGTATTTTCTTTACACCTTGTATTTTCTCTATACTTTGTATTTTCTCTATATTTTGTATTTTCTTTACACCTTGTATTTTCTCTATACTTTGTATTTTCTTTACACCTTGTATTTTCTCTATACTTTGTATTTTCTTTACACCTTGTATTTTCTTTACACCTTGTATTTTCTCTATACTTTGTATTTTCTCCACACCTTGCATTTTCTCTATACTTTGTATTTTCTCTACATCTTGTATTTTCTCTATACTTTGTATTTTCTCTACACCTTGTATTTTCTCTATACTTTGTATTTTCTCTACACCTTGTATTTTCTCTACACCTTGTATTTTCTCTATACTTTGTATTTTCTCTACACCTTGTATTTTCTCTATATTTTGTATTTTCTTTACACCTTGTATTTTCTCTATACTTTGTATTTTCTTTACACCTTGTATTTTCTCTATACTTTGTATTTTCTTTACACCTTGTATTTTCTCTATACTTTGTATTTTCTCTACACCTTGTATTTTCTCTATATTTTGTATTTTCTTTACACCTTGTATTTTCTCTATACTTTGTATTTTCTTTACACCTTGTATTTTCTCTATACTTTGTATTTTCTTTACACCTTGTATTTTCTCTATACTTTGTATTTTCTCCACACCTTGCATTTTCTCTATACTTTGTATTTTCTCTACATCTTGTATTTTCTCTATACTTTGTATTTTCTCTACACCTTGTATTTTCTCTATACTTTGTATTTTCTCTACACCTTGTATTTTCTCTACACCTTGTATTTTCTCTATACTTTGTATTTTCTCTACATCTTGTATTTTCTCTACACCTTGTATTTTCTCTACACCTTGTATTTTCTCTATACTTTGTATTTTCTCTACATCTTGTATTTTCTCTACACCTTGTATTTTCTCTACACCTTGTTTTCTCTATACTTTGTATTTTCTCTACACCTTGTATTTTCTATATACTTTGTATTTTCTCTACACCTTGTATTTTCTCTATACTTTGTATTTTCTCTACACCTTGCATTTTCTCTACACCTTGTATTTTCTATATACTTTGTATTTTCTCTACATCTTGTATTTTCTCTACACCTTGTATTTTCTATATACTTTGTATTTTCTCTACATCTTGTATTTTCTCTACACCTTGTATTTTCTATATACTTTGTATTTTCTCTACACCTTGCATTTTCTCTACACCTTGTATTTTCTCTACACCTTGTATTTTCTCTACACCTTGTATTTTCTCTACACCTTGTATTTTCTCTACACCTTGTATTTTCTCTATACTTAGATATTCCTACCTAGATACACCTACTTAGATTTAGCTATAAATAAATATTTTGGGTCTTTAAAGAGATGAATACCTATTTGGGAGATCAGGATTAGGAGTAGTCATCAACCAATAGTGGAGGGGCTGCCCCACTAGAAGGGTCAACAGATGTTCTGAAGTGTGCTGACCTCACCAATTGTGGGTGTCACAGCTCCTATGACAAATGGTAGAAGGAAGATGTTCACACCTAATGGTGTGATAGACACCTAAATGAAAACTTCATGGGAAGTCAGGCACATGATCCTCAAAGGAGTCAACTAACAGTTTTACCTTTACTCCTTCCAGGTATCAACTTAACCACACTGCTGCCCCACCTATACCTGGATTTATTACATCTTAGTCCTTCTCAGCAATTTCTGGACAATCGGTACATCATGTACACTGAACAAAGTTCACAGGACAGGAGCCTTGAATGAGCAAATCAACTCAGATTGTAAATGTAATAAAGAATGTGGGGCTGGCCTCTTCTTCAGCACAGTTTCAGTTATTTATTTGAAATTAGGTACAGGGTAATACACAAGTCATAACACAAACCCTATGTTTTCTCAAAAAATACACTTCTATCATGCCTATTGACTGAAACAGTCATCTTCCTAATCTCAAGACTATTGATACAAAAACATCCAGTAATTAATCCTCACTTCAAGTTGTTCTATCAAAATTAGCAAGTTACATGTAGAAGGGAACAGAGACATTATTAAAGTCAAGGTCGTAGCAATGTATTTTTAGATGGTTGCTGAGCGACTAGAAAAGAATAGCTAAAAATAGCTACAGGCAGACCAGGTGGTCAAAGTCACGCATGTAAAAAAAAAAAAGGAAAGTACCCCCGTCACGCCAAGTGGCGTACAGGGAATATGGTGTTAGTGACCATAAATTTTACAGACCTTCAGCACATGAATTTTGGGGTAATGTGGTCGGTATTACGCCCGTGCCGCTTCACTTTCCCAGAAAAAAATCCGGTACCCATTAAAGAAGTCACACATGAGTGGATGAATATTATAGAAATAGTTTGAGATGAGCCAGACGGGCGTAAGCAGAGACACTTTGTCAGCAGAGAAAAGCATGGGAAGATGGACAAACAAAGCAAAGACCAGAAATGAAGGTTATATATAAAGCCAGACTCAGAAGAACACAGCCACTTAGCAGAGAACACTTGGAGATAGACAGGTCAGGTAACGCTGAGTGGGTATTAAGCCTGGACCCTTAGAAGGGCCGAGAGCCCAGACCCTCAGAAGGAGCAGATGCTCTGAGGAAGATATTTGCAGGAATGGCATTCAGCTAAGTCAACCAGAGACAAAGAAACGCTCTCTCTCACTTAGAAGTGGAACGCTTAGAAACCAAAACTCTCACTTAGAAAGCTGAGGGAGATATCTGTCGGAATGGCATTAAGCTAAGTCAACCAGAGACTAGAGCTCAGAAGAGCGATCGACAAGAGAAAAGTCGAAGGACACGCCGGAATGGCTATAGCTAAGTCAACCAGAGACAAGGAAACGAGAAAGGCACTCTCAAGCACACTGAGAGAAATACAGAACTAATGAGCTAGAGGAAGATAGTCTAGCCAGAACCAGATAAGACACGTGAACAGTTTCACCGATCACAGGATTACCTCGGAAACCAAGTAGAGATAGCCTGGACAGAAACTGTGAAACATTTCAGATTTCCAGGAATTGTGTGATTCATATACTTGCTAGAATTGTGAGATTTGATCTGTGTTTGAGTTTGTGTCAATATGTATGTTTAGGATTTAGGTGAGTACGCGTCTGTCCATGCCACCAAGTAGACTTAACATCAAGTGTAACTTAGAATAAGAAGATAATCTATGTATTCAAGACTTATGTACTCAATGTAGACTTGTGTCAATAAACATAAGTTGGTGTTGTAATGCACCTCCAGCCTTGTCTATATATGTTGAAGGCATGACATTTAACATAAGGGAGTGTCCAGGAAGGTAAGAGTGCCTAATAATAAAGATAATATCAGAAGTCCGTCAAACACAATGCAAATTAATAAAAGCACTCATTATATGAAATATAACTCAAACAACAATTCAGAAAGGGAATATTCAAAGGAATATATTAAGTTCAAGATTATCCAACTGTGTCAAATACAATGTATTAAAAGTGCCATCAATAAACACTTTACTGTTAAATACATTCTTACTATTACTCTTCTAGATGGTAACCATATCAGGTCTTCTCAATCTCATCTTCCCTCAATGTTTCTCTGATTTTGTATTTGCCTCTACCCAACATCCTGTGTTTAGTTCACTCCATAAATTCTTGTGTGGCACACAAAATTCAACACTCTTGAATCAACCCTTGTGCCATAGTTCAACTATCACTCACCTTTCGCAAGTATCCTGTCCACTATTACCTTGGATTAATTTCTCTTAGACTATAATAACATTAACCACAGTGATTCTCCATTGCCTTCTGTTAGTTTATTTATAGTTGTCTCTGGCAACCTTTGCCAAGTGTTTGAGTGGAACAATTGTTATCAGAAAGACAGACACGAGAAGGTAGATATGTGAGTAGAAGAACTGTTATCAGAAAGACAGACACGAGAAGGTAGATATGTGAGTAGAACAACTGTTATCAGAAAGACAGACACAAGAAGGTAGATATGTGAGTAGAACAACTGTTATCAGAAAGACAGACACGAGAAGGTAGATATGTGAGTAGAACAACTGTTATCAGAAAGGCAGACACGAGAAGGTAGATATGTGAGTAGAACAATTGTTATCAGAAAGACAGACACGAGAAGGTAGATATGTGAGTAGAACAATTGTTATCAGAAAGGCAGACACAAGAAGGTAGATATGTGAGTAGAACAAATATTATCAGAAAGACAGACACGAGAAGGTAGATATTTGAGTAGAACAACTGTTATCAGAAAGACAGACACGAGAAGGTAGATATGTGAGTAGAATAATTGTTACCAGAAAGACAGACACAAGAAGGTAGAAATTTGAGTAGAACAACTGTTATCAGAAAGACAGACACAAGAAGGTAGATATGTGAGTAGAACAACTGTTATCAGAAAGACAGACACAAGAAGGTAGATATGTGAGTAGAATAATTGTTATCAGAAAGACAGACACAAGAAGGTAGAAATTTGAGTAGAACAACTGTTATCAGAAAGACAGACACAAGAAGGTAGATATTTGAGTAGAACAACTGTTATCAGAAAGACAGACACAAGAAGGTAGAAATTTGAGTAGAACAACTGTTATCAGAAAGACAGACACAAGAAGGTAGATATGTGAGTAGAACAACTGTTATCAGAAAGACAAACACAAGAAGGTAGATATGTGAGTAGAACAATTGTTATCAGAAAGACAGACACAAGAAGGTAGATATGTGAGTAGAACAACTGTTATCAGAAAGACAGACACAAGAAGGTAGATATGTGAGTAGAACAACTGTTATCAGAAAGACAAACACAAGAAGGTAGATATGTGAGTAGAACAACTGTTATCAGAAAGACAAACACAAGAAGGTAGATATGTGAGTAGAACAATTGTTATCAGAAAGACAGACACAAGAAGGTAGATATGTGAGTAGAACAACTGTTATCAGAAAGACAGACACAAGAAGGTAGATATGTGAGTAGAACAATTGTTATCAGAAAGACAGACACAAGAAGGTAGATATGTGAGTAGAACAATTGTTATCAGAAAGACAGACACAAGAAGGTAGATATGTGAGTAGAACAATTGTTATCAGAAAGGCAGACACAAGAAGGTAGATATGTGAGTAGAACAATTGTTATCAGAAAGACAAACACAAGAAGGTAGATATGTGAGTAGAACAATTGTTATCAGAAAGACAGACACAAGAAGGTAGATATGTGAGTAGAACAATTGTTATCAGAAAGACAGACACAAGAAGGTAGATATGTGAGTAGAACAATTGTTATCAGAAAGACAGACACAAGAAGGTAGATATGTGAGTAGAACAATTGTTATCAGAAAGACAAACACAAGAAATCACATCAGAAGAATTGTTGAAGCTACATCACGCCTCTCTCCCACTTCTTCATCTCTCCGTTCAGATGTCAGGTACTAAGTTCTAGTATTTGCTCTTCTTGGCCATTGAGACTTGACGCACTTCTTCTGATGTTGTCACTCCAACACAGTCTGTATCTACCTCAAGCTCTACCTCAAGCTCTGTGTCTACCTCAAACTCTGTATCTACCTCAAGCTCTGTGTCTGCCTCAAACTCTGTATCTACCTCAAGCTGTCTGCCTCAAGCTCCATGTCTATCTCAAGCTCTGTGTCTACCTCAAGCTCTGTGTCTACCTCAAACTCTGTATCTACCTCAAGCTCTGTGTCTACCTCAAACTCTGTATCTACCTCAAGCTCTGTGTCTGCCTCAAACTCTGTATCTACCTCAAGCTGTCTGCCTCAAGCTCCATGTCTATCTCAAGCTCTGTGTCTACCTCAAGCTCTGTATCTGCCTCAAACTCTGTATCTGCCTCAAGCTCTATATCTACCTCAAGCTGTCTGCCTCAAGCTCCATGTCTATCTCAAGCTCTGTGTCTACCTCAAGCTCTACATCTACCTCAAGCTCTGTGTCTTTCTCTGTTTGTGTATGCCTTGTATGTTATGATATCACTAGAAATTCTCTCCATGTGACAAACCATTTTATATGTTGTTTTTGTATGTCATTCAAAAACAATTCTATGCCAACTCTCTTCTCTTAAAATCTTGTCTCTGATTTTGTCTCTTCTGGTCACTCATACAGTTTTCTTAAACACCTCATTTCTGTGGTGACTAATTTTCTTTTCTGAATTGTTGTTAAGTGTCCAAGTTTGGCACTGGTAACATAGAGTGGGAAAAAATATGTGTTGTATAAGATGTTTCTTGGTGCTGATCAGCACTGTCTTATATTGCAGGAGAGATGACCCTTGGTCTGCCTGGCTGCACCAGATGTTCATTTCTTGATCCATTTTGCCATCTTTAGAGAATGTTATTCCCAGCTACCTGAACTCTGAGAAGTGTTTTATAGCCATACCCTTTGTTGACATATTTACACTTTGCTTCTCTTTTCCTCTTGTGACTTCTATTTTTTCTGTGTTGGTTCTCAGTTTGTTTGTTTTAACCCCTGACTCATGGACATGAGATATGGTTGCTATTTCTCTTGTGTTTTAGCTATCAAGGTCTGGTCATCTGCAAATAGTAGTTCATTGATATGATTTCCATTTTTTTGGGCTTGGCATCTTTACTTTTACTGTTGTAGGTAAATATCCAGTTTCAGACAGATTTTAGATATAACATCAGAACAGAACTTAACAGCTGCAGTCATGTGCTGCAATGTGTATAATATGGAATATTGTTGAAGTCAGTTGACAGCTTGGCTTCAAGGATCGAGAATGGTCAAAAATCAGATAAATAGGTTGAGGATGATCACAAATTAGATAAATACTATCCCACAAATCCTGTAGCGGCAAATAACTTGCAGTGCAACAAACTTGGACTGGATAAATTGCTAAGATTTCCCACAACTCCTTTCAACATCAATCCTTATTATCAAACAAGATAAGGAAACATAGATTACCTGAAGACCTTCCCACAAGCATTCTGGAACATTCCTAAAGCCGTGAGTGCATCCGTTGCAGCAGACCTGACATCCTGTAGTAACAACAAAATCATTTACAACCACATAATACAACATAATGCAAACACATAATACAACCACATAATACAACAACATAATACAACATAATACAACTACATAATGCAACAACATAAAACAAGGAGTCAGACAAGGCTGTTTTCTGTCGCCGGATTTGTTTTCACTTTACAGCAAACATATTATGAGATCAATAGTAGACAAAAAAAGGAATTGAAGTCAACGGTCACAACATAAATAATTTGTGATATGCGGATGACACAGTCTTAATAGCAAAGACAGAGAATGAACTACAAGAAATGATAGACATAATAGTAAAAGAAGGCAACAAGAAAGGTCTCAGTCTGAATAGTAAGAAAACAGAAGTAATGGTTATATCAAAGAAACAATCATCACCATCATGCAGCATAAAAATAAACAGGAGAAATTTGAAACAAGTGCAACGCGTCAAATACTAGGGCACAATAATAACATCAGCATTTCAGAAAATGAAAAATATCTTATGCAACAAATCTATGTCAATAGAAGTGAGAAAGAGAGTTCATCAGTGTTATATAGAACCAATTCTGACCTATAGAAGAAAATCATGGACAGTAGACAAGCAAATGAAAAGACAATTAGAGGCTACAGAGATGGGATTTCTCAGAAGAATGTTGAAAGTTCCCTGGACAGCTAAAAAGACCAATGAGGAAATTCTCAAAGAGGCCAACACTAAAAGGGAGCTACTAAAAAACATCAGAAAGAAACAATCAACATTTTTTGGGTACATCATGAGAAGAGGAAAGTTGGAATATTTGGTTACAACTGGCAAAATAAAAGGAAAGAGAGATCGCGGACAACAAAGAGAGAAAATACTGGATAGCTTGGTGTCATGGCATGGAAAACAGGCAACTACAGAACTGATACGATGCACAGTAGATAGAATATTTTGGAAGGACATGATCGCTGGTATAGTACATGATGATGATGAATACAACATCATTTACAACCAGATAATACAATATCATTTACAACCAGATAATACAATATCATTTACAACCACATAATACAATATCATACCATCTGGTCAGGTCGGGTAATTTTACCTGCTACTGTATGCAGTAAACAGTACAACCTGTGGCTGCCCTGCTGCCTTGCAGGTAAGCTCGGGAGAGTAAAAGGCTAAGGGAGGGTACCCCGACGTAAAACAAACCCACTGCCTTGTGGGTGAGACTTTTTAATCAAAGGCTAGCGGAGTCAACCGTAAACAAACCGACGGAAGGCAACAGAAAACCACCGTCGTAATTTCTTTGTATAATCATGAATCGCCACAACATTAGATATAATGGCTCGGCAGAAGGTCAACAACAGAAATGATAAATAGCTGCCGAGATCGAATGTTGTGGAGAGACATGATCACCTACGCCACTAGGCCCGGTACTTGATGATGATGATGAATACAATATCATTTACAACCACATAATACAACATCATTTACAACCACATAATACAGCATCATTTACAACCGCATAATACAATATCATTTACAACCACATAATACAACATCATTTACAACCAGATAATACAATTATCATTTACAACCACATAATACAATATCATTTACAACCACATAATACAATATCATTTACAACCACATAATACAGCATCATTTACAGCCACATAATACAATATCATTTACAACCACATAATACAGCATCATTTACAACCACATAATACAACATCATTTACAACCACATAATACAACATCATTTACAACCACATAATACAACATAATTTACAACCACATAATACAACATAATTTACAACCGCATAATACAACATCATTTACAACCACATAATACAACATCATTTACAACCACATAATACAACATCATTTACAACCACATAATACAATATCATGCGAGTAAGAATCATCATGCGAAGAGTGCAAAACAAAATCAGTCTAGAAATTAGTGATGAACAGTGTGGTTTTGTTAGAGATAAAGGAACAAGCAATGCCATATACATCATAAGATCTTTAGTAGAAAGAGCCATAGAGGTGAAAACAGATCTATACCTATGTTTCATAGATTATACCAAAGCATTTGACAAAGTAAAGCACCAAGAAATAATCAAAATTTTAGAAAGCACAAATGTAGACAGCAAAGATCTAAGAACAATAAAGAACATGTACTGGCAACAAACAGCGGCCATAAGAACTGGAAACCAATTAGGAATGTTTCAACAAATAAAACAGGGTGTTAGGCAAGGTTGAGTGCTGTCACCAGATTTGTTTAATATTTATAGTGAGATTATTTTAAGATCCATTAGGGGCATGCCTGAAATAACAATCGGAGGCCATAATATAAATAATCTAAGGTATGCTGATGATACAGTCTTAATTGCTAAGAGTGAAAATGAGTTACAAGAAATGTTAGACATTATGGTGAAAGAAAGCAAAAATAGAGGACTCAGCCTTAATAGCAAAAAGACAGAAGTAATGGTAGCAACAAAGAATAAGACATCACCTCAGTGCAAAATAAAGACAAGTGGAACAATATTAAAACAAGTAAATGAATTTAAATATTTGGGAACTTTGTTAACCTCAGACGGAAGATGTACAACAGAGGTGAGATGCAAAATAGCTCAGGCAAAAGCAGCTTTCCAAAAAATGAGGAAGATACTATGCAATCCATTTTTGACAATAGAAACAAGAAAAAGAGTTCTTAAATGTTACATTGAGCCAGTCGTAACATATGGATGTGAATCATGGACAATAGGACAAGAAAATCACTGGAGTCTGTAGAAATGTGGTTTTACAGAAGAACGTTGAGAATATCATGGACAGCTAAGAAGAGTATGAAAACATTCTGAAAGAGGCCAAAGCTAAAAGAGAGCTAACTTCCAATATCAGGAAGAAACAATCATCATTTTTTGCCCATGTAATGAGAAGTGAACAGCTGGAATATATTGTAACAACTGGAAAAATTGAGGGACGAAGAGATAGAGGGAAGCAAAGAGAAAAGATACCAGACAGTTTAAGAGAATGTCTTGGCAGAAGGTCAACAACAGAAATAAAAAATAACTGTCATGATCAAAAGTTATGGAGAGACATGATTACCTATGCCAGCAGGCGCGGTACTTGATGATGATGATGACTAGTAGTAGTGTATTGTAGTAAAGTATTAGTAGTATAGTATTGTAGTAAGGTATTAGTAGTAGAGTATTGTAATAAAGTACTAGTAGTAGAGTATTGTAGTAAAGTACTAGTAGTAGAGTATTGTAGTAAAGTACTAGTAGTAGAGTATTGTAGCAAAGTACTAGTAGTAGAGTATTGTAGTAAAGTACTAGTAGTAGAGTATTGTAGCAAAGTACTAGTAGTAGAGTATTGTAGTAAAGTACTAGTAGTAGAGTATTGTAGCAAAGTACTAGTAGTAGAGTATTGTAGTAAAGTACTAGTAGTAGAGTATTGTAGCAAAGTACTAGTAGTAGAGTATTGTAGTAAAGTACTAGTAGTAGAGTATTGTAGTAAAGTACTAGTAGTAGAGTATTGTAGTAAAGTACTAGTAGTAGAGTATTGTAGTAAAGTACTAGTAGTAGAGTATTGTAGTAAAGTACTAGTAGTTGAGACTTTTGATTTGAAACTTGAAGAAATTTTTTTACTTTGGAAATAAATTGTAGGAGAACTGAGGATTTATAGTCCTAGTGTTAAGTTAAGTATGTCATCATTAATGAGCAAGTTTCATATTTCAAACTGTTGATTTGTTTAGAGTCAGTGTGAGTGTTCAGTAACGTGTTTCTTTCTATGTGAGTATCAAGTCCATATTTATTTCAGTACTGGGCCTTACCGCTATAAGAGAGTTAAAATTGTGGGTAATTCTATAGTATACATATGGCTTTAACTATCAGCAACATACGTTCACATTACAACATAAAGATATGACATTTCAGTATCAGCAATGATTTCATAAAGAGTGGCTAAATGAAGTGGACCTTAAAGATTGGATCTTAGAAATCTCAGGTAGGACTGACAAAGCTAAATGCAAGTTTTGTAAATGTGTACTGGCATCGAAACATTGTGATCTTCTTTCTCACTGCAAATCAAAGAAGCATCAGTCGTTGCATTTTCCTCTTCACAAAAACTTGACACTTTTGTTTCAACAAACAAAGACTCTGGCAAGGTTAGTGCCGCTGAAGTGTCTCTAAGCCTATTCATAGCATGTCATGCAGCTATTCGAACAATCGATGATCTTGGTGAATTATGCATTCTCTGAGAGCCCAGTTGCAAACAAAGTTCAATGACATCGTTCTAAGTGCACCGGTATAATCAAGTTCGTATTGGCACCTCACTTTGAAATGTCTCTCCTTGATGATAAAGGGACGGGTCCTTTCAGCATTATGATTGACGAATTCAATGATATTAGTGTGATGACATTCGTAGGAATTGTTGTGTTGTTTTATATTTCAGTATGGCAACCAAAAAAGTACAGCTGACATTTCTGGAATTGATTGAACTAGACAAATGTGAGGCTGAGTCCATTGCTGCTGTTGTAAGGACAACACTTCTGTGTAAAGGATTAAACATTAAAAATATGAAAGGAACTGGAGTTGACAATGCGTCATGACTGGCAATGGTGTGTGTTCTAAACTTCACTGTGATTGCCCAGGACTTACTATGATACGTTGCGTGTGTCACTTTATCCAGTTGGCTGTCTCTGCAGCCTCAGAATTTCTTCCAACGAATCTGGACTTTTTAGTAAGAGAAATCTATAACTGGTTTTCACATTCGACCTTGTGACAAAATAATCACAGAGCTCTTTATGCTGCAATGAATGATGGGCACACTCCTAGAAACATTGTCCAGAAGTGTCAGACTCATTGGCTGTCATTTGAGACCGTAGTAAAGAGAATATTGGAACAATGGTTGGAACTTTGTACTATGTTTAAAATAGCAAGTACAAAGAAGAGAC
The DNA here is from genome assembly GCA_032433765.1 of Megaustenia siamemsis. Classification (NCBI taxonomy): domain Eukaryota; kingdom Metazoa; phylum Mollusca; class Gastropoda; order Stylommatophora; family Ariophantidae; genus Megaustenia; species Megaustenia siamemsis. Next base: position 306,627 of record JAVIAB010000073.1, on the reverse strand, counting down.
ACTACACAACGTCCCTCATTTACAGAATGGGCTGTCTAACGAAAAAAAACATGCATTTCTCCTCTTCCTTAGACCTGTTCTAGATGATGTCCAGTAAAAAAAAAGTAAAGTACCCCTGTCACGCCAAGTGGCGTATAGGGAAATATGAGTGACCCTATATTTTACAGACCTTCAGCACATGATTTTTGGGGTAATGTGGTCGGTATTACGCCCGTGCTGCTTTACTTTCCCAGAAAAAAATCCGGTACCCATTTAAGGCTGGGTGAACCCAGAAGCCGTCGGTTGGGATCGAACCCTACCCCTTGTCCTTTGTAGTCCAGTTCACTAACCACTGAGCTATCGCGGCTCCCTAGATGATGTCCAGAGAGTAACTAAATTGTTTGAGGCAGTTAATGCTGACAGCACAAAGCTGTTGGACGATTTAGCTGATTTGGTTGAGAATATTGTCAAAAAGTACCCCCCTCTCCCAACTTGCAGGAAGGACTTGATCACAGACAATCTTGAAGATTATGTTCACTGGCGTTCGTATGTGGGTTATGAAGTTGAGGAACAACTACATCAACTGAAACTGCCACCAGAAGAAGAAACCGACTTTAGAAAACGGTGTATTGTTTTCCTTATTAAGTTGCATAAAGAACTTCAAGCAAGATTGCCTGATAATATCAATGTGCTAAGAACAATCTCAACAATTTCTGTGGCTCGTGCTCTTAGTCTTGTCAAGGACCCACTAATACCACTAATGCAGTATCTTCAGGCTCCATCTGACCAGATAGCAAAAGCAGATTTTCAATAAAACAATTGAACAAATGTCAAGTGGGAAACAACCGCCAGTACAATTGAACAAATGTCAAGTGGGAAACAACCGCCAGTACAATTGAACAAATGTCAAGTGGGAAACAACCGCCAGTACAATTGAACAAATGTCAAGTGGGAAACAACCGTCAGTAAAATTGAACAAATGCAAGTGGGAAACAACCGTCAGTACAATTGAACAAATGCAAGTGGGAAACAACTGCCAGTACAATTGAACAAATGTCAAGATGGAAAGAACTGCCAGTACAATTGAACAAATGCAAGTGGGAAACAACCGCCAGTACAATTGAACAAACGTCAAGTGGGAAAAAACTGCAAGTACAATTGAACAAATGTCAAGTGGGAAAGAACTGCCAGTACAATTGAACAAATGTCAAGTGGGAAAGAACTGCCAGTACAATTGAACAAATGTCAAGTGGGAAAGAACTGCCAGTACAATTGAACAAATGTCAAGTGGGAAAGAACCGCCAGTACAATTGAACAAATGTCAAGTGGGAAAGAACTGCTAGTACAATTGAACAAATGTCAAGTGGGAAAGGACCGCAAGTAAAATAGAATTTTGGAGTGAAATGGCTTCTTATAAGGATGCTTCTGATGTCAATCCATTTCAAGATTTGGTTGAAATAATGACGTCCCTCCTTGTTCTTCCATGGTCTAATGCTCAAGTAGAAAGAACCTTCAGCTTGATGAACTTGTGAAGTCAAGACAAAGAAACAGGATGAGAATGGAACTGGTCAATGCAATCTTTAGAATAAGGTTAAGGTCTAGGTAGTGTTAATAAATGTTGTAAGGATTATAAAATACCGTCAGAAGTTTTAACCAAATAGGAACAATGGCTGCATATAAAACTGAAAGTGAAGAAGACAACAGCCAGACAGAGAGAAACTCAAGATCAGAGTGGAGTTGTTCATTAGATGAAGATGATGCCAAGGACTTGATATGAGTATGTCATTTCTTTGTCTTTAAAATTATTGTTATGTTGCTAAATTAATTTATTTACTACATGTATTAATGTAGGTGTGGTGCCGAACCAGAGAGACACTGAGAAGAACATTGATAAGAGAGGCAAGAGCAGCAGGAATCGGCTCCCTCAATGAGATAGAGTTGCTTGCAAAAACAGAGACAAATGGTGAGATTTGATAAAAGATCTTTACAAGGATTGCTAGAATAAAAATTTAGATAAGAGAAAGAGTATCTGGGTATATGCCCTTTGGGCCTGCTATGGCTCAAAAGGTAGATAGATAGATAGATAGATAGATAGATAGATAGATAGATAGATAGATAGATAGATAGATAGATAGATAGATAGATAGATAGATAGATAGATAGATAGATAGATAGATAGATAGATAGATAGATAGATAGATAGATAGATAGATAGATAGATAGATAGATAGATAGATAGATAGATAGATAGATAGATAGGCAGGCAGGCAGGCAGGCAGGCAGGCAGGCAGGCAGGCAGGCAGGCAGGCAGGGTAGGTAGGTAGGTAGGTAGATAGATAGGTAGATAGATAGATAGGTAGATAGATAGATAGATAGGTAGATAGATAGATAGTTGTGACTGTTACAAATTGTAATAATAATTAATTTTCTGTAAATTTACTCTCCCATTTAGTTTGGGGATGTGTAATAGTAAAAGTATATAAATAAATAATAAATTAATGTAAGTTTCCTAAATAATAAACTCTGAAAATATTTTTGGAAAATCTGGCAGAAAATCTGGTGGAATTTTTCAGAAAATCTGGTGGCAAATTGCCAGTTTTTTACCCCAGTCTAGCGGATTGACTCAGTTGGCAACCTGCTGCCATTTCTTCACATGGCTCTTTTCATATAAATAAGTACTTGCCTGTGTGTTTTTGTATTTATATTTGTTATATTGTACCTGAAGAAGGCCTTTGCCGAAATGTCATAATTTGTCTCATCTCTCTTTAGGTAAAGCTGCCTAATACCATTTGATATTTTTTTATTTTATATATTTTATGCAGCTCTAGTCTGGTCCAGTGTCCTGTCTTGAGGGTTTTATCTACTTCTTGACCAAGATAAGATCCATTCAACCTCAGAGTAAGTCTTCTAGATTTGCTTATTTGGTTACCAAAGATGAAAGCTACTTTTGGCTGCAGCCCACATGATGGTGACCAAAGGTCATCAATTAGTCAGTGATTATATATATTTGTTGACTGATTGCTAGGGATTATTATATATATTTGTTGGAGTACTCATGTCATGATAATATTGATTTGGTAGTAGTAGTGATGTCATGATAATATTGACTTTGAAGGAGCACTAATGTCAAAATAATATTGACTTTGAAGGAGCACTTATGTCATGATAATATTGACTTTGTAGGAGCACTCATGTCATGATAATATTGACTTTGAAGGAGCACTCATGTCATGATAATATTGACTTTGAAGGAGCACTCATGTCATGATAATATTGACTTTGTAGGAGCACTCATGTCATGATAATATTGACTTTGAAGGAGCACTCATGTCATGATAATATTGACTTTGAAGGAGCACTCATGTCATGATAATATTGACTTTGAAGGAGCACTCATGTCATGATAACATTGACTTAGTAGTAGGAGTACTGATGTCATGATAATATTGACTTAGTAGTAGGAGCACTCATGTCATGATAATATTGACTTAGTAGTAGGAGCACTCATGTCATGATAATATTGACTTAGTAGTAGGAGTACTCATGTCATGATAATATTGACTTAGTAGTAGGAGTACTGATGTCATGATAATATTGACCTTGTAAGAACACTTATGTCATGATATTATTGACTTAGCACGAGTACTCGTGTCATAATAATTTTGACTTATAGGAGTATTCATGTCATGATAATATTGACTTGGTTGGAGTACTTATGTCATGATTATATTGACTTTGTAGGAGCACTCATGTCATGATAATATTGACTGGGTAGGAGTACTTAAGTTTAAACTTGGCACATGGAACGTAAGGACCTTGTGCTCAGTACTTGTTAAAGCAAACACACTGAAAGAAGGGCAAATTAGAAAAACAGCCCTGTTAGATAAAAAAAAAACTAATAGGCTACATGTCAATATTTCTGCCCTACAAGACTCTCAGACTGTGGCTCTGTAAAGGAAGAAAATTATATTTTTTTCTGGCGGGGTCTAAGTGTCGAAAAGCCACGTCTACATGAAGTAGGCTTTGCTGTACATAACAAACATATAAACTCCATAACCACGCCAAAAGGAGTGTCCGAACGCTCAATGATACTTCAGCTGCATACAAAGAGTAGATTAATAAATATCATTAGTGCCTATGCACCAACATTGGCTGCATCAGGCGAAGAGAAAGACAACTTCTACCAACAACTTCAAATGATCATTGACTCACTTCCAAAAGAGGAGCTATTATATATACTCGGTGATTTCAACGCACGCACAGGATCTGATCAGCAATATTGGCCAACATGCCTAGGTCATCACGGCATTGGAAAAATCAATGAAAATGGCCAGAGACTCCAAGAATTCTGTTCAGATAATCATCTATGTGTAACTAATACCTACTTTAATGTAACACACAAACATAAAGTAGGAGCCGCAATAGCTCAGTGGTTAGTGAACTGGACTACAAAGGACAAGGGGTAGGGTTTGATCCCAACCGACGGCTTCCGGGTTCACCCAGCCTTAAATGGGTACCGGATATTTTTCTGGGAAAGTAAAGCAGCACGGGCGTAATACCGACCACATTACCCCAAAAATCATGTGCTGAAGGTCTGTAAAATATAGGGCCACTAACACCATATTCCCTATACGCCACTTGGCGTGACGGGGGTACTTTACTTTTACTTACTACAAACATGTAAAGTAACATGCAAGCATAAAGTAACATGGCGTCATGCTAGAAGTGGTCACTGGCACCAATTAGACCTAGATCTCTAACATGTAGGCAGTCTTTAAATAACATCAGAGTAACACGAACATATCTGGTACTCTCTGAAAACACACATCTATAATAGCGCTCTAGCTACCTACGGCCAAAAAAGGTTCTCAAAGAACGACTGGGTCGATGAAAATGCAGCAAGACTAGACCCACTAATAGCTAATAAAAAAAAGGCACTACTGAACTTCAAAAATAACCCCAATGAAATCTCCAAGGATCAGCATAAACATGCACAAGCCACTCTACAACGCAAAGCAAGAAGATGCACAAATGAATACTGGAACAATCTATGCTTTGAAATACAGAAAGCCTCAGACAGGGGTGACTCAAAACCATGCATGACAATATAAAAAAGGCCCTTGGACCAAAAATAACCAAATTAGCCCCCCTAAAATCCAAGTTTGGAGAACCTATTACTGACAAGGGACAACAAATGGAAAGATGGGTTGAACACTACTCCAACCTATACCATGATGACAGACCAACAAGCACAGTTCTAGCACAATCAATACCTATCACAAAATGTCTGAGTTGGATGTTGAGCCTACTATGAGCAAACTTGCTGATGCCATAAATGCCCTCTCAAGAGGAAAAGCTGCAGGAAATGACAACATCCCCACAGAGGGACTAAAGGAAAACTTAAACGTACTACTTCCACATCTATACAATCTGTTAATAAAATGCTAGATATAAGGAGAAATACCTCATGATATGAGAAATGCTAAGATCATGATGCTGTACAAAAACAAAGGAGACAGGGGCGATTGCAATAATTACAGAGCCATTTCTCTCCTGCACAGCCGGCAAGGTTTTTGCTAGAGTCATACTAAAACGCCTACATAGACTTGCAGAACGTGTTCTTCCCGAGTCCCAATGCGGCTTCAGAGCTGGGAGATCAACTATGGACATGATCTTCACACTTAGACAACTGCAAGAAAAATGTCGAGAACAAAATATGCTGCTCTATATTGCCTTTGTGGATCTAACAAAGGCCTTCGACTCAGTAAACAGAGATGGGCTCTACAGGGTGTTAGAAAGCATAGGCTATCCTCCTAAATTACTTAGGCTGATTATGTCCTTCCATGAAGACATGAATGGTAAAATCTACTTTGATGGGAGTTCATCAGGGAGTTTTAAAGTCAACAATCGAGTGAAACAGGTATGTGTCCTTGCCCCCACCCTTTATGGTATATTTTTTGCTGCCCTCCTAAATTACGCCTTCGAAAACAGCTCAGTAGATATTTACATTCGCACAAGATCAGATAGTTCACTGTTCAACTTAGCACGGCTCAGAGTGAAAACCAAAACAAATGTTGCCCTACTTAAAGAACTTTTATTTGCTGACGATGCTGCCCTAGTCGCTTATAGTGAAGCCACCCTACAATCGCTGATCAACAACCTGGAACAAAGCATGTGACCTTTTTTCACTGTCAATTAATGTTCAGAAGACAGTAATACTAAGTCAAGGTGACATAAAACCTCTATTTATTACTCTAAAATATTGAAAAGATTGTCCACTAGAATCATTTCAGAAATTTACATATCTTGGATCCACAATTACGCAAACCATCTCACTTGATGAAGAAATAAACTGTCGAATTGGTAAGGCAGCTACAACCTTCGGCAAACTCACAGAAAGGGCCTGGAACAACACGAAACTAACACTAAAGACTAAACTCTTAATATATCAAACATGTGTGCTTAGCACACTATTATATGGATCTGAAACCTGGACAACATACTCAAACCAGGAAAAAAGACTAAATGTCTTCCACTTGCGATGTTTCCGCAAAATAATGCACATCAAATGGCAGGACAAAATAACCAACTTATCTGTCCTGCGACGTGCTAAGACCCCAACAATCATGTCGATGCTCAGATGTCGAAGACTAAGATGGCTGGGGCATGTCCAACGAATGGAAGAAAAGTGCACTCCTAGGCAAATACCATATGGTGAACTAATGCAAGGAAAAAGACAAATCGGCAGACCTAAATTACAATATAGAGATATCTACAAATCATCTCGGAAAGACTTCTCCATATGTGAAAATGACTGGGAACATCTGGCAAGTAATCGCACATCATGGAGAACATGTATTAGGAACGGTATAACATCATTTGAGACTGTGCTAAGGCAAAACTTAGAAGAGAAAAGACTCATGAAAAAAATTGGTAAACTCTGTGGATCAGTGAGTCTGAATTATTAATTCTGTGGCCGTGTGTGTTTGTCAAACATTGGTAGAATTAGCCACGAGAGAAGCTGTTCGACAAAAACAAAACCTAAAAAAATACACAATAGCCTCCACTAGACCGTCTGACAGAACGAAAAGGGCCATATAAAGGAGTACTCAAAGTCATAATAATATTGACTTGGTAGGAGTACTCATGTTGAGATAATATTGACTTTGTAGGAGCACTCATGTCATGATAATATTGACTTTGTAGAAGTGCTCATGTCATAATAATATTGACTTTATAGAAGTGCTCATGTTACAATAATATTGACTTGGTTTGAGTACTCGTGACATGATAATATTGACTTGGTAGGAGTACTCATGACATGATAATATTGACTTTGTAGGAGCACTCATGTCATGATAATATTGACTTTGAAGGAGCACTCATGTCATGATAATATTGACTTTGAAGGAGCACTCATGTCATGATAATATTAACTTTGAAGGAGCACTCATGTCATGATAATATTGACTTTGTAGGAGCACTCATGTCATGATAATATTGACTTGGTTTGAGTACTCATGACATGATAATATTGACTTGGTAGGAGTACTCATGTCATGATAATATTGACTTTGTAGAAGTGCTCATGACATGATAATATTGACTTGGTAGGAGTACTCATGTCATAATAATACTGACTTGGTAGGAGTAATCATGTTGAGATAATATTGACTTTGTAGGAGCACTCATGTCATGATAATATTGACTTTGTAGAAGTGCTCATGTCATGTTAATATTGACTTGGTAGGAGTAAGCAAGTCATAATAATATTGAGGGGTTAAGGCAAAGAAATGCAAGTGAATGCATAAAAGTGCGAAGCTGCAGTAACTTTTTTTCCTTTTTTTTCAATTTTTCCTCATAATAATATTGACTTGGTTTGAGTACTCATGATATGGTAATATTGACTTGGTTGAAGTACTCATGCCATGATAATATTGACTTTGTATGAGTATTGATGTCATGATAATATTGACTTGGTAGGAGTACTCATTTCATGATAACACTGACTTGGTAGGAGTGCTGATGTCATAATAATATTGACTTGGTTTGAGTACTCATGACATGATAACATTGACTTTGTAGAAGTGCTGATGTCATAATAATATTGACTTGGTAGGAGTACTCATGACATGATAACATTGACTTTGTAGAAGTGCTGATGTCATAATAATATTGACTTGGTTTGAGTACTCATGACATGATAACATTGACTTGGTAGGAGTACTTATGTCATGATAATATTGATTTGGTAGCAGCATTTATGTCATGATAATACTGACTTTGTAGGAGTACTCATGTCATGATAATATTTATTTGGTAGGAGTATTCATCATATTCACTATCAGCAATAGCCAGCAAAATTGGGCTTGAGATCAATCATGAAAAGACTAAAGTCATGAAAAGTTTAATTCCAAAAGATGACAAAATATACATGGAAAACAAATCAGTAGAAGAGATTGATCACTTTATCTATCTTGGAAGTCACATTGATCGAGAAGGGGATACAAGTAAAGAAATTATAATCAGAATAGCTAAAGCAGCAATGTCTTTCAGAAGCCTTGAAAAGTTGTGGAAATCAAAACTCATTAGCACAAACACAAAACTTAGGCTATTCAAATCAAATGTACTATCAACCCTTACGTATGCGTGTGAAAGCTGGAAAACAACAAGAGATATAGAAACAAAGTTGAACGCATTCGAAAATAAATGTCTAAGGAAAATACTTGGTATAGCGTGGAACAAATTCAAAACAAACGAGGAAATTAGAGAAATCGCCAATCAACCACTAATATCTTCAGTAATAAAGAAAAGACGATGGTCATATGTTGGACATGTGATGAGAAGAGATAATAATCGAATAGCAAAGCAGGCCCTCATATGGGAAACAACAGGTAAGAGAAAAAGAGGAAGACCCAGGGAGACACTGAGAAGAACATTGATGAGAGAGGCAAGAGCAGCAGGAATCAGCTCCCTCAATGAGATAGAACTGCTTGCACAGAACAGAGACAGATGGCGAGATTTGATAAAATATCTTTAAAAGAAAACTGCTAGAACAAAAATTCATATAGGAGAAGGTGTATCTTGGTCTACGCCCTATGGGCCGGTTACGGCTCGAAAGGTCAATAGATAGAGTCATTGACTTTGTAGGAGCACTCATGACATGATATACTCACTTGGTAAGAGCACTCATGACATGATATACTCACTTGGTAAGAGCACTCATGACATGATATACTCACTTGGTAAGAGCACTCATGACATGATATACTCACTTGGTAAGAGCACTCATGACATGATATACTGACGTAATATGACATCATGTTCTATGAACACAAGGTTCACTTTTCTGATCAATGAAGAAATAATTCATTAATCCTGAAATATTGACAAACTTACTGAGTTGGGGTCAGTCCATAAACATGTCTCAAGACCTTCAAATATTTGCTCCTGGCATAGCTTCATGTAGACTTGTGGTGTAGAGCCTAAAGAAATATCTACACAAGATAATGGAAACACTCACAAAATAAAAGAAACACTCACATGGGGTAATGGAAACACACAAGATAATATACATATATACACAGAGAACAATGGAAACACACAAGATAATGGAAATACACAAGATAATGGAAACACTGTCAGAATTTAAGAAACTTTTACACAGAGTAATGGAAACATACAAGATAATATATATATATACACAGAGAAGAATAGAAATACTCAAAATAATATACATATATACACAGAGAACAATAGAAACACACAAGATAATATACATATATCTATCTATCTATTGACCTTTCGAGCCGTAACCGGCCCATAGGGCGTAGACCAAGATACACCTTCTCCTATATGAATTTTTGTTCTAGCAGTTTTCTTTTAAAGATATTTTATCAAATCTCGCCATCTGTCTCTGTTCTGTGCAAGCAGTTCTATCTCATTGAGGGAGCCGATTCCTGCTGCTCTTGCCTCTCTCATCAATGTTCTTCTCAGTGTCTCCCTGGGTCTTCCTCTTTTTCTTTTACCTGTTGTTTCCCATATGAGGGCTTGCTTTGCTATTCGATTATTATCTCTTCTCATCACATGTCCAACGTATGACCATCGTCTTTTCTTTATTACTGAAGATATTAGTGGTTGATTGGCGATTTCTCTAATTTCCTCGTTTGTTTTGAATTCGTTCCATTCTATACCAAGTATTTTCCTTAGACATTTATTTTCGAATGCGTTCAACTTTGTTTCTATATCTCTTGTTGTTTTCCAGCTTTCACACGCATACGTAAGGGTTGATAGTACATTTGATTTGAATAGCCTAAGTTTTGTGTTTGTGCTAATGAGTTTTGATTTCCACAACTTTTCAAGGCTTCTGAAAGACATTGCTGCTTTAGCCAGTCTGATTCTAATTTCTTTGCTCGTATCCCCTTCTCGATCAATGTGACTTCCAAGATAGATGAAGTGATCGATCTCTTCTACTGGTTTGTTTTCCATGTATATTTTGTCACTTGTTGGAATTAAACTTTTCATGACTTTAGTCTTTTCATGATTGACCTCAAGCCCAATTTTGCTGGCTATTGATGATAGTTCATTTGTGTTTTCCTGCATCGTTTTTATCTGATTGCTGATAAGAACTATGTCATCAGCAAAGTCCAGGTCCTCCAAATGGTCTCCTTGTATCCATTCGATGCCTTTATTACCAGTGCAGCATTTCTTCATTATGAAGTCCATAACAATTCCAAATAACAAGGGCGATAAAATACATCCTTGTTTAACCCCAGTTTCTATTGGGAAACATTCGCTCAGTCCTTCCTCTGTTCGAACTGCACATGTGTAACCATCATACATGTCTTTGATAATATTTATGATTTTTGATGGTAAGCCATATTGCTTCAGAATTTTCCACAAAGAATCTCTATGAATACTATCAAATGCTTTTTTGAAGTCGATGAAGTTAAGTACAAAAGGTTTTTGCTTTTCAATGTGTTCCTCCAATATAAGTCGTAGAGTGAAAATGTGGTCAAGACAGCTTCTCCCTTTTCTAAACCCAGCCTGTTCTTCACGCATTACTCTATTATTCTCTGTGTATATACATATATACACAGAGAATAATAGAAACACAAAAGATACAAGAACAAATTCAAACAAGGCAATAAAAACATACAAGATACCAGAAACATAGATACAGGATAATGGAAACATTGATACAGGATAATGGAAACATAGATACAGGATAATGAAAACACACAGTATAAAGAAAACACACAAGATAATGAAAACACTCTGCAAGATAATGCAAGGATTCAAGAAGGCAGTGGAAACACTCAACAAGATAATTGAAATGTTCACACAATATAACTGAAACACTCAACAAGATAATGGAAATGTTCACACAATATAACTGAAATACTCAACAAGATAATGGAAATGTTCACACAATATAACTGAAATACTCAACAAGATAATTGAAATGTTCACACAATATAACTGAAATACTCAACAAGATAATTGAAATGTTCACACAATATAACTGAAATACTCAACAAGATAATTGAAATGTTCACACAATATAACTGAAACACTCAACAAGATAATTGAAATTTTCACACAATATAACTGAAATACTCAACAAGATAATTGAAATGTTCACACAATATAACTGAAATACTCAACAAGATAATTGAAATGTTCACACAATATAACTGAAATACTCAATAAGATAATTGAAATGTTCACACAATATAAGTGAAATACTCAACAAGATAATTGAAATGTTCACACAATATAAGTGAAATACTCAACAAGATAATTGAAATGTTCACACAATATAACTGAAATACTCAACAAGATAATTGAAATGTTCACACAATATAACTGAAATACTCAACAAGATAATGGAAATATTCACAAAATATAACTGAAATACTCAACAAGATAATGGAAATGTTCACACAATATAACTGAAATACTCAACAAGATAATGGAAATGTTCACACAATATAACTGAAATACTCAACAAGATAATGGAAATGTTCACACAATATAACTGAAATACTCAACAAGATAATGGAAATGTTCACACAATATAATTTATATACTGAACAATATAATGGAAATATTCATATAATATAAAATATAACTGAAATACTCAACAAGATAAGGGAAACAATTGTACAATTTAATGAAAACACTTAAAATAATCATGGAAATACACAATAAGATAATGGAAACATTCAATATCATAATGCAGATACATTAAAAAGGTAATTAAATTTAAAAAATAATGTTGGAAACACAGTATATAGGATTATGCAACATAGAATACATGATCTACCTATACAAGATACATTAAGTGTAACAGGTTTGGTACAGAACGGTATAGAAGGAGAGATATGAGTGAACAACTACAGGTGCAGCAAAAGAGTGTCTGGAAATAGAACTTCTGACACCCCAACAGACTAGGGAGAGTAAAGGTGGTGGTAGTTGCATGTGTGGGCAAGAGATGTTTATTCAAAGCCAAATGCTAGGAAGATTGCCTGCTAATCAGGGGAGAGAATGGAGGTCACTGTATTGTTGAGGGGAGCAAGCAGAGAAATGATATGAAGAAACAAAAATTAGCCTGCAAAAATTCTGACTTTTGGCATGTAGGTCAATGGAAGCTGGAAATACTTAAGCAGTACACGAGAATGGACTTGAGACAATATCTTTTCATGGAGACAGAGGCCTCTGGACTTGAATAACGATGTTCAACTATGTTAATCATTAGTAATTGAAGACAGGGTGTACCAGGCTGCCAGGGACTGATAGAAGATCAAGAAATTTAGTTAGATAGAGTCTGATAGACAATTTGTTTGACCCAGCTAATGTAATTAGTGAACATTTCAATAATAAAGTTAGAGAACTGACCAGTCAGATCATATGGAGAACAGAGATGGGTCCAGTGTGGACAGGAAACAGAAATTAGTCAAGAATTCACTTCACGGAGAGACAGACAGAAGAAGGATGATGCTTCTGATGCTTCTAGCAGCAAATTACTTTGCAGACTCCTTTGCAAATGACAATAATATTGAAATTAGCCTAGAAAAACGACAAGAGATCCGTTTAAAACAACAAAATGCAAGACAAGAAGAGACCACACATGAAGTAATGGAAACACCCATTACACAAAGAGAGCTAGAGCTGGCAATATCCAAATTAAAAATGAAAAAGTCACCAGGCAATGATGGAGTGTCCAATGAAATGATTAAGAACTTGGGAACTGCAGCTAAAGCAAAACTACTGCAGATCTACAACATTTGCTGGATCACAGGTAGAGTGCCACAGGCATGGAGAGAAGCAATTATGATACCATTACTAAAGCCAGGAAAAGATGGTTCAATGACATCCAGCTATAGACCAATCAGCCTTACAAGCTGTTTGTGTAAAACAATGGAACGTATAATCAATCTCAGACTGCAGTGGTACCTGGAAAGTGAAAATCTCCTTGTCCCACAACAAGCAGGCTTTAGACAGTGTTACTCTACCGAAGATCAAGCAACCTATCTTTCCCAGGAAATTGAAGATGCGTTTCAAGAAAAGAAACTGGTACTAGCAGCATGGATAGACCTAAAGAAAGCATTTGATAAGGTATGGAAGGAAGGGCTTTTGAAGAAACTGAGAAATTATGGAGTAAATGGCAGGATGTACAAATGGGTCAAAGCATATCTGCATAACAGGAGAGCCAGAGTGCAACTGGATGGTCTTAAGAGTAAGAAGGTCTTATTGCGCCAGGGCGTTCCACAAGGAGGGGTACTATCTCCAACACTTTTTCTGATCTACATCAATGACCTAGTTACTGAACTACCACATGGCATCAAAGTGGCAATGTATGCAGATGACTTGGTAATGTGGTGCACAGAGGAGTATGCAACAGTGGCCTCCAAATTGCTACAAAGAGCTATGAATGCACTGAATTCATGGACAAATAGATGGTGTATCAGCATCAATACAGACAAATGCAGTACTACACTTTTCACACTCTCCCCAAAACAAAAAGCAGAAGCCATCTACATAAACAATGAGCCTGTGAAAGAAGACATACAAGCTACATATCTCGGAGTTACATTTGATAACAAACTATCTTGGAAACAGCAGATAAATAAGGCAACCCAAAAAGCAAGAAGGAAATTGGCTATTCTAAGAAAGTTGTGTGGAACCACATGGGGTGCGAGTGGGAAAATACTCAGTAAAGTTTACCAACAGTGTATACGCCCACATTTAGAATATGGATCATCCGCATGGTGCTCAGCATCAAACACCACATTGCAAGAACTGGATAAAGTACAAAACCAGGCACTTAGGGTCATCACAGGAGCAATGAAATCAACACCAATATTGGAGATGGAGAAATTGTGGAGGATACCAGCACTGAGAGAACGGAGAGAATAAGGTGCTGATACAGGCAGAAAAATTTGTATGCATGCCGAGACATCCAATGAAGGACAGATTCCAAAATCTTGCATTGGGACGACTTAAGAGAAGCAGCTTTATCCACCAAGCCAAGCGTATTAGTAGACAAACACCAGACATGCCAAGAGTTGTTAAACCCCTTCTGCCCATACCAGAACAGACTCCCTGGACAGATGAATCAGGATTATCAGTTCAAATACGGACAGAAGTGAAAGGAATAGTTGACAAAGAGGAACAAAATAGTCTACAGCGAAAAACAATAGCTCTCAGTTTCCTGGATGAAGAATACCCACAAGACCTATGGATTCGTGTGTACACAGATGGATCAGCACAGAATGCAGTAAAGAATGGGGGAGCAGGTGCATATATAGAGTACCCAAATAACACTAGGGATATGAATAAAATAGCAACAGGGAAATATTGTCACAATTATGATGCAGAAATACAAGCAATAAAGTTGGCAATAGAAAAACTGCTGAACAGTAATCTTAGCCCACAGCCTGTAGTGTTTTTGACAGATGCAAGATCAGTACTCCAGGCACTACAATCCAGAAAATTACCACATCTACAGACCTTATTGACTGAACTCTGCAAGCACCACAGGGTTGCCCTGCAGTGGATCCCGTCTCACTGTGGAATACCAGGAAATGAGAAAGCAGATCAGTTGGCAAAGGAAGGTTCAACAGGCACACAACTAGATACACCAGTTACATACCATCATAAGAAACAGATAATCAAATCAATCAGAGGACCACAAGCCCCAAATCAGGATGCCTTTCATAATATGAATAGATATGAACAAGTTATCATTATACGCCTAAGAACAGGACACAATCGACTCCATAGTCACATGTATACAAAATTCAAGATCGGCACATCAACTACTTGTACATGTGGACAGGCACCCCAGACTGCTGAACACATACTTCAAGACTGCACTGAATATAGTAGACTGAGGAAAATCCATTGGCCCATAGATACAACACTACAGACAAAACTATATGGGCCACTGCAAGAATTACAAAAGACAGTAAAATTTATACAGGAAACGACATTGCAGATATAGACAATACTTCAGGCGAACGAAAGATAGATAGATCTAGAGCATTAGTCTGAAGCTAGTAACTGAAGCTAGTAACTGAAGCTAGTAACTGAAGCTAGTAACTGAAGCTAGTAACTGAAGCTAGTAAGTGAAGCTAGTAACTGAAGCTAGTAACTGAAGCTAGTAAGTGAAGCTAGTAAGTGAAGCTAGTAACTGAAGCTAGTAACTGAAGCTAGTAACTGAAGCTAGTAAGTGAAGCTAGTAAGTGAAGCTAGTAACTGAAGCTAGTAACTGAAGCTAGTAACTGAAGCTAGTAACTGAAGCTAGTAACTGAAGCTAGTAACTGAAGCTAGTAACTGAAGCTAGTAAGTGAAGCTAGTAAGTGAAGCTAGTAACTGAAGCTAGTAACTGAAGCTAGTAACTGAAGCTAGTAAGTGAAGCTAGTAACTGAAGCTAGTAACTGAAGCTAGTAACTGAAGCTAGTAACTGAAGCTAGTAACGGAAGCTAGTAAGTGAAGCTAGTAACTGAAGCTAGTAACTGAAGCTAGTAACTGAAGCTAGTAAGTGAAGCTAGTAAGTACAATTGTTTAAAGAAGATGAGAGCAGAGTTGAGAGAATGAGTCAGGGAATATTTCTATCTACAGGTCTATCACATCACTTAGAAGTCATACTCATACAGACACGTTAGAAATTTTACAATTGTGGTTTCATATAATTTAAGACCAGTCTATAACATGTGATATGTCACTACATGTTCTCACATTTATGAGCGTTTCTTCCATCTATATCCATTTATTGAATGGGTTTTTCTTGTATCTTATGTACCTGTTTATTATATCATGTATAAGTATTACATGACAATAAATAGGGACAAAGGATACAGAAACATCCAAACAAGATACATTAAATGGATATAAACAGAAAAAAAAACACTCTAAGTGTGAGAACATGTAGTGATATACCACATGGTATAGACTGGTCTCAAATTTATATGTTACCTATTGTCTTACCACATGAAGCCAGTAAGTGGCAAGCCAATAACCTGTCCTTCCACGCAGGAGAGTTCTTCAAGATAGAAAGGAGTCCTCTGATGATGTCTACACTAAAAAAATGGAGCTGATTCACAAGGACATCAAGAACCTGGTAGCAGAAGGGGGGCAATAGTTTAACCAACTAGTACAACATCAACTAGTACAACACCAACTAATACAACACCAACTGGTACAACATCAACTAGTACAACATCAACTAATGCAACACCAACTAGTACAACATCAACTAATACAACACCAACTAATGCAACACCAACTAATGCAACACCAACTAGTACAACATCAACTAGTACAACATCAACTAGTACAACATCAACTAATACAACACCAACTAATGCAACACCAACTAGTACAATACCAACTAGTACAACATCAACTAGTACAACATCAACTAATACAACACCAACTAATACAAAACACCAACTAGTACAACATCAACTAGTACAACATCAACTAGTACAACATCAACTAATGCAACACCAACTAGTACAACATCAACTAGTACAACATCAACTAATGCAACATCAACTAATACAACATCAACTGGTACAACACTAACTAGTACAACATCAACTAGTACAACATCAACTAGTACAACATCAACTAGTACAACATCAACTAATATAATACCAACTAGTACAACACTAACTAGTACAACATCAACTAGTACAACATCAACTAGTACAACATCAACTAATACATCATCATTATCAAGTACCAAGCCTGTTGGTGTCAGTGATCAGTCTCTCCACAACTTCAACTAATACAGCATCAACTAATACATCAACTAATACAACATCAACTAATACAACATCAACTAATACTTCTTCTTCTTCTTTCTTCTTCTTTTCTCTTCTCACTGATACCTAAAAGGTGTCGTGGTAATATCATTTGTCGTTCTTGTGCTGCTCGAATTGTCTGAATTAGTGATTTTCCTTTGTTGTTACATGTCTCTGTCACTGCATCTATCCATATTATTCTGGGTCTTCCTCTTGGTCTTTTCCCATGCATTCTCGAGAAGAACGCCCTTGATAGTGATTGGTGAGGCTTCATTCTGACCAGGTGACCAAACCATTTAAGTTGTTGTTGTTCTATATATTCTTGGCAGGGTTTTGGTCCTACTATTTTTCTTATGGTTTCATTTGGTATTCTATCTCTTCTTGTGTTGTTTGTTACGTTTCTCAAGCAACGCATCTCACATGTATTGATCTTTCTTAAATGTGATTTAGAAAGGGTCGCTGTTTGACTTTCATAGCATAAAGTTGGTATGAAGATGCTATTTATCATTTGTTGTTTAGCTGGCTTAGAAATGTTTGGATGTCTTAGCAATGGTGAAAGCTGGTATGTAACAGCATTTGCTTTTTGTATTCTCATGTCAATTTCTCTGTCTAGTTTTCCATCTTCAGTGAACATTGTGCCTAAATACTTGAATTCCTCTACTTGTTTTATTTCTTTATCTTTGATCTTAATGTTTAATGGGTGTCTTAATTTGCTTATTCGTATAGCCTCTGTTTTTGATGTGTTAATTTTCCTACTGTAGTTTGTGCAGCTTTTATCTAGAGATGTTAAATGCTTTTGTAGCAGGTAACAATCAACTAATACATCATCATCTCATACAACATCAACTAATACAACATCAACTAATACAACATCAACTAATACATCATCAACTAATACAACATCAACTAATACAACATCAACTAATACAACATCAACTCATACAACATCAACTTATACAACATCAACTAGTACAACATCAACTAGTACAACATCAACTAATACAACATCAACTAATACAACATCATCTCATACAACATCAACTAATACAACATCAACTAATACAACATCAACTAATACAACATCAACTAGTACAACATCAACTAGTACAACATCAACTAATACAACATCAACTAGTACAACATCAACTAATACAACATCATCTCACACAACATCAACTAATACAACATCAACTAATACAACATCATCTCATACAACATCAACTAATACAGCATCAACTAATACAACATCAACTAATACAGCATCAACTACTACAGCATCAACAAATACAACATCAAACTAATACAGCATCAACTCATACAGCATCAACTAATACAACATCAACTAATACAACATCGACTAATACAACATCGACTAATACAACATCAACTAATACAACATCATCTCATACAACATCAACTAATACAACATCAACTAATACAACATCAACTAATACATCATCATCTCATACAACATCAACTAGTACAACATCAACTAATACAACATCAACTAATACAACATCAACTAATACAACATCAACTAATACAACATCAACTAGTACAACATCAACTAATACATCATCATCTCATACAACATCAACTAATACAACATCATCTCATACAACATCAACTAATACAACATCAACTAATACATCATCAACTAATACAACATCAACTAATACATCATCAACTAATACAACATCATCTCATACATCATCAACTAATACAACATCATTTCATACAACATCAACTAGTACATCATCTCATACCACATCAACTAATACAACATCATCTCATACATCATCAACTAATACAACATCATCTCATACAACATCAACTAATACAACATCATCACATACAACATCAACTAATACAACATCATCTCATACATCATCAACTAATACAACATCATCTCATACAACATCAACTAATACAACATCATCTCATACAACATCAACTAATACAGCATCAACTAATACAGCATCAACAAATACAGCATCAACTACTACAGCATCGACAAATACAACATCAACTAATACAACATCAACTAATACAACATCAACTAATACAACATCAACTCATACAACATCAACTCATACAACATCAACTTATACAACATCAACTAGTACAACATCAACTAATACAACATCATCTCATACAACATCAACTAATACAACATCAACTAATACAACATCAACTAATACAACATCAACTAGTACAACATCAACTAGTACAACATCAACTAATACAACATCAACTAGTACAACATCAACTAATACAACATCATCTCATACAACATCAACTAATACAACATCAACTAATACAACATCATCTCATACAACATCAACTAATACAGCATCAACTAATACAACATCAACTAATACAGCATCAACTACTACAGCATCAACAAATACAACATCAAACTAATACAGCATCAACTCATACAGCATCAACTAATACAGCATCATCTCATACATCATCAACTAATACAACATCATCGCATACAACATCAACTAATACAACATCATCACATACAACATCAACTAATACAACATCATCTCATACAGCATCAACTAATACAACGTCATCTCATACAACATCAACTAATACAACATCATCTCATACAACATCAACTAATACATCATCATCTCATACAACATCAACTAATACAACATCATCTCATACAACATCAACTAATACAACATCAACTAATACATCATCAACTAATACAACATCAACTAATACATCATCAACTAATACAGCATCATCTCATACATCATCAACTAATACAACATCATCGCATACAACATCAACTAATACAACATCATCACATACAACATCAACTAATACAACATCATCTCATACAACATCAACTAATAAAACATCAACTAATACATCATCATCTCATACAACATCAACTAATACATCATCATCTCATACAACATCAACTAATACAACATCATCTCATACAACATCAACTAATACAACATCAACTAATACATCATCATCTCATACAACATCAACTAATACAACATCAACTAATACATCATCATCTCATACAACATCAACTAATACATCATCATCTCATACAACATCAACTAATACAACATCATCTCATACAACATCAACTAATACAACATCAACTAATACAACATCAACTAATACATCATCAACTAATACAGCATCATCTCATACATCATCAACTAATACAACATCATCGCATACAACATCAACTAATACAACATCATCACATACAACATCAACTAATACAACATCATCTCATACAGCATCAACTAATACAACGTCATCTCATACAACATCAACTAATACAACATCATCTCATACAACATCAACTAATACATCATCATCTCATACAACATCAACTAATACAACATCATCTCATACAACATCAACTAATACAACATCAACTAATACATCATCAACTAATACAACATCAACTAATACATCATCAACTAATACAGCATCATCTCATACATCATCAACTAATACAACATCATCGCATACAACATCAACTAATACAACATCATCACATACAACATCAACTAATACAACATCATCTCATACAGCATCAACTAATACAACGTCATCTCATACAACATCAACTAATACAACATCATCTCATACAACATCAACTAACACAGCATCAACTAATACAACATCAACTAATACAGCATCAACTACTACAGCATCAACAAATACAACATCAACTAATACAGCATCGACTAATACAACATCAACTAATACAGCATCAACTAATACAGCATCAACTAATACAACATCAACTAATACAACATCAACTAATACAGCATCAACTAATACAGCATCAACTAATACAACATCAACAAATACAGCATCAACTAATACAGCATCAGCTTCACAAGCTTCCACTTTAAGAAGACTGGAATGTTTGAGAATCAGCAAATTTTGTATTTTAAAAAAATTTCCATAAAATTATGAATCATCATCACCATCTTCATTATTATCACCATCATAAAGTCTCATGCTCTTAGCGTAGGCAATCATGTTCTTAGTGTAGGCATTCATGTTCTCCACAACCTGATATATATGATATGGTTTGAGCATACCCAAATCATAATCCAGTACTGAGAGCACCACAGCTTACATGAGAGAGTGGGGACACACAAACCATAATCCAGTACTGAGAGCACCACAGCTTACATGAGAGAGTGGGGACACACAAACCATAATCCAGTACTGAGAGCACCACAGCTTACATGAGAGAGTGGGGACACACAAACCATAATCCAGTACTGAGAGCAGCACAGCCTACATGAGAGAGTGGGGACACACAAACCATAATCCAGTACTGAGAGCACCACAGCTTACATGAGAGAGTGGGGACACACAAACCATAATCCAGTACTGAGAGTAGCACAGCCTACATGAGAAAGTGGGGACACACAAACCATAATCCAGTACTGAGAGCACCACAGCCTACATGAGAGAGTGGGGACACACAAACCATAATCCAGTACTGAGAGCAGCACAGCCTACATGAGAGAGTGAGGACACACAAACTATAATCCAGTACTGAGAGCAGCACAGCCTACATGAGAGAGTGAGGACACACAAACCATAATCCAGTACTGAGAGTAGCACAGCCTACATGAGAGAGTGGGGACACACAAACCATAATCCAGTACTGAGAGCACCACAGCCTACATGAGAGAGTGAGGACACACAAACCATAATCCAGTACTGAGAGCAGCACAGCCTACATGAGAGAGTGAGGACACACAAACCATAATCCAGTACTGAGAGTAGCACAGCCTACGTGAGAGAGTGGGGACACACAAACCATAATCCAGTACTGAGAGCACCACAGCCTACATGAGAGAGTGAGGACACGCAAACCATAATCCAGTACTGAGAGTAGCACAGCCTACATGAGAGAGTGAGTACACACAAATCATAATCCAGTACTGAAAGCACCACAGCCTACATGAGAGAGTGGGGACACACAAACCATAATCCAGTACTGAAAGCACCACAGCCTACATGAGAGAGTGGGGACACACAAACCATAATCCAGTACTGAAAGCACCACAGCCTACATGAGAGAGTGGGGACACACAAACCATAATTCAGTACTGAGAGTAGCACAGCCTACATGAGAGAGTGAGGATACCCACACCATAATCCAGTACCGAGAGCACCACAGCCTACATGAGAGAGTGGGGACACACAAACCATAATCCAGTACTGAGACAACCACAGCCTACATGAGAGAGTGGGGACACACAAACCATAATCCAGTACTGAGAGTAGCACAGCCTACATGAGAGAGTGGGGACACACAAACCATAATCCAGTACTGAAAGCACCACAGCCTACATGAGAGAGTGGGGACACACAAACCATAATCCAGTACTGAAAGCACCACAGCCTACATGAGAGAGTGGGGACACACAAACCATAATCCAGTACTGAAAGCACCACAGCCTACATGAGAGAGTGGGGACACACAAACCATAATCCAGTACTGAGAGTAGCACAGCCTACATGAGAGAGTGGGGACACACAAACCATAATCCAATACTGAAAGCACCACAGCCTACATGAGAGAGTGAGGACACACAAACCATAATCCAGTACTGAAAGCACCACAGCCTACATGAGAGAGTGGGGACACACAAACCATAATCCAGTACTGAAAGCACCACAGCCTACATGAGAGAGTGAGGTCACACAAACCATAATCCAGTACTGAAAGCACCACAGCCTACATGAGAGAGTGAGGACACACAAACCATAATCCAGTACTGAGAGCAGCACAGCCTACATGAGAGAGTGAGGACACACAAACCATAATCCAGTACTGAGAGTAGCACAGCCTACGTGAGAGAGTGGGGACACACAAACCATAATCCAGTACTGAGAGCACCACAGCCTACATGAGAGAGTGAGGACACGCAAACCATAATCCAGTACTGAGAGTAGCACAGCCTACATGAGAGAGTGAGTACACACAAATCATAATCCAGTACTGAAAGCACCACAGCCTACATGAGAGAGTGGGGACACACAAACCATAATCCAGTACTGAAAGCACCACAGCCTACATGAGAGAGTGGGGACACACAAACCATAATCCAGTACTGAGAGCAGCACAGCCTACATGAGAGAGTGAGGACACACAAACCATAATCCAGTACTGAGAGTAGCACAGCCTACATGAGAGAGTGGGGACACACAAACCATAATCCAGTACTGAGAGCACCACAGCCTACATGAGAGAGTGAGGACACACAAACCATAATCCAGTACTGAGAGTAGCACAGCCTACATGAGAGAGTGAGGACACACAAACCATAATCCAGTACTGAAAGCACCACAGCCTACATGAGAGAGTGAGGACACACAAACCATAATCCAGTACTGAGAGTAGCACAGCCTACATGAGAGAGTGGGGACACACAAACCATAATCCAGTACTGTGAGCAGCACAGCCTACATGAGAGAGTGAGAACACACAAACCATAATCCAGTAATGAGAGTAGCACAGCCTACATGAGAGAGAAAAGTAACGATTGCTGGAGGTTCGCCTTAGCCATGATGTTGATCACACTGACCCCTCTCCTTGACCTTTTAAATGTCATCGCTCAAGTGATGATTGAAAGAAAGGGACATATCAAATGCTATTTCCAGATACTTAAAAGTTGGACAGCTCACCATGGTTGTACCATCGCAGTTCATGACTGGGAGGATGTTTTGAACTATTTTGTTGTTTAGCGAACACAATGAATGGGAGGGTGTCTTTAACTATTTTGTTGTTTAGCGAACACCACATGACAGAAGCCTTGTTTGGGTTCATGAGTATTTATTGGCTCACAAATAAATCTTCCCTACCAAAAACCATCAAGTGACATTCTCTTTGTTGTCTTCAATGACTTGTTACTGCTTCACTTCCACAGAAATACTTTACTTAAGCCTGGTGTCTGCTTGTACGGTGATAACAATTAATCATCATCACCATGTGCCATACTACTTGGCATAAGCAATCTCGTCCTACCAAAAATCTCTGTCGACAGTGCATCATATCAATCTGTTCTTGACTGTTTACCATACCACAACATCAAGCAATCTAGTATCTTCTCTTTTTGTCATCCACTGTCTCTCTTTCCCTGTATTTTGTCAGTTGTAACCAAGTATTCCAGCTTTCCACTTCTCATGATGTGCCAGAAAAATATTGATTGTTTCTTTCTAATGTTTTTAGGAGCTCCCTTTTTGTGTTGCCCTCTTTGAGAATTTTTTGGCTGTTCGGGGTTCACTTAACATTCTTTTAAGAAATCCCATCTTTGTGGCATCTAATCATTTGTTGGAACTTTTTCATAATAGTCAAAAGATCATCATTTACTCTGATTAATTATTGTATCATTTTGCTAACTTTCTCATTCATGGCATGATCCATATATGAAGTGCCTAAGACCTTTCGATTTCATCATTTCATCTTCATAACTTGTATTTTACTCTGTAGCTCTGCTGTTAGAGTCACAAGAGTACAGAAAACTTGATATAAACTGAGTGTACATAAGCCTGTAACTCTGCTGTTAGAGTCACAAGAGTACAGAAAACTTGATATAAACTGAGTGTACATCAGCATGACATGCATGAAGGACCGAGTGATGTGGAAAGAGACAAGGGCCTATGTCAACCGACATGTCACCTGCTGATGATGTTGACACCCTCACAGGCCTCTGAAAGTCATACTTCACAAAAATCTCAAGTTAAATCTACAATGATTCTTTTAGTATTTATTCCTTACTATCTTGTCATCTTCTTACCTTAACTCTCATATGAGAATCCTTGAATGTCTCCACTGCTGTAATCAGTCGCTTCAGAACATGACAATCTTCCATATGGAGAAGGCTCAAAAAGATAGCAGAATTAAGAGCAACCATGTCACAAGGGTCTGGGATGCAGCAAAAATGACTTAGTACTTTTGCCAGATCCAGAACAGCAAATGTAGTCTATATGATATCAAAAAACATCCATAGTTTTAACAATGTAGTCTGAATGATATAAAACAAACATCCATAGTTTTAACCATGTAGTCTGGATGATATAAAAACATCCATAGTTTACCAATGTGGTCTGAATGATGTCAAAAAACATCCATAGTTTTAACAATGTGGTTTTAATGATGTCAAAAATCACCCATAGTTTTAACAATGTGGTCTGTACTATGTCAAAAAACATCCATAGTTCAACAATGTGGTCTGAATGATATCAAAAACATCCATAGTTTTAACAATGTGGTCTGAATGATGTCAAAAATATCCATAGTTTTAACAATGTGGTCTGAATGATGTCAAAAAACATCCATAGTTCAACAATGTGGTCTGAATGATATCAAAAACATCCATAGTTCAACAATGTGGTCTGAATGATATCAAAAACATCCATAGTTCAACAATGTGGTCTGAATGATATCAAAAACATCCATAGTTTTAACAATGTGGTCTGAATGATGTCAAAAAACATTCATAGTTCAACAATGTGGTCTGAATGATATCAAAAACATTCATAGTTCAACAATGTGGTCTGAATGATATAAAAAAACATCCATAGTTTTAACAATGTGGTCTGAATGATACTTTCTGAATGCTGAAATATTACTGTTTATATGCTGAAAACATTACTAACTATGTTGGGCATGTGATGAGATGAGACAACAACTTAATAGCAAAGCAAGCCCTCTTATGGGAAACAACAGGTAAGAGAAAAAGAAGAAGACCCAGGGAGACACTGAGAAGAACATTGATGAGAGAGGCAAGAGCAGCAGGATTCAGCTCCCTCAATGAGATAGAGCTGCTTGTACAGAACAGAGACAAATGGCGAGATTTGATAAAATATCTTTAAAAGAATTGAAAAACTGCTACAACAAAAATTCAGATAGGAGAAGGTGTATCTTGGTCTATGTCCTATGGGCCGGCTATGGTTCAAAAGGTCAATAGATAGATAGTCAGGTGTTGAAAGTTTTACTTTCTGAATGCTGAAATATTACTGTTTACATGCTGAAAACGTTACTGACTACACACCACAAGTTTTGATGTCTATAATTGTGAAAGATTCACTGCTGCAAGTGTTATTGTTCACACCATAAGTTTTAATGTCTGTAATGGTGAAAGATTCACTGTTGAAAGTGTTATTGTTCACACCACAAGTTTTAATATCTATAATGGTGAAAGATTCACTGCTGAAAGTGTTATCATTCACACCACAAGTTTTGATGTCTATAATGGTGAAAGATTCACTGTTGAAAGTGTTATTGTTCACACCACAAGTTTTGATGTCTATAATGGTGAAAGATTCACTGCTACAAGTGTTATTGTTCACACCACAAGTTTTAATGTCTATATTGGTGAAAGATTCACTGCTGCAAGTGTTATTGTTCACACCACAAGTTTTAATGTCTATATTGGTGAAAGATTCACTGCTGCAAGTGTTATTGTTCACACCACAAGTTTTAATGTCTATATTGGTGAAAGATTCACTGCTGCAAGTGTTATTGTTCACACCACAAGTTTTGATGTCTATAATTGTGAAAGATTCAGTGCTGCAAGTGTTATTGTTCACACCACAAGTTTTAATGTCTATAATGGTGAAAGATTCACTGCTGCAAGTGTTATTGTTCACACCATAATTTTTGATGTCTATAATTGTGAAAGATTCAGTGCTGCAAGTGTTATTCTTCACACCACAAGTTTTAATGTCTATAATGGTGAAAGATTCACTGCTGCAAGTGTTATTGTTCACACCATAAGTTTTGATGTCTATATTGGTGAAAGATTCACTGCTGCAAGTGTTTTTGTTCACACCACAAGTTTTGATGTCTATATTGGTGAAAGATTCACTGCTGCAAGTGTTATTGTTCACACCACAAGTTTTGATGTCTATAATGGTGAAAGATTCACTGCTGCAAGTGTTATTGTTCACACCACAAGTTTTGATGTCTATATTGGTGAAAGATTCACTGCTGGAAGTGTTATTGTTCACACCACAAGTTTTAATGTCTAATGGTGAAAGATTCACTGCTGCAAGTGTTATTGTTCACACCACAAGTTTTGATGTCTATAATGGTGAAAGATTCACTGCTGGAAGTGTTATTGTTCACACCACAAGTTTTGATGTCTATAATGGTGAAAAATTCACTGCTGCAAGTGTTATTGTTCACACCACAAGTTTTAATGTTTGCACACTGAAGGATTTACTTTCTCTACAATGTAGATGCTAGGTTTTAAAACCACAGTCAAATCTTACCTTATTTATAGATTCTAGATTATGGCCTTGAATCATAGTGGCAGTTAAATCTTGCCTCACCTGCTGATTTCTCTGAATCAAATACTTCACAATCTTATCAATTACATCATCTTCCCAACAACCTGAAGATTGCAGGATTTAGAAACTAAAAGTTCTTTTAAAAAACATTTTCAGTTATTTCACCGACTTTTCATTCTAACTTCAAACACTTTCTGTTATCAGTCTCAGTGTCCAGTCAATAACTTTGTTATCAGTCTCAGTGTCCAATCAATAACTCTGTTATCAGTCTCAGTGTCCAACAAACAGCTCTCTGTTATCAGTCTCAGTGTCCAACAAAACAACTCTCTGTTATCAGTCTCAGTGTCCAACAAAACAACTCTCTGTTATCAGTCTCAGTGTCCAACAAACAACTCTCTGTTATCAGTCTCAGTGTCCAACAAACAACTCTCTGTTATCAGTCTCAGTGTCCAATCAATAACTCTGTTATCAGTCTCAGTGTCCAACAAACAACTCTCTGTTATCAGTCTCAGTGTCCAACAAAACAACTCTCTGTTATCAGTCTCAGTGTCCAACAAACAACTCTCTGTTATCAGTCTCACTGTCCAACAAACAACTCTCTGTTATCAGTCTCAGTGTCCAGTCA
The DNA here is from genome assembly GCA_032433765.1 of Megaustenia siamemsis. Classification (NCBI taxonomy): domain Eukaryota; kingdom Metazoa; phylum Mollusca; class Gastropoda; order Stylommatophora; family Ariophantidae; genus Megaustenia; species Megaustenia siamemsis. The sequence continues at coordinate 278,388 of JAVIAB010000073.1, read as the reverse complement.
ATAACTCTGTTATCAGTCACAGTGTCCAACAAACAACTCTCTATTATCAGTCTCAGCGTCCAACAAACAACTCTCTGTTATCAGTCTCAGTGTCCAGTCAATAACTCTGTTATCAGTCTCAGTGTCCAACAAACAACTCTCTGTTATCAGTCTCAGTGTCCAGTCAATAACTCTGTTATCAGTCTCAGTGTCCAACAAACAACTCTCTGTTATCAGTCTCAGTAGTCAATCAACAACTTCCTGTTACCAGTCGCAGTGCCCAACCAATAACTTTATGCTATCAGTCTCAGTGCCCAAACAATAACTTTATGTTATCAGTCTCAGTGCCCAAACAATAACTTTATGCTATCAGTCTCAGTGCCCAACCAATAACTTTATGCTATCAGTCTCAGTGCCCAAACAATAACTTTATGTTATCAGTCTCAGTGCCCAATCAACTATTCTCTGTTATCAGTCTCAGTGTCCAAGCAACTATTCTCTCTTATCAGTCTCAGTGTCCAATCAATAACTCTCTTATCAATCTCAGTGTTCAATCAACAACTTCCTGTTATCAGTCGCAGTGTCCAATCAATAACTTTATGCTATCAGTCTCAGTGCCCAAACAATAACTTTATGTTATCAGTCTCAGTGCCCAATCAACTATTCTCTGTTATCAGTCTCAGTGTCCAAGCAACTATTCTCTCTTATCAGTCTCAGTGTCCAATCAATAACTCTCTTATCAATCTCAGTGTTCAATCAATAACTTCATGCTATCAGTCTCAGTGCCCAACCAATAACTTTCTGTTATCAGTCTCAGTGCCCAACCAATAACTTTAAGCTATCAGTCTCAGTTTTCAATCAACAACTTCCTGTTATCAGTCTCAGTGCCCAACCAATAACTTTATGCTATCAATCTCAGTTTTCAATCAACAAAACAATAACTTTATGCTATCAGTCTCAGTGCCCAACCAATAACTTTATGCTATCAGTCTCAGTGCCCAACCAATAACTTTATGCTATCAGTCTCAGTGCTCTATCAATAACTTTATGCTATCAATCTCAGTGCCCAACCAATAACTTTATGCTATTAATCTCAGTTTTCAATCAACAACTTCCTGTTATCAGTCTCAGTGCCCAACCAATAACTTTATGCTATCAATCTCAGTGCTCAATCAATAACTTTTTGTTATCAGTCTCAGTGTCCAACAAAACAACTCTCTGTTATCAGTCTCAGTGTCCAACAAACAACTCTCTGTTATCAGTCTCACTGTCCAACAAACAACTCTCTGTTATCAGTCTCAGTGTCCAACAAACAACTCTCTGTTATCAGTCTCAGTGTCCAGTCAATAACTCTGTTATCAGTCACAGTGTCCAACAAACAACTCTCTATTATCAGTCTCAGTGTCCAGTCAATAACTCTGTTATCAGTCTCAGTGTCCAGTCAATAACTCTGTTATCAGTCTCAGTGTCCAACAAACAACTCTCTGTTATCAGTCTCAGTGTTCAATCAACAACTTCCTGTTATCAGTCGCAGTGCCCAACCAATAACTTTATGCTATCAGTCTCAGTGCCCAAACAATAACTTTATGTTATCAGTCTCAGTGCCCAACTTTATGCTGTCAATCTCAGTGCTCAATCAATAACTTTTTGTTATCAATCTCAGTGCCCAACCAATAACTTTATGCTATCAGTCTCAGTGCCCAACCAATAACTTTATGCTATCAATCTCAGTGCCCAACCAATAACTTTATGCTATCAATCTCAGTGCCCAACCAATAACTTTATGCTATCAATCTCAGTTTTCAATCAACAACTTCCTGTTATCAGTCTCAGTGCCCAACCAATAACTTTATGCTATCAGTCTCAGTGCTCAATCAATAACTTTTTGTTATCAATCTCAGTGTCCAATCAATTATTTTCTGTTATCATTCTTAGTAGGAAGCCACGATAGCTCAGTGGTTAGTGAACTGGACTACAAAGGACAAGAGGTAGGGTTCGATCCCAACCGACGGCTTCCGGTTCACCCAGCCTTTAATGGGCACCGGATTTTTTTCTGGGAAAGTAAAACGGCATGGGCGTAATACCAACCACATTACCCCAAAAAATCATGTGCCAAAGGTCTGTAAAATTTATGGTTACTAACACCATATTCTCTATACGCCACTTGGCGTGACGGGGGTACTTTACTTTTTTTTTACATCATTCTTAGTGCAGATGATCAGGCACTAATAAACGAAAAAATAGAACACCTTTATGAAGACTTAAACAAACTTAACAGCATAGGCACTCAATATAACATGAAAATCAACATCAACAAAACAGCAGTCATGATTATCACAAAAGAGAAACAGAACATCAACATAATAAAAGATGGCAGACAACTAAAACAAGTAGAGGAATTTAAATATCTAATAAGTCTAGTTACAAATAGTAATCCACAAGCAGCAGAAATAGACTCAAGTTGCAACAAAGCTTGTCAAATCATTGGATAGCTATCACCACTATTGTCCAACTAGGAAATAACTCTAGAGGAAAAACAGGCACTCTACAATACAATCTTCATCTCAATGTCAAGAACAATAAGAGAAATAACCACTAACAAGATGAAATGTGTTAGCAAATGATAAGAAACAACCTGAGAGATAAGATCAGAAATAAAGTACTGAGAAAAAAGTTAAGAATAATTTCTGCCATAGAATACATAATGAAACAACAGATAAGATGGTTTGGCCATGTGATAAGACATAAAGAAACAACAGATAAGATGGTTTGGCTATGTGATAAGACAGAAAGATCAAAACATAACACAACAAGGCTTTAACTCTTTCCGTACATTCCGCCGCATGGTGCGCTAGTTCCATTTCGTTTGCATACGTTCAGCCGCACAGTGCGCCACGCTCAATTTTATTAGTGTGAATGCCATCAGACCATATTCGTTTTACATGTCTTGTATCATCTGGATATTAGTGAAATCTAATACCTTGTTCAATTATCTAAATACTCATATATAATATGTTATGTGTTAGATAAATATAAATATATAGATTGATTCTTAAAACCATGAACAATTTTGTCTCTGAAATCTCTTCCGTTGCGTCGATAAAAAGCTTCCGTACGGAAAGAGTTAATAAATGTTGTGAGAATACCAGACTAAAGAGCCAACCACAAAAAATATGGATTGATGAAATATTAGAAACACTAAGAAACATAACAGCTGCAGAGGCCAACAGAAGTGTAAAAGATGGATTAATTGAATATTAGAAACACTAGGAAACATAGCAGCAGAGGCCAACAGAAGTGTAAAAGATGGATTAATTGAATATTAGAAACACTAGGAAACATAGCAGCAGAGGCCAACAGAAGTGCAAAAGATGGATTAATTGAATATTAGAAACACTAGGAAACACAGCAGCAGAGGCCAACAGAAGTGTAAAAGATGGATTAATTGAATATTAGAAACACTAGGAAACACAGCAGCAGAGGCCAACAGAAGTGTAAAAGATGGATTAATTGAATATTAGAAACACTAGGAAACATAGCAGCAGAGGCCAACAGAAGTGTAAAAGATGGATTAATTGAATATTAGAAACACTAGGAAACATAGCAGCAGAGGCCAACAGAAGTGCAAAAGATGGATTAATTGAATATTAGAAACACTAGGAAACACAGCAGCAGAGGCCAACAGAAGTGTAAAAGATGGATTAATTGAATATTAGAAACACTAGGAAACACAGCAGCAGAGGCCAACAGAAGTGTAAAAGATGGATTAATTGAATATTAGAAACACTAGGAAACATAGCAGCAGAGGCCAACAGAAGACCACAAATTATATTTGCCCTCGAAGCTGAAATGGCAAGTGAGGTAGCAAAGAAGAAGTGTTGGAATGTCCAATTAATTGTTTTCTGTTATTTGTCTGAATGCCCAATCAATTACTTTCTCTGTCTGCCTGCCTGCCTGTCTGTCAATCTATCGACCTTTCAAGCCGTGGCAGGCCCATAGGGCATAGAACCAGATACTCTTTTTCTAAATTTTTCTTTTTAGCAGTTTTCAATCCTTGTAAAGATCTTTTATCAGATCTCACCATTTGTCTCTGTTCTGTGAAAGCATCTCAATCTCATTGAGGGAGCCGATTGCTGCTGCCTTTGCTTCTCTGATCAATGTTCTACTCAATGTTTCTCTGGGTCACTCTCTTTTCTTCCTGCCTGTTGTTTACCACTTGAGGGCTTGCTTTGCTATTTGGTTATTATCTCTTCTTATCACATGTCCATCATCTTTTCTTGATTACTGATGATATTAATAGTTGATTAGCAATTTTTCTTATTTCCTCATTTATTTTGAATTCGTTCTACGCTATACCAAGTATTTTCCTTAGACATTTATTTTCAAATGTGTTCAACTTTGTTTCTATGTTTCTTATTGTTTTTCTCCTCCCGCATGCATATGTAAGGATTGATAATATGTTTGATTTGAATAGTTTTGTTTTTGTGCTGATGAGTTTTGATTTCCACAACTTTTCAAGGCTTCTAAAAGATATTGCTTCTTTAGCTATTATGATTCTAATTTCTTTACTTGTATCCCCTTCCTGATCAATGCGACTTCCAAGATAGATAAAGTGATCGATCACTTCCACTATTTTGTTTTCCATGTACATTCTTTCGTCTGTTGGAATTAAGATTTTCATGACTTTAGTCTTTTCATAATTGATCTCAAGCTCTATTTTGCTGGCCGTTGATGATAGTTCATTTGTGTTTTCCTACGTCATTTTGTTCTTTTTCTTTGACTGTGTAAAAACAATACTTTTTCTTTGACTGTGTAAAAACAATACTTTTTCTTTGACTGTGTAAAATCAATACTTTTTCTTTGACTGTGTAAAAACAATACTTTTTCTTAGACTGTAAAATCGATTACTTTTTCTTAGACTGTGTAAAATCAATTACTTTCTGTTATCAAAGTATCCAATTAATTACTTTCTATTATTAAGCTGTGTCAATAAATGTAAGTAAAAAAAGTAAAGTACCCCCCGTCACGCCAAGTGGCGTATAGGGAAATATGGTGTTAGTGACCCTATATTTTACAGACCTTCAGCACATGATTTTTGGGGTAATGTGGTCGGTATTACGCCCGTGCTGCTTTTACTTTCCCAGAAAAAATCCGGTACCCATTTAAGGCTGGGTGAACCCGGAGCCGTCGGTTGGGATCGAACCCTACCGATTGTCCGTAGTAGTCCAGTTCACTAACCACTGAGCTATCGCGGCTCCCACTAATTTTTAGGGAATTAGTAAAACCCAGGTGTCCTCGCCAGGGTACGAACCCCGGCTGTTGCCGTGGTAAGCCAACCGGTCAATAAATGTACTTTCTGTTATTAGTTTGTGTTCAATAAATTATTTTCTGTTATTAGTTTGTGTTCAATAATTACTTTCTGTTATTAGTTTGTGTTCAATAATTACTTTCTATTATTAGGCTGTGTTCAATAAATTATTTTCTATTATTAGGCTGTGTTCAATAAATTATTTTCTATTATTAGACTGTGTTCAATAAATTATTTTCTATTATTAGACTGTGTTCAATAAATTACTTTTTATTATTAGGCTGTGTTCAATAAAATTATTTTCTATTATTAGGCTGTGTTCAATAAATTATTTTCTATTATTAGACTGTGTTCAATAAATTATTTTCTATTATTAGGCTGTGTTCAATAAATTATTTTCTATTATTAGGCTGTGTTCAGTAAATGTACTTTCTATTATTAGGCTGTGTTCAATAAATTACTTTTTATTATTAGTTTGTGTTCAATAATTACTTTCTGTTATTAGTTTGTGTTCAAAAATTACTTTCTATTATTAGGCTGTGTTCAATAAATTACTTTCTATTATTAGGCTGTGTTCAATAAATTATTTTCTATTATTAGACTGTGTTCAATAAATTATTTTCTATTATTAGACTGTGTTCAATAAATTATTTTCTATTATTAGGCTGTGTTCAATAAATTATTTTCTATTATTAGGCTGTGTTCAATAAATGTACTTTCTATTATTAGGCTGTGTTCAATAAATTACTTTCTATTATTAGGCTGTGTTCAATAAATTACTTTCTATTATTAGGCTGTGTTCAATAAATTACTTTTTATTATTAGGCTGTGTTCAATAAATTACTTTCTATTATTAGGCTGTGTTCAATAAATTACTTTCTATTATTAAGTTGTGTTCAATAAATTACTTTCTATTATTAGACTGTGTTCAATAAATTACTTTCTATTATTAGGCTGTGTTCAATAAATTGCTTTCTATTATTAGGCTGTGTTCAATAAATAAAGAACATCCAGTTTGATTGCTGATTAAATAAAGAACATCCAGTATGATTGCTGATTAAATAAAGAGCATCCAGTTTTATTGCTGATTAAATAAAGAACATCCAGTTTGATTGCTGATTAAATAAAGAACATCCAGTATGATTGCTGATTAAATAAAGAACATCCAGTTTGATTGCTGATTAAATAAAGAACATCCAGTTTGATTGCATTAAATAAAAAACATCCAGTATGATTGCTGATTAAATAAAGAGCATCCAGTTTTATTGCAGACTAAGAAAATCAGCTTTTCTCTAGCACACTACCAAATTGGCTGTATTGTTCCAATCTGGCAACATGAAATTATCATTCTTATTACATATGCTACATGTAAATAGAATGTATTTTTAGCCTCATTTGAAACATCAATAATGATTTGGACTACAAACCTTCACTTTTCCATATTATAAACCTACCATTTAGAATAAGAGATTTAGTGGCTTCAAACTTCACTCTGTCAGCAGGATCATGACGCAAGTGTTCCTTGAGAGCATCAATGACCATTGAGTCTCCACACTTCAATATTCCCAGTTGCTGTCAGCATAAAGACATTTTAATAAACAAGTCTCAATTACTGTCACTATAAAAACATTTTAATAAACAAGTCTCAATTCATCATCATCAAGTACAGGGCCTAGTGGCGTAGGTGATCATGTCTCTCCACAACTTTCGATCTCGGCAGTTATTTACCATTTCTGTTGTTGACCTTCTGCCAAGCCATTCTCTTAAGCTGTCTGTTATTTTTTCTCTTTGCTTCCCTCTATCTCTTCGTCCCTTAATTTTTCCAGTTGTTACAATATATTCAAGTTGTTCTCTTTTCATTACATGGCCAAAAAATGATGATTGTCTCTTCCTAACATTGGAAATTAGCTCTCTTTTTGCTTTGACCTCTCTCAGAACCTCTTCATTACTCTTCTTAGCTGTCCATGGTATTCTCAACATTCTTCTGTAAAACCACATTTCTACAGACTCCAGTAATTTTCTTGTCTGTTGTCCTATTGTCCATGACTCGCATCCATATGTTAAGACTGGCTCTACGTAACATTTAAGACTCAATTACTGTCAGCATAAAAACATCTTAATAAACAAGTCTCAAATACTGTCAGCATAAAAACATCTGAATAAACAAGTCTCAATTACTGTCAGCATAAAAACATCTGAATAAACAAGTCACAATTACTGTCAACATAAAAACATCTTAATAAACAAGTCTCAATTACTGTCAGCATAAAAACATCTTAATAAACAAGTCTCAATTACTGTCAACATAAAAACATCTGAATAAACAAGTCTCAATTACTGTCAGCATAAAAACATCTGAATTAACAAGTCTCAATTACTGTCAACATAAAAACATCTTATTAAACAAGTCTCAATTACTGTCAACATAAAAACATCTCAATTAACAAGTCTCAATTACTGTCAGCATAAAAACATCTTAATAAACAAGTCTCAATTACTGTAAACATGACACATCTGAACAAACAAGTCTCAATTACTGTCACCATAAAAACATTTTTAATAAACAAGTCTCAATTACTGTCAACATAAAAACATCTTAATAAACAAGTCTTAATTACTGTCAACATAACATATTTAAATTAACAAGTCTTAATTCTATCTATTGACCTTTCGAGCCGTAACCGGCCCATAGGGCGTAGACCAAGATACACCTTCTCCTATATGAATTTTTGTTCTAGCAGTTTTCTTTTAAAGATATTTTATCAAATCTCGCCATCTGTCTCTGTTCTGTGCAAGCAGTTCTATCTCATTGAGGGAGCCGATTCCTGCTGCTCTTGCCTCTCTCATCAATGTTCTTCTCAGTGTCTCCCTGGGTCTTCCTCTTTTTCTTTTACCTGTTGTTTCCCATATGAGGGCTTGCTTTGCTATTCGATTATTATCTCTTCTCATCACATGTCCAACGTATGACCATCGTCTTTTCTTTATTACTGAAGATATTAGTGGTTGATTGGCGATTTCTCTAATTTCCTCGTTTGTTTTGAATTCGTTCCATTCTATACCAAGTATTTTCCTTAGACATTTATTTTCGAATGCGTTCAACTTTGTTTCTATATCTCTTGTTGTTTTCCAGCTTTCACACGCATACGTAAGGGTTGATAGTACATTTGATTTGAATAGCCTAAGTTTTGTGTTTGTGCTAATGAGTTTTGATTTCCACAACTTTTCAAGGCTTCTGAAAGACATTGCTGCTTTAGCCAGTCTCAATTACTGTCAGCGTAAAAACATCTGAATAAAAAAGTCTCAATTACTGTCAACATAACACATCTGAACAAACAAGTCTCAATTTATATCATATAGTTAATCACAATATGTGATTATGTGTTTATTGGATGATGGTTAATTGGTCATGATAAATGGTTGCACCATCTAGTTTTGTTGTTGAATGATGGATAATTGATCATGAGATTTGGTTGGACCATCAAGTTTTGCTTATGGATGATGGATAATTAATTGTTTAAGTGGAAATAACCGAGGAAACATCAAGAAGTTAAAAACTGCAAAAACTGGTGCCTGTGTTCAATGCAAGGATAACTAGAGCCTGTTGTTGTGGCTCATTGTATGGAATGTGTTCAATGAAATATTTCCTTACATATTAGACATTTCCTTGTTATACCAAACACACATTTTGGACATTTCCTTGAGATGCCAAGCACACATATTGGACATTTCCTCTATATCCAAAGCACACATATTGGAAATTTCCTTGACATACCAAGCACACATATTGGACATTTCCTTGACATACCAAGTACACATATTGGACATTTCCTTGACATACCTAGCACACATATTGGACATTTCCCTGACATATCAAGCACATATATTGGACATTTACTTGACATACATAACCCACATATTGGACTTTCCTTGACATACCAAGCACACATATTGATAAACCTGACATACTTAAGAATATACATCAATAAACCCTTACAAATCAAGCACAGATATTGACATAGAAAGCATAGATATGGATAAACCCTGACATATACAGATACTGACAAACTCTGATAAAAGATGCCCATATAATGACAAACTCTGACGTACAAGTTGAGATGTTGACAAACTCTGACATATCAAGTATTTATCTATTTATTGTCCTTTCGAGCCGAAGACGGCACATAGGTCAGAAATTCTAGAATCATGTTCGGCAATCTTTCAACTGTCAGACCTTGCACAGGACCTGCATTGTGTCTGGCCACACTGCTCTGCTCTGGGCGAGCTGTTCAATCTCAACACAGGACCTACATTGTGTCTGGCCACACTGCTCTGCTCTGGGCGAGCTGTTCAATCTCAACACAGGACCTACATTGTGTCTGGCCACACTGCTCTGCTCTGGGCGAGCTGTTCAATCTCAACACAAGACCTACATTGTGTCTGGCCACACTGCTCTGCTCTGGGCGAGCTGTTCAATCTCAACACAAGACCTGTATTGTGTCTGGCCACACTGCTCTGCTCTGGGTGAGCTGTTCAATCTCAACACAAGACCTGCATTGTGTCTGGCCACACTGCTCTGCTCTGGGTGAGCTGTTCAATCTTGTTGAGGGAGCTGATGCCTGCTGTTGCTGCCTCTTGCTTTAGTGTTATTTTCAGTGTTTCTCTAGGTCAGCTTCTTTTTCTTTTACCATGTTGTTCCAATTTGAGGGTCTGCTTTGAGATTCTCATGTTGTCTCTTCTCATCACATGGCCAAAATATGATTACTTTCTTCACTTGATTATAGATGATATTTTTGGATGCTTTGCCATTTCTCTTATTTCTGCACTTGTCTTGAACTCATTTCATGGTATACAAAGTATTTCCCTGAGGCATTTGTTTTCAAATGCACCCAGTTTATTTTCTATTTCTTTAGTTGTTTTCCAGCTCTCACAAGCATAAGTGTGGATAATATACTTGATATGAAAATCCTGAGCTTTGTTTCTGTGCTTTGTAATTTTGATCTCCATATTTTATTAAGATTTCTGAAAGTCATTGCTGCCTTTGCTATTCTGATTCTAATTTCTCTCGTTTTCTGACATTCCAGAAACTGATTTTTGTTCTGATTTTTAGGGCCAAAAGTTGGATACTAGAGTTTTTATTAACATTCCATTTGTTTTGTCTACTTTTGAAAATAGATAAAAATTAGAATATTTACCACTGTTCCATCTATCCTGTCTTGAACTCTTGAAGACTGGAGGTTGATTTCCACAATCATCTGCAACAATAACAATTTACAGACGTAAACGTAAATAGTAAAATGTTACGACATTAAAGATTACATTGATCTATTTATAGTAGGGATGTACCCTGAACTTATGATTTTAGCATGCTTGTGTCTCTTGATGTCTGACTCCTACTTTTAACCTCATGACTCAGATATCCACCCTTGTGTCTCCTGATGTCTGACTCTACTTCTGATCTAATGACTTAATCATCCCCTCTTGTGTCTCCTGATGTCTGACTCTACTTTTGACCTCATGACTTAATCATCCCCTCTTGTGTCTCCTGATGTCTGACCCCTACTTTTGACCTCATGACTTAATCATCCCCATTTGTGTCTCCTGATATCTGATCCCTACTTTTGACCTCATGACTTAATCATCCCCTCTTGAGTTAGCATCACTATTCAGGTTATAGACACACATACAAGTTACTCTATCAAAGAAAAATTGAAACATTTAACCAAAAAGCAACAAATTTTTAAAAATTACATAAAAGAATAATATATCAAATATTTGATGGACTCAGACATAAAAGCTTGAGCTGGCTACTAATGAAACATAAATTGAAGGAAGAATCTTTTTGTTGGAGCACACAAAAATATTGGTGGCATCCGGATCATTTTAAAACAACTTCATAGCAGAAGAAAATTCACTGAAAACTGAGATTTTGTAGAAGATTAAGAGACAACACTATAAGGAACCATCTTGACAACACTATGAGGAACCATTTTGACAACACTATAAGAAACCATCTTGACAACACTATGAGGAACCATATTGACAACACTATAAGGAACCATTTTGACAACACTATAAGAAACCATCTTGACAACACTATGAGGAACCATTTTGACAACACTATAAGAAACCATCTTGACAACACTATGAGGAACCATTTTGACAACACTATAAGAAACCATCTTGACAACACTATGAGAAACCATCTTGACAACACTATGAGGAACCATTTTGACAACACTATAAGAAACCATCTTGACAACACTATAAGAAACCATCTTGACAACACTATGAGGAACCATTTTGACAACACTATAAGAAACCATCTTGACAACACTATGAGGAACCATTTTGACAACACTATAAGAAACCATCTTGACAACACTATAAGAAACCATCTTGACAACACTATAAGAAACCATCTTGACAACACTATAAGAAACCATCTTGACAACACTATAAGAAACCATCTTGACAACACTATAAGAAACCATCTTGACAACACTATGAGGAACCATTTTGACAACACTATAAGAAACCATCTTGACAACACTATGAGGAACCATTTTGACAACACTATAAGAAACCATCTTGACAACACTATGAGAAACCATCTTGACAACACTATGAGGAACCATTTTGACAACACTATAAGAAACCATCTTGACAACACTATGAGAAACCATCTTGACAACACTATAAGAAACCATCTTGACAACACTATAAGGAACCATCTTGACAACACTATAAGAAACCATCTTGACAACACTATAAGAAACCATCTTGACAACACTATAAGAAACCATCTTGACAACACTATAAGAAACAATCTTGACAACACTATAAGAAACCATCTTGACAACACTATAAGAAACCATCTTGACAACACTATAAGAAACCATCTTGACAACACTATAAGGAACCATCTTGACAACACTATAAGGAACCATCTTGACAACACTATAAGGAACCATCTTGACAACACTATAAGAAACCATCTTGACAACACTATAAGGAACCATCTTGACAACACTATGAGGAACCATCTTGACAACACTATAAGAAACCATCTTGACAACACTATAAGGAACCATCTTGACAACACTATGAGGAACCATCTTGACAACACTATAAGAAACCATCTTGACAACACTATGAGGAACCATCTTGACAACACTATGAGGAACCATCTTGACAACACTATAAGAAACCATCTTGACAACACTATAAGGAACCATCTTGACAACACTATGAGGAACCATCTTGACAACACTATAAGAAACCATCTTGACAACACTATAAGGAACCATCTTGACAACACTATGAGGAACCATCTTGACAACACTATAAGAAACCATCTTGACAACACTATGAGGAACCATCTTGACAACACTATAAGAAACCATCTTGACAACACTATAAGAAACCATCTTGACAACACTATGAGGAACCATCTTGACAACACTATGAGGAACCATCTTGACAACACTATAAGAAACCATCTTGACAACACTATAAGGAACCATCTTGACAACACTATGAGGAACCATCTTGACAACACTATAAGAAACCATCTTGACAACACTATAAGGAACCATCTTGACAACACTATGAGGAACCATCTTGACAACACTATAAGAAACCATCTTGACAACACTATGAGGAACCATCTTGACAACACTATAAGAAACCATCTTGACAACACTATAAGAAACCATCTTGACAACACTATGAGGAACCATCTTGACAACACTATGAGAAACCATCTTGACAACACTATAAGGAACCATCTTGACAACACTCTATAGCAATGAACCTCTGAACTTGGATATGGGTCAATTGCTCTAGTGGTATCCAGTTAACAAATGTGTATTTGCCTGATGTTCTTGGTGTACTATGATGTTCCTACTCTGCCTGCTTTAATGTACCTGAACTGTCTGTTGTTGGTGTCTCCTTTTGCCATTAAGTCAACATCCTGTGGCCTACCACTACCACACGTCCACGTCTTTCATTTTAATACATCTAGGTCAATGCTCATTTCTCGACCTGGTTTGAGGGAAATTGCTGATAAACTAAACCAAACAGAATATGTCCTGTGGTGCAGAAACTAACTACATTTCCAAGATGGCATTGTAATGGGATAGTGTAATGGGACAGTGTAATGGGAATTGAGATAATTACGGTGTGTTAAGGAAGAGTAAATCTCACGAGACAGTGTACAAGTTCAGGGTCTCTCATGAAGATTAAAATTAGTTGAGTTGGGGAGAGCAGTCAAGCGTGAAGAGAGAACAAAGGGGAGTGGAGTTAATAGCGTGGTTTAAATGAAGGATGCGTGACAAGTGAGTAGAGTTAGGATAAGTAGGAAGGGGTAAATCTCGTGAATATTGTGGAGTGTCTAGGGACATGGAGAGTGATAAAAATTATGGGAGTGAAGGTGAGAAGTGACATGGCAAGATCCTAATGGTTGAGATATGAAGTATTTAAGGATCTGCATAGGCAGAAAAGTAAGGAAGTCACATGTGGGCTAAGGAAGGTGAAGAGACTGGTCCATACCAGTAGGGCATGGATCCTTTAGTTAGGAACAGGGTGAAATGCTCATATTAGTAGAAGTGTGTAGGAACAACTAGACTGTAGATAAGTCATTTGAGAAGTGGATCCTTTAGTTAGGAACAGGGCGGAACACTCATATTATAGTCCATTCAGATTCGTTTGCCGAGATGTTATGATTTATAATTCAAAAAGTTCTTGATGATTTCACATGACTTTTGGCATACGGTGTTAAAATGTCCATGTCACGAGAACATATGTGTTACTCGATGTCTAGCTATAACGGTTTTCTTAAAGCGGCGAATTCCTTTGATCTTTGCCCATGTAACTATTATTTTGACCCTAATCAAAATGTTTTACAGTAATCTAGTGCAACGATGACCCATAGGCGTGTCCATAAAATTTTACTTGGTGGCAAGTATACAAATTTTAAATTATATATAGAACTTTTGTTCGTAGAGTCAATTTGATATGGTTCCATGCTCTTGGTGTGAGTTTCCCAAATGTTGTCGCTGCCTTTCAAATACGTACATTTAGTTCCTCATCTAAGGAAAGTGTGGCTGTAATAGTGGATCCAAGATAGCTGAACTTCTGTACTGACTCAAGCAGGCTTCCATTCAAAGTAATGGTTGTTGGTTTGCTTATAACATATTTTTGATTGCTTGGGTGGTCTTGAACAATAAACTGTTTAACAAATCAACTAGGAAATTTTGCAAATCAAACTATTTATCTGTAGACTTAATCAGAGTAATGATCATTCAGAATCAGACGAGTCAAATAGGTCGATTACTGCTTTCGGCTGAACAAACAACAAACCATCCTTTTTCCAATATTCCTCTTCTTGTCGTAACACATGATCCTCACATTTTACCCAGTAGTCTTTATTTATATTTGATAGAGCCTGATTTGTAAGTGTCTCAACATCGCATAATTTGAAAGTTTTATTTGTATATGCTACGTGTCCTTTAACTTTTGCCCAAACTAGTTCTATAGGATTTAAGTGTGCATGATATGGAGGTAGTCTCAAACATCTATGGCCATGTTCTTGAATTAACTTGTCTATTTTAAATATCTTTGTACGTTGTGTCTGTTTTACAAGGCTAAGCAATTCGGGTTTCAAGTAGCTGTCGTTAACTTGTATGTGCTCTTTTATGAGCCACGTTTTGATTGCATCTTTTGTACTTGATGATGTTGGGATTCTATCTTCTACGTTAACTACGTTATGGTATGAAGCATTGTCCATTATCAGACAAGAAGGTCGATCTAATATTGGAAGGATACTTTTCTCGATCCAGTCTTTAAATATGTGCCCATTCATTTCGGAGTGGTAGTCTCTATTGTCTATGGATTTTGAAATGAAAACGAGATGAGCATTCTGCAACAACCCATTATGTCTGCTACCTGCATGTGCAACTATCAAACGTTGCCCTTTACTGCTTGGTACTGATCTTTTAATACTTCCATCTAACTGCCATTCCTTTTCATTTGTATGATGAGCGTTGATCCAAGTTTCATCTAAATAAACAATATCATAATCATTTTCGCGCATTTCCTTCACTTCACGTAAATACTTGCTTCTAAGAGCTACTAGATGTGGCTTCTCACAAATAATGTTTTTTCCACCAGCATACTTTCTAAAGGTGAAGCCTGCACTTCTTAATATTTTCCATAATGAAGTTTTTTATATTTCAATGTCGTTGTTAGTTTTCAGCCAAAGCTTCAACTTTCTAAGTGTCACTTCTTCGTTTATATCAAAAATTCGACAGATTTCTCTTTTTACTTGGTCCTTATCAAAACTGTCTAACGTTTCTTTCCTTCCTTGCTTTCTTGCATTTGTTGGCAATAAATATCCGCTTCCTTTAACTATTCGATCAAATGAACGTTTACACAAACCTAAAATATGCATTGTTCTCTTCTCAGGGTTTGATAAAGAACAATAAAGATGTCCCTTTTTACGCTCTCTGCAGAAGTATTGATAAATCTTTATAGCAATGTTATGCTCAGTAAAATATTTTGCCTTTATATTCATTCACACATAGACTTGCAGAAGATAATATGGATAGTGCCGCCTCCTTTCTGTAAATATTGAGATTTGCCTCTGAATTATGACTCGAACTCGAGTCTACGGCCGTGATTTTGACGTCACATAATTTCCGGTTTCGGCTAAAATGTCATTTTGTGCTAAACGGGAAATTTCATATGTAACATTTCTTTATAAAAATTTATAGTGGAAACATAACTATTTTAGGACGGTGCGCATTCAGCCGTGAAGGTCATGCCTATATGTTAAAGAATCAGCTGTGAGATGTAAGCATCTACATAATCCCGCCGGTGTTTATAATATCGATTAACTTTTTTTTAATATAGGTTAAATAAGGCATCTTTGAAACTGGATCACATTTCTTTGATAAAAAAATATTTTTATAGCGACATTAGTATTCTAAACCTAACTTCAAAAGATCAATGCAAATGAACAATAAGTTTTTGAAAAAAATAAATTAATGTCTAGGCAAACGAATCTGAACGGACTAAGAAGTGTGCAGGAACAACTAGACTGTAGATAAGTCATTTGAGAAGTGGATCCTTTAGTTAGGAACAGGGCGGAACGCTCATATTAGTAGAAGTGTGCAGGAACAACTAGACTGTAGATAAGTCATTTGAGAAGTGGATCCTTTAGTTAGGAACAGGGCGGAACGCTCATATTAGTAGAAGTGTGCAGGAACAACCAGACTGTAGATAATTCATTGGAAGAGTCTCTTCACAGGAGTCTAGTTTAGTAAACAGGTTGTTCTTTAATCATATTGTAGAGTGACAGTGAGCAGTTTGATGAGTGTCTGTAATGATATGTTCCATGATAGAAGTTTGTGACGTGAACATTACGATGGTTTCTAAGTTTCTGTAACGGCATGTTTCAGAGAATGAGGACAGAGGTAAATGATGCAGTGTGTGATGAGAGAGTCATGATATTAGTTATGAATAGTTAGGAGGTAATCAGAACCCTTTAGCACTACTTTGACAACTGGAGTAGTCATCTACACCACCCAGACTTGTGTACTGAGATTGTATAGATTTGTGTAAATAAACATATTTGAAGTCATTGTTTACCATGAGATTTGTGTACTAACTGGGCTGGCTGTAGATGTGATCATTAGCTGTATCCACTGGTTAGGAGCCATCTCCCTCGCTCTGACCATCAACACTTCAGTACGGCCCCTTGTAGTCGGAACTGTATCACCTGTGCCTATGTGCTCCTCACTGACTCTGTCTTATTCCCTAATGGACGGTTCAAGATCAAGCATGGTTTCACATGTGTGTCCCGTAACATCATTTATGCCATTAAATGCCAAAGATGCCACATGACTTATATTGGCGAGTCTGGGAGACGATTAGCAGAAAGATTTTGTGAACATCTTCGAGATGCTCAACAGAATACTGGCACTCCAGTGTCTTCCCATTTCAACTCCCCAGACCACAAGGGCAAAGATAACATCCGTGTCACCAGTATTGTCCTTTGTCACTCTGGCGACTGCAGCATGAATTTATCTCACTCGTATACATAGCATCCTTTATGTTGCTCCTTCCCTATTTCACAGCCTTCTCTACTGCCTATGTTTGGGTAACTTTGTTCTATCTACTATGCCATGTTATTCATAGTTCTTCTCCACTAGTCCCCACTGAGACACTTTGGTGTTCTCCTGTACCCCTCTTTTTTCTGTGCTACTGACCCCTCATATGCTTTTATTTCACCCGACTCTCAGACATCTCACTCTTTCCGCCTTTTGAGTAGCTGTTATTCTTCTGTTCTATTCTATCTCCTTTGTGTTTGCACACTGACCTCGGTGTGTGCTCTTCGGGTTGTGTGAGCGTTATGCGCACAATTCTACACATATATGATTGTCCCCGTATGGGAGTGCACATGCATGTATGTGTTCATATGTATCTATCTATCTATTGACCTTTCGAGCCGTAACCGGCCCATAGGGCGTAGACCAAGATACACCTTCTCCTATCTGAATTTTTGTTCTAGCAGTTTTCTTTTAAAGATATTTTATCAAATCTCACCATCTGTCTCTGTTCTGTGCAAGCAGCTCTATCTCATTGAGGCAGCCGATTCCTGCTGGTCTTGCCTCTCTCATCAATGTTCGTCTCAGTGTTTCCCTGGGTCTTCCTCTTTTTCTCTTACCTGTTGTTTCCCATATGAGGGCTTGCTTTGCTATTCGGTTATTTTCTCTTCTCATCACATGTCCAACATATGACCATCGTCTTTTCTTTATTACTGAAGATATTAGTGGTTGATTGGCGATTTCTCTAATTTCCTCGTTTGTTTTGAATTCGTTCCATGCTGTACCAAGTATTTTCCTTAGACATTTATTTTCGAATGCGTTCAACTTTGTTTCTATATCTCTTGTTGTTTTCCAGCTTTCACACGCATACGTAAGGGTTGATAGTACATTTGATTTGAATAGCCTAAGTTTTGTGTTTGTGCTGATGAGTTTTGATTTCCACAACTTTTCAAGGCTTCTGAAAGACATTGCTGCTTTAGCCATTCTGATTCTAATTTCTTTACTTGTATCCCCTTCTCGATCAATGTGACTTCCAAGATAGATAAAGTGATCGATCTCTTCTACTGGTTTGTTTTCCATGTATATTTTGTCACCTGTTGGAATTAAACTTTTCATAACTTTAGTCTTTTCATGATTGATCTCAAGCCCAATTTTGCTGGCTATTGATGATAGTTCATTTGTGTTTTCCTGCATCGTTTTTATCTGACTTTTATCCTCCAAATGGTCTCCTTGTGTCCATTCGATGCCTTTATTACCAGTGCAGCATTTCTTCATTATGAAGTCCATAACAATTCCAAATAACAAGGGTGATAAAATACATCCTTGTTTAACCCCAGTTTCTATTGGGAAACATTCGCTCAGTCCTTCCTCTGTTCGAACTGCACATGTGTAACCATCATACATGTCTTTGATAATATTTATGATTTTTTATGGTAAGCCATATTGCTTCAGAATTTTCCACAAAGAATCTCTATGAATACTATCAAATGCTTTTTTGAAGTCGATGAAGTTAAGTACAAAAGGTTTTTGCTTTTCAATGTGTTCCTCCAATATAAGTCGTAGAGTGAAAATGTGGTCAAGACAGCTTCTCCCTTTTCTAAACCCAGCCTGTTCTTCACACATTACTGTATCTATTGAATACTTTATTCTATTTAGGATGATTTTGCAGAATAACTTTGAGGCAACTGACAAAAGTGTCACGCCTCTCCAGTTGTTACAATCTCTAAGATTGCCCTTTTTTGGAATCTTAACAATGATTCCTTTTTTCCATTTATGAGGCGTCTTCTCTGTTTTCCAAATGATGTTGAACATTTTTTGGAGATGTATTAGATTATGGCTATCAATTGCCATGAGTATCTCAGCTGTTAACTTATCCTCTCCAGCAGCCTTGTTATTGGTCATAAGCTTTAAGGTGGTTTCTATTTCACTCAAGGTGAAGTCATCTAAATTTACATCTAATTCTGCTGCTGGTGTTTCAGCTTCAAAATCTATTAAACTGTGGGGTAGTGGACGGTTAAGAATTTCTTTGAAGTGTTCTGCCCAACGGGCTTTTATGTCTGCGCTTGTTGTTAGCATTAATCCAGATTTGTCTAGAATTGGTGTTCCACTGGATGTATAGGTGTTTGTCAGCATCTTTTGTACAGTATAAAGAGTTCTGCTGTCTCCTGTAATCGCAGCTGTCTCTGCTTTCTCTGCCAAATTGTCTATTTAAGCTCTTGTATCTCTTCTTGCTGAACTTTTCACTTTGTTGTCTAATTCTTTGTATGTTGCTTTTGCCAGAATCTTTCCAAGATCTGTCTTTACATTAGTCATGGCTCGCTTCGCTTCTCTTCTTTCTTTGATGTATTTCCATGTGGTGTCTGAAATCCACACTCGTTTTTCCATTTTCTTCAGTCCAGCACTTGCTTCTGCTGCTGTCATTAGTATTTTGCTCTGTGAGTCCCACATTTCATTGATATCCAAGTCTATTTCACCAAGTGCTGTATAACAATTACTTAGCTCTATGTTAAACTTTTCCTTTATGGCTTCATCTTTCAATTTACGACTATCAATTTTATGTGTAATTGACCTCTTCTGTTGGCTTCTAAATTTTAATCTTATTTTCCCAATGCACAGGTTGTGTGTGTAATTAGTTTTATTTACTTGCATATCTGTGTGTGCATGTTGTTAGTTTGTTCCTGCTGAAGGCGTCTTGGGCCGAAACATCATTCAAATCTGTGTCATCTACAAATTACGTAAAGCTTTTACCATACCATTTTTCTATTTTTTTCAATTCTCCCTCTGGTCCAAACACCATCATGAAGTTGGCTGTAGATGTGATCATTAGTTGTATCCAGTGTCTGGCCTAAACACCATCATGAAGCTGGCTGTAGATGTGATCATTAGTTGTATCCAGTGTCTGGCCTAAACACCATCATGAAGCTGGCTGTAGATATGATCATTAGCTGTATCCAGTATCTGGTACAAACACTATCATGAAGTTGGCTGTAGATGTGATCATTAGCTGTATCCAGTGTCTGGTCCAAACACCATCATGAAGCTGGCTGTAGATGTGATCATTAGCTGTATCCAGTGTCTGGTCCAAACACCATCATGAAGTTGGCTGTAGATGTGATCATTAGTTGTATCCAGTATCTGGTACAAACACCATCATGAAGTTGGCTGTAGATGTGATAATTAGCTGTATCCAGTGTCTGGCCTAAACACCATCATGAAGTTGGCTGTAGATGTGATCATTAGCTGTATCCAATGTCTGGTCCAAACACCATCATGAAGTTGGCTGTAGATGTGATCATTAGCTGTATCCAGTGTCTGGTCCAAACACCATCATGAAGTTGGCTGTAGATGTGATCATTTGCTGTATACAGTGTCTGGCCTAAACACCATCATGAAGTTGGCTGTAGATGTGATCATTAGTTGTATCCAGTGTCTGGCCTAAACACCATCATGAAGCTGGCTGTAGATGTGATCATTAGTTGTATCCAGTGTCTGGCCTAAACACCATCATGAAGCTGGCTGTAGATATGATCATTAGCTGTATCCAGTATCTGGTACAAACACTATCATGAAGTTGGCTGTAGATGTGATCATTAGCTGTATCCAGTGTCTGGTCCAAACACCATCATGAAGTTGGCTGTAGATGTGATCATTAGCTGTATCCAGTGTCTGGTCCAAACACCATCATGAAGTTGGCTGTAGATGTGATAATTAGCTGTATCCAGTGTCTGGCCTAAACACCATCATGAAGTTGGCTGTAGATGTGATCATTAGCTGTATCCAGTGTCTGGCCTAAACACCATCATGAAGTTGGCTGTAGATGTGATCATTAGCTGTATCCAGTGTCTGGCCTAAACACCATCATGAAGTTGGCTGTAGATGTGATCATTAGCTGTATCCAGTATCTGGTACAAACACCATCATGAAGTTGGCTGTAGATGTGATAATTAGCTGTATCCAGTGTCTGGCCTAAACACCATCATGAAGTTGGCTGTAGATGTGATCATTAGCTGTATCCAGTGTCTGGCCTAAACACCATCATGAAGTTGGCTGTAGATGTGATCATTAGCTGTATCCAGTGTCTGGCCTAAACACCATCATGAAGTTGGCTGTAGATGTGATCATTAGCTGTATCCAGTGTCTGGCCTAAACACCATCATGAAGTTGGCTGTAGATGTGATCATTAGCTGTATCCAGTGTCTGGTCCAAACACCATCATGAAGCTGGCTGTAGATGTGATCATTAGCTGTATCCAGTGTCTGGTCCAAACACCATCATGAAGCTGGCTGTAGATGTGATAATTAGCTGTATCCAGTGTCTGGCCTAAACACCATCATGAAGTTGGCTGTAGATGTGATCATTAGTTGTATCCAGTGTCTGGCCTAAACACCATCATGAAGTTGGCTGTAGATGTGATTATTAGTTGTATCCAGTGTCTGGTACAAACACCATCTTGAAGTTGGCTGTAGATGTGATAATTAGCTGTATCCAGTGTCTGGTCCAAATACCATCATGAAGTTGGCTGTAGATGTGATCATTTGCTGTATCCAGTGTCTGGTACAAACACCATCATGAAGTTGGCTGTAGATGTGATCATTTGCTGTACCCAGTGTCTGGTCCAAACACCATCATGAAGTTGGCTGTAGATGTGATCATTAGCTGTATCCAGTGTCTGGTCCAAACACCATCATGAAGCTGGCTGTAGATGTGATCATTAGCTGTATCCAGTGTCTGGTCCAAACACCATCATGAAGCTGGCTGTAGATGTGATTATTAGCTGTATCTAGTGTCTGGCCCAAACACCATCATGAAGCTGGCTGTAGATGTGATCATTAGCTGTATCCAGTGTCTGGTCCAAACACTATCACAAAGCACAACACAACGCGAAGTACCCATGAGTTACGACAGTAACCGAAGTGAGGTTTCTACATCATTAGAACATATTAGAGCTATCGTTCTTAAGTAGCTCAAAGACAGTTCACCGTTGATGCAAGTCAAGTCAAGGCAGAACAACATTACAGTCAGTTAATCAAGTAGATCATGATCAGATAAGAACCAAGGTGAACCAGTGATCAGACCAGTTCATAATCAGATCACAAACAGTCAAGTGCCAGTTCAAGTTGAGCCATCAAGTTCATCATCCTCATGAGCAAATCATCATAGTTCTCCGACGATCAATTTTCCTTACAATCATTTGTCAACACCTCAGCTCATTAAAGAAAGGACACCAGATGTGATAAGCTCTTAACCCATTAGAGCATCACCACGTAGTTAGAATGACGTTCAATATGGTCACATGAGCAACAAATAAAATAAATGTCTTTAACCTTTAAGTCAGGAAAGTTGATATCATTTTGTCTGCTACTACAACCCTTAATAGGTCAAATATTTTGTAGTTTGATTGAATAAAACCACTTCAGAGAGTCTTCATTTTGTACCTGACTGTGTATTTCCTCAGATATGCTTTACTTTTTCCCCCATTTCATGTTTTATAGGCTACACCAAAGCATTTGACAAAATAATGTATCAGAAAATTACTCATTTTATCAAGAATAAAGGTTGACAGCAAAGATCTAAATATAATAAAGAACATGAATTGGCAACAAAAAGCAGCAGTAAGAATTGAAAATCAGGATCAGGAATGTTTCAATAAATAAAACAATATGGTAGGCAATGGTGTGTACTATCACCAGATATATTTAAAGTGTATAGTGAGATTATACTAAGGTCTGTTAGGAGCAAGAACATCGGTTGGTGGTCATTAACAACCTGAGGTATATTGATGATGGCGTCTTAATTGCTAAAAGTAAAAATAAGTGGCAGAAAGTGATTGATATATAAATGATGGAAAATACAAATTAAGGCTTTAGTCTCAGCAGCAAAAAGATAGAATAGTGGCCACAACAATGACAAAAAGACATTTCCTAATGCCCAAATAAAATTAATGGGACAGGTCAAGCAATTGATGTCAACAGAGGTAAGGTGCAGAATAGCTCAGGTGGTAGATGTACAACAGAGGTGAGGTGTAGAATAGCTCAGATGGTAGATGTACAACAGAGGTGAGGTGTAGAATAGCTCAGATGGTAGATGTACAACAGAGGTGAGGTGTTGAATAGTTCAGATGGTAGATGTACAACAGAGGTGAGGTGTAAAATAGTTCAGATTGTACAACAGAGGTGAGGTGTAGAATAGTTCAGATGGTAGATGTACAATAGAGGTAAGGTGTAGAATAGTTCAGATGGTAGATGCACAACAGAGGTGAGGTGTAGAATAGTTCAAGTGGTAGATGTACAACAGAGATGAGGTGTAGAATAGTTCAGATGGTAGATGTACAACAGAGGTGAGGTGTATAATACTTCAGGTGGTAGATGTAGAACAGAGGTGAGGTGTAGAATAGTTCAAGTGGTAGATGTACAACAGAGGTGGGGTGTAGAATAGTTCAGGTGGTAGATGTACAACAGAGGTGAGGTGTAGAATAGTTCAGATGGTAGATGTACAACAGAGGTGAGTTGTAGAATAGTTTAGGTGGTAGATGTACAACAGAGGTGAGGTGTAGAATAGTTCAGATGGTAGATGTACAACAGAGGTAAGTTGTAGAATAGTTTAGGTGGTAGATGTACAACAGAGGTGAGTTGTAGAATAGTTTAGGTGGTAGATGTACAACAGAGGTGAAGTGTGGAATAGTTCAGATGGTAGATGTAGATGATGGTTCTGTTATGAGAAGGAACTAATTGTAATTCTTTGGTCATGTTATGAGAAGGAACAAATCATCATTCTTTGATCATGTTATGAGAATGAACTAATTGTCCCTCTTTGATCATGTTATGAGAAGGAACTAATCATCATTATTTGGTCATGTTATGAGATGGAACTAATCATAATTCTTTGATCATGTTATGAGAAGGAACTAATAATCATTCTTTGATTATCTTGTGAAAAAGAACTAATCATCATTATTTTGTCATGTTATGAAAAGGAACTAATCATCATTATGTGGTCATGTTATGAGGTGGAACTAATCATCATTCTTTGGTTATGTTATGAGAAGGAACTAATTGTAATTCTTTGGTTATGTTATGAGAATGAACTAATTGTAATTCTTTGGTCATGTTATGAGGTGGAACTAATCATCATTCTTTGGTTATGTTATGAGAAGGAACTAATTGTAATTCTTTGATCATGTTATGAGAAGGAACTAATTGTAATTCGTTGGTCATGTTAAGAGAAGGAACTAATTGTAATTCTTTGGTTATGTTATGAGAAGGAACTAATTGTAATTCTTTGGTCATGTTATGAGAAGGAACTAATTGTAATTCTTTGGTTATGTTATGAGAAGGAACTAATTGTAATTCTTTTGTCATGTTATGAGAAGGAACTAATTGAAATTCTTTGATTATGTTATGAGAAGGAACTAATTGTCATTCTTTGGTCATGTTATGAGAAGGAACTAATAGTCATTCTTTGGTCATGTTATGAGAAGGAACTAATAGTCATTCTTTGATCATGTTATGAGAAGGAACTAATAGTCATTCTTTGGTCATGTTATGAGAAGGAACTAATAGTCATTCTTTGGTCATGTTATGAGAAGGAACTAATAGTCATTCTTTGGTCATGTTATGAGAAGGAACTTATAGTCATTCTTTGATCATGTTATGAGAAGGAACTAATAGTCATTCTTTGGTCATGTTATGAGAAGGAACTAATAGTCATTCTTTGGTCATGTTATGAGAAGGGAACAACTGGAATGTTAACACAAAATTGAGAATGGAAAGATTAAGGATAGCAGAGACAAAAACTACAGGACAGTCAAAGAGAATGCTTTTGTAAGAAGTCAACAATAGAAATGATAAACATCTGTAAAGATAGAAGGTCATGGAGAGACATTATCACTAGCACCAGCAGGCACCATACCTGATGTTGATGTTTACAAACATACTATGTGCTAAAATCTCATGGATTGACATGAAGCAGTCCAGTGACATTATTTGGTTATATAAAGTCCCGTAGTTAATCTATTGAGTGTTAAAACATTTGTTCTTCACTGTATTAATGTTTATGTGGAAGATATTTGGGATATTTCCAAGTTTTATGAGTATTTGCTACCCACAGCTAGAAGTATTGCCTAGAAATGGGATTTGTGCACACAGCCTAATGAATTCATGACCTGAAGGAAGGTCACTTACCTTGACCCTCTTCCATCTAAGGTCATCAGGCTCACTAGACATTAATTTTGATTGCTCCCTGGTGCTTCCATCTGACCAATCAGAAAACGTAATGCATATTCTAAGATCACATAATGCATGCCAGATATAAACAAAAGCATAATAGAGCAATATGTTGTCAGTAATACAGTAGATTACTGGAAACTATCAGCAGTACATTAGATTACTGGAAACTGTCAGTAGTACACTAGATTACTGGAATCTGTCAGTAGTATATCAGATTACTGGAAACTGTCAGTAGTACATTAGATTACTGGAAACTGTCAGTAGTACATTAGATTACTGGAAACTGTCAGTAGTACATTAGATTACTGGAAACTGTCAGTAGTACATTAGATTACTGGAAACTGTCAGTAGTACATTAGATTACTGGAAACTGTCAGTAGTACATTAGGTTACTGGAAACTGTCAGTAGTACATTAGATTACTGGAAACTGTCAGTAGTACATTAGATTACTGGAAACTGTCAGTAGTACATTAGATTACTGGAAACTGTCAGTAGTACATTAGATTACTGGAAACTGTCAGTAGTACATTAGGTTACTGGAAACTCAGTAGTACATTGGGTTACTGGAAACTCAGTAATACAGTAGAATACTGGAAACTGTCAGTAGTACATTAGATTACTGGAAACTATCTGTAGTACATTAGATTACTAGAAACTGTCAGTAGTACATTAGATTCATGGAAACTATCAGTATTATATTAGATTACTGGAAAACTGTCAGTATTACATTATATTACTGGAATTTGTCAGTAGTATATCAGATTACTGGAAACTGTCAGTAGTACATTAGATTCATGGAAACTATCAGTAGTATATTAGATTACTGGAAACTGTCAGTAGCACATTAGATTACTGGAAACTGTCAGTGTCAGTAGTACATTAGATTACTGGAAACTATCAGTAGTATATTAGATTACTGGAAACTGTCAGTGTCAGTAGTACATTAGATTACTGGAAACTATCAGTAGTACATTAGATTACTGGAAACTGTCAACAGTACATTAGACTACTGGAAACTGTCAGTAGTACATTAGATTACTGGAAACTGTCAGTAGTATATTAGATTACTGGAAACTGTCAGTAGTACATTAGATTACTGGAAACTGTCACTAGTATATTAGATTACTGGAAACTGTCAGTAGTACATTAGATTACTGGAAACTGTCAGTGTCAGTAGTACATTAGATTACTGGAAACTGTCAGTAGTATATTAGATTACTGGAAACTGTCAGTGTCAGTAGTACATTAGATTACTGGAAACTATCAGTAGTATATTAGATTACTGGAAACTGTCAGTGTCAGTAGTACATTAGATTACTGGAAACTATCAGTAGTACATTAGATTACTGGAAACTGTCAACAGTACATTAGACTACTGGAAACTGTCAGTGCCAGTAGTACATTAGATTACTGGAAACTATCAGTTGTACATTAGATTACTGGAAACTGTCAGTGTCAGTAGTACATTAGATTACTGGAAACTGTCAGTAGTATATTAGATTACTGGAAACTGTCAGTGTCAGTAGTACATTAGATTACTGGAAACTATCAGTAGTATATTAGATTACTGGAAACTGTCAGTGTCAGTAGTACATTAGATTACTGGAAACTGTCAGTAGTACATTAGATTACTGGAAACTGTCAGTAGTACATTAGATTACTGGAAACTGTCAGTAGTATATTAGATTACTGGAAACTGTCAGTAGCACATTAGATTATTGGAAACTGTCAGTAGTACATTATATTACTG
Source organism: Megaustenia siamemsis (assembly GCA_032433765.1). Taxonomy (NCBI): domain Eukaryota; kingdom Metazoa; phylum Mollusca; class Gastropoda; order Stylommatophora; family Ariophantidae; genus Megaustenia; species Megaustenia siamemsis. Next base: position 251,018 of record JAVIAB010000073.1, on the reverse strand, counting down.
GAAACTGTCAGTAGCACATTATATTACAGGAAACTGTCAGTAGTACATTAGATTACTAGAAACTGTCAGTAGTACATTAGATTACTGGAAATTGTCAGTAGCATATTAGATTACTAGAAATTGTCAGTAGTACATTAGATTACTAGAAACTGTCAGTAGTACATTAGATTACTAGAAACTGTCGGCAGTACTTCTGATTTTGGTGTAATAATGTGGTACTTATGCATAGAAAATGTATAAAATACATGAACAAAACATATTGTTGGTGTCTGGCATCAACTCCTTTCTCTTGCATCTTGTGTATTTTATTTTAACATCATCTCTTCCTTGGATGCTACTGTGCCATTTCTTATTGGTGTTCTCCATGTGCTATGATCTGTTGACAGATTCTCTCAATCCCTCTTTTGATTAACTCGCACAATTCAGGTCCTAGACTTGTTGGGACTTTATCAGAGGTGAAAGCTGGCTAACCAATAGAGGAAGAAGAAGCTGTCCTTCAGGTTTGGGAATTTATATTTCCATTAGGTAAGATGGTGATTGTGAGCATATTTCTGAGGTAAGTGAACTTTTGTTACAGATTCACTCCAACTTTACAAGTTTGTTAAAAGATTGCTTCACTCGATGACATTGTGAGAATATAACAACAATAACAGAAAGCTCTATTACCATTACCTCCCAATGATTCAGCAATAAATGCACATTTAGTTTCTCTCTTGGATCCTATACTGCAAAGAAATAGATTTAGAAAAACATTAAATCTAATCTATTATCTTTATATAAGACATTTTACCATGATAAAACATTTCCCATCTTACCATCACACATTCTATTATGATAAAACATTTCCCATCTTACCATCACACATTCTATCATGATAAAACATTTCCCATCTTACCATCACACATTCTATTATGATAAAACATTTCCCATCTTACCATCCCACATTCTATCATGATAAAACATTTCCCATCTTACCATCACACATTCTATCATGATAAAACATTTCCCATCTTACCATCACACATTCCATCTTGATAAAACATTTCCCATCTTACCATCACACATTCTATCATGATAAAACATTTCCCATCTTACTATCCCACATTCTATCATGATAAAACATTTCCCATCTTACCATCCCACATTCTATCATGATAAAACATTTCCCATCTTACCATCACACATTCTATCATGATAAAACATTTCCCATCTTACCATCACACATTCTATCATGATAAAACATTTCCCATCTTACCATCACACATTCTATCTTGATAAAACATTTCCCATCTTACCATCACACATTCTATCATGATAAAACATTTCCCATCTTACCATCACACATTCTATCATGATAAAACATATCCCATCTTCTATCTATCTATTGACCTTTCGAGCCGTAACCGGCCCATAGGGCGTAGACCAAGATACACCTTCTCCTATATGAATTTTTGTTCTAGCAGTTTTCTTTTAAAGATATTTTATTAAATCTCGCCATCTGTCTCTGTTCTGTGCAAGCAGTTCTATCTCATTGAGGGAGCCGATTCCTGCTGCTCTTGCCTCTCTCATCAATGTTCTTCTCAGTGTCTCCCTGGGTCTTCCTCTTTTTCTTTTACCTGTTGTTTCCCATATGAGGGCTTGCTTTGCTATTCGATTATTATCTCTTCTCATCACATGTCCAACGTATGACCATCGTCTTTTCTTTATTACTGAAGATATTAGTGGTTGATTGGCGATTTCTCTAATTTCCTCGTTTGTTTTGAATTCGTTCCATTCTATACCAAGTATTTTCCTTAGACATTTATTTTTGAATGCGTTCAACTTTGTTTCTATATCTCTTGTTGTTTTCCAGCTTTCACACGCATACGTAAGGGTTGATAGTACATTTGATTTGAATAGCCTAAGTTTTGTGTTTGTGCTAATGAGTTTTGATTTCCACAACTTTTCAAGGCTTCTGAAAGACATTGCTGCTTTAGCCAGTCTGATTCTAATTTCTTTGCTCGTATCCCCTTCTCGATCAATGTGACTTCCAAGATAGATAAAGTGATCGATCTCTTCTACTGGTTTGTTTTCCATGTATATTATCCCATCTTACCATCATATATTCTATCATGATAAAACATTTCTCATAACAACATAATACATTCTATCATGATAAAACATATCCTATCTTACCATCATATATTCTATCATGATAAAACATATCCTATCTTACCATCATATATTCTATCATGATCAAGCATATCCTATCTTACCATCATATATTCTATCATGATAAATCATATCCTATCTTACCATCACATATTCTATCAGGATAAAACATATCCTATCTTACCATCATATATTCTGTCATGATAAAACATATCCTATCTTACCATCATATATTCTATCATGATAAAACATATCCCATCTTACCATCACACATACTATCATGATAAATCATATCCTATCTTATCATCATATATTCTATCATGATAAAACATATCCTATCTTACCATCATACATTCTATCATGATAAAACATATCCTATCTTACCATTATACATTCTATCATGATAAAACATATCCTATCTTATCATCATATATTCTATCACAGATAAAACATATCCTATCTTACCATCATATATTCTATCATGATAAAACATATCCCATCTTACCATCACACATTCTATCATGATAAATCATATCCTATCTTACCATCATATATTCTATCAGGATAAAACATATCCCATCTTAACATCACACATTCTATCATGATAAAACATATTCCATCTTACTAACACACATTCCATCATGATAAATCATATCCTATCTTACCATCACATATTCTATCATTATAAAACATATTCCATCTTAGCATCACATGTTTTATCATGATAAAACATTTCCCATCTTGCCATCACACATTCTATCACAGATAAAACATGTCCTATTTTACCAAAACATATTCTATTATGATAAAACATATCCCATCTTACCATCACATTTTCTATCATGATAAAACATATCATAACCTAACATCACATAATCTATATGATAAAACATATTCCATTTTAACATCATGCAATCTTTGTGATAAAACATATCGCAACATAACATCACATAATCTATATGACAAAACATATCCCATCTTAACATCACATAATCTACATGATAAAACACATCCCATCTCAACATCACATAATCTATATGATAAAACATATTCCATCTTAACATCATGCAATCTTTGTGATAAAACATATTCCATCTTAACATCACATAATCTATATGATAAAACATACACCCATCTTAACATCACATATTCTACATGATAAAACATATCCCATCTTAACATCATATACTCTATATGATAAAACATATCCCATCATAACATCACATACTCTACATGATAAAACATATCCCATCATAACATCACATAATCTATATGATAAAACATATCACAACTTAAAATCACATAAACTATATGATAAAACATATTCCATCTTAACATTACATATTCTACAGGACAAAACACACAACATCCACATTTCACTTTGTCAGGTTACTTAGTTGCAATGCAATGAAGAGTTTCAGCTAAGTGACACAGCTTTTTTACATATATTTTTTTACACCATTTTTCTACATTCATTCTCTCCTCTCTCTTCTCTCTCTCTCACTCACTGCTGTACATGTAATATAGTACATTTTCTAAACATGTTTTCTTCTCATTCTATCTCTTCCTTTCTTGTACTGTTAGTTTAGTTACCCCAGAACATGTACTAGAGGATATCTTTATTTCGTTCTCTGTTTGTGTTGTCCCTCTTTTCTGTAAAAGGTCGCATGAAGTCTGAAACATCATATATTTTGTATTGTGACTTTTTTTTGGTTAAGCTGTCACCAGGCTTTGTAGGAGTGTATGTTACACCCCACCACCTTTTCCATAACATAGGGGAACTTTTACATGTTAACTAACAAGTTAAATAGGGATTATGATTCCTTCAGAAGGGTGCCAATGTACTTACAAATATGTAATATAGACCTTGTATATCACCTGGGGAGATCACGTCAGGGTGTAGGAACCCAAAACAGGAGCAGGGGAGGGAAGAATGGAGAGGAGAGAGAGGGGGAATTGGAAGGGAGAGGGGAATTAAAGAAGGAGGGGGAAGAATGGGAAAGAGAGAGAAGTGTAATATAATACCAACGAGAAAGGGATACATTGATATCCCATGGGGTAAGGCAACCCATACGGGCAATAAAATGATTTTCTAAGGTGATTCGGCTACGGCTGTCAGAAGAACATGACACCATGTTAGTGACTTGGACAATTGCTTTGGACCCTGATGGCCCTTAGAGTTGAAATGGGATGCTATTGGGGTGCCTGCACCTTGAGTGATGTCAAACAGATGTTCCAGGCATCTGTATATGAGGCGGTGTCCAGATTCACTTATAAATGATGGCATAGATAATATTATGCGATGTACAACTGAAAGCTTCTCTGATCTCATAGATAATATTATGCGATGTACAACTGAAAGCTTCTCTGATCTCATAGATAATATTATGCGATGTACAACTGAAAGCTTCTCTGATCTCATAGATAATATTATGCGATGTACAACTGAAAGCTTCTCTGATCTCATAAATATTATGCGATGTACAACTGAAAGCTTCTCTGATCTCATAGATAATATTATGCGATGTACAACTGAAAGCTTCTCTGATCTCATAGATAATTATGCGATGTACAACTGAAAGCTTCTCTGATCTCAAAAGAACCATTAAGGAAGCGAACTGTATCTGTCTGGAGGACGAGGTTGAAAGTCTTACACTGACTGCGATTGAAATGGATAGTACCTCGATGGCTATGGAGGGAGGCAGCTCCTGACAAGCATAGAAGAGCTGATTTGGGATAGAGGCGTCAGTGGAAGAAGTCAAGCATCAGGTGGGCATTATGTAGGAAATCTTCATCGTCTTGGCAAAGGCAACGAAATCTGAGTAATTTCAAATAAGGAAGAGAGTTCTTGCAGGATGTCAATGAGAAGAGTCCTAGCAAAGGAAGCAATGGGAGTCTGTAAGTTTGTAGAAAACTGAGGTAAGTAGATCAGAGACACTTAAGGAGACACCTGGAGCAGAAATTGAGAGGACACCTGGAGCAGATCTTGAGAGGACACCTGGAGTAGAACTTGAGAGAGCACCTAGAGCAGAACTTGAGAGGACACCTGGAGCAGAACTTTTGAGGACACCTGGAGCAGAACTTGAGAGGACACCTGGAGCAGAACTTGAGAGGAAACCTGGAGCAGATCTTGAGAGGACACCTGGAGCAGATCTTGAGAGGACACCTGGAGCAGAACTTGAGAGGACACCTGGAGCAGATCTTGAGAGGACACCTGGAGCAGAACTTTTGAGGACACCTGGAGCAGATCTTAAGAGAACACCTGGAGCAGAACTTGAGAGGACACCTGGAGCAGAACTTGATAGGACACCTGGAGCAGATCTTGAGAGGGCACCTGGAGCAGATCTTGAGAGGACATCTGGAGCAGAACTTGAGAGGACACCTGGAGCAGAACTTGATAGGACACCTGGAGCAGAACTTGAGAGGACACCTGGAGCAAAACTTGAGAGGACACCTGGAGCAGAACTTTTGAGGACACCTGGAGCAGAACTTGAGTATGAAGAGAACAATCAACAGGACTTTTCAGTGAATGATGACATTATTACACTGAAGTTTCTCTGTGTTACTGATAACATGAGACTAGTGACTGGAATGTTTCTAATAACATGAGACTAGTAACTTGAATGTTACTGATAACATGAGACTAGTGACTGGAATGTTACTGATAACATGAGACTAGTGACTGGAATGTTATTGATAACATGAGACTAGTGACTGGAATGTTATTGATAACATGAGACTAGTGAATGGAACATTACTGATAAAAGTAAGTAAGTAAAGAGCCCCTGTCATGCCAAGTGGTGTATAGGCAATATGGTGTTAGTGACCATAAATTTTACAGACCTTCAGCACATGATTTTTGAAGTAATTAGGCCGGTATTACGCCCGTGCCGCTTTACTTTTCCAGAAAAAAATCCACTTCCCATTTAAGGCTGTTTGAACCCAGAAGCCGTCGGTTGGGATCGAACCCTAGCCCTTGTCCTTTGCAGTCCAGTTCACTAACCACTGAGCTATCGTGGCTCCCACATTACTGATAACATGAGATTAATGACTGGAATGTAACCGATAACATGAGATTAGTGACTGGAATGTTACTGATAAAATGAAACAGGTGACTGGAACGTTACTGATAACATGAGACAAGTCTATACCTTACAGATCTATACCTATGTTTCATAGATTACACCAAAGCATTTGACAAAGTAAAGTACCAAGAAATAATCACAATTTTCGAAGGCATAAACATAGACAGCAAAGATCTAGGAATAATAAAGAACATGTACTGGCAAAAAACAGCAGCCATAAGAACTGGAAATCAATTTGGAATGTTTCAACAAATAAAACAAGGTGTCAGGCAAGGTTGTGTGCTGCCAACAGATTTATTTTATATGTATAGCAAGATTATTTTAAGATCCATAAGGGGCATGTCTGGAATAACAATTGGAGGTCATAATATAAATAATCTAAGGTATACTGATGATACAGTCTTAATCACTAAGAGTGAAAATGAGTTACAAGAAATGTTAGACATTATTGTGAAAGAAAGCAAAAATAAAGGACTCAGTCTTAATAGCAAAAAGACAGAAATAATGGTAAGAACAAAGAAAAAGACATCACTGCAATGCACAATTAAGACATGTGGAACAATATTAAAATAGGTAAATGAATATAAATATCTGTGAACAATGATAACCTCAGATGGTAGATGTACAACAGAGGTGAGATGCAGAATGGCTCAAGCATAAGCAGCTTTAAAAAAAAAAAAAATGAGGGAGATACTGTGCAATCCAATTTTTAACAATAGAAACAAGAAAAAGAGATCTTAAATGTTATGTAGAGCCCGTCTTAATATATGGATGTGAATTACGGACATTCTCTGCTTGAGAGAATGGCTTGGTAGAAAGTCAACAAAAATGAGAGACATGATCACCTACGCCAGAAAGCATTGTACTTGATGATGATGATGAGACAAGTCATTGGAATGTTACTGTTAACATGAGACAAGCCACAGAAATGTTACTGTTAACATGAGATAAGCCACAGAAATGTTACTGTTAACATGAGACAAGCCACAGAAATGTTACTGTTAACATAAGACAAGCCACAGAAATGTTGCTGTGTACACAACACACATGTCAATACTACTGCATTTTAAAAGTAAAAAAAACAAGATGCTGCTGGACCCACCTTGATAATGCTCGAGTCTTGCAACTGTCATTCTCAACCTTCTCTCCTCCACAGAGACTTCTTTCATTACAAAAGGGCAGTCTGACCCTATCACTGTATAGCACCAGTTTTGTTTCCTGTAGCAGGTTGCCTTGGTCTACCAGTCTCTCCGCAGGTTTGCCAACATTACGATCAGGTTTGTAAAAGGACCTTGCACACATCGGGTACTCTTTGTTCATACTCTGATTGATAGCACAGATAATAAACATTAGATAATATACACACATAAACAGATAATAAACATTAGATAGCATACACACATAAACAGATAATAAACATTAGATAGCATACACACATAAACAGATAATAAACATTAGATAGTATACACACATAAACAGATAATAAACATTAGATAGCATACACACATAAACAGATAATAAACATTAGTATACACACATAAACAGATAATAAACATTTGTTAGTATACACACCTAAACAGATAATAAACATTAGATAGTATACACACATAAACAGATAATAAACATTTGTTAGTATACACACATAAACAGATAATAAACATTAGATAGTATACACACATGATGTTTTTGCTTCACTTCAAATCATTACAGACATTGTTGACAATAATAAATATTGCTTTGATCTGTTAATTTTCAGAACTTCACAAACATGCTTACATTTAAATACTGTATTCAGAAAATGAAGGTACACATGCAGTCAAATAGCACAGAAGATAATTGTTAGACCTGAAGGAAACCTAACCTGTACTATTTGACACAGTGGCAAGCCAGTTATACAAGTACACACGACATTTAGACCAGATCTGTGCCTTGTGATGACACAGTATCAGGCCAGTTATACAAGTACACATGACATTTAGATCAAATCTGTGTCTTGTGATGACACTGTGTCAGGCCAGTTATACCTGTACACATGCAATTTAGATCAGATCTGTGCCTTGTGATGACACTGTGTCAGGCCAGTTATACTAGTACACATGACATTTATATCAGATATGTGCCTTGTGATGACACTGTGTCAGGCCAGTTATCCTAGTACACATGACGTTTAGATCAGATCTGTGCCTTGTGATGACTCTGTGTCAGGCCAGTTATACCAGTAAAAATGACATTTAGATCACATCTGTGTCTTGTGATGACACAGTTGCAGGCCAGTTATATAGATACACATGACATTTAGATCAGATCTGTGCCTTGTGATGACACTGTGTCAGGCCGGTTATACCAGTACACATGACATTTAGATCAGATCTGTGCCCTGTGATGACACTGTGTCAGGCCAGTTATACTAGTACACATGACATTTAGATCAGATCTGTGCTTTGTGATGACTCTGTGTCAGGCCGATTATACTAGTACACATGACATTTAGATCAGATCTGTGCCTTGTGATGACTGTCAGGCTGGTTATACTATTACACATGTCATTTAGATCAGATCTGTGCCTTGTGATGACACTGTGTCTGGCCAGTTTTACTAGTACACATGACATTTAGATCAGATCTGTGCCTGGTGATGACACTGTGTCACATGACTTTCAACTAACTCAGCCGTCATTGTTACCCAGGGGACACTTGTAAAATGATTAGCAAGTGAAGATAAAACACGAAGACCCTCTTGTCTTTACAGGAAGCTGATATTTGCACCTTTCAGCTCAACACATGTGAATATGTGATAACAATACTTGTGATCAATCGTTCCCTCCTTGATCCCTACTCAGTTAAAATGAGTTTTCTCGACCACCATGAGGATAGAGTCTTCACCAACTCTGCCTCCCATTCCAGGTCAGTTCTTGTGTCAGTTACTGTTCTTGTGACAGTTATGTGACACTTACTGTTCTTGTGACAGTTATATTACAATTACTGTTCTTGTGACAGTTATATTACAATTACTGTTCTTGTGACACTTATATTACAATTACTGTTCTTGTGACAGTTATGTTACACTTACTGTTCTTGTAACAGTTATGCTACACTTACTGTTCTTGTGACAGTTATGTTACATTAACTGTTCTTGTGACAGTTATGTTACACTTACTGTTCTCATGACTGTTATGACACCATTACTGTTTGCATGACAGTTTTGTTACACTTACTGTTATTGTGACAGTTATGTTACACTTAGTGTTCTTGTGACAGTTACTGTTCCTGTGACAGTTATGTCACCCTTACTGTTCTTGTGATAGTTATTTTTCATGTGACAGTTATATTACACTTACTGTTCTTGTGACAGTTATGTTACACTTACTGTTATTTGACAATTATGTGATACATACGATTCTTGTGACAGTTATGTGACACTTACTGTTCTTGAAATAGGAAGAACTTGAGGAGTTGGGACAGGTTTGGGGTAGAAAATTAATTGCTTGTTGATCATTACTTTTTTTATGATATTCTTGTCATCTACTCGGCACACTATTCTTTTGTTGTTCTTTCTGGCAGAATCTAGGCCGCTCTGCATTCAAGAAAAACAATACATTCAATAAGAAGGTACATAAAGATTGGTATCAAATAGAATAGGACAACAAATGTTTATTTACTACATTATGTGGTCCATGACGTAAGTTTATGTTATGTGGTCCATGACGTAAGTTTATGTTATGTGGTCCATGATGTAAGTTTATGTTATGTGGTCCATGACATAAGTTTATGTTATGTGGTCCATGATGTAAGTTTATGTTATGTGGTCCATGATGTAGGTTTCTGTTATGTGGTCCATGATGTAAGTTTATGTTATGTGGTCCATGCCATGATGTAAGTCTCTGTTATGTGGTCCATGATATAAGTTTCTGTTATGTGGTCCATGATGTAAGTTTATGTTATGTAGTCCATGCCATGATGTTAGTTTATGTTATGTGATCCATGATATCAGTTTCTGTTATGTGGTCCATGATGTAAGTTTATGTTATGTGGTCAATGATGTAAGTTTCTGTTATGTGGTCCATGATGTATGTTTCTGTTATGTGGCCCATGATGTAAGTCTCTGTTATATGGTCCATGATGTTAGTTTATGTTATGTGGTCCATACCATGATATAAGTTTCTGTTATGTGGTCAATGATGTAGGTTTCTGTTATGTGGTCCATGATGTATGTTTCTGTTATGTGGCCCATGATGTAAGTCTCTGTTATATGGTCCATGATGTTAGTTTATGTTATGTGGTCCATACCATGATATAAGTTTCTGTTATGTGGTCCATGATGTAAGTTTATGTTAGGTGGTCCATGATGTAAGTTTATGTTAGGTGGTCCATGATGTAAGTTTATGTTAGGTGGTCCATGATGTAAGTTTATGTTAGGTGGTCCATGATGTTAGTTTATGTTAGGTCATCCATGATGTAAGTTTATGTTATGTGATCCATGGTGTAAATTTATGTTATGTGGTCCATGATGTTAGTTTCTGTTATGTGATCCATGATGTAAATTTATGTTATGTGGTCCATGATGTAAGTTTCTGTTATGTGATCCATGATATAAATTTATGTTATGTGGTCCATGATGTAAGTTTATGTTAGGTAGTCCATGATGTAAGTTTATGTTAGGTGGTCCATGATGTATGTTTATGTTAGGTGGTCCATGATGTAAGTTTATGTTATGTGGTCCATGATGTAAGTTTATGTTAGGTGGTCCATGATGTATGTTTATGCTATGTGGTCCATGATGTAAGTTTATGTTATGTGGTCCATGATGTAAGTCTATGTTATGTGGTCCATGATGTTAGTTTCTGTTATGTGATCCATGATGTAAATTTATGTTATGTGGTCCATGATGTAAGTTTCTGTTATGTGATCCATGATATAAATTTATGTTATGTGGTCCATGATGTAAGTTTATGTTATGTGGTCCATGATGTTAGTTTACGTTATAAGGTCCATGATTTTAGTTTATGTCATGTGGGCCATAATGTAAGTTTCTGTTATTTGGTCCATGATATTAGTTTCTGTTATGTGGTCCATGATATTAGTTTATGCTATGTGGGCCATAATGTAAGTTTCTGTTATTTGGTCCATGATATTAGTTTCTGTTATGTGGTCCATGATATTAGTTTATGCTATATGGTCCACGATGTTAGTTTCTGTTATGTGGTCCATGATATAAGTTTATGTTATGTGGTCCATGATGTAAGTTTATGTTATGTGGTCCATGATGTATGTTTATGTTAGGTGGTCCACGATGTAAGTTTATGTTAGGTGGTCCATGATGTTAGTTTATGTTAGGTGGTCCATGATGTAAGTTTATGTTAGGTGGTCCATGATATAAGTTTATGTTATGTGGTCCATGATGTAAGTTTATGTTAGGTGGTCCATGATGTATGTTTATGCTATGTGGTCCATGATGTAAGTTTATGTTATGTGGTCCATGATGTAAGTTTATGCTATGTGGTCCATGATATAAGTTTATGTTATATGGTCCATGATGTATGTTTATGCTATGTGGTCCATGATATAAGTTTATGCTATGTGGTCCATGATGTAAGTTTATGTTAGGTGGTCCATGATGTATGTTTATGCTATGTGGTCCATGATGTAAGTTTCTGTTACGTGGTACATGATGTAAGTTTATGTTATGTGGTCCATGATGTAAGTCTGTGTTATGTGGTCCATGATGTATGTTTATGTTATATGGTCCAAGATATAAGTTTATGTTATGTGGTCCATGATGTATGTTTATGCTATGTGGTCCATGATGTAAGTTTCTGTTACGTGGTACATGATGTAAGTTTATGTTATGTGGTCCATGATGTAAGTCTGTGTTATGTGGTCCATGATGTATGTTTATGCTATGTGGTCCATGATGTAAGTTTCTGTTACGTGGTACATGATGTAAGTTTATGTTAGGTGGCCCACGATGTATGTTTATATTATGTGGTACATGATGTTAGTTTCTGTTATGTGGTCTGTGATGTAAGTTTATGTTATGTGGCCCATGATGTAAGTTTATATTATGTGGTCCATGATGTTAGTTCTGTTATGTGGTCCATGATGTAAGTTTCTGGTATGTGGTCCATAATGAATTTTTATTTTATGCGGTCCATGATGTAAGTTTTTGGTATCTGGTTCATCATCTAAGTTTCTGGTATGTGCTCCTTGACGTAAGTTTCTGGTATGTGTTCCATAATTAATTTTTATTTTATGTGGTCCATGATGTAAGTTTATGTTATGTGGTCCATGATGTTAGTTTATGTTATGTGGTCCATGATGTTAGTTTATGTTATGTGGTCCATGATATAAGTTTATGTTATGTGGTCCATGATGTAAGTTTATGTTATGTGGTCCATGATGTTAGTTTACGTTATAAGGTCCATGATTTTAGTTTATGTCATGTGGGCCATAATGTAAGTTTCTGTTATTTGGTCCATGATATTAGTTTATGTTATGTGGTCCATGATATTAGTTTATGCTATGTGGGCCATAATGTAAGTTTCTGTTATTTGGTCCATGATATTAGTTTCTGTTATGTGGTCCATGATATTAGTTTATGCTATATGGTCCACGATGTTAGTTTCTGTTATGTGGTCCATGATATAAGTTTATGTTATGTGGTCCATGATGTAAGTTTATGTTATGTGGTCCATGATGTATGTTTATGTTAGGTGGTCCACGATGTAAGTTTATGTTAGGTGGTCCATGATGTTAGTTTATGTTAGGTGGTCCTTGATGTAAGTTTATGTTAGGTGGTCCATGATATAAGTTTATGTTATGTGGTCCATGATGTAAGTTTATGTTAGGTGGTCCATGATGTATGTTTATGCTATGTGGTCCATGATGTAAGTTTATGTTATGTGGTCCATGATGTAAGTTTATGCTATGTGGTCCATGATATAAGTTTATGTTATATGGTCCATGATGTATGTTTATGCTATGTGGTCCATGATATAAGTTTATGCTATGTGGTCCATGATGTAAGTTTATGTTAGGTGGTCCATGATGTATGTTTATGCTATGTGGTCCATGATGTAAGTTTCTGTTACGTGGTACATGATGTAAGTTTATGTTATGTGGTCCATGATGTAAGTCTGTGTTATGTGGTCCATGATGTATGTTTATGTTATATGGTCCAAGATATAAGTTTATGTTATGTGGTCCATGATGTATGTTTATGCTATGTGGTCCATGATGTAAGTTTCTGTTACGTGGTACATGATGTAAGTTTATGTTATGTGGTCCATGATGTAAGTCTGTGTTATGTGGTCCATGATGTATGTTTATGCTATGTGGTCCATGATGTAAGTTTCTGTTACGTGGTACATGATGTAAGTTTATGTTAGGTGGCCCACGATGTATGTTTATATTATGTGGTACATGATGTTAGTTTCTGTTATGTGGTCTGTGATGTAAGTTTATGTTATGTGGCCCATGATGTAAGTTTATATTATGTGGTCCATGATGTTAGTTCTGTTATGTGGTCCATGATGTAAGTTTCTGGTATGTGGTCCATAATGAATTTTTATTTTATGCGGTCCATGATGTAAGTTTTTGGTATCTGGTTCATCATCTAAGTTTCTGGTATGTGCTCCTTGACGTAAGTTTCTGGTATGTGTTCCATAATTAATTTTTATTTTATGTGGTCCATGATGTAAGTTTATGTTATGTGGTCCATGATGTTAGTTTATGTTATGTGGTCCATGATGTTAGTTTATGTTATGTGGTCCATGATATAAGTTTATGTTATGTGGTCCATGATGTAAGTTTATGTTATGTGGTCCATGATGCATGTTTATGTTATATGGTCCATGATATACGTTTATGTTATGTGGTCCATGATGTAAGTTTATGTTATGTGGTCCATGATGTAAGTTTATGTTAGGTGGTCCATGATATAAGTTTATGTTATGTGGTCCGTGATGTAAGTTTATGTTAGGTGGTCCATGATGTAAGTTTATGTTAGGTGGTCCATGATGTAAGTTTATGTTAGGTGGTCCATGATGTAAGTTCCTGTTATGTGGTCCACGATGTAAGTTTATGTTAGGTGGTCCATGATGTTAGTTTATGTTAGGTGGTCCATGATGTAAGTTTATGTTATGTGATCCATGATGTAAGTTTATGTTAGGTGGTCCATGATATAAGTTTATGTTATGTGGTCCGTGATGTAAGTTTATGTTAGGTGGTCCATGATGTAAGTTTATGTTAGGTGGTCCATGATGTAAGTTTCTGTTATGTGGTCCACGATGTAAGTTTATGTTAGGTGGTCCATGATGTTAGTTTATGTTAGGTGGTCCATGATGTATGTTTATGTTATGTGATCCATGATGTATGTTTATGCTATGTGGTCCATGATGTAAGTCTGTGTTATGTGGTCCATGATGTAAGTTTATATTATGTGGTCAATGATGTAAGTCTGTGTTATGTGGTCCGTGATGTAAGTTTATGTTAGGTGGTCCATGATGTATGTTTATGTTATTTGGTTATGGAAGGCCCCGGTATCATTGCAAACAAATTAAAATCCATAATTGTTCAACTGCCAATGCCAGTGTAAACATCCGAATCTCATCTCCCAAACAAAGAAAGGTAACTGCAGTCCCCGTCATAGCAGTCTAAGCACACGCGAAAAGACAAAGGCGAAACCGCGCGGAAAGTGAACACAGCCAACTGTTCCCTGTCATACGATATCATCATTCATCGAAAGCAATTGGAATATCGAAGCATGATCAAAATGGATGAGACACACAGCTCACCGTGTGCACAGAGAACTTAACTCAGTAGCTCCTGCAACAAGCCGGACTTGGAATATGAGAAAACTGCAACAAGGAACACTTTTCATGCATAGCCTTCAATTGTTCCCGCCGCCTATCCACCATATACCGGGAGTTCACGTCATCTTGAAAATGATGATTGTCACATTTTTTAAAAATGTAGAGCGCTTGATAATGTTAGGCCATCGCTGTTGACTCCAATTCCAAACATATAGACACACAGTTAGTCGTCAGATTATCCCCGTCGCACATCAAACAACCGACCGTAAGATTAGCATACGGTCGGTCTAGAGTCAAGGGTTGTACGATGAACCATTACGATGACGTAGCACATAAAAAATGTCATACACACAATTTCGCTCCCTTTCGATTTCTGATTACTCTAGTAAAAGCAGCCTAAGACAAACAAAATTCGTCTGTGCAAATTCCGTAAAGAGATAAAACTGCGTTGTTTATGTTATGTGGTCTATGATGTAAGTCTGTGTTATGTGGTCCATGTAAGTTTCTGTTATGTTTGAAGGTGACCAAGAGAGAATCAAGACATATGTTAAGGGTCCAGGAGAGACAGTTACAGGCAATATCCAGAAGAAAGAGAAAACAGTCAGGCTGGAGAGGGAGGAAGGGAACCTACCACTGGTCAGCAATAACAAAGTAAATTATGTCACCAAAAACAATACAACAAGAGAAAGACAAAGTCCAAATGCAATGTACTAGTTGGCTGTTACTAATTATCATTATCCTCAAGTACCATACCGGTTGGTGTAGTCGATCATGTCCTTCCACAATTTTCTATCTACAGTGCATCATATCAGTTCTGTTGTTCACTTTTTTCCATGCCATGACACCAAGCTTCTAGTATTTTCTATCTTTGTCATCTGTGATCTCTCTTTCCTTGTATTTTGCCAGTTGTAACAAAGTATTCCAACTTTCCTCTTCTCATGATGTGCCCGAAAAGTGTTGTTTCTTTCTGATGTTTCATAGGAGCTCCCTTTTTGTGTTGGCCTCTTTTAGAATTTCCTTGTTGGCCTTTTTAGCTGTCCAGGGAACTTTCAACATTCTTCTGAGAAATCCAATCTCTGTGGTTTCTAATCGTCTTTTTATTTGTTTCTCTACTGTCCATGATTCGCTTCCATAGGTCAGAATTGGTTCTGTATAGCATTGATGAATTCTCTTTCTCACTTCTATTGACATAGATTTGTTGCATAAGATATTTTTCATTTTCTGAAATGCTGTTTTGGCTTCTACGTTACTAATTTTACAACGGTAAATAAGGTGTCTTACTCTGCCCCTACAAGAGAATGATTATTATTTATATTCAAACTTAGAATACAGCCATGCTTCAGCTAGCACATCATGTCCTGTAAGACTGCTCCTGAAATGTCCATACAAAGCACTTGTAAAAATTAACTATTTGGTGGAACTACATGCAGGGAATAGGAGCCTTCCTTCCTGACCAGAAGGGTTCAGGTTCGATCCCCAACAATAGCAGATTTCTTTTTGGACTGATAAGGCTCTCAGGTTCATTCAGCCTCTTAGAATGGGTACCAGAGATTTTTCTGGGAAATAAAGGCAGCCTGGCATGATCTCAACCACATCACCCAAAAATGTGTCATGGCCATAGAAAAATCTGGTCAGTAACACATTATTCCCCATACGCCTAACAGGGCAGGGAACCTTTAGTTCTACATACAGAGAATATACTTGAGTTTGGCCATTCCTGCAGAAGCTTTAGTATGAAAGAGAATAACAGAAGGTGCCAAGTCTGCTAACATCTACAAACAAATATTTGGTAAACTATAAACCAGTACCAATACCAAACTATTGTAAGAACAGCAACAATGTTTTTTATTATCAAAAGAACTTATTATTTCTACAACAAATCTCACACAAAGACAAGCAGCTCTTACCACAGTGGGTAGCAGTTGTCTGTCCATTCTGTCACCATTCACGAGAACTGTGAACAATATTCTTGTATGAAACACAGCTGTAAACTTAAGCATAGCAACAGAAACCTATGTACAGCTGTAAACTTAAATACAACAATGGCAAACCTATGTATAGCTGTAAACTTAAACTTAGCAACAGAAACCTATGTACAGCTGTAAACTTAAATACAACAATGGCAAACCCATGTACAGTTGTAAACTTAAATACAACAATGGCAAACCCATGTACAGCTGTAAATATAAATACAACAATGGCAAACCCATGTACAGCTGTAAATATAAATACAACAATGGCAAACCTTTGAACAGCTATAAACTTAAATACAACAGCAAAACTATGTACAGCTGTAAACGTAAAAATAACAACAACAAATCTATGCACAACTGTAAATTTAAACACAACAACAGAAAACATATTCACAGCTGTAAACTTAAACATAACAACAGCAAAGGGAACAGGCAAATATGCATTGTATTAATTCTGTCGTTGACTGTTTTCCATGCAATGACACCAGGTTATCTAGTATTTTCTCTCTTTACCGTCCACAATCTCTCTTTCCTTCTATTTTGCCAGTTGTATTCCAAGTATTCCAACTTTTCTCTTCTCATAATGTGCCCGAAAAATGTTGATTGTTTCTTTCTGAAGTTTCTTAGGATTTCCCTTTTTGTGTTGGCCTCTTTGAGAATTTCCTCATTGGTCTTTTTAGCTGTCCAGGGAACTTTCAACATTCTTCTGAGAAATCCCATCTCTGTGGCCTCTAATCGTCTTTTCATTTGTTTGTCTACTGTCCATGACTCGCTTCCATAGGTCAGAATTGGTTCTATACAGCATCGATGAGCTCTCTTTCTTATTTCTATTGACATTGATTTGTTGCATAAGATATTTTTCATTTTCTGAAATGCTATTTTGGCCTGAGCTATTCTGCTTTTTATTTCTGTGGTGCATCTCCCATCTGATGTTATTATTGTGCCCAAGTATTTGACACGTTGCACTTGTTTCAGATCTGTCCTGTTTATTTTTATACTGCATGATGGTGTTAATTGTTTCTTCAATATGACCATTACTTCTGTTTTTTAACTATTCAGACTGAGACCTTTCTTGATGCTTTCTTTTACTATTATGTCTATCATTTCTTGTAGTTCATTCTCTGTCTCTGCTATTAAAACTGTGTCTGCATATCGCAAATTATTTATATTGTGACCATTGACTTCAATTCCTTTTTTGTCTACTGTAGATCTCATAATATGTTCGCTGTAAAGTGAAAACAAATCTGGCAACAGAACACAGCCATGTCAGACTCCTTGTTTTATATATTGGAATTGTCCTGTTTAGTTGCTAATTTGTATAGCTGTTGTTTTTTGCCAGTACATGTTTTTTATGATTCGCAGATCTTCGTCATCAATGTTTAATTTCTCCAGCATTATTGATTATTTCCACATGCTTTACTTTGTCAAATGCTTCTTTGTAGTCTATAAAGCACATATATAGATCTTTCTTTACCTCTATAGCTCTTTCTATCAATGTTCTTAAGATGTGTATTGCATTATAGGTGCTCTTTCCTTCCACAAAAATTGCATTGTTCCTCACTTATTTGTGGTTTTATTTTGTTCCTTACACGTCTCATGATGATTCTTAGTAATATTTTCATCATGTGGTTCATGAGACTAATAGTGCGATGGTCCTTACAGTCAGTGGCGCCTGACTTCTTTGGTATAGCTACAAAGATAGATTTTAGTAAATCTTTGTGTATGTGTCAATGTTATATATGTCATTGAGTAGTTTTGTTATGATGTGTACTCCCAGCTCTCCTAATGCATTTATCTCTTCGATTGGTATATTGTCGGGACCTGGAGCTTTGCCTCTTTTCATGTGTTGAATTGCAACCTCCACTTCACTCTGCATTATTGATGGTCTTGTGTCTTTGTTTGAATTGTTTAACTCTGGTCTTTCATCATCATAGAGTTGACTGATATATTATGTCCATCTTTCCGTTGTCTTCTCCTGTCCCATTATTATATTTTCTTCCTTTGATTTCACACATCCTGAAACTTCGACTTCTTTTCTTCTTGTTAATTCATTTAACTGATTGTGCATACATTTTTGTGTGTGTTATTTTTCCATTTCTTCACATTTCTGCTTTAACCATCTTTTCTTTGCTTCTCTGCAGTTGTTTTGGATCTCTTTGAGCAACATTTTGTGTGTCCGTTCTTCTTACTTATGTTTTCAGCTTTTGACTATTAGTTCTAATATTTCTTCTGTCATCCATTTCTTTTTGTTGATTCTTTTAGTCACTGGTATTACTTCTTTTGATGTCTGTTGAATTGATTGTATGAGCATTTCCCACTTCTCCTTGATGTTATTTTGGTATCATTTTCTGTTCTTCACCTCTTTATCTATATTACTACCCAGATATATGTAAGATTGTACATCTAGTAGAGGTATTTCTCCTAATTTTACTTGGTTATTGCCAACTGCATTAATTCTCATAACGTTGGTCTTATCTCTATTAATTTTCAATCCTAGCTGTCGTGATCTCTCATCAAGTATGCTCATTTTATCCTGCATATGTTGATGGTTGTGCGATAGGAAAGCTATGTCAT
Organism: Megaustenia siamemsis; assembly: GCA_032433765.1. Classification (NCBI taxonomy): domain Eukaryota; kingdom Metazoa; phylum Mollusca; class Gastropoda; order Stylommatophora; family Ariophantidae; genus Megaustenia; species Megaustenia siamemsis. The sequence continues at coordinate 231,426 of JAVIAB010000073.1, read as the reverse complement.
CAGCAAAGTCTAAATCATTAAGTTGCTTGGTCAGTGACCACGGGATTCCATTTTTGTTGTTTTGAGTTATTCTCATAATCCAATATATGGCCAGTAGAAACAAAAATGGAGAGAGAAGGCATCCCTGCTTTACTCCTGTTCTTATTTCAAATGTTTCTGTAAGCTGCCCTTCATGCACCGCACTACATTTCATTTATTCAAACATTGTTTTTATCAGGTTAATAAACCTAAATTATGGTCATCTCTAGCTCACTGTAAAAATTGTCAATGACTTCTTCTTTGCCATTACTTGTTTGTGCATAAGCTTGATTTATGTTGATATCCATTGAAAGCCTATACACAGCTGTAAATTTAAATATAACAACTGTAGACCTATACACAACTGTAAATGTAAATATAACAATTGCAGACCTATACACAGCTGTAAATTTAAATATAACAACTGTAGACCTATACACAGCTGTAAATTTAAATATAACAACTGTAGACCTATCTATCTATCTATTGACCTTTCGAGCCGTAACCGGCCCATAGGGCGTAGACCAAGATACACCTTCTCCTATATGAATTTTTGTTCTAGCAGTTTTCTTTTAAAGATATTTTATCAAATCTCGCCATTTGTCTCTATTCTGTGCAAGCAGTTCTATCTCAATGAGGGAGCCGAATCCTGCTGCTCTTGCCTCTCTCATCAATGTTCTTCTCAGTGTCTCTCTGGGTCTTCCTCTTTTCCTCTTACTTGTTGTTTCCCATATGAGGGCTTGCTTTGCTATTCGGTTATTATCTCTTCTCATCACATGTCCAACATATGACCATCGTCTTTTCTTTATTACTGAAGATATTAGTGGTTGATTGGCGATTTCTCTAATTTCCTCGTTTGTTTTGAATTCGTTCCACGCTATACCAAGTATTTTCCTTAGACATTTATTTTCGTTTACAGCAGACCTATACACAGCTGTAAATGTAAATATAACAACTGCAGACCTATACGCAGCTGTAAACTTAAACATAACAACAGAAAACCTATGAAAAGATGTAAACTTAAATTTAACAACTGAAAACTTATGCACAGTTGTAAATGTAAACAAAATAGAAAACATATACACAGCTGTAAACATAAACATAACAGCAGCAAACCTATACACAGCTGTAAACATAAATTTAACAGAAAACCTGTACACAGCTGTAAATGTAAACATAGCAACAGCAGACCTATGCACAGCTATAAACTGAAACATAAACAGCAAACTTATACACAACTATAAACTTAAACATAACAACAGAAAACCTATGCACCACTGTAAACCTAAATACAACAGTAAAGGGGGATTGGATTTTTCTTGGAAATTACGACGGCCTGGCATGACACTGATCACATTATTCATAAATGTGCAGCTAGTAACTGCATAGTCCTCATATACAAGGCAACCCTTTACTTTGTGTTTGCTATGAACAATCTTTCTGAAGTCAATGAAGTTTAAAACAAATGGTCTTTGCTACAAGCTCCTCTAGCATTGAATCAAGGCAGTTTCTTTCTTTTCTAAATCTTGGTTGCTCTTGTAGCAAAACAGTGTCTACCTCATATTTGATTCTTTCACAACAATCTCACAAAGAGAAACTGGCAATTTATTGCAATCTTTAATACTTTCAGGACCATTATCCGATATATAAGAGCAATAATAAAACTCCATCGCACCATATCTGATAAATTGGATCTAATAGGTATGGTTGCATATTTTTTCATAAAGTGGCGATTTGGGTTTTATATTATCTCTTTCTAGACCACTAACCAACACAATGGCTCCACTTATGAAGGTACTACAAGACCAAAACCAACACATCAGTTCAGACCAAGCACAGTTGAACACAGTTTAAAGTAAAGTAACGATTCTGTAAAAAATATTCACCAATACTTGTATTCAATATCTGGAAAAAGCTTTATAATTACTTCCTTCGATTACCACATGCTATTTTCTTTGTTTTGTACATATAGTGGTTGAATTTTCATTGTAAATGTGTGTTTTTTATTAAAAATAGTGGCCACACCATTTCTTGAGCCTCATTATTTGTGGACATCAATGCATCAAGTCAAGTGTATTTTGAAGAACTTTGGATTAGTTTGTGTATAAATTTGAGAAGAATAAAGAGCAAGACACTTCTAGATGGAAAAATAGAGGTATGTGAGATATGATATTATGAATTGAAAATTACTCTGCCTTTGAATATTTGTATAATTTATAATAAATAATATATTTTTTTCCTTGAGATATCATCAGAAGATTGCTTTTTTCCTTTTTCTTCAATCATGTTCCTTTCTGGTGATGTATAACATGTACCACAGTTAATTATATTATTGTGTGAAATTGTCACATGAAAAAGACATGTGTTGGAATTTTTCTAAATTGAAAACTGATCTGGTCCTTACCAAAAGGGAACCTAAAGTTCTCCAAAGTCAGGAAAGAGTTCAGCAATACCTGAATTCATTACCTAGAGGAGATCTCCTGAGTACTTCTGATTGATACCAGCGTGGTTTTTGTTGTAGATAATTGATTACATTTAAATTCTGTGCTTCTTTCTCACAAATAATCACTTCATGCCCACCACTTCTACTTTGATTACAAGACCAACAAGTTACAGAACTGAAAAAGCTAGACTTGTTTTAGGGTGAACTGGTATCACACTTCATCAATTTCTTGCTTTTCTATTAGTTTTTATTTATTTTTTAATCTAAGGAAATGGAGTGTATAGTAATTTTGGAATCATGAACAAGGGCCAGTCAAAATAAGCCGATCAAAATGTTATATTCCACAGGCCGTAGGTGGCTCCCCTCTGATTCAGAATTTAGACTTAGGTTTAGCAAGTTTGCTACTGAGTGCCTCCAGTCAACATGGACTATCACTGCTGCTGGTACAGCTAGTCGCAGTTATTGTGATGATACAACTAGTTGTGTTGATTGTGATGATATAACTAGTCGCAATTATTGAGATGATACAACTAGTTGTGTTGATTGTGATGATATAACTAGTCACAGTTATTGTAATGATACAACTAGTAGCAGTTATTGTGATGAAAAAAATAGTCACAGTTATTGTGATGATACAACTAGTTACAGTTATTGTGATGATACAACTAGTTACAGTTATTGTGATGATACAACTAGTTGTGTTGATTGTGATGAAACAACTAGTCACAGTTATTGTGATGATACAACTTGTTACAGCTATTGTGATGATACAACTAGTTGTGTTGATTGTGATGATACAACTAGTCACCGTTATTGTGATGATACAACTAGTTGTGTTGATTGTGATGATACAGCTAGTTGTGTTGATTGTGATGATACAACTAGTTGTGTTGATAGTGATGATACAACTAGTAGCAGTTATTGTGATGATACAACTAGTTGTGTTGATTGTGATGATAAAACTAGTCACAGTTATTGTGATGATACAACTAGTCACAGTTATTTTGATGATACAACTAGGTGTGTTGATAGAGATGATATAACTAGTCACAGTTATTGTGATGATACAACTAGTTGTGTTGATTGTGATGATAAAACTAGTCACAGTTATTGTGATGATACAACTAGGTGTGTTGATAGAGATGATATAACTAGTCACAGTTATTGTGATGATACAACTAGTCGCAATTATTGTGATGATACAACTAGTCGCAGTTATTGTGATGATACAACTAGTTGTGTTGAATGTGATGATACAAATAGTGACAGTTATTGTGATGATACAACTAGTCACAGTTATTGTGATGATACAACTAGTTACAGTTATTGTGATGATACAAATAGTCGCAGTTATTGTGATGATACAACTAGTCACAATCATTGTGATGATACAATTAGTAGCAGTGGTTGTGATGATACAAATAGTCACAGCCATTGTGATGATACAACTAGTCACAGTTATTGTGATGATACAAATAGTCACAGTTATTGTGATGATACAACTAGTAGCAGTTATTGTGATGATACAACTAGTAGCAGTTATTGTGATGATACAACTAGTAGCAGTTATTGTGATGATAATACTAGTAGCAGTTATTGTGATGATACAACTAGTAGCAGTGATTGTGATGATACAACTAGTAGCAGTGATTGTGATGATACAACTAGTAGCAGTGATTGTGATGTTACAACTAGTAGCAGTGATTGTGATGATACAACTAGTAGCAGTCAATGCGATGATACAACTAGCCGCATTGATTGTGATGATACAACTAGACACGGTAATTGTGATGATACAAGTAGTCGCGTTGATTGTGATGATACAACTAGTAGCAGTTATTGTGATGATACAACTAGTCGCAGTTATTGTGATGATACAACTAGTCGCAGTTATTGTGATGATACAACTAGTGGCAGTTATTGTGCTGATTCAACTAGTCGCAGTTATTTTCATTTGCTGGAAAGACTTGTGACAGTTCTTATTTGCTGAAGAAGACTTGTCACAGTTCTCATTTGCTGAAGACGACTTGTCACAGTTCTCATTTGCTGAAGTAGACTTGTAACAGTTCTCATTTGCTGAAGTAGACTTGTGACAGTTCTTATTTGCTGGAGAAGACGTGTCACAGTTATCATTTGCTGGGGAATACTTGTCACAGTTCTCATTTGCTGAAGTAGACTTGTCACAGTTCACATTTGCTGGAGAAGATTTGTCACAGTTCTTATTTGCTGAAGAAGACTTGTCACAGTTCTTATTTCTGGAGAAGACTTGTCACACTTCTCATTTGCTGAAGTAGACTTGTCACAGTTCTTATTTGCTGAAGAAGACTTGTCACAGTTCTCATTTGCTGGAGAAGACTTGTCACACTTCTCATTTCTATAGAAGACTTGTCACACTTCTCATTTCTATAGAAGACTTGTCACAGTTCTCATTTCTATAGAAGACTTGTCACACTTCTCATTTCTATAGAAGACTTGTCACACTTCTCATTTCTATAGAAGACTTGTCACACTTCTCATTTCTATAGAAGACTTGTCACAGTTCTCATTTCTGGAGAAGACTTGTCACAGTTCTCATTTGCTGGAGAAGACTTGTCACAGTTCTCATTTCTGGAGAAGACTTGTCACAGTTCTCATTTCTGGAGAAGACTTGTCACAGTTCTCATTTCTGGAGAAGACTTGTCACAGTTCTCATTTGCTGGAGAAGACTTGTCACAGTTCTCATTTCTGGAGAAGACTTGTCACAGTTCTCATTTCTATAGAAGACTTGTCACACTTCTCATTTGCTGGAGAAGACTTGTCACAGTTCTCATTTCTGGAGAAGACTTGTCACAGTTCTCATTTCTGGAGAAGACTTGTCACAGTTCTCATTTGCTGGAGAAGACTTGTCACAGTTCTCATTTCTGGAGAAGACTTGTCACAGTTCTCATTTCTGGAGAAGACTTGTCACAGTTCTCATTTCTGGAGAAGACTTGTCACAGTTCACATTTGCTGGAGAAGACTTGTCACACTTCTCATTTGCTGGAGAAGACTTGTCACACTTCTCATTTGCTGGAGAAGACTTGTCACAGTTCTCATTTCTGGAGAAGACTTGTCACACTTCTCATTTGCTGGAGAAGACTTGTCACAGTTCTCATTTCTGGAGAAGACTTGTCACACTTCTCATTTGCTGGAGAAGACTTGTCACAGTTCTCATTTCTGGAGAAGACTTGTCACACTTCTCATTTGCTGGAGTAGACTTGTCACAGTTCTCATTTCTGGAGAAGACTTGTCACAGTTCTCATTTGCTGAAGTAGACTTGTCACAGTTCTTATTTGCTGAAGAAGACTTGTCACAGTTCTCATTTGCTGGAGAAGACTTGTCACACTTCTCATTTCTATAGAAGACTTGTCACAGTTCTCATTTCTGGAGAAGACTTGTCACACTTCTCATTTCTATAGAAGACTTGTCACAGTTCTCATTTGCTGGAGAAGACTTGTCACAGTTCTCATTTCTGGAGAAGACTTGTCACACTTCTCATTTGCTGGAGAAGACTTGTCACACTTCTCATTTCTATAGAAGACTTGTCACAGTTCTCATTTGCTGGAGAAGACTTGTCACAGTTCTCATTTCTGGAGAAGACTTGTCACACTTCTCATTTGCTGGAGAAGACTTGTCACACTTCTCATTTGCTGGAGAAGACTTGTCACACTTCTCATTTCTGGAGAAGACTTGTCACAGTTCTCATTTCTTGAGAAGACTTGTCACAGTTCTCATTTGCTGGAGAAGACTTGTCACAGTTCTCATTTCTGGAGAAGACTTGTCACAGTTCTCATTTGCTGGAGAAGACTTGTCACAGTTCTCATTTCTGGAGAAGACTTGTCACAGTTCTCATTTGCTGGAGAAGACTTGTCACAGTTCTCATTTGCTGGAGAAGACTTGTCACAGTTCTCATTTCTGGAGAAGACTTGTCACAGTTCTCATTTCTGGAGAAGACTTGTCACAGTTCTCATTTCTGAGAAGACTTGTCACAGTTCTCATTTCTTGAGAAGACTTGTCACAGTTCTCATTTGCTGGATAAGATTTGTCACAGTTCTCATTTACTGGAGAAGACTTGTCACAGTTCTCATTTGCTGGATAAGATTTGTCACAGTTCTCATTTACTGGAATGATTTTTTTGAAGGAAGTAAAGACAATGACTCACCTTGATGTGACCTGAATGGTACAGAACCCATTGCAGCTTGATAAACCTGATCATACAGACCATGCACACGAACTACTAACTTATCCAGGGCTGAACTCTGCTCAGGGAATTGAATAAAATCATAGTTGTGATTACATGTCTATGTGCCCTTGGTAAGTAACAATTGCAAAAGTGAATGTAGTTATATAATACTTAATAAATTGGTTAAATAACCTGTAGTGTTCTGTTTACTAACAGAACTATTTGTACTGGTTATAGTGCTCTATAGTAACTAGATCTATACTGGTTGTAGTGTTCTATAGTAACTAGATCTATACTAGTTGCAGTGTTCTTTTGCAACAAGATCCGTACTGGTTTTAGTGTTCTTTATTTAATAGATTTGTACATGCTATAGTGTTCTATAGAAGATACAGATAAAGCAGTACATGATGTAGTGTTCTATAGTAAATAGATCATTGCATGATGTAGTGTTCTATAGTAAATAGATCATTGCATGATGTAGTGTTCTATAGTAAATAGATCTGTACATGATGTAGTGTTTTATAGTAAATAGATCATTCCATGATGTAGTGTTTTATAGTAAATAGATCATTCCATGATGTAGTGTTCTATAGTAAATAGATCATTCCATGATGTAGTGTTCTATAGTAAATAGATCTATACATGATGTAGTGTTCTATAGTAAACAGATCTATACATGATGTAGTGTTCTATAGTAAATAGATCTGTACATGATGTAGTGTTCTATAGTAAATAGATCTGTACATGATGTAGTGTTTTATAGTAAATAGATCATTCCATGATGTAGTGTTCTATAGTAAATAGATCTGTACATGATGTAGTGTTTTATAGTAAATATATCATTGCATGATGTAGTGTTCCATAGTAAATAGATCTGTACACGATGTAGTGTTCTATAGTAAATAGATCATTGCATGATGTAGTGTTCTATAGTAAACAGATCTGTACATGATGTAGTGTTTCTAAATAACTAGATCTGCACTGAAGTTGGTCAAGATTGTAACCGTGGGTGGACAGTGTTTTTAGTTGCAGTGTGTGTGTTTTTTCAAAATATGTTGGTTACATTTGGTGGACTTCTTGGATTGGTGTTCTGTTCAGTGAAATTTTCATTAAGTGGGATATTTATTCTTCTTTTCAATTAGAATAGATCTATCACTGGGATAGGTCATTGTTTTCACTGCTGCACCAATGAATGCCTATTTCTGACAGTAGTTTTTTGTCCACTGCCTTGTAAGAAAATTCAAAGTCTACAGGAGTAAACCCAGACAGAAAATCCAAAGGGAGGTACTCTGTGGTAGTCGGTGGTGTATTATCCATCTTCTGGCATCCCCTGCAACTTAACTTTGGTTCTGAATGTAAGGACATCATTCCTCCTTCGAAACACTTCAAAGAGGAGCTGAGGGAAGGGGGGGGGGGGGGGGGTGTTTTGGGCACAGCACTATTTCCATATTATTCTCCCAGGCATATCAAGCAAGCAGTAATATTAGTTCCATCCTCATTAAGACACAACAGAAGAAAACACCATCTGTGATAGTGTCAGCAATCAAGAAGAATATGACAGAAGAATAACAGAAGAATAAAAGATGAATAAGTTGTAGGCAAAGAAGAATAACAGAGGAGACCGAAAGTCAGTGGTTGTAGACTTGTTAGTGGAGATTATAAGCAGAGTGATATAGCAGAGATTGCTAGACGGCTGAAAGATGGACTGACACTTTTGACAGTGATCATCCCTAACCCAGGGATGGGACAATGGAAGCGAGCGTCGATCTGAGATACAAACAGGTGTTGTGTTTGAGGTTGGATGGATGGAGACTTTCGGGAGCCCTAAGCAAACTTTGAAGTTCAGGATCAAGTGAATTCCGGGGGAATTTCTAGAGCAGTAAACATTCTTTGATGTCAAACGATAGTAGATAAAGAGCTCTCACTGATGTACAGCAGCAGTGAAGATAAAAAAGGTCTGAGAGAGGGCGCCCACATTTGGTCATGACAGCTTTGTATTGCTGGAAGCCTAAGTAATAGGAGTGATTGACAGATGTTGTCAAAATTCATCAAGAAATGAAGATTAGAGACAGAATTGTATGGGCGGAGTTACAGAGGTAGTGGCTAATTACTGACGAATGGTAGAGTGACCATAGCCATGTTTTCCCAGAATCCTCAGCCAGATGGGAGTGGCTAACATGGTAACAAAACCAAGATACATGGACACTATCAGTAGAGTTCTCGAAGATTGCAGACGCACTGGAGAAAATGTAAAGTCAGACTAATTTTAGGAAATTGCCTCAAGGCAGAGAGTTTGAAGTGAGTTGGTAGATAGTTTAGACAGTTCTTGAAATTGTCAGGACCAGCTAAGAGTTAAAGAGTTAGGAAGTTATTAGAAGTAGTCAACAGAGCTGTGAGAACTTAGAGTAGAAATTGAATCTCCAAAGGACAAAAGAGGCTGTGTGGATTGAACCTTCCACAGATACAAGAGGCTGTGTGAACTGAGTCGTAGAGTTACAGATGAGTACACAATTATAACCAAGAAACAGTTTTGAGAGAAGTGGATAAGAACTATTAGATATGATTACAGGAATCTATTAGTTGCCTAATTAGATTGTCAAGAAAGACCACTAAGGATCATGAAGTTACTGATATGTGAAAAATGCCGGTAGGCTAAGTATAGTAACATAGCAAAATGAATATAGAATTTGGGTGAATAATGACTGCTGTATTCATGCTGTTACCACCATAATGAGTTATGTGTCATGTTCATTTCAATGTGATAATATATATGGTACAGTTAAGAAGAAATATAGAACGCTGTAGCACATCTCTCATACTCTGCACATGGAAACGAAGTACGATATTTTCTGTATTTAAAAAAACATTACCAACTATTTAGGAATGGGAGATTAAGGTGACTGGGTCATGTAAGAAGAACGGAAAACAATTGTATTACCAAATAATTATTGTATGGCGAACTTAGGGATGGAAAGAGATTAAAGGGTAGACCAGTGCTGAGATATAAGGATGTTTGCAGGGCTTCCTTGAGTGAATTCTCTGGTAGCGAAAGAAATTGGGAAGCAAGCGCCAGTTGTGGAATCAGTTATAGAGGTTTAAGCATGCACTAGTTGTGGAGTCAGTTTTTGAGGTATAAGCATGCACTATAGCTTGTTTCATAACTCGTGCCCAACTTTTAAAATCGATTGCTTTTTAACCGCTTGTTGTAAGTTGTTCAAAATTTGCATGTAAAGTTATAATGATTAGAACCCAACAGGGAATTAATTTCATTTAAAAAAAAACATTTGGTTATTATTGTTGCTTATTTGATTTATATAAATTTATAACGACCCATTGATGTAGTCAAAACTTAATGTTTACAGTATTTTAAGTTAAAAATAGCGAGTAAAAATCCATACACGGTAAAATTGACGTGTTTGCACGCTTTTACCGTGGTTTTTTGACACAATTAGACACTTGTAAAAAACACGAGAAATTGTGTGTTCCATTTCCGTTCATTCATAGGTGGAGACGTGGAACGATAACATTTATCATGAGTCTTAAAATGAAATTCTGCAGTTTACAAAACATCGCAATAAAAATGTATGACTATTTTTGCAAAGAGGCTAAACGAGGAAGATTATTTCATTCTTTAGAAAACCCTGAGAATAGGACAAGACACATTTTGGATTTATCTAAACGGTCATTTAATCGCTGGATTCAAGCACGTGACCGTCAATGTTCAAAATATACAAAATCACAAGGAAGAGCAAAAATGTTGGATAATTTTGACAGTGAACTTATTAGAAGTGAAATTCGCAAAATGTTGGGTATGAATGAAACTGTTACAATAAGAAAATTAAAAGTATCACTGAAAAAGAACAACAGTATTGAAATATCAAAGTCTACATTATGGAGGAATGTGAGAGCTGCAGGCTTTACATTCAGAAAGTATTCCAATGGACGAAACATCATCTGTGAGAAGCCACATATAGTAGTCATGAGAAGCAAGTACTTACGTGAAGTAAAAGAGGTGCGCAAGCAAGGTTATGATATTGTGTACTTGGATGAAACATGGATCAATGCTCACCACACTAACCAAAGGGAATGGCAGTCATCAGATGGAAAGATTAAGAGATTAATACCTAGCAGCAAAGGACAGCGCTTGATAATTGCTCATGCAGGTAGTCGACAACATGGACTAATACAGAATGCAGAGCTTATTTTTCTTTCAAAATCCATAGACAATCGGGATTATCACTCTGCGATGAATGGTCACATATTTAGACATTGGATTGAAAATTCTGTCCTCCCATCACTAGATCGACCATCTTGCCTAATAATGGACAATGCAGCATATCACAACATTGTTGCACTTGAAGATAAAGTCCCGACGTCATCCAGTACAAAAGATGCTATTAAGATATGGCTCACAAAGGAGCACATACAATTTAATAACATGTACTTAAAACCTGAATTACTATCTCTAGTAAAGCAAAAACAAAGGACAAAGATTTTTCAAATAGATAAGATTATCCAAGAGCACGGTCATATAAGTTTGAGGCTGCCACCTTACCATGCTCATTTAAATCCAATAGAACTAATCTGGGCAAAATTAAAAGGACAAGTGGCAGATGAAAATACAACATTCAAAATATGCGATGTAAAGACTCTTGCTAATCTCGCTTTATTAAATATAGACAAAGATTATTGGGCTAAATGTGAAGACCACATCTTAAAACAGGAAGAGGAATATTGGAAAAATGATGGTTTGTGGAATGTTCAACCCCAAACAGTTATTAATCTTTTAGACTCGTCTGATTCAGAATGAAAGTATATAGCCCCCACAATGTTGGCCCCTATATTACCTTAAATTAGTTCAACAAACGGTCCTTATCAGGACCACACAACTATGAAAATTGGACATACAGGTATACCTTGATATTATCGTCCATCCTCGAACTGAGAAGACAATAATTCTCCTGGTGTTTTGTCTTATTAGGTTATTTCCCCATTACGGCCACGCCTTTACCTAGTGAAAATTAATCATAGACCAGGAACTACGGTAATTTATATTATTTAGGGGTTCACAATTTACAATTTTGACAAACATCAAAGAAATTCGCCGCTTTAAGAAAACTGCAGCTGCAAGATATTTGTTAAATATACATTTAAAGGGTCTTTTGCATTCTAATAACATTTGGAAAATTTCAACAGTTTTTTACAAACGGTTACTGAGTAACTGCGTTTTGAAGTTGGGCATGTGATTTGAAACGAGCTATAGTTGTGGAGTCAGTTTTTGAGGTATAAGTATGTACTAGTTGTGGAGTCAGATATAGAGGTTTAAGCATGCACTAGTTGTGGAGTCAGTTATAGAGGTTTAAGCATGCACTAGTTGTGGAGTCAGTTTTTGAGGTATAAGCATGTACTAGTTGTGGAGTCAGTTATAGAGGTTTAAGCATGCACTAGTTGAGGAGTCAGTTTAGAGGTATAAACATGCACTAGTTTTGGAGTCAGGTCAGTTATAGAGGTATAAGTATGCACTAGTTGAGGAGTCAGGTAAGTTATAGAGGTATAAGTATGCACTAGTTGAGGAGTCAGTTTAGAGGTATAAGCATGCACTAGTTGTGGAGTCAGGTCAGTTATAGAGATATAGGCCGCTTTAAGAAAACTGCAGCTGCAAAATATTTGTTAAATATACATTTAAAGGGTCTTTTGCATTCTAATAACATTTGGAAAATTTCAACAGTTTTGTACAAACGGTTACTGAGTAATAGCGTTTTGAAGTTGGGCACGTGATTTGAAACGAGCTATAGTTGTGGAGTCAGTTTTTGAGGTATAAGTATGTACTAGTTGTGGAGTCAGATATAGAGGTTTAAGCATGCACTAGTTGTGGAGTCAGTTATAGAGGTTTAAGCATGCACTAGTTGAGGAGTCAGTTTAGAGGTATAAGCATGCACTAGTTTTGGAGTCAGGTCAGTTATAGAGGTATAAGTATGCACTAGTTGAGGAGTCAGGTAAGTTATAGAGGTATAAGTATGCACTAGTTGAGGAGTCAGTTTAGAGGTATAAGCATGCACTAGTTGTGGAGTCAGGTCAGTTATAGAGATATAGGCCGCTTTAAGAAAACTGCAGCTGCAAGATATTTGTTAAATATACATTTAAAGGGTCTTTTGCATTTTAATAACATTTGGAAAATTTCAACAGTTTTTAACAAATGTTTACTGCATAATAGCGTTTTGAAGTTGGGCACATGATTTGAAACGAACTATAGTTGAGGAGTCAGTTTACAGGTATAAGCATGCACTAGTTGAGGAGTCAGGTAAGTTATATAGGTATAAGTATGCACTAGTTGAGGAGTCAGTTTAGAGGTATAAGCATGCACTAGTTGTGGAGTCAGGTCAGTTATAGAGATATAGGCATGCACTAGTTGAGGAGTCAGTTTAGAGGTATAAGCATGCACTAGTTGAGGGGTTGGGTCAGTTATAGAGGTATACATATGCACTAGGTGAGGAGTCAGTTATAGAGGTATAAGTATGCACTAGTTGAGGAGTCAGTTTTAGAGGTATAAGCATGAACTAGTTGAGGAGTCAGGTCAGTTATAGAGGTATAAGTATGCACTAGTTGAGGAGTCAGTTTAGAGGTATAAGCATGCACTGGTTTTGGAGTCAGGTCAGTTATAGAGGTATAAGTATGCACTAGTTGAGGAGTAAGTTTAGAGGTACAAGTATGTACTAGTTGAGGAGTCAGTTTAGAGGTAAAAGGTAAAGTACGAGACTTGAACCGGCGTCTTAACACGCGAGTTTCCACCCATATGTGCTCGGCCGCCTATCCAGAAATGTTCGGAGATTTCTGTATAGTGTCGCCTCAAGCATCGAAACTCAGATGCGAAGCTACATTCCTCACCTTCCCAGGGTAATACCCTGGTACCCATTTCTGCCAACGGCTGGGTCGACCGTGGGGGTATTTTTTTTTTCCAACCACAAGTACAATTCACACTGCTCCCAGCAGGAATCAAACACGGATTGTCCAACGTCGGTAGTCCAGTCGGGTGGTTTTCCCAACTCGGCAACCGAAGCCCCCTAGAGTCAGTTTAGAGGTATAAGCATGCACTAGTTGAGAAGTCAGTTTAGAGGTATAAGCATGCACTAGTTGAGGAGTCAGTTTAGAGGTATAAGCATGCACTAGTTTTGGAGTCAGGTCAGTTATATAGGTATAAGTATGCACTAGTTGAGGAGTCAGTTTACAGGTATAAGTATGCACTAGATGAGGAGTCAGTTTAGAGGTATAAGCATGCACTAGTTGAGGAGTCAGTTTGGAGGTATAAGCATGCACTAGTTTTGGAGTCAGGTCAGTTATATAGGTATAAGTATGCACTAGTTGAGGAGTCAGTTTAGAGGTATAAGCATGTACTAGTTGAGGAGTTTCAAGAAAAGAAACTGGTACTAGTAGCATGGATAGACCTAATGAAAGCATTTGATAAGGCATGGAAGGAAGGGCTTTTGAAGAAACTGAGAAATTATGGAATAAATAGCAGGATATACAGATGGGTCAAAGCATATCTGCATAACAGGTGGGCCAGAGTGCAACTGGATGGTCTTAAGAGTAAGAAGGTCTTACTGTGCCAGGGCATCCCACAGGGAGGGGTACTATCTCCAACACTTTTTCTGATCTACATCAATGACCTAGTTACTGAACTACCACATGGTATCAAAGCATGGTGGCAATGTATGCAGATGACTTGGTAATGTGGTGCACAGAGGAGTATGCAACAGTGGCCTCCATGTTGCTGCAAAGAGCTATGAATGCACTGAATTCATGGACAAATAGATTGTGTATTAGCATCAATACAGACAACTGCAGTACTACACTTTTCACTCTCTCCCCAAAACAAAAAACAGGAGCCATCTGCATAAACAAGGAGCCTGTGAAAGAAGATATACAAGCTACATATCTTATAGTTACATTTCATAACAAACTATCTTGGAAACAGCAGATAAATAAGGCAACCCAAAAAGCAAGGAGGAAATTGGCTATTCTAAGAAAGCTGTGTGGAACCACGTGGGGTGCGAGTGGGAAAATACTCAGTAAAGTTTACCAACAGAGTATACACCCACATTTAGAATATGGATCATCTGCATGGTGTTCAGCATCAAACACCACACTGCAAGAACTGTATAAAGTACAAAACCAGGCACTTAGGGTCATCACAGGAGCAATGAAATGAACACCAATTTTGGAGATGGAGAAATTGTGGAAGATACCAGCACTGAGAGAATGGAGGGATACAAAGGTGCTGAAGAAGGCACAAAAATTTGCATGTGTGCCGAGATATCCAATGAAGGACTGATTCCAAAATCTTACATTGGGATGACTTAAGAGAAGCTGTTTTATCCACCAAGCCAAGCGTATTTGTAGACAAACACCAGACATGCCAAGAGTTGTTAACCCTCTACTACCCATACCAGAACAGACTCCCTGACAGAGGAATCAGGATTATCAATACAAATATGGACAGAAGTGAAAGGAATAGTTGACAAAGAAGAACAGAATAGTCTACAGCAAAAAACAATAACTCTCAGTTTCCTGGATGAAGAATACCCACAAGACCTATGGATCCGTGTGTACGCAGATGGATCAACACGGAATGCTGTAAAGAATGGGGGAGCAGGTGCATATATAGAGTACCCAAATAACAAACACTAGGGACATGAATAAAATAGCAACATGGAAATAAATTGTCACAATTATGATGCAGAAATCCAAGCAATAAAATTGGCAATAGAAAAACTGCTGAACAGTAATCTTAGCCCACAGCCTGTAGTGTTTTTGACAGATACAAGATCAGAACTCCAGGCACTACAATCCAGAAAATTACCACATCTGCAGACCTTATTGACTGAACTCTGCAAGCACCACAGGGTTGCCCTGCAGTGGATACCATTTCACTGTGGAATACCAGAAAATGAAAAAAGCAGATCAGTTGGCAAAGGAAGGTTCAACAGGCACACAACTAGATGCACCGGTTACATACCATCATAAGAAACATATAATCAAATCAATCAGAGGACCACAAGCCCCAAATCAGGATGCCTTTCATAATATGAGTAGATGTGAACAAGTTATCATTATACGCCTCAGAACAGGACACAATCGACTCCATAGTCACATGTATACAAAATTAAAGATCGGCACCTCAACTACTTGTACATGTGGACAGGCACCCCAGACTGCTGAACACATATTTCAAGACTGCACTGAATATAGTAGACTGAGGAAAATCCATTGGCCCATAGATACAACACTACAGACAAAACTATATGGGCCACTGCAAGAATTACAAAAGACAGTAAAATTTATACAGGAAACAACATTGCAGATATAGACAATACTTCAGGCGAACGAAAGATAGATAGAAAAAGAAAGAAGGGTCAAATGATGTAAGGGTTCTAAAAATATGTGAGTAGGGGGAACACTGTCTAGGTTACTGCGACTACAAAGACACTGACAATGTCTGTAAGTATCTAAGAGGCCACACATACACGTATACACTCACACAAAAATGTGCATATATACATATACAAACATAACTGCACACACACACACACATATATATATTCATACAAGCATACCTGTACCCATACATATGAACACATGCATGCATATGCAAATCCATACAGGGACAATGAAAAAGGTGCAGAAAAGTACGCATAGGACCAGACAATATATCAATACAAGAATTAGAAGTTGTAGGTCAGGCAAGAATAAAAATTATAACGAAGTTATTGAATGACATTTATAACAGTGATCATATCCCTAATGATTTTCTACAATCCACCTTCATCATCATCATGTGCCATACCGGTTCGCAAAGGCGATCATGTCCTTCCACAATCTTGGTTCTACAGTGCATCATATCAATTCTGTTGTTGACCATTTTCCATGCCATGATGCCAAGCTATCTAGTATTTTCTCTCATTGGCATCCACGATATCTCTTTCCTTTTATTTTACCAGTTGTAACCAAGTATTCCAACTTTCCTCTTCTCATGATGTGCCCGAAAAATGTTGATTGTTTCTTTCTGAGGTTTTTTAGGAGCTCCCTTTTTGTGTTGACCTCTTTGAGAACTTTCAACATTCTTCTGAGAAATCCCATCTCTGTGGCCTCTAATCGTCTTTTCATTTGTTTGTCTACCGTCCATGATTTGCTTCCATAGATCAGAATTGACTCCATATAGCACAGATGAACTCTCTTTTTCACTTCTATTGACATAGATTTGTTGCATAAGATATTTTTAATTTTCTGTAATGCTATTTTGGCCTGAGCTATTCTGCTTTGTATTTCTGTGGTGCATCTCCCATCTGATGTTATTATTGTGCCCAAGTATTTGATGCATTGCACTTGTTTCAGATTTGTCCTGTTTATTTTTATGCTTTATGATGGTGTTGATTGTTTCTTCAATATGACCATTATTTCTGTTTTCTTACTATTCAGACTGAGACCTTCCTTGTTGCTTTCTTTTACTATTATGTCTATCATTTCTTGTAGTTTGTTCTCTGTCTCTGCTATTAAGACTGTGTCATCGACATATCGCAAATTATTTATGTTATGACCGTTGACTTCAATTCCTTTTTTGTCTACTACAGATCTCATTAACAACCAAACGGGACAATTTCAAACAAGGAGTCAGACAAGGCTGTGTTCTGTCACCAGATTTGTTTTCACTTTACAGCGAATATATTATGAGATCAATAGTAGACAAAAAAAGGAATTGAAGTCAACGATCACAACATAAATAATTTACGATATGTGGATGACACAGTCTTAATAGCAGAGACAGTGAATGAACTACAAGAAATGATAGACATAATAGTAAAAGAAAGCATCAAGAAAGGTCTCAGTCTGAATAGTAAGAAAACAGAAGTAGTAATCATATCGAAGAAACAATCATCACTAGCATGCAGCATAAAAATAAACAGGACAAATTTGAAACAAGTGCAATGCGTCAAATACTTGGGCACAATAATAACATGGAATGGAAGATGCAACACGGAAATAAAAAGCAGAATAGCTCAGACCAAAATAGCAGTCCAGAAAATGAAAAATATCTTATGCAACAAATCTATGTCAATAGAAATGAGAAAGAGAGTTCATCTGTGCTATATAGAACCAATTCTGACCTATGGAAGTGAATCATGGACAGTAGACAAACAAATGAAAAGATGATTAGAGGCCACAGAGATGGGATTTCTCAGAAGAATGTTGAAAGTTCCCTGGCACATGATGATGATGATAGATCTCATAATATTTTCGCTGTAAAGTGAAAACAAATCTGGCGACAGAACACAGCCTTGTCAGACTCCGTGTTCTATATATTGGAATTGTCCTGTTTGGTTGCTAATTCGTATAGCTGCTGTTTGTTGACAGTACATGTTTTTTATGATTCGCAGATCCTTGCCATCAATGTTTAATTTCTCCAGAATATTGATTATTTCCACATGCTTTACTTTGTCAAATGCTTTTGTGTAGTCTATAAAGCACATATATAGATCTTTCTTTACCTCTATAGTTCTTTATATCAATGTTCTTAAGATGTATATTGCATTATTGATGCCCTTTCCTTGCACAAATCCACATTGTTCCTCACTTATTTCTGGTTTTATTTTGTTCCTTACACATCTCATGATGATTCTTAGTAATATTTTCGTCATATGGCTTATGAGACTAATAGTGCGATGGTCTTCACAATCAGTGGCACCTGACTTCTTCGGTATGGCTACAAAGATAGATTTTAGTAGATCTTTGGGTATGTGTTCAGTATTATAATGTCATTGAATAGCCTTGTTATGACTTGTACTCCCAGCTCTCCTAATGCATTTATCTCTTCGATAATTATATTGTCGAGACCTGGAGCTTTGCCTCTTTTTATGTGTTGCATTGCGTCCTCCACTTCACTCTGCATTATTGATGGGCCTATGTCTGTGTTTGATTTGTTTGCCTTTAGAAAAAAAGAATGTGATGAATATAGAACTTTTAATTGATCATGTCACCAAAGATCATGCTAAGAATCATTATGGGAAGAACAAGACAAAAGATTAAAAGAGAAATAGCAAACGAGCAAATTGGATTTGTTGAAGATAAAGAAACACAAAATGCCATATATGCCATAAGAAAACTGGCAGAGAGAGCCTTGGAGGTACAGACAGATCTAATCCAATGTTTTGTTGACTAGACCAAAGCTTTCAATAAAGTCATTCATAAACAGATGATTAAAATACTAAAAAGTATAAATATAGATAGTCAAGATCTGAGGATTATAAAACATATATGCTGGAAATGTACAAAACATATATGCTGGAGATGTACAACAGAGGTGAGGTGCAGAATGGCTTAGGCAAAAGCAGCTTTCCAAAAAATGAGGAAGATTCTGTGCAATCCATTTTTGACAATAGAAACAATCTGTTAAGCTTCTTCACTGCCCTCAGAGTGATCTTGAATGTGTGACTTTCATCTGTTCATCTCTCTGAGCATTCCACTTCTTCTGGGTGTTCTTTCTAAGTGTTCTTGTTTCTGAGTGTTCTTTCACAGTGTTCTTGTTTCTGAGTTTTCTTTCAAAGTGTTCTTGTTCCTGGGTGTTTCTTTAGTGTTCTTGTTTCTGAGTGTTCTTTCTAAGTGTTCTTGTTTCTGAGCGTTCTTTCTAAGTGTTCTTTCAAAGTGTTCTTGTTGCTGGCTGTTCTTTCAAAGTGTTCTTTCAAAGTGTTCTTGTTTCTGTGTGCTCTTTCAAAGTGTTCTTATTTCTGGGTGTTCTTTCAAAGTGTTCTTGTTTCTGAGTGTTCTTTCTAAGTGTTCTTGTTTCTGAGTGTTCTTTCAAAGTGTTCTTTCAAAGTGTTCTTGTTTCTGGCTGTTCTTTCAAAGTGTTCTTTCAAAGTGTTCTTGTTTCTGTGTGCTCTTTCAAAGTGTTCTTGTTTCTGAGCGTTCTTTCACAGTGTTCTTGTTTCTGAGTGTTCTTTCAAAGTGTTCTTGTTTCTGAGTGTTCTTTCAAAGTGTTCTTGTTTCTGGCTGTTCTTTCAAAGTGTTCTTGTTTCTGAGTGTTCTTTCACAGTGTTCTTGTTTCTGAATGTTCTTTCAAAGTGTTCTTGTTCCTGGGTGTTCTTTAGTGTTCTTGTTTCTGAGTGTTCTTTCTAAGTGTTCTTGTTTCTGAGCGTTCTGTCTCTGATCTGTTTTTCAAAGCTTCGGTATCTGTTTTTGGGTGTTCTTTCAAAGTGTTCTTGTTTCTGGGTTTTCTTTCTAAGTGTTCTTGTTTCTTGGTGTTCTTTCTAAATGTTCTTGTTTCTAGGTGTTCTTTCAAAATGTTCTTGTTTCTGGGTGTTCTTTCTAAGTGTTCTTGTTTCTGAGTGTTCTTTCTGTTTCTGAGTGTTCTTTCTAAGTGTTCTTGTTTCTGAATGTTCTTTCTAAGTGTTCTTGTTTCTGAGTGTTCTTTCTAAGTGTTCTTGTTTCTGAGTGTTCTTTCTGTTTCTGAGTGTTCTTTCTAAGTGTTCTTGTTTCTGAGTGTTCTTTCTAAGTGTCCTTGTTTCTGAGTGTTCTTTCTAAGTGCTCTTGTTTCTGAGCGTTCTTTCTCTGATCTGCTTCTCAAAGCTTCTGTCTCTGATCTGCTTCTCAAAGCTTCTGTCTCTGATCTGCTTCTCAAAGCTTCTGTCTCTGATCTGCTTCTCAAAGCTTCTTGGTGTTCTTTCTAAGTGGTCTTGTTTCTGGGTGTTCTTTTTAAGTGTTCTTGTTTCTGAGCGTTCCACCCCTTCTCAGTGTCCGAGCTCCTATAAGTCAACTCTACTATGCTTAGTGCCCCTCCGGTCTCTAACACTCTAGCTTTCTGGCACTCATCTGTGTCTCTCGTCTAACTTAGCTTACTGTCCTTCCATCGGCTATCTTGTCTCTAAGTGCTAAGTAAGAGTGCTGATCTCTAAGCATTTCTAAGTGAGGGTGCTGATCTCTAAGCATTTCTAAGTGAGAGTGCTGATCTCTAAGCATTTCTAAGTGAGAGTGCTGATCTCTAAGCATTTCTAAGTGAGGGTGCTGATCTCTAAGCATTTCTAAGTGAGAGTGCTGATCTCTAAGCATTTCTAAGTGAGAGTGCTGATCTCTAAGCATTTCTAAGTGAGAGTGCTGATCTCTAAGCATTTCTAAGTGAGAGTGCTGATCTCTAAACATTCTATGTGAGAGTGCTGATCTCTAAGCATTTCTAAGTGAGAGTGCTGATCTCTAAGCATTCTATGTGAGAGTGCTGATCTCTAAGCATTCTATGTGAGAGTGCTGATCTCTAAGCATTTCTAAGTGAGGGTGCTGATCTCTAAGCATTTCTAAGTGAGGGTGCTGATCTCTAAGCATTCTATGTGAGAGTGCTGATCTCTAAACATTCTATGTGAGAGTGCTGATCTCTAAACATTCTATGTGAGAGTGCTGATCTCTAAACATTCTATGTGAGAGTGCTGATCTCTAAGCATTCTATGTGAGAGTGCTGATCTCTAAACATTCTATGTGAGAGTGCTGATCTCTAAGCATTTCTAAGTGAGGGTGCTGATCTCTAAGCATTTCTAAGTGAGGGTGCTGATCTCTAAGCATTCTAAGTGAGAGTGCTGATCTCTAAGCATTCTATGTGAGAGTGCTGATCTCTAAACATTCTAAGTGAGAGTGTAACAGTCTCTATTTCTGATCTGATCTGTTTCTGAACTTTGCACTTCTTCTGAGTGTCCAAGCATTCTGCTCCTGTAAGTATCTCTTTTTGCTTAGTGCATCTCTGGCCAGCGTTCTGTTAGCTTTCTCTCTGTCCATTTGTTTCTGATCTCATCTACCTGGGTGTAGTGTTTCCCTTTTATATCCCTATCACTTCTGGTCACTTTTATTTGTCTCAAGCATATTTTTCTCTGTTGACATTGTGTCTGACTCCTACACTACTCGTCTGGCCCATCCTAACTTAATTCTTTAAAATATTTTTCACCTACAAGTGACCTTGACCTCCTTGGTCTGTCAGGAGTTATTTTTAACCATACAGGTCACTCACACATCAATCTCTCAAAATATTTGTATACCTGCTCACAGCCTTTAAATTGTTCATATCTTGTTCACGTCTGTAGTCAATTGTCACAGATCTATTTTCTCGGTACAGCGAAAATATTTTAAGGACTCTTGCAAATAAACCTGGCATTAAAGTAGGGGAAGCAACAAATACAACCTAAGATATGCAGATGGCATATTATTGATAGCAGAAAGCCAACAAGATCTACAACAATCTATGAGATCAAATTGTGGTAGAAAATTAAGAAAAAGACCTGACTCTCAACATCAAAAAGACATAAACTATAATATCCAAAATAAAAACAAACAAACAAACACACAAGAAAGTAGAGTAAAACTAAATGGGAAAATCCTGAAACATGTGAGTAGATTCAAATGCATGGGATCAATAATAGTATCAGATGGCAGATGCACAGCTGAAATTAAAAGCAGAATAGGACAAGCAAAGACAGAATTCCATCGAATGAAGAAATGATAAGGCAGATACATTAGCTAAGAGAGGATCCAGACAGACACAGATACATACATCCATCACACTAGACACAGCCAAAGAAGTCATAAACTCCAACAGTAGAGAGGAGTGGTTGAATGGATGGGCCTTAGGGAAAACAGGGAGAGAGCTTTTCAAATATATGGCAAGACCAAATCCACAAGACAACATCAACAACCTAACAAGAAGAGACCAAACCACCATCTTCAGACTGAGAACAGGACATGTTATGCTGAATAACCACATTAATAGAATACAACAAAACCATACCCCAGTATGTCTACTCTGTAATCACCCACAAGACAACATCAACAACCTAACAAGAAGAGACCAAACCACCATCTTCAGACTGAGAACAGGACATGTTATGCTGAATAACCACATTAATAGAATACAGCAAAACCATACCCCAGTATGTCCACTCTGTAATCACCCACAAGAAACTGTAGAACACCACCTGTTTCAATGTCCAGAGCTCACTGACATCAGAACAACACTATTTCCTCAAAGACCCTCCAAATGGAACACTCTGTACGGAACCACAGCAGAACTTAAAAATACCTGCAGATACTACTACATGGCATTGGGCTGAAGGGCATCAGCTCAAAGGTCGCTGGATCCATAACAACAACAACTATATGAAAGTGAGTCATGGACAATAAGCAAGACAATACAAGGAACATTAGTGGCAGCTGAGAAGTGGTTTATCAGAAGAATGCTACAAATTCCATGGATTGAAAAAATTACAAATGAAGAATGTTTAAAATCAGGTGGAGAAACCAGAAATATCATCAAAATCATAAGGAAGAGACAATATATATTTATTACATTATACATATCATGCAAAAAGAATGCACAGAAAATACGATAACAGGCAGAATAAATGGAAAGAAGAGCAGAGGAAAACAAGAGAAAAAAATTGAACAGCTTATCCAAAAGGCATAAAACAAAAGATCACAGACTAAAATTATGACATGCATGAAGGACTGAGAGATCGCCTGCGCCAACTGACATGGCACCTGATGATGATGAGTCATTTGAAGATGAAACACATTTGATGCATTCATTGAAAAAACAAAATGTGGAATAACGACTTACATTAATGTTTCTGATGTCGCTATCTTCCTTATTTAATTGCCAAGGCAGTTCCTCCCTGTTTGTGTCCACTGAAACAAAAGTTGGGATTTCAGTAGAGTCTCTTAGTTGAGAGATCAGTTATTGGTGGCTACTTTTATTTCCTGCTAAGGTGACTTGTCAGAAGAGTGGACAATACTTGCAGCATCAAGCAAATATTGTATAAAGATGGATAGTGGCTTGTGGGTAGATCAAAACTGAGAAAAATGTATGTAAAACATCCATAATTGGATTCTCCATTAGTGAAAAATACTAGGAGAAGCTAGATGATAGTAGCACATGGAGAAAAAATATAAGAAACAGCAAAACATTTGGAAAAGAAATAAAATCACAGAAGAGAAATGATGCAATAGAAAAGAGTTGAGACCCCTGGACTTGAAAGAAGCTATTTGGCCAGTGACTGTTGGAGATTTACATATGCCTGATTCTAAGTATCTGTGGAGGCATGAAAGACCATATTTATATCATCCTATCAGGCAGAATGGGATTTGAAATCAACAGGGAAAAAAAAAAATAATTAAAAATAAGAATACACCAGAGGGAAATATATAACTAAATCATCAGATATGGGAAAACATAACCACTATATATATCTTGGTAGCAATATAGATCAAGAAGGTGAAACAAAGAAAGGGATCAGAAGCAGGATAGAAAAGGCAGCAGCAAATTTTAAAATGTTGAACAAAATAGGGAATTCAAAGATACTAAGCAAGAAAACTAAACTTAGAAAATTCAACTCAAACCAATTATCAACCCTTACCTATGCATGTGAAAGATGAAAAACAACAAAAGAGATTGAGAGAAAACTAAATGCTTTTGAAGACAAGAGAAGAAAAAGTCAGAAAAAAAACTCTATGTACACTGGAATCAATTCAACAGAGATAAGAGAAATGACCATGCAACCAATGATCTCATCTACAATGGAATGAATTCAATAGAGATAAGAGAAATGGCCATGCAATCAACGATCTCATCTACAATGGGATGAATTCAACAGAGATAAGAGAAATGACCATGCAACCAATGATCTCATCTACAATGGAATGAATTCAACAGAGATAAGAGAAATGACCATGCAACCAATGATCTCATCTACAATGGAATGAGTTCAACAGAGATAAGAGAAATGACCATGCAACCAATGATCTCATCTACAATGGAATGAATTCAAGACTAATATTGAGATAAAGAAATGGCCATGCAGCCAATGATCTCATCTACAATGGAATGAATTCAATAGAGATAAGAGAAATGGCCATGCAACCAATGATCTCATCTACAATGGAATGAATTCAATAGAGATAAGAGAAATGGCCATGCAACCAATGATCTCATCTACAATGGAATGAATTCAACAGAGATAAGAGAAATAACCATATACCAATGATCTCATCTACAATGGAATGAATTCAATAGAGATAAGAGAAATGACCATGCAACCAATGATCTCATCTACAAATGGAATGAATTCAACAGAGATAAGAGAAATAACCATATACCAATGATCTCATCTACAAATGGAATGAATTCAACAGAGAAAAAAAGAAATGAGGAAAAATTAAAAAATAGAAAAAAATGGTATGTAAGAAGCTTTACATGATAAGTGGACGACACAGACTATAGCTCGTTTCAAATCACGTGCACAACTTCAAAACGCTATTACTCAGTAACCGTTTGTTAAAAACTGTTGAAATTTTCCAAATGTTATTACAATGCAAAAGACCCTTTAAATGTATATTTAACAAATATCTTGCAGCTGCAGTTTTCTTAAAGCGGCGAATTTCTTTGATGTTTGTCAAAATTGTAAATTGTGAACCCCTAAATAATATAAATTACCGTAGTTGCTGGTCTATGATTAATTTTCACTAGGTAAAGGCGTGGCCGTAATGGGGAAATAACTGAATAAGGCAAAACACTAGGAGAATTATTGTCTTCTCAGTTCGAGGACGGACGATAATATAAAGGTATACCTGTATGTCCAATTTTCATAGTTGTGTGGTCCTGAAAAGGACCGTTTGTTGAACTAATTTAAGGTAATAATGGGGCCAACATTGTGGGGGCTATATACTTTCATTCTGAATCAAGCGAGTCTAAAAGATTAATAACTGTTTGGGGTTGAACATTCCACAAACCATCATTTTTCCAATATCCCTCTTCCTGTTTTAAGATGTGGTCTTCACATTTAGCCCAATAATCTTTGTCTATATTTAATAAAGCGAGATTAGCAAGAGTCTTTACATCGCATATTTTGAATGTTGTATTTTCATCTGCCACTTGTCCTTTTAATTTTGCCCATATTAGTTCTATTGGATTTAAATGAGCATGGTAAGGTGGCAGCCTCAAACTTATATGACCGTGCTCTTGGATAATCTTATCTATTTGAAAAATCTTTGTCCTTTGTTTTTGCTTTACTAGAGATAGTAATACAGGTTTTAAGTACATGTTATTAAATTGTATGTGCTCCTTTGTGAGCCATATCTTAATAGCATCTTTTGTACTGGATGACGTCGGGACTTTATCTTCAAGTGCAACAATGTTGTGGTACGCTGCATTGTCCATTATTAGGCAAGATGGTCGATCTAGTGATGGGAGAACAGAATTTTCAATCCAATGTCTAAATATGTGACCATTCATCTCAGAGTGATAATCCCGATTGTCTATGGATTTTGAAAGAAAAATGAGCTCTGCATTCTGTATTAGTCCATGTTGTCGACTACCTGCATGAGCAATTATCAAGCGCTGTCCTTTGCTGCTAGGTATTAATCTCTTAATCTCTCCATCTGATGACTGCCATTCCCTTTGGTTAGTGTGGTGAGCATTGATCCATGTTTCATCCAAGTACACAATATCATAACCTTGCTTGCGCACCTCTTTTACTTCACGTAAGTACTTGCTTCTCATGACTACTATATGTGGCTTCTCACAGATGATGTTTCGTCCATTGGAATACTTTCTGAATGTAAAGCCTGCAGCTCTCACATTCCTCCATAATGTAGACTTTGATATTTCAATACTGTTGTTCTTTTTCAGCGATACTTTTAATTTTCTTATTGTAACAGTTTCATTCATACCCAACATTTTGCGAATTTCACTTCTAATAAGTTCACTGTCAAAATTATCCAACATTTTTGCTCTTCCTTGTGATTTTGTATATTTTGAACATTGACGGTCACGTGCTTGAATCCAGCGATTAAATGACCGTTTAGATAAATCCAAAATGTGTCTTGTCCTATTCTCAGGGTTTTCTAAAGAATGAAATAATCTTCCTCGTTTAGCCTCTTTGCAAAAATAGTCTTACATTTTTATTGCGATGTTTTGTAAACTGCAGAATTTCATTTTAAGACTCATCATAAATGTTATCGTTCCACGTCTCCACCTATGAATGAACGGAAATGGAACACACAATTTCTCGTGTTTTTTACAAGTGTCTAATTGTGTCAAAAAACCATGGTAAAAGCGTGCAAACACGTCAATTTTACAGTGTATGGATTTTTAAATCGCTATTTTTAACTTAAAATACTGTAAACATTAAATTTTGACTACATCAATGGGTCGTTATAAATTTATATAAATCAAATAAGCAACAATAATAACCAAATGTTTTTTTTTTATGAAATTAATTCCCTGTTGGGTTCTAATCATTATAACTTTACATGCAAATTTTGAAAAGCCTATAAAAAGCGGTTGAAAAGATATCGATTTTAAAAGTTGGGCACAAGTTATGAAACGGACTATAAACGACGTTTCGGCCCAATAGGCCTTCATCAGGAACTAATAAATCAAGACTAATATAGAGATAAGAGAAATGACCATACAACCAATGATCTCATCTACAATGGAATGAATTAAAGATTAATAAAGAGATAGAAGAAATGACCATGCAATCAATGATCTTATCTACAATTAGGAAGAGAAGATGAGCATTTGTTGGACATGTGCTGAGAAGAGACAACAAGAGAATTTCAAAACAGGCTCTTCTTCTATGTGAAACATCAGGGTACAGGGTGGAGGGATAATCTAGGGTTAAATTGAAGAAGCCATGTGGATTCTCTTAGTCTATGGGTATAATTTCAAAATTAAAGTGGATTTTCGATCAAAGGATTTATTTAGTATAGCGATTTGTGAAACAAATTTATAAATTTATTTGTTTTCAATTGTCCACAACCACACACAGTGAATGGTAATAACTATGTGATAGTATGATCAATCCAGAAGACTAAAGGAAGAATAACAGAAGAATAAAAGATGAATAAGTTGTATGTGAAGAAGAATAACAGAGGAGACTGAAAGTCAGTGGTCGTAGATTCATTAGCAGAGATTTTAAGTGGAGAGAGATAGCAATGATTACTAGACGGACTGAAGGTAGGCACTTTTGACAGAGATCATCAACTAACTCAGGGATGTTACATAGACAATGGAGTATAGCATAGATCTGAGAAACAGGCTTGTCTGATGTAGAATGGACAGGGAATTCAGGTGGCCATAGACATCTCTTTGATGTCCAACAATAGGAGACACAGAGTTCTCACTGATGTACAGTAGCAGTAAAGATCAAAAGGGTCTGCGAGAGAGAGAGCCCATATTTGGTTTAGAGAGCAAATGACAGCTTTGTTTTGCTGGAAGCCTAAATAATAGGAGAGATTGACAGATGTTGTTAAGACTCATCAAGAAATGAGGATTAGTGACAGATTTGTAAGGCAGAGTTACAGAGGTAGTGGCTAATTACTGACGAATGGTAGAGTGACCATAGCCATGATTCCCAGAATCCTCAGCCAGATAGGAGTGGCTGGCATGGCAACAAAACCAAGATACATGGACAC
Source organism: Megaustenia siamemsis (assembly GCA_032433765.1). Classification (NCBI taxonomy): domain Eukaryota; kingdom Metazoa; phylum Mollusca; class Gastropoda; order Stylommatophora; family Ariophantidae; genus Megaustenia; species Megaustenia siamemsis. The sequence continues at coordinate 203,272 of JAVIAB010000073.1, read as the reverse complement.
TTTTAGGAGAGTTCTCAAAGATTTTGGATGCACTTGAGAAGATGTAAAGTCAGACTAATTTTAGGAAACTGCCTCAAGGCAGAAGGTTAGGAGTTAGTAGTTAGATTTAACATTCAGTCATGAAGACTTTATAGCTCAGTGGTTAGTGACCTGAACTACAAAGGACAAGAGGTGGGGTTCGATCCCAACCGATGGCTTCTGGGTTCACCCAGCCTTAAATGGGTACCGGATTTTTTCTGGGAAAGTAAAGCAGCATAGGCGTAATACCGACCACATTACCCCAAAAAATCATGTGCTGAAGGTCTGTAAAATTTATGGTCACTAACACCATATTCCCTATATGCCACTTGGCGTGACAGGGTACTTTACTTTTTTTTTTTTACATGAAGACTTTGGATATACCAGACAAGATATAGAATTAGACAGAGTCAGGGACCTGCCTCAAGGCAGAGAGTCAGGAGTGAATTAGATAGTTGTAGAAAGTTCTGGAAGATATTGGACAAGTTAGGAGTTAGATAGTGTGGAAGTTTTTAGAGTGGTCAACAAAACTAAGAGACTTAGAGTAGAAATAGAATCTCCAAAGGACATAAGAGATTGTGTGGATTGAACCTTCTACAGATACAAGAGACAGTGTGAACTGAGTCATAGAGTTACAGATGAGTACACAATTATAACCAAGAAACAGTTTTGAGAGAAATGGATAAGAACTATTAGTATAATCATAGGAATCTACTAGTTGCCTAATTAGTTTATCAAGAAAGACTCATATACGATCACCAGTTACAAGAACATCAATAATGCCAATAGACTAAGTATTGTAAAATGCCACGAACAGTGTAGAGTTTAAATAGATGACTGACTGTGTATAGAGAATGTTGTAGAGTTATGTGTGGAAGGAAAGAATCAAGATTATCGTAATCATGTTGCCACAATGCTGAGTTATGTGTGGAAGGAAAGAATCAAGATTATCGTAATCATGTTGCCACAATGCTGAGTTATGTGTGGAAGGAAAGAATCAAGATTATCATAATCATGTTGCCACAATGCTGAGTTATGTGTGGAAGGAAAGAATCAAGATTATCGTAATCATGTTGCCACAATGCTGAGTTATGTGTGGAAGGAAAGAATCAAGATTATCGTAATCATGTTGCCACAATGCTGAGTTATGTGTCCAAGCTCATTACAGTATTATTATTGTATAAGTCCAGAAATATATAGAACTCTGTAATACATGTTGTTTGTGCTTTTAAATGAATTAAATCTATTTTAAAATGTGTGCATGTACATATACTACGATAAGTAAGTAGATTTTGATATGCTACTCGATCAATGATAAACAGCAGATATATGCTACTTGATCAATGATAAACAGCAGATATATGCTACTCGATCAATGATAAACAGCAGATATATGCTACTTGATCAATGATAAACAGCAGATATATGCTACTCGATCAATGATAAACAGCAGATATATGCTACTTGGTCAATGATAAACAGCAGATATATGCTACTTGGTCAATGATAAACAGCAGATATATGCTACTTGGTCAATGATAAACAGCAGATATATGCTACTCGATCAATGATAAACACCAGATATATGCTACTTGATCAATGATAAACAGCAGATATATGCTACTTGACCAATGACAAACAACAGATATATGCTACTCGATCAATGATAAACAGCAGATATATGCTACTTGACCAATGACAAACAACAGATATATGCTACTTGACCAATGACAACAGCAGATATATGCTACTTGACCAATGACAAACAACAGATATATGCTACTTGACCATTGACAACAGCAGATATATGCTACTTGACCAATGACAACAGCAGATATATGCTACTTGGTCAATGATAAACAGCAGATATATGCTATTCGATCAATGATAAACACCAGATATATGCTACTTGATCAATGACAAACAACAGATATATGCTACTCGATCAATGATAAACAGCAGATATATGCTACTTGACCAATGACAAACAACAGATATATGCTACTTGACCAATGACAACAGCAGATATATGCTACTTGACCAATGACAACAACAGATATATGCTACTTGACCAATGACAAACAACAGATATATGCTACTTGACCAATGACAAACAGCAGATATATGCTACTTGATCAATGACAAACAACAGATATATGCTACTTGACCAATGATAACAAAAGATATATGCTACTTGACCAATGATAACAACAGATATATGCTACTTGACCAATGACAACAACAGATATATGCTACTTGACCAATGACAAACAACAGATATATGCTACTTGACCAATGACAAACAACAGATATATGCTACTGACCAATGACAACAGCAGATATATGCTACTTGACCATTGACAACAGCAGATATATGCTACTTGACCAATGACAACAGCAGATATATGCTACTTGACCAATGACAAACAACAGATATATGCTACTTGACCAATGACAAACAGCAGATATATGCTACTTGACCAATGACAAACAGCAGATATATGCTACTTGACCAATGATAAACAGCAGATATATGCTACTCGATCAATGATAAACAGCAGATATATGCTACTTGACCAATGACAAACAGCAGATATATGCTACTTGACCAATAACAACAGCAGATATATGCTACTTGACCAATGACAAACAACAGATATATGCTACTTGACCAATGACAAACAGCAGATATATGCTATTTGACCAATGATAAACAGCAGATATATGCTACTCGATCAATGATAAACAGCAGATATATGCTACTTGACCAATGATAAACAGCAGATATATGCTACTTGACCAATGACAAACAACAGATATATGCTACTTGACCAATGACAAACAGCAGATATATGCTACTTGACCAATGATAAACAGCAGATATATGCTATTCGATCAATGATAAACAGCAGATATATGCTACTTGACCAATGACAACAGCAGATATATGCTACTTGACCAATGACAACAGCAGATATATGCTACTTGACCAATGACAAACAACAGATATATGCAACTCGATCAATGATAAACAGCAGATATATGCTACTCAATCAATGCTAAACAGCAGATATATTGCTACATTTCTTGGAACTGTATTATGCAAATATATGGGTGTGTCCAAACAGGTTTACATTGCATTTTAGTCTAGCATCTACTAAGGGTTAAACAACACATTTGCGCACATTTCTGCACAATTCACGACAGCCACACTTTTGTTACCATTTCCTTTTCATACACACAGGATAGACATTTTTATTTTCTTTAACATATTTCGAATATTTTTGTTTTGGATGTTTCGTCATTAGTTTTGTGTGTGTTTTTCTTGTTTGTTCCTGCTGAAGGCCTATTGGGCCGAAACGTCGTTTAGTCTGTGTTGTCCACTTATCACATAAAACTTCTAACATACCATTTTTTTGTATTTTTTAATTTTTCCTTAAACAACACAGACAATTTACCTCTAATAATAACGGTGATTAATAACATTTACAAACAACACTGACTAAACTATCTCTATAACACTGGCTAAATCACTCCTATAAACAACACTGCCTAAATCACCCCTACAAACAACACTGACTAAACTATCTCTATAACACTGGCTAAATCACTCCTATAAACAACACTGCCTAAATCACCCCTATAAACAACACTGACTAAACTATCTCCATAACACTGACTAAACTATCACCATAACACTGACTAAACTACCTCTTTAAACAATACTGACTAAATTACCTCTATAAACAACACTGACTAAACTATCTCTATAAACAACACTGACTAAAATGTCTCTATAAACAACACTGACTAAACTATCTCCATAACACTGACTAAAATGTCTCTATAAACAACACTGACTAAACTATCTCCATAACACTGACTAAACTATCTCTATAAACAACACTGACTAAACTACCTCTTTAAACAACACTGACTAAACTATCTCCATAACACTGACTAAACTATCTCCATAACACTGACTAAACTACCTCTTTAAACAATACTGACTAAGTTACCTCTATAAACAACACTGACTAAAATGTCTCTATAAACAACACTGACTAAACTATCTCTATAAACAACACTGACTAAAATGTCTCTATAAACAACACTGACTAAACTATCTCCATAACACTGACTAAACTACCTCTTTAAACAATACTGACTAAACTACCTCTTTAAACAACACTGGCTAAACTACCTCTATAAACAACACTTACTAAATCACCCCTACAAACAACACTGACTAAACTATCTCTATAACACTGGCTAAATCACTCCTATAAACAACACTGACTAAACTATCTCTATAACACTGGCTAAATCACTCCTATAAACAACACTGACTAAATCACCCCTACAAACAACACTGACTAAATCACCCCTACAAACAACACTGACTAAACTATCTCTATAAACAATACTGATTAAACTATCTCTATAAACAACAATGACTAAACTACCTCTAAAAACATCAGTGATTAACTACCTCTAAAAACATCAGTGATTAACTACCTCTATAAAACATCAGTGATTAACTACCTCTATAAACATCAGTGATTAACTACCTCTATAAAACATCAGTGATTAACTACCTCTATAAACATCAGTGATTAACTACCTCTATAAACATCAGTGATTAACTACCTATATAAACATCAGTGATTAACTACCTCTATAAAACATCAGTGATTAACTACCTCTATAAAACATCAGTGATTAACTACCTCTATAAACATCAGTGATTAACTACCTCTATAAACATCAGTGATTAACTACCTCTATAAACGTCAGTTATTAACTACCTCTATAAACGTCAGTTATTAACTACCTCTATAAACGTCAGTTATTAACTACCTCTACAAACATCAGTGATTAACTACCTCTATAAACATCAGTGATTAACTACCTCTATAAAACATCAGTGATTAACTACCTCTATAAACGTCAGTTATTAACTACCTCTATAAAACATCAGTGATTAACTACCTCTATAAACATCAGTGATTAACTACCTCTATAAATATCAGTTATTAACTACCTCTATAAACATCAGTGATTAACTTTCTCTTAAAACAAGCACCAATTTTACTATTAACAATGAATTACCTTTCTGAACAAATGATGTACAGACAGCTAGACCAACTTGATGATAGGACAAAGGGTCGTACATTGTCAGAACATCAGCTAATTCGCTGTACTCAAAGCGGTGATGTTCTGACTGCCAGCCATCAAGACCTGCGTTATATATTTTACTGATAACCAAAGGTATACTTCCAACAGTATCATATTTACTACAAAACAGGATAAATAATTCAGTTTACCTTGTCTTATGTCATCATCATCATGTACAGCACCGTATCAGTTGGCATAAGCGATCATGGCCTTTCATAACTCTCTATCAACAGTACATCATATCAATTCTGTTTTTGATTGTTTTCCATGCAACAACACCAAGCTATCAAGTATCTTCTCTCTTTGTAGTCTGCGATCTCTCTTCCCCTGTATTTTGTCTGTTGTAACCAAGTATTCCAACTTTCCTACCACGACCATGTGATAACAAAATCCCACAATGATTATCCCCCTTAAAGGTCATGACAGCTGCCAACATCGAGCAGAGGCTACTTACCCTTCTGTTCCAGGGACTAGTCCTCGCACCAACCGAGTACACTCTAGCAATTTTCACTGTCAGTACAATGCAAAATGACAGGCTGGAGAAAATACAGAATGAAGCTATGCGCATTATCTTGGGGTGTACGAGATACACTCCCCGTGTAGCAAAGAGGTATCTTCTTGACCTTTCAACCACGGATGACAGAACCAAGATCTGGAGGGCACGAGTATACCTGAAGATAAGTGCAGAAAAAGAGCTTCCCTTGCACCATGAGCTCAACACAGGGAAGGGTGTCAGGCTAAAAAGAGGCAAATCATGGGTGGGCCGAGCAGAAGGTGTCATCAATCAGGTATGTGGTCTTACCAATGTCAACACTGACAAGGAGTGGATACAGGTGCCTACATCATTCAGGAGGGCATTCTCATATATTGTTACCATTGACATGAAATGTTGGGAACAGAGCTCAGTTGTGGTCAATGCGGAAGTCAACGGTCTGATCTGAGATAACACCAATGAGAAAGATGCAGTCATCTATACAGACGGATCTGTAATACGACACCAAAGAAGTGTATGGGCATTTACAGCACGCTCGGCAGGCAGAATAATCAAAGAAGACAGTGGTGGATACATTATGGCCACAAGTAGCATAATGATGGAGGTGATGGCAATGATCAAAGCATTCATCTGGTTAGAGTCACAAGATGATCATGCATGCCCATGAATACATACTGAGTGATTCGATAAGCATGATGAAAAAAAGTGGAGGTGGGCTCTGTATGCATGAAATGGAAAGAGTCATTGAAGAAGTCAAAAATACGTAGGGTCACCTTTGTCTATGTCCCTGGACATTCAGGAGTATGGGGAAATGAAAGAGCGGCCAGGTTGGCTAGCTGTGTTGTCGTTGAAGATAGTCAACCAATGGATCGGGCAGACATCATCAATGCCCTTCGAGATGTGGAAAAGGCACAGGACTTCGACAACCATGAGTACATGTCACTCCTTCGGATGAAAGAGATGTAAGTTAAGATGGGCACAGCCAGAAACAAGAAACACAGTGGGTGTATAAGAAGACTTATCAACCAACACAGAACTGGAGTCCTCAGTCGCTGGACACTGTGGGACTTGCTGAGGAGGGGATCAGAGCACCTATGGACATGTTCGGACTGCGATGATGATGACCATGCATCGTATCAATTATTTTGTTGACTGTCTTTCATGCCATGACACCAAGTTATTAGTATTTTCTCTCTTTGTCATCCGTGATCTCTCTTTCCCTGTAATTGGCCAGTTGTAACCAAGTATTTCAACGCTCCTCTTCTCATGATGTGCCCGAAAAATGTTGATTGTCTTTCTGAAGTTTTTCAGGAGTTCCCTTTTTGTGTTGGCCTCTTTGAGAATTTCCTCATTGGTCTTTTTAACTGTCCAGGGAAATTTCAACATTCTTCTGAGAAATCCCATCTCTGTGGCCTCTAATTGTCTTTTCATTTATTTGTTTACTGTCCATGATTCACTTCCATAGGTCAGAATTGTATAGCACCAATGAACTCTCTTTCTTACTTCTATTGACATAGATTTGTTGCATAAGATGTTTTTCATTTTCTAAAATTCTTTTTATTGCCTGAGATATTCTGCTTTTCATTTCTGTGATGCATCTTCCATCTGATATTATTGTGCCCAAGTAATTGACGTGTTGCACTTGTTTCAGAATTGTCCTGTTTATTTTTATGCTGTATGATGGTGATGATTGTTTCTTTAATATGACCATTACTTCTATTTTCTTACTATTCAGACTGAGGCCTTTCTTGTTGCTTTCTTTTACTATTATATCTATCATTTCTTGCAGATCATTCTCTGTCTCTGCTATTAAGACTGTGTCATCCGTATATCGCAAATTGTTTATGTTGTGACTGTTGACTTCAATTCCTTTTATATCTACTTCTGATCTCATATTTTCACTGTAAAGTGAAAACAAATCCGGCAACAGATCGTGGATGGTCCACGGCATAGGGTTGAATTTTTTTTATTTTTTAAAACCAGTTTTGATTATTTTGTTTTGGATGTTTCATTACTAGTTAGGTATATCGAATTAGTTTTATTTACATACATATCAGTGTGTGTGTGTGTTGTTTGTTTGTTCCTGCTGAAGGCCTATTGAGCCGAAACGTCGTTCAAATTTGTGTCGTCTATTAATTACGTAAAGCTTTACCATACCATTTTCTATATTTTAAAAAAATTCTCCCCAAATGCTTGGTTACAACTGGCAAAATAAAAGGAAAGAGAGATCGCGGATGACAAAGAGAGAAAATACTGGATAGCTTGGTGTCATGGCATGGAAAACAGTCAACAACAGAACTGATACGATGCACTGTAGATAGAAAATTGTGGAAGGACATGATCGCCTATGCCAACCGGTATGGCACATGATGATGATGATGATAAAGCATATATATATATATGTTTCTTTACCTCTATAGCTCTTTCTATCAATGTTCTTAGGATGTATATTGCATTATTGGTGATATTTTCTTCTACAAATCCACATTGTTCCTCACTTATTTCTGGTTTTATTTTGTTCCTTACACGTCTCATGATGATTCTTAGTAATATTTTCATCATGTGGCTCATGAGACTAATAGTGCAATGGTCTTCACAATCAGTGGCACCCGACTTCTTCGGTATGGCTACAAAGATAGATTTTAGTAGATCTTGGGGCATATGTCCAGTGTTATATATGTCATTGAGTAGTCTTGTTATGACTTGTGCTCCCAGCTCTCCTAATGTATTTATCTCTTCGATTGTTATATTGTCAGGACCTGGAGCTTTGCCTCTTTTCATGTGTTGAATTGCCTCCTCCACTTCACTCTGCATTTTTAATGGTCCTGTGTCTTTGTTTGAATTGTTTAGCTCTGGTCTTTCATCATCACAGAGTTGACTAATATATTCTGTCTATCTTTCCATTATCTTCTCCTGTCCTATTATTTTGAGCAGTCTTCTACCTTTTTTAGCTCCCAGTGGAGCATAGGTCTTCAACAAACACTTTCCAAGTCGTTCTGTTTTTTGCCATTCTTTTAAGATCATTCAATGTCTTCCCCATCATCTTCATCTCTGCTCTTATCTGTTCTCCAAGAATTCCTTGGTCTTCCTCTTTGTCTTTTCCCCTGGGGATTCCAAAAAAGGGCCTGTTGTGTAATACTCTCAGTTGGCTTCCGTAATGTGTGTCCTATCCAGCGCCATCGTCTTCGCTGTATCTCTTTATCCACTGGTATTTGGCTGGTACATTTCCATAATTCTATGTTAGTGATTTTGTCCTGCCATTTCCATCCTTTTATTCTGCAGAAGCATCCATTAATGAAAGTCTGTATCTTCGTGATTGTTAATTTTGTTGTTCTCCATGTTTCACAGCCATATAATAGGACCGACTTAACATTTGAGTTGAAAATTTTTATTTTTGTATTTAATCTAATTTCTTTGGATTTCCACATATTTCCCAGTACAACAAAAGCTCCTCTTGCTTTTGATATCCTTATTTTGGTATCATTTTCTGTTCCTCCCTCTTTATCTATATTCTATCTATTGACCTTTCGAGCCGTAGCCGGCCCATAGGGCGTAGACCAAGATACTCCTTCTCTTATCTGAATGTGCCATACCTGTTGGCGTAGGCGTTTTTGTTCTAGCAGTTTTCAATTCTTTTAAAGATATTTAATGAAATCTTGCCATTTGTCTCTGTTCTGTGCAAGCAGCTCTATCTCATTGAGGGAGCCGAATCCTGCTGCTCTTGCCTCTCTCATCAATGTTCTTCTCAGTGTCTCTCTGGGTCTTCCTCTTTTTCTCTTACCTGTTGTTTCCCATAAGAGAATATTTATCTATATTACTGCCCAGATATATGTAAGATTGTACGTCCAGTAGAGGTATTTCTCCTAATTTTATTTTTATTTTGAGCAGTACAGAAGAGAAAATCCTGAAGAAAAAGTCACAACCAAATGGCAATGCATAAAAAAACAGCATACAAGAATCTTGTGACACCTTACCCAAAAAGGAAAATAACAAAAAATAAAAATGGATAACTGACATCTTAGAAAAAATGGAAGAAAGAAGACAAGTGAAGAACACTGCCAGATACAAGGAAATTGATAATGAAATACGCAAAATGTGCATAAAGTCAAAAGAAGACTGGCTCAACCAAAGATGTCTAGAAGTAGAAACTATGGAAAGTAAAAAATTTAAGAGGGATACACAAACAAATAAAGAGAATGACTATTAAAGACAAAAAAAAGCTGCAGGAAGCGGTTGTATTGCAAACAAAGAGGGAAGAATGCTAACGGACAACAAAGATATTCTCATTAGATAGTAGGAATATATAACAGAATTATTTCATGACGAAAGGACCAAAAAACCATTTATAAAATGTAAGTCCAGCTATAAAATCTTAAAATCTGAGGTGGAAAAAGCTATAAAAACAATGAAAAAGGGAAAAGCAGCAGGACCTGACAATATACAGATAGAGAAGATACAGGCACTAGAAGATTTTGGCATTGAAGTGATCACAGACATATGCAATGACATACCCCATACAGGATACATACCAAATTAACTAAAAACATCAACATTCAATTGAATTACCTAAAAAGAATGGTGCAGTGGAATGCAGGGATTTTAGAACAATAAGCCTAATGAGCCATGTTACAAAAATCTTGCTAAAAGTTAATCCTTCCTTGTATAACTTTTAGCAAGATTTTTGTAACATGGCTCATGAATCCTTCCTTGTATCAGAATAAAATCAATACTGAATTAGATGAGCAGCAATTTGGATTTAGGAAAAATAGTTGGACAAAAGAAGCCATATTCTGCATGAGAACATTAATCGAAAAATACACACAAGTAAACAAACCAATATATGTCTGCTTCATAGACTACACCAAAGCTTTTGATAGAGTACACCACAACCAACTTATAGAATGCCTAAAAGAGATACATCTAGATGACATGGATATATAACTAATATGTAATCTATACTGGGAGCAAACAGCAATAATAAAATATAACAAAGAGAACTCTACACCCATTGAAATAAAAAGAGGGGTAAGACAGGGATGCATCCTATCACCAAGATTGTTCAATCTATACACTGAGCAAATTTTTAAAAACATCATAGAGATGCTAGGCCTACAAATTAATGGAAAGATAATCAATAACCTAAGATATGCTGACAATACTATACTACTAGCAGAAAATCCTAAAGATCTACAACAATTACTTAGTGAAATAAACATGACAAGCAAAAAATATGGACTAGATATGAATATCAAAAAGACTTAAACTATGATCATAAACAAAGAAGATACTCAAAACCCACAAGCGGATATCAAAATAGAAGGAATAGACCTGGAGACAGTTCAGAACTACAACTACCTTGGACATACTGTAACCAGTGATGGAAAATGTACAACTGAAATAAACAAAAGAATAGGAATGGCAAAAAGTAATTTTAATGTCATGAATAACATACTAACATCAAAACAAATAACACCAGGGCTAAAACTAAGAATAGCAAAATGTTACATCTCCTCAATATTCCTATATGGTGCAGAAACAGGGACATTAGACAAGAAAACAGAACAGAGAATTGAAGCCTTTGAAATGTAGATATATAGAAGAATAGGTAGAATTGGATAGAAGGAAAAGAAAACAAATGATGAAGTCTTAAAACAACTAAAAATGAAAAGAGAACTACTAAGCACAATTCAAACAAGGCAAATTATTTAAACTTTGGGCCATGTAAAAACACACAACAGCCTACTAAAAGTAATCCTGGAGGGGAAAATACAAGGTAAAAGAGGCAGAGGCAGACCAAGACTAACATGGACGAGTAACATCAAAAGATGGACAAATCAGTCTATGACAACCTGCACCATCAAAGCAAGAGACAGAGCAGAATGGCGCTCCATGGTAGCCAACCTTCGATGTGAAGACGCGCTCAATGATGATGATGTCCCATTATTATGTTTCCCTCCTTTGATTTCACACACCCTGAAAATGTGATTTCCTTTCTTACTGATAATTCATTTAACTGATTGTACATAAATTTTGAGTCTTTCTTTTGTTATTTTTCCATTTCTTCACATTACTGCAACCACCCTTCCTTTGTTTCTCTGTATTTTTTTTTTATCTCTTTGTGCAATATTTGGTATATCCGTTCTTCTTTCTTATGTTTTCACCTTTCGTCCATTAGTTCTAATATTTCTTCTGTTATCCATTTCTTTGTGTTGATTCTTTTAATCACTGGTATTACATCTTTTGATGTTTGTTGAATTAATTTTTTTAGCATTTCCCACTTTTTCTTGATGTTCTGTATTTTCTTAATAGCATTATATCTATTTTGTACTATCATACTGTACTTATCACTCATCTGTCTATCTACTCTAAGCATATCTAGTTCAAATAACATATTTCTTGGAGATTTCTGTGTCTTCCCCAGTTTTATTCTCATCTTTCCAACTACTGGTACATGGTCACTATTGCAATCTGCTCATGGCCTTGTTTTAACAGATGTTAGCCCATTCCTGAATCTTCTCTGTACCAGTATAAAATCAATTTGATTGTGTACTTTGTTGTCTGGGCTTTGCCATGTCCATAGTCGTCTAGGGTGCTGCTTGAACCAGATGTTACCTACAATCTTTTCATGTGTCTTTGCCCAATCTATCAATCTCTCCCTTCTGTCATTCATCTCTCCAAGGCCATGTCCTCCAGTCACATTCTGCACCTTAGCTGTTCCTACCTTTGCATTGAAATCCACTAATATAATAGTTATTTCTTGGGATTTACACTGTTCTATGGTCATCTCTAACTCATTGTAAATGGTGTCAATGTCTTTTTCTTAGCTGTTACTTGTTGGTGCGTAAGCTTGAATTACATTTATATCTATTGGTCTACCTCTCAATTTTACTAGCAGAATTCTATCTGATACTGACTAAAATCCTTTCACTGATTTGCTCTTTTAGTTTAGCTCAGTAAACAGATTATCTTCAATGCACACTGGACTAGATTGCCTCTGCTGCAGCTCAGCCACCAAACAGCACTGTTACCACATGCTAGAGACAGTAATGAACATTGTTTTCAGCTCAGATGCATGAACTTCATAGCACCGGTGACAGCCTCCAAAATGGATGGGTAATTGGGTTGATTTTAATCACTTAAAACTTGCTGCCTGGGCTGTGACCATGACTGGCAAACTCACTTTGATTTTGAGTTGTCAAGGGCTCTTTAATATGCATAGAATACACATAGAACCTCTTGCTTTTAATCATTATCTGAGAGGGCTAGAATCAGATCTGACTACCCAGAGAGGGCTAGAAATCGAATCGTACTAAACAGAGAGGGCTAGACATCAGATCTCACCACATAGGGAGTGTAAGACATTAGATCTCACCACCCAGGGAAGGTAAGACATTAGATCTCACCACCCAGGGAAGGTAAGACATTAGATCTCACCACCCAGGGACTGGGAAAGGGTAAAGCCAAAAACTATCCTAAACTGGGCTAGAAAAATTCCTATCAGCCGTGGTGGTATTCAAACATTTTGCTGGATAAGTTTTCATGTTGCTGGATAAGCTTTCATATTGCTGGATAAGTTTTCATGTTGCTGGATAAGCTTTCATGTTGTTGGATAAGCTTTGGATAAGTTTTCATGTTGGAGGGATAAATGTTCATATTGCTGGTCCAGGTGTCTGAAAATGGTGTTTATCCCAGATGTTTGTGCCTCTACCTGTGAAATCCTAGATGTTAGTGCCTCCACCTCTGTAATAGAAGTTTGTTTGTCTTCATTTCTCTCTGATCTCACTGCCCAGAGACTGTGAGAAGGTAAAGCTAGAAAATATTGCAGAATCAAATAGAAATATTCAAATGCCTGGCTTGGTGGAATTCAAACCGAGAACCTTTCTATCCATGTCTTACTTCTAAACCACCCAGTCCCTCCCTAGAAGTTTAAATAGAAAATAAGGCTGGCAAAAGCAGAGAAACAAACCTCTTGTCTCAGTGTCAAGTTGCTGGTCTGAGAAGTGCTCATGTTGCTGGTCTGAGGAGTGCCCATGTTGTTGGTCAGAGGAGTGTCCATGTTCTTGGTCTGAGGAGTGCCCATGTTCCTGGTCTGAGGAGTGCCCATGTTGTTGGTTAGAGGAGTGCCCATGTTCCTGGTGTAAGGAGTGCTCATGTTCCTGGCCTGAGGAGTGCCCATGTTCCTGTTGTGAGGAGTGCCCATGTTCCTGGTCTGAGGAGTGCCCATGTTCCTGGTGTGAGGAGTGCCCATGTTTTTGGTGTGAGGAGTGCTCATGTTCCTGGTCTGAGGAGTACTCATGTTGCTGGTTTGAGGAGTGCCCATTTTGCTGGTCTGAGGAGTACTCAAGTTGCTGGTTTGAGGAGTGCCCATGTTGCTGGTTTGAGTGTCTGATAATGGTGTTTGTGACAGATGTTTGTGCCTCCACACCTCTCACAGAGGTTACTTTGCATTCTTCATCTTCCCCATTCTGAACATGTTCATCACTGGTTTTGGAAAATTTTCCACCTTCTTTCACGTTTTTAAAATTATTCTTTCCTTCATCTAACTCATCATCCTTGGTTTTTTTTAATATTTTAATATTGATATCAGTGGACAACAGTTGTGAGTTACCAAAGTGATGAGAAGACATTGGTTTTTGATCACACAAATAATGTTTGTCTTCTCTGCCTTCTTTGTCATCTTCTAGTGATCTCTCTATTTCTTCTCTATCTTCATTTTCTGTTGGCATATCCTTGACTTCTCTATCTTTATGGTGTGTGACATCATTTCTTTTCTAGAGACAAATAAGCATATAATTGTAAACATGAGAGAACAGCAATTTGACAGCAAGAACATTTACAAGCTTAACCATGTCAACAAGCAGCAAATCACAATTTAAATGATTGATGTTTTTGGTGACTCTTTCATCTGGTTACTTGTTCAAAGTCAAACCCTTTCCCGGATACTTCAGATAACAAATCATAGAATATATTTCTATATATGATGCTGAAATACGAACATTTTTTATATAATTCATTACAGTAATTCATCATTACAACTTTGCACTCATAATTTCATCTGAAACAACGATTATTCTTTAGCTCATTCTATTGCAAATCTCTCGCCAGACCCAATAGCCACGGATGTTAGTATCAAAATGGTATTTTTGGAAGGTAAAGTACAAGACTTGAATTGCCGTCTTAGCACGTGATATTTTTTCTAACAACAATTACAATTCACACTGTTTCCAGCGGGGATCAAACACGGGTTGTTTGAACATCGGTAGCCCAGTCGGGTGGTTTTCCCAACTAGGCTGGAAAATGCTGACATTGACTTAGAAGTTCAATGAGAAGAGAGGAAGACTGATATATAACCACCTGATCTGATCTAGATTGCGACTGATGTGTAACTACCAGATCTGATCTAGATTGTGACTGATGTTTAACTACCAGATCTGATCTAGACTGTAACTGATGTGTAACTACCAGATCTGATCTAGATTGTGATTGATGTGTAACTACCAGATCTGATCTAGATTGTGACTGATGTGTAACTACCAGATCTGATCTAGATTGTGATTGATGTGTAACTACCAGATCTGATCTAGATTGTGACTGATGTGTAACTACCAGATCTGATCTAGATTGTGACTGGTGTGTAACCACCTGATCTGGATTGTGACTGATGTGTAACTACCAGAACTGATCTGGATTGTGACTGATGTGTAACTACCTGATCTGATCTAGATTGTGACTGATGTGTAACCACCTGATCTGATCTAGATTGTGACTGATGTGTAACTACCAGATCTGATCTAGATTGTAACTGATGTGTAACTACCTGATCTGATCTAGATTGTAACTGATGTGTAACTACCATATCTGATCTAGTTTGTGACTGATGTGTAACTACCAGATCTGATCTAGATTGTGACTGATGTGTAACTATCTGATCTGATCTAGATTGTGACTGATGTGTAACCACCTGATCTGATCTAGATTTTGACTGATGTGTAACCACCTGATCTGGATTGTGACTGATGTGTAACCACCTGATCTGATCTAGATTTTGACTGATGTGTAACCACCTGATCTGATCTAGATTTTGACTGATGTGTAACCTCCTGATCTGATCTAGATTTTGACTGATGTGTAACCACCTGATCTAGATTTTGACTGATGTGTAACCACCTGATCTGATCTAGATTGTGACT
Source organism: Megaustenia siamemsis (assembly GCA_032433765.1). NCBI lineage: Eukaryota > Metazoa > Mollusca > Gastropoda > Stylommatophora > Ariophantidae > Megaustenia > Megaustenia siamemsis. The sequence continues at coordinate 187,393 of JAVIAB010000073.1, read as the reverse complement.
AATGTGTAACATCCATCCATCCGTCCGTCTGCTCGCTTTCCCACCCTTCCAATCTATCTATCTTTCATTCGCCTGAAGTATTATCTATGTCTGCAATGTCGTTTCCTGTATAAATTTTACAGTCTTTTGTAATTCTTGCAGTGGCCCATATAGTTTTGTCTGTATTGTTGTATCTATGGGCCAATGGATTTTCCTCAGTCTACTATATTCAGAAGTCTTAAAGTATGAGTTCAGCAGTCTGGGGCGCCTGTCCACATGTACATGTAGTTGAGGTGCCGATCTTGAATTTTGTATACATGTGACTATGGAGTCGATTGTGTCCTGTTCTGAGGCATATAATAATAACTTGTTCCCATCTATTCATATTATGAAAGGCATCCTGATTTGAGGCTTGTGGTCCTCTGATTGATTTGATTATCTGTTTCTTCTAATGGTATGTAACCGGTGCATCTGGTTGTGAGCTGATCTGCTCTTTCGTTTCCTGGTATTCCACAGTGAGATGGGGTCCACTGAAGGGCAACCCTGTGGTACTTGGATAGTTCAGTCAATATCATCATCATCATCAAGTACTGTGCCTACTGGCGTAGGTGATCATGTCTCTCCACAATTTTCGATCTCGGCAGCTATTTATCATTTCTGTTGTTGACCTTCTGCCAAGCCATTCTCTTAAGCTGTCTGTTATTTTTTCTCTTTTCTTTCTCTCTATCTCTTCGTCCCTCAATTTTTCCAGTTGTTACAATGCATTCCAGTTGTTCTCTTCTCATTACATGGCCAAAAAATGATGATTGTCTCTTCCTAATATTGGAAATTAGTTCTCTTTTTGCTTTGACCTCTTTCAGAACGTTTTCATTTACTCTTCTTAGCTGTCCATGGTACTCTCAACATTCTTCTGTAAAACCACATTTCTACAGACTCCAGTGATTTTCTTGTCTGTTGTCCTATTGTCCATGATTCGCATCCATATGTTAAGACTGGCTCTACATAACACTTAAGAACTCGTTTTCTTGTTTCTATTGTCAAAAATGGATTGCATAGTATCTTCGTCATTTTTGGAAAGCTGCTTTTGTCTGAGCCATTCTGCATCTCACCTCAGTCAATAAGGTCTGCAAATATGGCAATTTTCTGGATTGCAGTGCCTGGAGTACTGATCTTGCATCTGTCAAAAAACACTACAGGCTGTGAGCTAAGATTACTGTTCATCAGTTTTTCTATTGCCAACTTTATTGCTTGGATTTCTGCATTGTAATTGTGACAATATTTCCTTGTTGCTATTTTATTCATATCCCTAGTGTTATTTGGGCGCTCTATGTATGCAACTTTCGCCTTGCTTTTAGGGTTGCTTTATTTATCTGCTGTTTCCAAGATAGTCAGTTGTCAAATGTAACTCTGAGATAAGTAGCTTTTATGTCTTCTTTCACAGGTTCATTGTTTATGTAGATGGCTCCTGCTTTTTGTTTAGAGGAGAGAGTGAAAAGTGTAGTACTGCATTTGTCTGTATTGATGATAATACACCATCTATTTGTCCATGGATTCAGTGCATTCATAGCTCTTTGTAGCAATTTGGAGGCCACTGTTGCATACTCCTCTGTGCACCACATTACCAAGTCATCTACAGACACTGCCACTTTGATACCATGTGGTAGTTCAGTAACTAGGTCATTGATGTAGACTAGAAAAAGTGTTGGAGATAGTACCCCTCCCTGTGGGACGCCTGGCGCAGTAAGACCTTCTTACTCTTAAGACCATCCAGCTGCACTCTGGCTCTCCTGTTATACAGGTTATGCTTTCACCCATTTGTACATCCTGACATAAACTCCACAATTTCTCGGTTGATGCTGCAGTAAAGCTGGTAGCAAGGAGCCAGTAGTGGGGTGTGATAAACACTCCAAGGTATGGTGACAGCTTTACAAAGAAAGAACACAACACAATATTGACACTTCGGCCTGTGGCCTTCTTCAAAATACAGGGACAAGGACAACAAATGGTGAAGCACAATTATCTATAACTACATGTTAGATGATCAAGTGGAGGGCTAGGAAAGTAGGATGTTTACCCAGCAGTCTGGCTAGCACGTCAATCCCCCCCCCCAACTCCCCCTAACAGTTGTTATCCCACGACCCATGTCCTCTGTCTATTTTAACCACACGTGTTTCCATCACGTAATGCTTTCCGGATATAGCCTGAACGTACTAAGTCATTCTGATGTATTCCATCACGGAGGACAGACCAGTTGTTCCAGTTAAGTCATTTACTTTTAATGATACATTTTTAACTTTTTACTATTTTAGTTCTACTCTTTAGTCTCGAACTCTTCCTCATCTTTCTATTATATATATATCTCTACGCTCATCCTACCCCTCCTCATGTAGCATACACAACAATCTCTCTTCTTTCTTATTTCAACATCCATAAATTATACTATGTTGAACCGAAGACTTTGCCTCGATATCTACTTATTTGAACTTTTAAATATAATATAATGTCTTGTGTGCAGTGCTTGTTCATACTTTGTATAGGCCATTTGTCTTACTTTCACATATTCCAATAACATCTATTGGTGACAGTCAAACCAACACTTGAGGTGTTCCATCACATGAACAACATATATTTACTGACGTAATATTGTTACATTCCTAAAATCAAAAATGATATTATCACATAATAAGGTACAGTCAGATTGCGTTCACCTGATGACTAAACGATCACACCTCTTCGTCATCTGCCCTTTAAAGGACATTAGTGGAGACAGAATGCTGCCTCAATATTCAAATCAATATCTGAGAGTCACAATGAAGAAACAGAGCCAACACTAGGGGGAGACAAACTGTTGCCTCAGACCACTGATACATAACACACTGATACATAGCACACTGATACATAACACACTGATACATAGCACACTGATACATAACACGCTGATACATAACACGCTGATACATAGCACACTGATACATAACACACTGATTCATAACACACTGATACATAGCACACTGATACATAACACACTGATTCATAACACACTGATACATAACACGCTGATACAAAATACACTGATACATAATACACTGATACATAATATTGATACATAGCACACTGATACATAACACACTGATTCATAACACACTGATACATAACACGCTGATACAAAATACACTGATGCATAATATTGATACATAGCACGCTGATACAAAATACACTGATACATAATACACTGATACATAACACGCTGATACATAGCACACTGATACATAACACACTGATTCATAACACACTGATACATAACACGCTGATACAAAATACACTGATGCATAATACACTGATACATAATATTGATACATAGCACACTAATTCATAACACACTGATACATAGTACATTGATACATAGTACACTGATGCATAGTACACTGATATATAATACACTGATACATAGTACACTGATATATAGCACACTGAAATATAATACACTGACACATAGCACATTGATACATAATACACTGATACATAACACACTGATACATAGCACACTGATACATAGCACACTGATATATAATACACTGACACATAGCACATTGATACATAATACACTGATACATAGCACACTGATACATAATACACTGATACATAATACACTGATGCATAATACACTGATACATAACACACTGATACATAATACACTGATACATAGCACACTGATACATAATACACTGATACACAACACAACACACTGATACATAGCACACTGATACATAACACACTGATACATAATACACTGATACATAACACACTGATACATAATACACTGATACATAATACACTGATACATAGTACACTGATACATAACACACTGATACATAACACACTGATACATAATACACTGATACATAGTACACTGATACATAATACACTGATACATAGTACACTATGCGGCACAAAAAAGCGGCACAAGTGGCAGCAGAAATGAACAACTACAAGATAGATATTCTGGGAATGTGTGAAACAAGATGGCTGGGAGCGGAGAGAATAAAATTGAATACAGGGGAGATGATTTTATCATCAGGACACCAGGAACCAGGAGCACAACATAGCGAAGGGGTAGCTATAATGCTATCAAAGAATGCACAGAAGACACTAATAGAATGGGAGGCAGTGGGACCAAGACTGGTGAGAGCAACATTTAGAACAACCAAAAACAAAATAAAATTACACATTATACAATGCTATGCACCAACCAACGATAAAGATGACTCAGTTAAAGATGATTTTTATAAACAGCTACAATGCCAGATGGATGCAAGACGAGCCAAGGATATTATAATCTTGATGGGAGACCTAAATGCTAAGGTAGGATCAGACAACAGAGGCTTTGAAGAGATTATGGGAAAACATGGACTTGGAGATATAAACGAGAATGGAGAGATATTTGTGAATTTCTGCGCCCTTAATCAAATGAGCCTAGGAGGAACAATATTCCAACATAAAAGAATACACAAAGCTACATGGGTGTCACCAGATCATAGAACGGAAAATCAAATTGATCACATATGTATTAATAATAAGTTTAAGTCATCCTTACAGGATGTAAAAGTATATAGAGGGGCAGATATAGCTTCTGATCATCATCTTCTGTTAGCCAAACTTAAAATTAAATTAAAAAGGTATACTACAACGAATAAGGGCAGAACGTATTTCAATGTAGGGTTTCTTAAAGAACAAGGAATTAAAGATAAATTCGCAGTCACAATATCAAACAAATACCAAGTCCTCCAACAACTAGAAAATACTATAAATATAGAAGATCATTGGAAACAGGTAAAAAATATATGGAAAGAGACATGCGAAGAAACACTGGGGAAAAGAGAACGCCAGAATAAGGCATGGATGACAGCAGAGACCCTGGATAAAATTAAAGAAAGAAAGAACAAGAAAGCAGACATAAATAAAAGCAAAACAAGAAGTAATAAAGCCAAGACACAGGAAGCTTACACAGAGGTGAATAAAGAAGTGAGAAGATGCATTAAAAGGGATAAGAGGAAATATATAGATGAATTAGCTAAAGAGGCAGAAGAAGCAGCAAATAAAGGGAATATGAAAGAACTGTACAACAGCACAAAGAAATTAGGTGGAAAATACAAACAGATCAACGCCTTTATCAAAGATAAGAAAGGAAATCTGCTTAGTAATATAAAGGAACAAATGGAGAGATGGAAGGAGCACTTTGAAGAACTTTTGAACAGACCTGGCTCAAATAATCCTCCAGATATACTACCAGCAGAAGAAGAATTACACGTTAACTGCGGAAAACCAAGCAAAGAAGAAATAATGAAAGCCATCAAACTGTTAAAAGATGGTAAAGCCACAGGACCAGATGAAATTCCTTCGGAAGCCATCAAAGCAGATATTATCACCTCTACCAAGATGTTACATAATCTATTGGATAAAATTTGGGAGAGGGAAGAAATACCTAAAGACTGGAGAGAAGGTTATATGATCAAACTACCAAAGAAAGGAAGTTTACAGGAGTGCACAAATTATAGGGGAATTATGCTACTATCAGTGCCAGGAAAAATATTAGGCAGAATCATTCTGGAGAGACTAAAAGAGGCTATAGAGAAACACTTGAGAGATGAACAAGCAGATTTTAGGAAGAACAGATCATGTGCTGATCAAATAACTACTCTACGTATAATAGTTGAACAAAGTTTAGAACTAAAATCCCCACTTTATATTGGATTCATAGATTACGAAAAGGCATTTGATAGTTTAGACAGAAGAATGCTTTGGAAGTTGCTGAGTCATTATGGAATCCCCATAAAGTTTATTAACCTGATAAAAACAATGTATGAAGGAACAAAATGTAGTGTGGTGCATGAAGGACAGCTTACAGAAGCATTTGAAATAAGAACAGGAGTAAGGCAAGGATGCCTTCTGTCTCCATTTCTCTTTCTACTGGCCATAGATTGGATTATGAAAATAACTCAAAACAACAGAAATGGGATCCAGTGGTCACTGACCAAACAACTTGATGATTTAGACTTTGCTGATGACATAGCTCTCCTATCACACAGCCACCAACAGATGCAAGATAAAATGAGTATATTAGATGAGAGATCACAACAGCTAGGACTAAAGATTAATAGAGATAAGACCAACATTATGAGAATTAATGCAGTTGGCAATAACCAAATAAAACTAGGAGAAATACCTCTACTAGACGTACAATCTTATATATATCTGGGCAGTAATATAGATAAAGAGGGAGGAACAGAAAACGATACCAAAATAAGGATATCAAAAGCAAGAGGAGCTTTCATTGCACTGGGAAACATATGGAAATCCAAAGAAATTAGGCTAAATACAAAAATACAAATTTTCAACTCCAATGTTAAGTCGGTTCTATTATATGGCTGTGAAACATGGAGAATAACAAAATTGACAATCACGAAGGTACAGACTTTCATTAATGGATGCTTGCGCAGAATAAAGGGATGGAAATGGCAGGACAAAGTCACAAACGTGGAATTATGGAAATGTACCGGTCAAATACCAGTGGATAAAGAAATACAGCGAAGACGATGGCGATGGATAGGACACACACTACGGAAACCAACTGAGAGTATTACACAACAGGCCCTTTTTTGGAATCCCCAGGGGAAAAGACAAAGAGGAAGACCAAGGAATTCTTGGAGAAGACAGATTGAAGCAGAGATGAAGATGATGGGGAAGACATGGAATGATCTTAAAAGAATTGCAAAAAACAGAACGACTTGGAAAGTGTTTGTTGAAGACCTATGCTCCACTGGGAGCTAAAAGGTAGAAGAGATAGTACACTGATATATAATACACTGATACATAGTACACTGATACATAGTACACTGATACATAATACACTGATACATAATACACTGATATATAGTACACTGATACATAGTACACTGATACATAGTACACTGATACATATTGGTTATTGGTTATGGAAGGCCTCGGTATCACAGCAAACGAATTAAAATCCATAATTGCTCAACCGCCCGTGCCAGTGGAATCATCCGAATTACTAACTCATCTCCCAAACAAAGAATGGTAACTGTAGTCCCCATTGTAGCAGTCTCAGCACACGCCAAAAGACATAAGGCGAAACCGCGCAGAAAGTGAACACAGCCAACTGTTCCCCGTCATACGATATCATCATTCATCGTAAACAAGCGGGATATCGAAGCAGGATCAAAACGGATGAGACACACAGCTCATGGTGTGCACAGAGCACTTAACTCAGTAGCTCCTGCAACAAGCCGGACTTGGAATATGAGGAAACTGCAAGAAGGAACACTTTTCAGACATAGCCTTCAATGGTTCCTGCCGCCTATCCACCATATACCATGGGAGTTTACGTCCTCCCGAAAATAATGATCATCGTAGCACTTGATGATGTTAGGCCATCATTGATGACTCCAATTCCAAACATATACATAATACACTGATACATAATACACTGACACATAGTACACTGATACATAATACACTGACACATAGTACACTGATACATAATACACTGATACATAATACACTGACACATAGTACACTGATACATAATACACTGATACATAATACACTGATACATAGTACACTGATACATAGCACACTGATACATAGCACACTGAAACACAACACACTGATACATAATACACTGATACATAATACACTGATACATAATACACTGATACATAATACACTGATACATAATACACTGATATATAGTACATTGATACATAATACACTGATACATAATACACTGATACATAATACACTGATACATAATACACTGACACATAGCACACTGATACATAACACACTGATGCATAACACACTGATGCATAGCACACTGATACATAGCACACTGATACATAGCACACTGATACATAATACACTGATACATAGCACACCGATACATAACACACCGATACATAGCACACCGATACATAACACACCGATACATAACACACCAATACATAACACACCGATACATAACACACTGATACATAGCACACTGATCCATAACACACTGATACATAGCACACCGATACATAACACACCGATACATAACACACCGATACATAGCACACCGATACATAATACACTGGTACATAATATTGATACATAGCACACTGATGCATAATACACTGATACATAATACACTGATACATAATACACTGATACATAATATTGATACATAGCACACTGATGCATAATACACTGATACATAGCACAATGACACATAGCACACTGATACATAGTACATTGATACATAATACACTGATACATAGCACACTGATATATAATACACTGACACATAGCACATTGATACATAATACACTGATACATAATACACTGATACGTAACACACTGATACATAGCACACTGATACACAACACACTGATACATAATACACTGATACACAGCACACTGATACATAGCACACTGATGCATAATACACTGACACATAACACACTGATACATCGCACACTGATACATAATACACTGATACATAGCACACTCATACATAATACACTGATACATAGCACACTGAAACACAACACACTGATACACAACACACTGATACATAATACACTGATACATAATACACTGATACATTGCACACTGATACATAATACACTGATACATGATACACTGATACATAATACACTGATACATAATACACTGATACATAATACACTGATGCATAATACACTGATACATAATACACTGATACATAATACACTGATACATAATACACTGATGCATAATACACTGATACATAGCACACTGATACATAATACACTGATACATAATACACTGATGCATAGCACACTGATACATAGCACACTGATACATAATACACTGATACATAATACACTAATTCATAACACACTGATGCACAGCACAATGATATATAGTACACTGATACATAGTACACTGATATATAATACACTGATACATAGTACACTGATACATAGTACACTGATATATAATACACTGATACATAGTACACTGATATATAGCACACTGAAATATAATACACTGACACATAGCACATTGATACATAATACACTGATACATAACACACTGATACATAGCACACTGATACATAGCACACTGATATATAATACACTGACACATAGCACATTGATACATAATACACTGATACATAGCACACTGATACATAATACACTGATACATAATACACTGATGCATAATACACTGATACATAGCACACTGATGCATAATACACTGATACATAGCACACTGATACATAGCACACTGATACATAATACACTGATATATAATACACTAATCCATAACACACTGATGCACAGCACACTGATATATAGTACACTGATACATAATACACTGATACATAGCACACTGATACATAACACACTGATACATAATACACTGATACATAACACACTGATACATAATACACTGATACATAGCACACTGATACATAATACACTGATACACAACACACTGATACATAGCACACTGATACATAACACACTGATACATAACACACTGATACATAATACACTGATACATAATACACTGATACATAGTACACTGATACATAACACACTGATACATAACACACTGATACATAATACACTGATACATAGTACACTGATACATAATACACTGATACATAGTACACTGATATATAATACACTGATACATAGTACACTGATACATAGTACACTGATACATAATACACTGATACATAATACACTGATATATAGTACACTGATACATAGTACACTGATACATAGTACACTGATACATATTGGTTATTGGTTATGGAAGGCCTCGGTATCACAGCAAACGAATTAAAATCCATAATTGCTCAACCGCCCGTGCCAGTGGAATCATCCGAATTACTAACTCATCTCCCAAACAAAGAAAGGTAACTGTAGTCCCCATTGTAGCAGTCTCAGCACACGCCAAAAGACATAAGGCGAAACCGCGCAGAAAGTGAACACAGCCAACTGTTCCCCGTCATACGATATCATCATTCATCGTAAACAAGCGGGATATCGAAGCAGGATCAAAACGGATGAGACACACAGCTCACGGTGTGCACAGAGCACTTAACTCAGTAGCTCCTGCAACAAGCCGGACTTGGAATATGAGGAAACTGCAAGAAGGAACACTTTTCAGACATAGCCTTCAATGGTTCCTGCCGCCTATCCACCATATACCATGGGAGTTTACGTCCTCCCGAAAATGATGATCGTTGTAGCACTTGATGATGTTAGGCCATCATTGATGACTCCAATTCCAAACATATACATAATACACTGATACATAATACACTGACACATAGTACACTGATACATAATACATAATACACTGACACATAGTACACTGATACATAATACACTGATACATAATACACTGATACATAGTACACTGATACATAGCACACTGATGCATAATACACTGATACATAGCACACTGATGCATAATACACTGACACATAACACACCGATACATCACACACTGATACATAATACACTGATACATAGCACACTCATACATAATACACTGATACATAGCACACTGAAACACAACACACTGATACATAATACACTGATACACAACACACTGATACATAATACACTGATACATAATAATACACTGATACATAGCACACTGATACATAATACACTGATACATAATACACTGATACATAGTACACTGATACATAATACACTGATATATAATACACTGATGCATAATACACTGATACATAATACACTGATACATAATACACTGATACATAATACACTGATGCATAATACACTGATACATAATACACTGATGCATAGCACACTGATACATAGCACACTGATACATAATACACTGATACATAATACACTAATTCATAACACACTGATGCACAGCACGCTGATATATAATACACTGATACATAGTACACTGATACATAGTACACTGATATATAATACACTGATACATAGTACACTGATACATAATACACTGATACATAGCACATTGATATATAATACACTGACACATAGCACATTGATACATAATACACTGATACATAACACACTGATACATAGCACACTGATACATAGCACACTGATATATAATACACTGACACATAGCACATTGATACATAATACACTGATACATAGCACACTGATACATAATACACTGATACATAATACACTGATGCATAATACACTGATACATAGCACACTGATACATAATACACTGATACATAGCACACTGATACATAGCACACTGATACATAATACACTGATACATAATACACTAATTCATAACACACTGATGCACAGCACACTGATATATAGTAAGTACACTGATACATAGTACACTGATACATAGTACACTGATACATAGTACACTGATATATAGCACACTGATATATAATACACTTACACATAGCACATTGATACATAATACACTGATACATAACACACTCATACATAGCACACTGATACACAGCACACTGATACATAGTACACTGATACATAACACACTGATACATAACACACTGATACATAATACACTGATACATAGCACACTGATACATAATACACTGATACATAGCACACAGATACATAGCACACTGATACATAATACACTAATTCATAACACACTGATGCACAGCACACTGATATATAGTACACTGATACATAATACACTGATACATAGCACACTGATACATAACACACTGATACATAATACACTAATACATAACACACTGATACATAATACACTGATACATAGCACACTGATACATAATACACTGATACACAACACACTGATACATAACACACTGATACATAGCACACTGATACATAACACACTGATACATAATACACTGATACATAACACACTGATACATAATACACTGATACATAATACACTGATACATAGTACACTGATACATAACACACTGATACATAACACACTGATACATAATACACTGATACATAACACACTGATACATAATACACTGATACATAATACACTGATACATAGTACACTGATACATAACACACTGATACATAACACACTGATACATAATACACTGATACATAGTACACTGATACATAATACACTGATACATAGTACACTGATATATAATACACTGATACATAGTACACTGATACATAGTACACTGATATATAATACACTGAGACATAATACACTGATATATAGTACACTGATACATAGTACACTGATACATAGTACACTGATACATATTGGTTATTGGTTATGGAAGGCCTCGGTATCACAGCAAACGAATTAAAATCCATAATTGCTCAACCGCCCGTGCCAGTGGAATCATCCGAATTACTAACTCATCTCCCAAACAAAGAAAGGTAACTGTAGTCCCCATTGTAGCAGTCTCAGCACACGCCAAAAGACATAAGGCGAAACCGCGCAGAAAGTGAACACAGCCAACTGTTCCCCGTCATACGATATCATCATTCATCGTAAACAAGCGGGATATCGAAGCAGGATCAAAACGGATGAGACACACAGCTCACGGTGTGCACAGAGCACTTAACTCAGTAGCTCCTGCAACAAGCCGGACTTGGAATATGAGGAAACTGCAAGAAGGAACACTTTTCAGACATAGCCTTCAATGGTTCCTGCCGCCTATCCACCATATACCATGGGAGTTTACGTCCTCCCGAAAATGATGATCGTTGTAGCACTTGATGATGTTAGGCCATCATTGATGACTCCAATTCCAAACATATACATAATACACTGATACATAATACACTGACACATAGTACACTGATACATAATACACTGATACATAATACACTGACACATAGTACACTGATACATAATACACTGATACATAATACACTGATACATAGTACACTGATACATAGCACACTGATACATAGCACACTGAAACACAACACACTGATACATAATACACTGATACACAACACACTGATACATAATACACTGATACATAATACACTGATACATAATACACTGATACATAATACACTTATACATAATACACTGATATAAAGTACATTGATACATAATACACTGATACATAATACACTGATACATAATACACTGATACATAATACACTGATACATACACACTGATACATAACACACTGATGCATAACACACTGATGCATAGCACACTGATACATAGCACACTGATACATAGCACACTGATACATAATACACTGATACATAGCACACCGATACATAACACACCGATACATAGCACACCGATACATAACACACCGATACATAACACACCGATACATAACACACCGATACATAACACACTGATACATAGCACACTGATCCATAACACACTGATACATAGCACACCGATACATAACACACCGATACATAACACACCGATACATAGCACACCGATACATAATACACTGGTACATAGAACACTGATGCATAACACACTGATACATAATACACTGATACATAATATTGATACATAGCACACTGATGCATAATACACTGATACATAATACACTGATACATAATACACTGATACATAATATTGATACATAGCACACTGATGCATAATACACTGATACATAGCACAATGACACATAGCACACTGATACATAGTACATTGATACATAATACACTGATACATAGCACACTGATATATAATACACTGACACATAGCACATTGATACATATACACTGATACATAATACACTGATACGTAACACACTGATACATAGCACACTGATACACAACACACTGATACATAATACACTGATACACAGCACACTGATACATAGCACACTGATTGCATAATACACTGACACATAACACACTGATACATCGCACACTGATACATAATACACTGATACATAGCACACTCATACATAATACACTGATACATAGCACACTGAAACACAACACACTGATACACAACACACTGATACATAATAAACTGATACATAATACACTGATACATAGCACACTGATACATAATACACTGATACATAATACACTGATACATAATACACTGATACATAATACACTGATACATAATACACTGATGCATAATACACTGATACATAATACACTGATACATAATACACTGATACATAATACACTGATGCATAATACACTGATACATAGCACACTGATACATAATACACTGATACATAATACACTGATGCATAGCACACTGATACATAGCACACTGATACATAATACACTGATACATAATACACTAATTCATAACACACTGATGCACAGCACAATGATATATAGTACACTGATACATAGTACACTGATATATAATACACTGATACATAGTACACTGATACATAGTACACTGATATATAATACACTGATACATAGTACACTGATATATAGCACACTGAAATATAATACACTGACACATAGCACATTGATACATAATACACTGATACATAACACACTGATACATAGCACACTGATACATAGCACACTGATATATAATACACTGACACATAGCACATTGATACATAATACACTGATACATAGCACACATGATACATAATACACTGATACATAATACACTGATGCATAAACACTGATACATAGCACACTGATACATAATACACTGATACATAGCACACTGATACATAGCACACTGATACATAATACACTGATATATAATACACTAATCCATAACACACTGATGCACAGCACACTGATATATAGTACACTGATACATACTACACTGATACATAGCACACTGATACATAACACACTGATACATAATACACTGATACTAACACACTGATACATAATACACTGATACATAATACACTGATACATAACACACTGATACATAGCACACTGATACATAACACACTGATACATAATACACTGATACATAACACACTGATACATAATACACTGATACATAATACACTGATACATAGTACACTGATACATAACACACTGATACATAACACACTGATACATAATACACTGATACATAGTACACTGATACATAATACACTGATACATAGTACACTGATATATAATACACTGATACATAGTACACTGATACATAGTACACTGATACATAATACACTGATACATAATACACTGATATATAGTACACTGATACATAGTACACTGATACATAGTACACTGATACATATTGGTTATTGGTTATGGAAGGCCTCGGTATCATAGCAAACGAATTAAAATCCATAATTGCTCAACCGCCCGTGCCAGTGGAATCATCCGAATTACTAACTCATCTCCCAAACAAAGAAAGGTAACTGTAGTCCCCATTGTAGCAGTCTCAGCACACGCCAAAAGACATAAGGCGAAACCGCGCAGAAAGTGAACACAGCCAACTGTTCCCCGTCATACGATATCATCATTCATCGTAAACAAGCGGGATATCGAAGCAGGATCAAAACGGATGAGACACACAGCTCACGGTGTGCACAGAGCACTTAACTCAGTAGCTCCTGCAACAAGCCGGACTTGGAATATGAGGAACTGCAAGAAGGAACACTTTTCAGACATAGCCTTCAATGGTTCCTGCCGCCTATCCACCATATACCATGGGAGTTTACGTCCTCCCGAAAATGATGATCGTCGTAGCACTTGATGATGTTAGGCCATCATTGATGACTCCAATTCCAAACATATACATAATACACTGATACATAATACACTGACACATAGTACACTGATACATAATACATAATACACTGACACATAGTACACTGATACATAATACACTGATACATAATACACTGATACATAGTACACTGATACATAGCACACTGATGCATAATACACTGATACATAGCACACTGATGCATAATACACTGACACATAACACACCGATACATCGCACACTGATACATAATACACTGATACATAGCACACTCATACATAATACACTGATACATAGCACACTGAAACACAACACACTGATACATAATACACTGATACACAACACACTGATACATAATACACTGATACATAATACACTGATACATAGCACACTGATACATAATACACTGATACATAATACACTGATACATAGTACACTGATACATAATACACTGATACATAATACACTGATGCATAATACACTGATACATAATACACTGATACATAATACACTGATACATAATACACTGATGCATAATACACTGATACATAATACACTGATGCATAGCACACTGATACATAGCACACTGATACATAATACACTGATACATAATACACTAATTCATAACACACTGATGCACAGCACACTGATATATAGTACACTGATACATAGTACACTGATATATAATACACTGATACATAGTACACTGATACATAGTACACTGATATATAATACACTGATACATAGTACACTGATACATAATACACTGATACATAGCACATTGATATATAATACACTGACACATAGCACATTGATACATAATACACTGATACATAACACACTGATACATAGCACACTGATACATAGCACACTGATATATAATACACTGACACATAGCACATTGATACATAATACACTGATACATAGCACACTGATACATAATACACTGATACATAATACACTGATGCATAATACACTGATACATAGCACACTGATACATAATACACTGATACATAGCACACTGATACATAGCACACTGATACATAATACACTGATACATAATACACTAATTCATAACACACTGATGCACAGCACACTGATATATAGTACACTGATACATAGTACACTGATACATAGTACACTGATACATAGTACACTGATATATAGCACACTGATATATAATACACTTACACATAGCACATTGATACATAATACACTGATACATAACACACTCATACATAGCACACTGATACACAGCACACTGATACATAGCACACTGATACATAACACACTGATACATAATACACTGATACATAGCACACTGATACATAATACACTGATACACAACACACTGATACATAACACACTGATACATAGCACACTGATACATAACACACTGATACATAACACACTGATACATAATACGCTGATACATAGTACACTGATACATAACACACTGATACATAACACACTGATACATAATACACTGATACATAGTACACTGATACATAATACACTGATACATAGTACACTGATATATAATACACTGATACATAGTACACTGATACAAAGTACACTGATACATAATACACTGATACATAATACACTGATACATAGTACACTGATACATAGTACACTGATACATATTGGTTATTGGTTATGGAAGGCCTCGGTATCACAGCAAACGAATTAAAATCCATAATTGCTCAACCGCCCGTGCCAGTGGAATCATCCGAATTACTAACTCATCTCCCAAACAAAGAAAGGTAACTGTAGTCCCCATTGTAGCAGTCTCAGCACACGCCAAAAGACATAAGGCGAAACCGCGCAGAAAGTGAACACAGCCAACTGTTCCCGGTCATACGATATCATCATTCATCGTAAACAAGCGGGATATCGAAGCAGGATCAAAACGGATGAGACACACAGCTCACGGTGTGCACAGAGCACTTAACTCGGTAGCTCCTGCAACAAGCCGGACTTGGAATATGAGGAAACTGCAAGAAGGAACACTTTTCAGACATAGCCTTCAATGGTTCCTGCCGCCTATCCACCATATACCATGGGAGTTTACGTCCTCCCGAAAATGATGATCGTCGTAGCACTTGATGATGTTAGGCCATCATTGATGACTCCAATTCCAAACATATACATAATACACTGACACATAATACACTGACACATAGTACACTGATACATAATACACTGATACATAATACACTGATACATAGTACACTGATACAAAAGTACAATGATATATAATACACTGATACATAATACACTGATACATAGTACACTGATACATAGTACACTGATACACAGAACACTGATGTATAGTACACTGATACATAGTACACTGATACATAGTACACTGATATATAATACACTGATACATAATACACTGATACATAGTACACTAATACATAGTACACTGATACATAGTACACTGATACACAGAACACTGATGTATAGTACACTGACACATAACACACTGATATATAGCACACTGATAAATAATACACTGATACATAGCACACTGATAGAACAAGGAACAAGGAACACTTTTCAGACATAGCCTTCAATGGTTCCTGCCGCCTATCCACCATATACCATGGGAGTTTACGTCCTCCCGAAAATGATGATCGTCGTAGCACTTGATGATGTTAGGCCATCATTGATGACTCCAATTCCAAACATATACATAATACACTGACACATAATACACTGATACATAGTACACTGATACATAGAACACTGATGTATAGTACACTGATACATAGTACACTGATACATAGTACACTGATATATAATACACTGATACATAATACACTGATACATAGTACACTGATACATAGTACACTGATACACAGAACACTGATGTATAGTACACTGACACATAACACACTGATATATAGCACACTGATAAATAATACACTGATACATAGCACACTGATACATAATACACTGATACATAGTACACTGATACATAATACACTGATACATAGCACACTGATACATAGTACACTGATATATAATACACTGATACATAGCACACTGATACATAGTACACTGATATATAATACACTGATACATAGTACACTGATACATAGCACACTGATACATAGTACACTGATACATAGAACACTGATGTATAGTACACTGATACATAGTACACTGATATATAATACACTGATAGATAATACACTGATACATAATACACTGATACATAGTACACTGATACATAGTACACTGATACATAGTACACTGATACATAGAACACTGATGTATAGTACATTGACACATAACACACTGATATATAGCACACTGATAAATAATACACTGATACATAGCACACTGATACATAGTACATTGATACATATATATATATGACCCTTTTCGTCTTGTCAGACGGTCTAGTGGAGGCTATTGCGTATTTTTTGAGGTATTGTTTTTGCCGAACAGCTTCTCTCGTGGCTAATTCTACCAATGTTTGACAAACACACGCGGTCACATAATGAACAGGTCAGGCTCGCTGGTCCACAGGGTTTACCATCCTTTTTCATGAGTCTCTTCTCTTCTAAGTCCTGTCTTAGAACAGTCTCAAATGTTGTTATACCGTTCCTTATACGTGCTCTCCATGATGTGCGATCACTTGCCAGATGTTGCCAGTCGTTTTCACAGATGGAGAAGTCTTTCAGAGATGATTTGCAGATATCTCTATATCGTAGTTTAGGTCTGCCGATTTGTCGTTTTCCGTGTTTTAGCTCGCCATATAGTATTTGCCTAGGAATGCGTTTTTCTTCCATCCGTTGGACATGCCCAGCCATCTTAGCCTTCGACTTCTGAGCATCGACATGATTGTTAGGGTCTTAGCACGTTGCAGGACAGTTAAGTTGGTTATTTTGTCCTGCCATTTGATGTGCATTATTTTGCGGAGACATCGCATGTGGAAGACATTTAGTCTTTTTTCCTGGTTTGAGTATGTTGTCCAGGTTTCGGATCCATATAGTAGTGTGCTAAGCACACATGTTTGATATATTAAGAGTTTAGTCTTTTGAGTTAGTTTCGTGTTGTTCCATGCCCTTTTTGTGAGTTTGCCGAAGGTCGTAGCTGCCTTACCAATTCGACAGTTTATTTCTTCATCAAGAGAGATGGTTTAAGTTTAGGAGGGCAGCCTATGCCTTCTAACACCTTGTAGAGACCATCTCTGTTTACTGTGTCGAATGCCTTTGTGAGATCCACAAAGGCAATATAGAGCGGCATATTTTGTTCCCGACATTTTTCGTGCAGTTGTCTAAGAGTGAAGATCATATCTATGGTTGATCTCCGGGTCTGAAACCGCATTGGGACTCGGGAAGCACCCGTTCTGCAAGTCTATGCAGGCGATTAAGTACGACTCTAGCAAAAGCTTTGCCTGTTGTGCTAAGGAGAGAAATGCTATATACATACTGATACATAGAACACTGATATATAGTACACTGACACATAACACACTGATACATAATACACTGATATATAGTACACTGATACATAGAACACTGATATATAGTAAACTGACACATAACGCACTGATACATAGCACACTGATATATAGTACACTGAAACATAGCACACTGATATATAGCACACTGATATATAGTACACTGATATATAGTACACTGATACATAGCACACTGATATATAGTACACTGATATATAGTACACTGATACATAGCACACTGATATATAGTACACTGATACATAGGGGAGCCGCGATAGCTCAGTGGTTAGTGAATTGGACTACAAAGGACAAGGGGTAGGTTCGATCCCAACCGACGGCTTACGGGTTCACCCATCCTTAAATGGGTACCGGATTTTTTTCTGGGAAAGTAAAGCAGCACGCGCGTAATACCAACCACATTACCCCAAAAATCATGTGCTGAAGGTCTGTAAAATATAGGGTCACTAACACCATATTCCCTATAGCGTGACGGGGGTAAAGAAGAAGAGACACTGATACATAGAACAATAATATATAGTACACTGATACATAGAACAATAATATATAGTACACTGACAAATAGAACAATAATATATAGTAAACTGATACATAGTACGCTGATACATAATACACTGATACATAATACACTGATACATAGCACACTGATACATAATACACTGATACATAGTACACTGAAAATTAGTACAGATACAGAGCATCCATTGCACCACGTGCTCAACACAGTGAAAGGTGCCAGGCTAAAAAGAGGCAAATCATGGGTGGGTCGAGCAGAAGATGTCATCAAACAGGTCTGTGGGCTTACCAATATCTGCGTTGGTGAGGAGTGGATACCGGTGCCTACGTCATTCAAGGGGACTTTCTCGTGTATTGTCACACTCGACAGGAAAGATAGGGAACAGAACCTGGTCGTAGTTAATGCCGAGGTCAACGGTCTCATCTGCGATAACACCAACGAGAAAGATGCAGTCATCTATACAGACGGATCTGTAATACGACACCAAAGAAGTGCATGGGCATTTACAGCACGCTCTGCAGGCAGAATAGTCAAGGAAGACAGTGGTGCATACGTCATGATCACGAGTAGCATGACAATGGAGGCAATTGCAGTCACCAAGGCATTCAAATGGTTAGAGTCACAAGACTACACCCACGCATGTATACTGAGTGATTCGATGAGCATGATTAAAAAGTGGAGGCGGGCTCTGTACGCATGCAATGGGTAGAGTCGTAGCAGAAATCCAAAATACGTAAGGTCACCTTTGTCTATGTCCCTGGACATGCGGGAGTACGAGGAAATGAAAGAATGGACAAGTTGGCTAGCAGCGCTGTCGTTGAGGACGGGCATCCAGTGGATCGGGGGGGGGACATCACTCAATGCCCTCCGAGATGTGGGAAGAGCACAGGACTTCGATAAACACAGATCCACGTCACTTCTTCGGATGATGGAAATGGGATTTAAGATGGGCACAGCCAGTAATGAGAAACTTAGTGGCCGTGTAAGAAGACTTATCAACCAACATAGAACTGGAGTCGTCAGTTGCTGGACTCTGAGGGAATTGCTGAGGAGGGGACCTGAGCACCTATGGACATGTTCGAAGTGCAATGATGATGACTCACAAATAACTCAATAACACTGATACATAGTACAGTGATACATAGTACAGTGATACATAGTACACTGATACATAGTACACTGATACATAGTACAGTGATACATAGTACACTGATACATAGTACAGTGATACATAGTACACTGATACATAGTACACTGATACATAGTACACTGATACATAGTACACTGATACATAGTACAGTGATACATAGTACACTGATACATAGTACAGTGATACATAGTACAGTGATACATAGTACACTGATACATAGTACACTGATACATTGTACACTGATACATAGTACACTGATACATATTAAGCTGAAACATAATAGAGCTCACAGTGCCATTTGAAACCAGGAGGAACAACATATATTAAAACTATCCAAATACAAGGATCTCGCCACCGAGCTGAGACAGCAGGGAGTACAGAGTAGAGTGTTTTCGGTGGTGGTTAGTGCCAGAGGACTCACAACCCCATCCCTCTACGACCTCTTAAAAATGCTAGGAATTAAGGGGGGGATGCAGTCAAGAACAATGAAGACTATTGCTGAGTCGCTCTGGCTGTGGCAGAATCGTGACAGACCAACAGTCAAATAATATCATGTCCAGACCAGACGGATCGGGCGACTATTTTACACCTTGTCCACTTATTGCTCCCACATAAGTCAGCAGAGTAGGGAGAATTGAAGTAGGGCCCGAGACGAAGAGACACTGACGGGTCTAGAAAATTGCGTTGTCATTAGTAGCCAAGTTATTTCAACTGGAAAGCGCAGTAACACGCTAGCTTAAACCAAGACAGGTAAGGTAACTATTTTTGAGTGCGCTGCCTATTAAATGTAACTATTTTGTGCCGAACATGAAATGTAAGCCTTAGGTTAGGTAATATATTTTCGAGTGTTTTATGTATTAAGTGGTAGTTATTTTGTGCAGAACATAAGCTTAGGTTAGTTAAACTATTTTTGAAAGTTTTGTGTATAAAGGTTAGTTAGTTTGTGCCGAACATACGATGTAAGCCTTAGAGGCAATGCAGCAGGAGTTCGACGCCTGGGAGTCATGACCCAGGCGGGCCCACCTCCCCTAGAGTGTCAAGAAGCTAAAGGGCCGAAACACTTGCTCAATGGGGTCTGCTTCTGATGATCAGATTGCCTCCTGCTGCGAAGCTCTGTACAAAGAGCTTCCTACTACTATGCTGAAACATAGTACACTGATACATATTATGCTGAAACATAACACACTAGAATTGAGCTAACTATGTTTTCATTTTTAAAATTATATACTGAGGAATCACTTCAAAGATTCAGGAATTCATCCTACTATCTAATCTGGGATGCTGTCCACAGTTAAGAAAGCAGGTAATGGGTTCAGCTTCCACTTGTCACCTCAGGGAAATGCTCCTAAATTGCCTTTCCAATAGACTCTTGGCACCCCATTTTCTCCTTTCACAAAATCCTGTCTAGTTCATCATCATATCCACCTGCCCCATTGTGTGATGAGCACTATATTTCATTTAAAAAATGAACACACATCTAGCAATCTGAAGAAACCTCTACTATATGAAAACAAAATATGTGAACATTGATTCAACAATGATGATGCAACAATTAAACCAACATTAAAAACAATGAAAAACTAAACAAAGTTTACATTTAGTGCTGTTCGATTATAGACTGTTCTCATCTTGTTGTCCAACCAGATCACCCTCTTTCTAGCAATACGGATATCTCCATTACCTGACTGGAGAACATGAATGAGGTCAGCACGAGCACGGGACAGTTCAGAGTTGATCTTGTCCATCACCTGACACAAATACAATCACAAATTTCTCTTATTTTTGGGTAGAAGTGGACACATATTAATAAGTTTAATATCTCAAACAAAATCTCTACTGTGAGGCAGTGTTGACAGCTGATGTTCATACAGTTACATGATGACTGAGATGATAAGCTGAAGATCAAGACTAAAAAAATGCAAAGATATCTCTCACAACAACCTGAAAAGTGAGGACTAGATTCTGTGACTCTGATCTCAGTTCTGCAGCCCTTTGTCGCAGACTATCTATCTCTTGTGTAGATGTCGCAGCGCTCAAATCTTGAAGTGTTAATTGAAGATCAGACTGTGCATGTTGTACATTTTGCAGCTAAAATGAAAGAATGCACAATTTGAGAGGTAGTCAAAAATAAATAATAAAATATTATTTTCCATTTCAAAAAATTACTTTTTGAATAATATTAACAATATAACACAGCAGCATCTTAGGTTAACCAACTCAAACAAAATTTGAAGAAATAAATTAACAAAAATTTGAAACATAGTGAAACCAGATGGAAAACATGCAAATGAATGAATAAAAGCAGTTTAGTTTTGGCCCATCAGGACTGTTATCATGAGATGTAATTTAGTTGTATAACAAGCTGAGAAGGTGTACGAGATAAGTACTTGCTCAAAGTCACGAACAATTCTTAATATTGATAGCTCAATGACAACAAACAAGTCTTGAATACAAATATCTTTATTAAACATGGACTTTCAGTTTTGGCATGATAAGTGTCAATCAACCATTATTAAAATATATTGTAGAGTTAACAAATGGTGCAGAATGCTCCTTATTCTTCTCTATCTAGGCCTAAGTCTCATTTTAGGTGCTGTCAGTGTTGATTTAGTAACAATTTTAATTGTGATCAGATTGTACTTTTATCATCATGCAAGTCATCTACTGGGATCTCAATCCCACTATGCCTGTCTCCTTAATGAAGTTTCTCTATAACTTTACTCTGGACTGAGGTATACTGACTATCGCTGTAGTTCTTACTTGACATCTGATCAACTTCATAACTTTTAACTATTAAAGTCTGGTGTCATGGCAGCTGTGTGTAGATAATTTTTCTGACTCAGCACTTGCTGACGTGTTTAAATGATTTGCGCAACAGTCTAGTTGCGAAATAATGTGCTGCTATTCCCTGTTGTAGTTTACTTCTGACGAGTGGATGGACTTTAAAGATTATCAATATTTCAGTGAAGTATTATTTACTCGTCTTGTGTTGATGTGTTTAACCTATCATCGAAAGGCCAACATGTGTTCGCGGTTCGACAGGTAAACATCTATTTTGACAACGAAAGCACCTACCGGGAATGTCCATACCGAATGTACAAAGTCTGTGATGGTCGATGGGGCAGAAGAATCAGAAATGATCAATGGTTCAGAAAACGAAAACAGCAAAGCATGAGGTACACAATAGGCATATTCAGGGCACGAAAGATGAATATGGCTGACCACCATGAAAGAGATTGGAGCCTCATCACATACTATTCCAAAGAAAGCCATGGAGAGAAATTCTAATTTATGTCAGAAGAAAGATTTACGAATATATACATGGAATATTAGGACTCTTTACAAAGAATAAAAATTGAAAAATCTTATTTTAGAAACAGAACGATTAAGCATAGAATTTTAGGCATGTCTCTCATCAGAGACAAGATGGAAAGAATGTGGATACATACAAGATGAAAAATATACATTTATATATTCAGGCAACACAACAGAACTTCAAAGAGGTGTAGGCATACTAATAAAAATATAGCTACAAAAATATATAAGTACCAACTGGACATACACTGACAGTATTATACTGCTCAAAATGGAAGTAAGACCATTCAACATAGCATTAACACAGACATAGGCACCTACTCAAGACTATACAGATGAACAGATAGAGGCATACTATCTATTGACCTTTCGAGCCGTAACCGGCCCATAGGGCGTAGACCAAGATACACCTTCTCCTATATGAATTTTTGTTCTAGCAGTTTTCTTTTAAAGATATTTTATCAAATCTCGCCATCTGTCTCTGTTCTGTGCAAGCAGTTCTATCTCATTGAGGGAGCCGATTCCTGCTGCTCTTGCCTCTCTCATCAATGTTCTTCTCAGTGTCTCCCTGGGTCTTCCTCTTTTTCTTTTACCTGTTGTTTCCCATATGAGGGCTTGCTTTGCTATTCGATTATTATCTCTTCTCATCACATGTCCAACGTATGACCATCGTCTTTTCTTTATTACTGAAGATATTAGTGGTTGATTGGCGATTTCTCTAATTTCCTCGTTTGTTTTGAATTCGTTCCATTCTATACCAAGTATTTTCCTTAGACATTTATTTTCGAATGCGTTCAACTTTGTTTCTATATCTCTTGTTGTTTTCCAGCTTTCACACGCATACGTAAGGGTTGATAGTACATTTGATTTGAATAGCCTAAGTTTTGTGTTTGTGCTAATGAGTTTTGATTTCCACAACTTTTCAAGGCTTCTGAAAGACATTGCTGCTTTAGCCAGTCTGATTCTAATTTCTTTGCTCGTATCCCCTTCTCGATCAATGTGACTTCCAAGATAGATGAAGTGATCGATCTCTTCTACTGGTTTGTTTTCCATGTATATTTTGTCACTTGTTGGAATTAAACTTTTCATGACTTTAGTCTTTTCATGATTGACCTCAAGCCCAATTTTGATGGCTATTGATGATAGTTCATTTGTGTTTTCCTGCATCGTTTTTATCTGATTGCTGATGAGAACTATGTCATCAGCAAAGTCGAGGTCCTCCAAATGGTCTCCTTGTATCCATTCGATGCCTTTATTACCAGTGCAGCATTTCTTCATTATGAAGTCCATAACAATTCCAAATAACAAGGGCGATAAAATACAACCTTGTTTAACCCCAGTTTCTATTGGGAAACATTCGCTCAGTCCTTCCTCTGTTCGAACTGCACATGTGTAACCATCATACATGTCTTTGATAATATTTATGATTTTTGATGGTAAGCCATATTGCTTCAGAATTTTCCACAAAGAATCTCTATGAATACTATCAAATGCTTTTTTGAAGTCGATGAAGTTAAGTACAAAAGGTTTTTGCTTTTCAATGTGTTCCTCCAATATAAGTCGTAGAGTGAAAATGTGGTCAAGACAGCTTCTCCCTTTTCTAAACCCAGCCTGTTCTTCACGCATTACTGTATCTATTGAATCCTTTATTCTATTTAGGATGATTTTACAGAATAATTTTGAGGCAACTGACAAAAGTGTCACGCCTCTCCAATTGTTACAATCTCTAAGATTGCCCTTTTTTGGGATCTTAACAATGATTCCTTTTTTCCATTTATGAGGCGTCTTCTCTGTTTTCCAAATGATGTTGAACATTTTTTGGAGATGTATTAAATTATGGCTATCAATTGCCTTGAGGATCTCAGCTGTTAACTTATCCTCTCCAGCAGCCTTGTTATTGGTCATTAGCTTTAAGGTGGTTTCTATTTCACTCAAGGTGAAGTCATCTAAATTTACATCTAATTCTGCTGCTGGTGTTTCAGCTTCAAAATCTATTAAACTGTGAGGTAGTGGACGGTTAAGAAGGTGTACGAGATAAGTACTTGCTCAAAGTCACGAACAATTCTTAATATTGATAGCTCAATGACAACAAACAAGTCTTGAATACAAATATCTTTATTAAACATGGACTTTCAGTTTTGGCATGATAAGTGTCAATCAACCATTATTAAAATATATTGTAGAGTTAACAAATGGCGCAGAATGCTCCTTATTCTTCTCTATCTAGGCCTAAGTCTCATTATAGGTGCTGTCAGTGTTGATTTAGTAACAATTTTAATTGTGATCAGATTGTACTTTTATCATCATGCAAGTCATCTACTGGGATCTCAATCCCACTATGCCTGTCTCCTTAATGAAGTTTCTCTATAACTTTACTCTGGACTGAGGTATACTGACTATCGCTGTAGTTCTTACTTGACATCTGATCAACTTCATAACTTTTAACTATTAAAGTCTGGTGTCATGGCAGCTGTGTGTAGATAATTTTTCTGACTCAGCACTTGCTGACGTGTTTAAATGATTTGCGCAACAGTCTAGTTGCGAAATAATGTGCTGCTATTCCCTGTTGTAGTTTACTTCTGACGAGTGGATGGACTTTAAAGATTATCAATATTTCAGTGAAGTATTATTTACTCGTCTTGTGTTGATGTGTTTAACCTATCATCGAAAGGCCAACATGTGTTCGCGGTTCGACAGGTAAACATCTATTTTGACAACGAAAGCACCTACCGGGAATGTCCATACCGAATGTACAAAGTCTGTGATGGTCGATGGGGCAGAAGAATCAGAAATGATCAATGGTTCAGAAAACGAAAACAGCAAAGCATGAGGTACACAATAGGCATATTCAGGGCACGAAAGATGAATATGGCTGACCACCATGAAAGAGATTGGAGCCTCATCACATACTATTCCAAAGAAAGCCATGGAGAGAAATTCTAATTTATGTCAGAAGAAAGATTTACGAATATATACATGGAATATTAGGACTCTTTACAAAGAATAAAAATTGAAAAATCTTATTTTAGAAACAGAACGATTAAGCATAGAATTTTAGGCATGTCTCTCATCAGAGACAAGATGGAAAGAATGTGGATACATACAAGATGAAAAATATACATTTATATATTCAGGCAACACAACAGAACTTCAAAGAGGTGTAGGCATACTAATAAAAATATAGCTACAAAAATATATAAGTACCAACTGGACATACACTGACAGTATTATACTGCTCAAAATGGAAGTAAGACCATTCAACATAGCATTAACACAGACATAGGCACCTACTCAAGACTATACAGATGAACAGATAGAGGCATACTATGAAGATCTAAATCAAGTTATGAAGCAAGTGAAATCCTTGGACATCTTGATTGAGAAAGAGAGTTGCAGTCCCCATCGTAGCAAACACAGCACACGTCAAAAGACATGAGGCGTATTATAGCACCAATCTTATATGTTCCTCCGGTAGACCCCAATAATGGGATAGTGAAGTAAAAATAGTTTGTTTTTATTAGCAGACATTTGTAACTTATGCAGGTAATGTAATTTTCTTGATGTTTATGTTGGTAGTGATCTACAAGATCATTTCACATGAATAGAACACTACAACAAAGCCCTGTTTTCTGATGTCATTTACAGCTTGAACAAGGACTATAGCTTGTTTCATAACTCGTGCCCAACTTTTTAAATCGATAGCTTTTTAACCGCTTGTTGTAAGTTGTTCAAAATTTGCATGTAAAGTTATAATGATTATAACCCAACAGGGAATTAATTTCATTAAAAAAAACATTTGGTTATTATTGTTGCTTATTTGATTTATATAAATTTATAACGACCCATTGATGTAGTCAAAACTTAATGTTTACAGTATTTTAAGTTGAAAATAGCGAGTAAAAATCCATACACGGTAAAATTGACGTGTTTGCACGCTTTCACCGTGGTTTTTTGACACAATTAGACACTTGTAAAAAACACGAGAAATTGAGTGTTCCATTTCCGTTCATTCATAGGTGGAGACGTGGAACGATAACATTTATCATGAGTCTTAAAATGAAATTCTGCAGTTTAC
This sequence comes from Megaustenia siamemsis, assembly GCA_032433765.1. Taxonomy (NCBI): domain Eukaryota; kingdom Metazoa; phylum Mollusca; class Gastropoda; order Stylommatophora; family Ariophantidae; genus Megaustenia; species Megaustenia siamemsis. The sequence continues at coordinate 158,141 of JAVIAB010000073.1, read as the reverse complement.
AAAACATCACAATAAAAATGTATGACTATTTTTGCAAAGAGGCTAAACGAGGAAGATTATTTCATTCTTTAGAAAACCCTGAGAATAGGACAAGACACATTTTGGATTTATCTAAACGATCATTTAATCGCTGGATTCAAGCACGTGACCGCCAATGTTCAAAATATACAAAATCACAAGGAAGAGCAAAAATGTTGGATAATTTTGACAGTGAACTTATTAGAAGTGAAATTCGCAAAATGTTGGGTATGAATGAAACTGTTACAATAAGAAAATTAAAAGTATCGCTGAAAAAGAACAACAGTATTGAAATATCAAAGTCTACATTATGGAGGAATGTGAGAGCTGCAGGCTTTACATTCAGAAAGTATTCCAATGGACGAAACATCATCTGTGAGAAGCCACATATAGTAGTCATGAGAAGCAAGTACTTACGTGAAGTAAAAGAGGTGCGCAAGCAAGGTTATGATATTGTGTACTTGGATGAAACATGGATCAATGCTCACCACACTTACCAAAGAGAATGGCAGTCATCAGATGGAAAGATTAAGAGATTAATACCTAGCAGCAAAGGACAGCGCTTGATAATTGCTCATGCATATAGTCGACAACATGGACTAATACAGAATGCAGAGCTCATTTTTCTTTCAAAATCCATAGACAATCGGGATTATCACTCTGAGATGAATGGTCACATATTTAGACATTGGATTGAAAATTCTGTTCTCCCATCACTAGATCGACCATCTTGCCTAATAATGGACAATGCAGCGTACCACAACATTGTTGCACTTGAAGATAAAGTCCAGACGTCATCCAGTACAAAAGATGCTATTAAGAAATGGCTCACAAAGGAGCACATACAATTTAATAACATGTACTTAAAACCTGAATTACTATCTCTAGTAAAGCAAAAACAAAGGACAAAGATTTTTCAAATAGATAAGATTATCCAAGAGCACGGTCATATAAGTTAGAGGCTGCCACCTTACCATGCTCATTTAAATCCAATATAACTAATCTGGGCAAAATTAAAAGGACAAGTGGCAGATGAAAATACAACATTCAAAATATGCGATGTAAAGACTCTCGCTAATCTCGCTTTATTAAATATAGACAAAGATTATTGGGCTAAATGTGAAGACCACATCTTAAAACAGGAAGAGGAATACTGGAAAAATGATGGTTTGTGGAATGTTCAACCCCAAACAGTTATTAATCTTTAGACTCGTCTGATTCAGAATGAAAGTATATAGCCCCCACAATGTTGGCCCCTATATTACCTTAAATTAGTTCAACAAACGGTCCTTTTCAGGACCACACAACTATGAAAATTGGACATACAGGTATACCTTGATATTATCGTCCGTCCTCGAACTGAGAAGACAATAATTCTCCTGGTGTTTTGTCTTATTCAGTTATTTCCCCATTACAGCCACGCCTTTACCTAGTGAAAATTAATCATAGACCAGCAACTACAGTGATTTCTATTATTTAGGGGTTCACAATTTACAATTTTGACAAACATCAAAGAAATTTGCCGCTTTAAGAAAACTGCAGCTGCAAGATATTTGTTAAATATACATTTAAAGGGTCTTTTGCATTGTAATAACATTTGGAAAATTTCAACAGTTTTTAACAAACGGTTACTGAGTAATAGCGTTTTGAAGTTGGGCACGTGATTTGAAACGAGCTATAGTGTACCACTGTCAAGTCTCAGCCTGCAGTGTTCTTGTAAAGCAGGTTTTAGCAAGAGAGACAATGTATACAAAGATAGATCAACAATTTGGTTTCATGTACTAATTGCTCTAATTAAATCATCATCTTCATCACTGAGTGCCTTCTCCGCATCGAAGGTTTGCTACCATGGAGTGCCATTCTACTCTGTCTCTTGCTTAGATGGTGCAGGTTGTCATAGGATGACTTGTCCATCTTTTGATGTTACTCGTCCATATTAGTCTTGGTCTGCCTCTTTTACCTTGTATTTTCCCTTCCAATATTACTTTTAGTAGGTTGTTGTGTCTTTTAACATGCCCCAAATTCTCATTTGTCTTGTTTGAATTGTATTTAGTAGTTCTCTTTTCATTTTTAGTTGTTTTAAGACTTCATCATTTGTTTTCTTTTCTTTCCATCCAATGCTACCTATTCTTCTATATATCCACATTTCAAAGGCTTCAATTCTCTGTTCTGTTTTCTTGTCTAATATCCATTTTTCTGCACCTTTTAGGAATGTTGAGAAGATATAACATTTTGCTATTCTTAGTTTTAGCTCTGGTGTTATTTGTTTTGATGTTAGTATCTTTTTCATGGCATTAAAATTACTTTTTGCCATTTCTATTCTTGTGTTTATTTCAGTTTAACATTTTCCATCACTGGTTATATTATGTCCAAGGTAGTTGTAGCTCTGAACTGTCTCTAGGTCTATTCCTTCAACTTTGATATCAACTTGTAGGTTTTGAGTATTTTTTTGTTTATGATCATAGTTTTAGTCTTTTTGATATTCTAATTAAATACAAGATAGGTATTAGAGCTAAATTTACATGTTCTTTCATGAGCAAATCCGATCGATGCTGCACACTGTCCTGTGCTTTTGTTTTGTTGCTGGCTGACATTTTACCAAAGGTAACCTTTGCAGTGAATGAGCTCAAGGAAAATCTCTGAAAGAAAAACAATTTAAAATTGTGTACAGATTACAATTAATATAATGAAGCAAATAAGGAGTTTAGCAAACTGGCTTTAGTTGAATTACTGACAAGGCCACCGTTTGGCTACAGTTGACTTACTGACAAGGCCACAGTTTGGCTACAGTTGACTTACTGACATAGACACAGTTTAGCTACAGTTCACTTGCTGACATGTCCAGTTTGGCTACAGTTGACTTACTGACATGGCTACAGTTTGGCTACATTTGACTTACTGACATAGCCACAGTTTGGCTACAGTTGACTTACAATTGTCAACATTGCTACATTTGGCTACAGTTAACTTACAATTGTTGACATGACCACAGTTTGGCTACTTAGCTTACAAATGCTGTCAAGGCCTGAGTTTGGCTACAGTTGACTTACAATTGTTGACATTGCTACGGTTTGGCTACAATTGATTTACAATTGTTGACATGGCCATAGTTTGGCTACAGCTGACTTATAATTGTTGACATTGCTAGTTTGGCTACAGTTGACTTACTTACATGGCCACAGTTTGGCTACAGTTGATTCATGGACTGTGTGACTCTACTTTTAGCCTCACACAACTATCTGGGTGGAAGTTTTTTCGATTAGCTAAAACTATTCATGCCTAATTTTATTCTTTTGTTATTTTCTTTACTGATATTCCCCCCTATACCACACGCCCCCTCCCCCATGATTATGTACATGTAATTGTTGCTACAAGTTCTTGATTTTCCATCCTGGCTGGTAAAAGGTTTCTCATATGTTGCAATATTTATGGCTTTTTTTTGCAATGATTATGTATATTGACATGTTTTTGTGACAGATTCTAGATATCAATTTATCACATATCTGGCACCAATCTGTTGTATACAGACTCACTGAATGCCTCTCAAATAAAAATTATATACGAAAGTTTGGTATTTAGTCACAGCGAGGTCTTCTGAAAGATATCACTTGGCTGTTTCTATTTATACATCAAATTCAAGACCTAGGATTCACAAATTTAAAGGAGTTTGCTGTTTATAAATAGATAAAGCAGTTCTTTGATGTTATCTTCCCATCTCTTTATTTATCTACTTCTCCTTCTTCGTCCTGTTCCAGTTACTTGCAAAATTATCTTTACCAAGCTAGATGATTTAGATCAGTGGCTAAATCATTTCCTTTTGCATTTCTTGAAAATAGTCAATAAAAGATCATCCAGTACTCCGCCTGTTTGTTGTATTCCCTTTTATGAACTATATCACTCATGATATGATCCAAGTAAGAAATGCCCAAAATCTTATGATAACATTTCATCTCCATAGCATTTTCTGTAGCTTTGCTGTAAGGGTCCATGTTTCACAAGCTTTTAGAAAAATTGATATAACTTCCAAACGTTTGAGTTATATCCACATCAGAATTTTCTTACCAGTAGACATGGCTTATGTTAGTCGATCCTCTCACAGGGTAATTTATGTAGAAAAAAAATATACAAAATTAAATAATATCAAAACTAATATGTAAGACTTAAATAAAATGTAAACAAAACAAAAATTATATTTTTCAATTTTAGTTTATAAAAATTTAATCCCAAGGTCACAAAAAATGTATGTACATCACAACACCATTTTGGAAGTGTACAGTTCAGGGCTCTTCGAATGAGTGTCTAAAATTGTTGTACTAATTAAATGCTATCTGATGTTTCTGACTACATCCCTAAATTGGATACAACTACCGATAGTGATGATATCATCACAGACAGGGAATTGGTAATTGAGGATGCTGAAGTTATTGAACTTGTATTAACAACCTCAGTACTCAGAGCGAGGTATGTTGACATCGTAGCAGATGTGTGCCTCAGTAGCAAAAGTGTTTGTTTTGCCCTGTTAAGTTTCTGAAAACAGTTTCTGGCATTAGTTTGTCTTTTTATAGATATAACACTAGTATCCCCCCACTCCCCCAGCAACTGTTCGCTACTAATTAGGGAAGTCTTTTTTTTACAACAAAAATGATTAACTCCACAATTTATAGTTATAATGCATTTTTAGAGGATTTCACCACAATTTATAGTTATAATGCATTTTTAGAGGATTTCACCACAATTTATAGTTATAATGCATTTTTAGAGGATTTCACCACAATTTATAGTTATAATGCATTTTTAGAGGATTTCATGTAAGCATATAGTTATGGTTATTCAAAGGCCCAGGTATCACTGCAAATGAATGGAAATCCATAATTGCTCAACCGCTTGTGCCAGTGGAATAATCCGAATTAACATCTCATCGAATATCCAAACAAAGAAAGGCAGTTACAGTCCCCATTGTAGCAAACACAGCACATGTCAAAAGACATAAGACGTGTTATAACACCGACAGTGAACACATATGAACTGTCCTTTATCATACGATATCATTATTCATCATAAGCAATAGGAATATAGAAACACCATCTGGATGAAACACAGCTCATGGTATGAACAGAGCACTGCTCAGTAGCTCCGGCAGCAAGCCAGACTTGGAATATGAGGAAGCTGCAACAAGGAACACTTTTCAGACAGCACCTCAACTGTTCCTTGTCGTCTATACGCCATATTTACCAGAAGTTTCCTGGAGAAGACTCAGGGGACCGAATATATGTTATGTATATTTTATCCCGTAATGCATTTGTTATCTAATAGAATAAAATTTTTTGCTTTTGTTACTAAATAAATATTGATCTGGTCATGAATAAATGTTTATTTTTTTGTTTATCAACAGAGCTTTCAACATTTAATCACCTTTTCATGTGACTCAGAAGTTTGGCTCTTATGATGATGGACATTTAGACAGGACATCAAGGATAAACCAACAAAATGGAGAATGAAATTGTGAGTAGTAGCAGATCATAGATACAGTAACAGGAAATACATATAACTTTGGTGTATACACAGGGAAAGATTGTGGGTAGTAGCAGATCATAGATGTAGTAACAGGATATACAAATAACTTTGAAGTATACACAAGAAAAGATTGTGGGTAGCAACAGATCATAGATGCAGTAACAGGATATACATATAACTTTGGTGTACACACAAGAAAAGATTGTGGGTAGCAACAGATCATAGATGCAGTAACAGGATATACAAATAACTTTGAAGTATACACAAGGAAAGAATGTGGGTAGTAGCAGATCATAGATACAGTAACAGGATATACATATAACTTTGAAGTATACACAAGAAAAGATTGTGGGTAGCAACAGATCATAGATACAGTAACAGGCTATACATATAACTTTCAAGTATACACAGGGAAAGATTGTGGGTAGCAACAGATCATAGATACAGTAACAGGATATATATATATATAACTTTGAAGTATACACAAGGAAAGATTGTGGGTAGTAGCAGATCATAGATGTAGTAACAGGATATACATATAACTTTGAAGTATACACAGGGAAAGATTGTGGGTAGCAGCAGATCATAGATACAGTAACAGGATATACATATAACTTTGAAGTATACACAAGAAAAGATTGTGGGTAGCAACAGATCATAGATACAGTAACAGGATATATATATAACTTTGAAGTATACACAGGGAAAATTGTGGGTAGCAACAGATCATAGATACAGTAACAGGATATATATATATATAACTTTGAAGTATACACAAGGAAAGATTGTGGGTAGTAGCAGATCATAGATGTAGTAACAGGATATACATATAACTTTGAAGTATACACAGGGAAAGATTGTGGGTAGCAGCAGATCATAGATACAGTAACAGGATATACATATAACTTTGAAGTACACATAGGAACAGATTCAGCTCCTCAACACAAGGATCTGACATTGTTATAAAATAATGTAAAAGCCTCTTCAGTCAGGGATATAAAATGTTTATGGATAATTATTATACTTCTGGTCATTTGTTTATAAATTTATTAAAAGGAAAAACATGCGCTTGTGGCCCCATTTTAGCAAATCGAAGGGAGTCTCCAGCAGAGTTATTTGGTAGCAGGGAAAAGTGCAAGGTGTCAGAGAGGTGGGTTAGCAGGGAAAAGTGCAAGGTGTCAGAGAGGTGGGTTAGCAGGGACAATATGGGGATTATTTAGTGGAAAGATAATGAAACTGTTGATATGACTACCACTATGCTTAAATCTGTCCATTCTAAAACATCATGCACATGTAGAACAAGATGTCATCTTTGAAGAAATAAATGTTCACCTGCCAATTGTTGTCAGTGATTATAATAATTATGTGGAAGGAAAAGATAAGCCTGATCAATTAATTTCAAAATACAAATCCCTTAAGAAAACCAATAATTGCTGGGAAACTTTATTTTATAATTTTATAGACACAACTGGAGTTCATGTGTTTACATTATTTAACATCAAAAACAGATTTCAATTCATTGATTACATGTTTGGGTTTGTTCATAAAAGTGTGAGTGTTTATATATGCACAAGTACATGTATATATCTTATTTAATTAACAATTATCGCCCGTGCGCTGCCGGGGCCCGAAAGGGAAGTAAAGAATAGCGGCGCTGTACCCTACCAGGCATGTTCGTAAGAGGCGAGAAAGGAGGGTTAGGCATGGGACTGGCTATCCCATACTGTAAAAAAATAAGCCGAAAAAACTTCACAAACATGAACAAGTCAAAGAAAGATAAAGTAAATCCGTCAACCAGGAAAGAGAAGGGCTCTCTGTCTAAGAGACGTATGACGCAATCCGGAGAAAGCCATAAGGAGTCCGGGTTACCGACTCACCCTTTGTCTACCAGGAAATCATCCAGAATTGGCAACTGGAATGTTCGTACCCTTAACGAACAGGGAAAAGCGGCACAAGTGGCAGCAGAAATGAACAACTACAAGATAGATATTCTGGGAATGTGTGAAACAAGATGGCTGGGAGCGGAGAGAATAAAATTGAATACAGGGGAGATGATTTTATCATCAGGACACCAGGAACCAGGAGCACAACATAGCGAAGGGGTAGCTATAATGCTATCAAAGAATGCACAGAAGACACTAATAGAATGGGAGGCAGTGGGACCAAGACTGGTGAGAGCAACATTTAGAACAACCAAAAACAAAATAAAATTACACATTATACAATGCTATGCACCAACCAACGATAAAGATGACTCAGTTAAAGATGATTTTTATAAACAGCTACAATGCCAGATGGATGCAAGACGAGCCAAGGATATTATAATCTTGATGGGAGACCTAAATGCTAAGGTAGGATCAGACAACAGAGGCTTTGAAGAGATTATGGGAAAACATGGACTTGGAGATATAAACAAGAATGGAGAGATATTTGTGAATTTCTGCGCCCTTAATCAAATGAGCCTAGGAGGAACAATATTCCAACATAAAAGAATACACAAAGCTACATGGGTGTCACCAGATCATAGAACGGAAAATCAAATTGATCACATATGTATTAATAATAAGTTTAAGTCATCCTTACAGGATGTAAAAGTATATAGAGGGGCAGATATAGCTTCTGATCATCATCTTCTGTTAGCCAAACTTAAAATTAAATTAAAAAGGTATACTACAACGAATAAGGGCAGAACGTATTTCAATGTAGGGTTTCTTAAAGAACAAGGAATTAAAGATAAATTCGCAGTCACAATATCAAACAAATACCAAGTCCTCCAACAACTAGAAAATACAATAAATATAGAAGATCATTGGAAACAGGTAAAAAATATATGGAAAGAGACATGCGAAGAAACACTGGGGAAAAGAGAACGCCAGAATAAGGCATGGATGACAGCAGAGACCCTGGATAAAATTAAAGAAAGAAAGAACAAGAAAGCAGACATAAATAAAAGCAAAACAAGAAGTAATAAAGCCAAGACACAGGAAGCTTACACAGAGGTGAACAAAGAAGTGAGAAGATGCATTAAAAGGGATAAGAGGAAATATATAGATGAATTAGCTAAAGAGGCAGAAGAAGCAGCAAATAAAGGGAATATGAAAGAACTGTACAACAGCACAAAGAAATTAGGTGGAAAATACAAACAGATCAACGCCTTTATCAAAGATAAGAAAGGAAATCTGCTTAGTAATATAAAGGAACAAATGGAGAGATGGAAGGAGCACTTTGAAGAACTTTTGAACAGACCTGGCTCAAATAATCCTCCAGATATACTACCAGCAGAAGAAGAATTACACGTTAACTGCGGAAAACCAAGCAAAGAAGAAATAATGAAAGCCATCAAACTGTTAAAAGATGGTAAAGCCACAGGACCAGATGAAATTCCTTCGGAAGCCATCAAAGCAGATATTATCACCTCTACCAAGATGTTACATAATCTATTGGATAAAATTTGGGAGAGGGAAGAAATACCTAAAGACTGGAGAGAAGGTTATATGATCAAACTACCAAAGAAAGGAAGTTTACAGGAGTGCACAAATTATAGGGGAATTATGCTACTATCAGTGCCAGGAAAAATATTAGGCAGAATCATTCTGGAGAGACTAAAAGAGGCTATAGAGAAACACTTGAGAGATGAACAAGCAGGTTTTAGGAAGAACAGATCATGTGCTGATCAAATAACTACTCTACGTATAATAGTTGAACAAAGTTTAGAACTAAAATCCCCACTTTATATTGGATTCATAGATTACGAAAAGGCATTTGATAGTTTAGACAGAAGAATGCTTTGGAAGTTGCTGAGTCATTATGGAATCCCCATAAAGTTTATTAACCTGATAAAAACAATGTATGAAGGAACAAAATGTAGTGTGGTGCATGAAGGACAGCTTACAGAAGCATTTGAAATAAGAACAGGAGTAAGGCAAGGATGCCTTCTGTCTCCATTTCTCTTTCTACTGGCCATAGATTGGATTATGAAAATAACTCAAAACAACAGAAATGGGATCCAGTGGTCACTGACCAAACAACTTGATGATTTAGACTTTGCTGATGACATAGCTCTCCTATCACACAGCCACCAACAGATGCAAGATAAAATGAGTATATTAGATGAGAGATCACAACAGCTAGGACTAAAGATTAATAGAGATAAGACCAACATTATGAGAATTAATGCAGTTGGCAATAACCAAATAAAACTAGGAGAAATACCTCTACTAGACGTACAATCTTATATATATCTGGGCAGTAATATAGATAAAGAGGGAGGAACAGAAAACGATACCAAAATAAGGATATCAAAAGCAAGAGGAGCTTTCATTGCACTGGGAAACATGTGGAAATCCAAAGAAATTAGGCTAAATACAAAAATACAAATTTTCAACTCCAATGTTAAGTCGGTTCTATTATATGGCTGTGAAACATGGAGAATAACAAAATTGACAATCACGAAGGTACAGACTTTCATTAATGGATGCTTGCGCAGAATAAATGGATGGAAATGGTAGGACAAAGTCACAAACGTGGAATTATGGAAATGTACCGGTCAAATACCAGTGGATAAAGAAATACAGCGAAGACGATGGCGATGGATAGGACACACACTACGGAAACCAACTGAGAGTATTACACAACAGGCCCTTTTTTGGAATCCCCAGGGGAAAAGACAAAGAGGAAGACCAAGGAATTCTTGGAGAAGACAGATTGAAGCAGAGATGAAGATGATGGGGAAGACATGGAATGATCTTAAAAGAATTGCAAAAAACAGAACGACTTGGAAAGTGTTTGTTGAAGACCTATGCTCCACTGGGAGCTAAAAGGTAGAAGAAGAATTAACAATTATAAAACATTTTATAACTTTTGTGAATATATATAACGCATAATATATTTTATTTCATTTTTTATTTTCAAATTAATTATGTTATCCTATCCTTGCTTTCTAACATTAGATTTGTTATTGTTGATGTGTCTGCATAATATAGAGAGAAATTTGGCTATTATTTGTCATTTTTACATGCCTTTTAAAAATATGTACTAATGGCTTTTTTTCCCAATTTATTTTCATTAATTTATGTACAAATGAATATTGTAACTAATTGTCTTCATACTTTTATTTTCCTTCTTTATAACTATTTATGTTGTGAGTATTTAGGTTTTTGTTTATTTTTAGTAACAAAGAAACTAGGTCACATTATTAAGCAAACACATTCTAATTCCACAAACATGAAACACTAAACAAAAGCTCATCCAATCCACTATTCACCAATATACAATAAGTCTAGGTTCAGGCCAGAGATTGACCTCTGTGATTGGCCACAAATAGGAACCTGAAATATCCAAAAATACTTAAAAAAACAGAGGACTTCTAAGAGTTAACCAGTGTATGTAACAGCCTTATTTTTCAGCCAAGAGTGATGTTCTTAACTTTTCAAATAGATGTAAGTATTGTAAGACCTGTAGGGCTGCTGTAGTAGTTAGCTGCCCAGCTACATCAGATATCCTGCACAAACTAGCGAGCGTATACCGTTCATTTTCTTCCTGGTCACAGCGCTCTATGTAAGGAAGACATTTTTATTTTTTGTTCTAGTTTAAGATTATTTTGTTTGAGATATTTCATTATTAGTTAGCTATGTCGTGCTAATTTTATTTACTTACATATCTGTGTGTGTGTTATTTGCTGTTCCTGCTGAAGGCCTATTGAATTGAAACATAGTACAAATTTGTGTTTCCATTAACTACGTAAAGCTTTAACCCTACCATTTTTTTCTATTTTTTGTTTATTTCTTCTTTACAATCAGCTTTACTGCAGCTTCACATTTATACATATTTCTTTGCCTTGACCCCCTGCTGTATTAGAGCTTTCCAAACCAAATAATTCAAGTCTTGAGCCTTCATCACTAACAACTTATCTGAAGTTATCTGAAGTATCTAAGTACTTTAATTTGTTAAATCTTTCTTGTTCTTAGCCATTTATTTTGACTTTTGCCATAGTGCCCTTTGGGTAATCTATCTATTGACCTTTTGAGCCGTAGCCGGCCCATAGGGCGTAGACCAAGATACTCCTTCTCTTATCTGAATTTTTGTTCTAGCAGTTTTCAATTCTTTTAAAGATATTTTATCAAATCTCGCCATTTGTCTCTGTTCTGTGCAAGCAGCTCTATCTCATTGAGGGAGTCGATTCCTGCTGTTTTTGCCTCTCTCAGCAATGTTCTCAGTGTCTCTCTGGGTCTTCCTCTTTTTCTCTTACCTGTTGTTTCCCACATGAGGGCTTGCTTTGCTATTCGGTTATTATCTCTTTTCATCACATGTCCAACACATGACCATCGTCTTTTCTTTCTTAAATACTGAAGATATTAGTGGTTGATTGGCGATTTCTCTAATTTCCTCGTTTGTTTTTAATTCGTTCCACGCTATACCAAGTATTTTCCTTAGACATTTATTTTCAAATGCTTTCAACTTTGTTTCTATATCTCTTGTTGTTTTCCAGCTTTCACACGCATATGTAAGGGTTGATAGTACATTTGATTTGAATAGTCTAAGTTTTGTGTTTGTGCTGATGAGTTTTGATTTCCACAACTTTTCAAGGCTTCTGAAAGACATTGCTGCTTTAGCTATTCTGATTCTAATTTCTTTGCTTGTATCCCCTTCTCGATCAATGTGACTTCCAAGATAGGTAAAGTAATCGATATCTTCTGCTGGTTTATTTTCCATGTATATTTTGTCGTCTGTTGGAATTATAAACTTTTCATGACTTTAGTCTTTTCATGATTGATCTCAAGCCCAATTTTGATGGCTATTGATGATAGTTCATTTGTGTTTTCCTGCATCGTTTTTATCTGGCTGCTGATGAGAACTATGTCATCAGCAAAGTCGAGGTCCTCCAAATGGTCTCCTTGTATCCATTCGATGCCTTTATTACCAGTGCAGCATTTCTTCATTATGAAGTCCATAACAATTCCAAATAATAAGGGCAATAAAATACATCCTTGTTTAACCCGTTTCTATTGGGAAACATTCGCTCAGTCCTTCCTCTGTTCGAACTGCACATGTGTAACCGTCATACATGTCTTTGATAATATTTATGATTTTTTATGGTAAGCCATATTGCTTCAGAATTTTCCACAAAGAATCTCTATGAATACTATCAAATGCTTTTTTGAAGTCGATGAAGTTAAGTACAAAAGGTTTTTGCTTTTCAATGTGTTCCTCCAATATAAGTCGTAGAGTGAAAACGTGGTCAAAGCAGCTTCTCCCTTTTCTAAACCCTGCCTGTTCTTCACGCATTACTGTATCTATTGAATCCTTTATTCTATTTAGGATGATTTTGCAGAATAACTTTGAGGCAACTGACAAAAGTGTCACGCCTCTCCAGTTGTTACAATCTCTAAGATTGGCCTTTTTTGGAATCTTAACAATGATTCCTTTTTTCCATTTATGATGCGTCTTCTCTGCTTTCCAAATGATGTTGAACATTTTCTGGAGATGTATTAAATTATGGCTATCAATTGCCTTGAGGATCTCAGCTGTTAACTTATCCTCTCCAGCAGCCTTGTTATTGGTCACATTCTTTAAGGTGGTTTCTATTTCACTCAAGGTGATGTCATCTAAATTTACATCTAATTTTGCTGCTGGTGTTTCAGCTTCAAAATCTATTAAACTGTTACAATGTTACATTTAAGTGGCAGTAATTTTCACTGTGGTATTATCATATGAGGGCGCATGTGAAAGCTGGAAAACGACAAAAGAGATTGAGAAAAAAATTAAACTCTTTTTAAAACAAATGCCTAAGAAGAATACTCTGTGTACTATGGAATGAATTCAAGACTAATATAGAGATAAGAGAAATGGCCATGCAACCAATGATCTCATCTACAATTAGGATGAGAAAATGGACATATGTCGGTCATGTGCTGAGAAGAGACAAAAGAATTCCAAAACAGGCTCTTCTATGGGAAACATCAAGATACAAAAAAGAGGACAACCAAGAGAGACACTGAAAAGAACACTTATAAGAGAAGCAAAGTTGGCAGGCATAGACCCATTAGATAAGATCAAACATCGCGCCCAGAATAGAGATGGTGGATGAAAAACACTACAAGCCCTATGTGACATCTAACGGTGCAGGAAGGATCAATATTAAGAAAAAGATCATATAAGGGAGAGTCTACATATACGTATTATAATCTAGAGTTAAATATGATGAACAGAGCAAATCAATTTTCAAATAATGATGGATACCTAAAAATGCGGTCAAAAAATATTTTTTTTTTGGCGTTTGCCAGCTTTCACCTCTGACGAAGTCCCTACAGAATAGAAACTGAATTTTGCGTGTTAATATATTTTTCCCTGGCAGCCGTGTGCACAGGATTCCCTTGCCGTACAGGAAGATAACTCTGTCTTCGGAGGTACTCATATTTTTTCCGTCAATGAGTAATTGACACTTCAAGCTGGGTCTCCCTGCTGAGACCATGGGTGGTTAACGCAGAGAGAAATTATAAATAAAAATCGCAACTGGGTTTAGCCGGGATTTGAACTCATAACCTCTCTGTCTCAAGGCCGGCATCTTGCCTTGAGACCAACCACTTCCCGCGTGGCAAAATAAAACAAAAGCCTGCCTTATATCCAAATATAGAAGACTGGTTGGTCTTGAGGCAAGACGCCGGTCTCAAGATAAAGAGCCTGTGAGTTAAAATCCCGGTGGCACCATTTGTAATTTGTATTTGTGATTTCTCTCTGCAGCAACCAACCCTGGTCTCAGCAGCAAGGCCCAGCTTGAAACGTCATTTACTCATCAAATTGAAAAAATATTAGCACCTCCGAATACGGAGTGGATAACGGTGCTTACGCCATTTAGGGGGACATTCTCGTGTATAGTCACACTCGACAGGAAATGTATGGAACAGGACTCAGTCGTTGTCACTACAGAGGTCAACAGCCTCATCTGGGATAACACCGATGAGAAATATTGTAGTCATCTATACAGACGGATCTGTAATACAACACCAAAGGAGTGCATGGGCATTTACAGCACGCTCGGCCGGCAAAATAGTCAAGGAAGACAATGGTGCATACGTTATAACCATGAGTGGCATGATGATGGAGGCGATGGCAGTGACCAAGGCATTCATCTGGTTAGAGTCACAAGACTACACTCATGCCTGTATACTGCGTGATTCGATGAGCACGATAAGAAAAGTGGAGGTGGGATCTGTACATATGCAATAGGTAGAGTCATTGCAGAAGTAAAAAATACGTAAGGTCACCTTTGTCTATGTCCCAGGACAATATGGGAGTACGGGGAAAAGAAAGAGCGGACAGGTTGGCTAGCTCCGCTATTGTTGAGGACGGTCAACCATTGGATGAGGCGGATATCATCAGTGCCCTCCGGGAAGTGGGCAGGACACAGAACTTCGACAACCATGAGTCCATGTTACTTCCTCCGATGAAAGAGATGGGAGTTAAGATGGGCACAGCCAGAAACAAGAAACTTAGTGGGCGTGTCATCATCAAGTACCGGGCCTACTGGCGTAGGTGATCATGTCTCTCCACAACTTTCGATTTCGGCAGCTATTTATCATCTCTGTTGTTGACCTTCTGCCAAGCCATTCTCTTAAGCTGTCTGTTATTTTCTCTCTTTGCTTCCCTCTATCTCTTCGTCCCTCAATTTTTCCAGTTGTTACAATATATTCCAGTTGTTCTCTTCTCATTACATGGCCAAAAAATGATGATTGTTTCTTCCTAATATTGGAAATTAGCTCTCTTTTTGCTTTGACCTCTCTCGTAACATCTTCATTTCTCTTCTTAACTGTCCATGGTACTCTCAACATTCTTCTGTAAAACCACATTTCTACAGACTCCAGTGATTTTCTTGTCTGTTGTCCTATTGTCCATGATTCGCATCCATATGTTAAGACTGGCTCTACATAACATTTAAGAACTCTTTTTCTTGTTTCTATTGTCAAAAATGGATTGCATAGTATCTTCCTCATTTTTTGGAAAGCTGCTTTTGCCTGAGCCATTCTGCATCTCACCTCTTATGTACATCTTCCATCTGAGGTTAACAAAGTTCCCAAATATTTAAATTCATTTACCTGTTTTAATATTGTTCCACTTGTCTTTATTTTCCACTGAGGTGATGTCTTTTTCTTTGTAGTTACCATCACCTCTGTCTTTTTGCTATTAAGGCTGAGTTCTTTATTTTTGCTTTCTTCCACTATAATGTCCAACATTTCTTGTAACTCATTTTCACTCTTAGCGATTAAGGCTGTATCATCAGCATACCTTAGATTATTTATATTATGACCTCCGATTGTTATTCCAGGTATGTCCCTTATGTATCTTAAAATAAAATCTCACTATAAATATTAAACAAATCTGATGACAGCACACAACCTTGTCTAACACCCTGTTTTATTTGTTGAAACATTCCCAATTGGTTTCCAATTCTTATGGCCGCTGTTTGTTGCCAGTACATAATGTTACATATTCTTTATTATTCTTAGATCTTTGCTGTCTACACAGTCTACGTTTATGCTTTCTAAAATTTTGATTATTTCTTGGTGCTTTACTTTGTCAAATGCCTTGGTGTAATCTATGAAACATAGGTATGGTATAGATCTGTTTTCACCTCTATGGCTCTTTCTACTAAAGATCTTATTATATTATGATGTACAGTACACAGTCTACGTCTACACTAACTTACTTACTGACTTAACTAACTACAGTCAGAATTGAATCGCCAAAATTACAAAATAATTTTGAAAATTAACTATCTTAATAAAAAATATATTTGATATGAATAGATGCCTATATTGCTGTGACATTTTATAAGTATGAGAATTTCTATTTAAAAATAAATAATTAAAGATCCCTTTGACAAATACGAACACTGATTTTAAATAACTTAGTAGGATATTTGCTCACCACAAAATAGCGTTCACCTTGTTTACTGCGGACATTATTTAACGGGACACCGTTTCCAGGAAGCTGATACAACATTCCGGAAATAGCCGCAAGCCAATTATAGTCATCACAGCCAAATTTGAATTTTCAAAAAATGTTTTTGCTGTGTAACCCTGTACCTCTTCCCGTCTCTTTCTCTGTCTCCTCTTTTTCTTCCTCCTTTCACATTTCTTTGCAGAATAGTGACGATAACATCAAAGAATAGACAGGCCTCGACTCGCAGAGTCCCAAAGAGTGACTGTAGACCGAGCTCAATGGTGAAGGTTGATCACCTGCTGGAGTAGTGTCCCAACCACCCCCCTCCCCACACATAGTTACGGAGAGATGAGGGAAGTGAAAGCTGTTTGTATCCAAACTCCCTGACAGCAATTCCCCTAACCAAAGGCGTGCACTAACAAATCTCACAGATGACATAAAAAGAATCAAGGAAAAAAACGCACAGTCCTGACAAGAAGCCCAAATTTCCAATTCGTATCAAGACCCCTTCTCATGATATACGCTTGGTACATTGATGACTGCTTCGGACTCACTGATCTACTTGAGGACGACGTCTCCATGTTTATCGACTACGTTGGGAGCTATCACAAAGCTATCAAGATCACATCTTGTATATCCACTTCCTATGTTACCTTCCTAGATCTTATTGTTACCTTGGGCACCTCTGGTCTTCACACCTCGGTTTTCTATAAACCCATAGACGCCCATTGTTATCTTCTCTATACTTCATCACATTCACCTTCTTGTCGTGATTCAATTCCGTTCTCACAATTATTGCGTCTTCGTACCATCTGCCAGGATGGCCAAGATTTCCTCCAACAGGCTCACCTCGTGTTAGGTTTATTTAGCCGCCGGCTTTATCCAGATTCGATCGTCCAGTCTGCCTTCAAGCAGGTCCTCCTTATCTCTCGTCCCGAGGCACTCACTCCTTCCATCCCCCCCCCCCCCCCCCCGCTCTGAGAGAACTATACTCACCCTCACCTATCATTCTCACAACCTGGCCGCTGTGAAGATACTCAACCGCTATCGTTTCATTCTCCACTCTGATCCCACTACTCATCTACTCTTTATTGATCCCCCTAGGATCGCCTTCAAACGCGACAGGAATATGGAGGATATTATGGTTAGGAGCCATTTCCCACGCTCCGACGATCAACACTTGGGTACGGTCCCTTGTGGTCGTAACTGTGTCACCTGCAGCTATGTGCTCCGGCTTGACTCTATTTTATTCCCTAACGGACGGTTCGAGATTAAGCATAGCTTCACATGTGTGTCCCGTAACATCATTTATGCCATCATATGCCAACGATGCCACATGACTTATATTGGCGAGTCTAGGACATGCTTAGCGCAAAGATTTTGTGAACATCCTTGAGATGTTCAACAGAATACTGGCACTCCAGTGTCTTCCAATTTCAATTCATCGGACCACAAGAGCAAAGACGACATCAGCATAGCTGATATTGTCATGTGTCACTCTGGCAACTGTAGCTGTTTGCTTTGGAGAATCGCCTTATAGACCAATTTGGTTCGCTGACCCGACGTGGCATGAATGAATCTCACTCGTATACATGGTTTCTTTTTAATATCTCCTTCCTTATTGCTAGTCTACTTTGCTGCCCATGTTTGGGTACTTTTGTCTATCCACTATGCCTAGTTATAGTATAGTTATTGTTTCTTTATATTATAACTTGACAGCACATCATGTTACATTGATCACACGTTAATCATGACAGACTCTTTTTCTGAATACATAAATCATAATCAGGTTTATTGATATTTCTTGGCACAATAATTCGTACTAGTGGTTGATGCACTTTTCTTAAATTATTCTTAGTTAATCCTGGACATCTCTAAGACAAATAGTCGGTGGATATGATCTGTCCACAAGTGCATATCTTACATACAACATTATTCAACTTACGTTCATGAGAAATGTGAAGCCCAACTTGAACTCTCAACATTTCACAGTTTCCTAGCTAATGCTCCTATGTTCATTAACTCACTTGTTGTAATGTTCTACAGCTCAACTAATTGACTACTATAAACTTTATGATTCATATTCTAACTGCCTTCGTCAGTTCGGCCAAAGCCGGACTAAGCTTACTTAGTCAACATTCTGACTTCTCTCTCTGTGTCTAATTCTCTAACTTTTTTAACCTATTGTGTTGAAGTTTAAATACTCAGCCACAACTCCTCGTGTGAATCATCTTTAGCCAATCAAACTGTCGCAAAGTGACAATTTGCACTCTTCTGATCACTTGGAGTTGGTCACCCCTCATTATTCTGTGACCGAAACTTACACTATTCTCATGATTTGACGAAAACACTTTGTTTTCGTGAAATCTCTATACATTTAAATTAATGATTACCTCATGACAATGACCTTTCCTGGTAGTTGGATGACAACTTATTTATCAGACGGCCAAAGTCATGGGGTCAAAGCATGCTATATTGTCATTTCCCCAACCTGCTGTTGTGAAAATCTGCGTGGAAATTTCCATTAAACTATTATGTCCAGTATAATTCTGGACCTTCCTACCTTAGCTTGGTGGGTGTTCTTGTTATGTCCGAGTATAATTCCTCGGTGGGTGTCCCTATCCCTACTATGAACTCTGTGCCATCTCTAATTGTACACTTTGTTATTCTGGTTGGGATTTGTCCATACCTTAAATTGTATGTCCTAACTACTGCTAGTCGCTACCATATGTTACTGCTATTGTCCATGAAAGAAGCGGGTAACGACTAAATTACCTGCCCCCATGCCATCATTAGCTTACTCTGTTACAATCCGTGCTATTCATAGCTCTCCTCCACTAGACCCCGCTGCGATACTCAGGTGGTCTTCTATAGCTCTTTTGTCTGTGCCACTTATCTTTCACATGTTTCTTATTGTACCCCACCCACAGACAATATAATTCTTTCTGCCTTTCGAGTACCTATTATTCTTCCATTCTATTCTTTCTCCTTTGTGCATGCACACTAACCTTGGTGCGTATTGGTTATTGGTTATTGGTTATGGAAGGCCTCGGTATCACTGCAAGCGAATTAAAATCCATAATTGCTCAACCGCCCGTGCCAGTGGAATCATCCGAATTATAACTCATCTTCCAAACAAAGAAAGGTAACTGTAGTCCCCATCATAGCAGCCTCAGCACACGCCAAAAGACATAAGGCGAAACCGCACAGAAAGTGAACACAGCCAACTGTTCCCTGTCATACGATATCATCATTCATCGTACACAATTGGAGTATCGAAACATGATCAAAATGGATGAGACACACAGCTCACGGTGTGCAAAGAGCACTTAACTCAGTAGCTCCTGCAACAAGCCGGACTTGGAACATGAGGAAACTGCAACAAGGAACACTTTGCAGACATAGCCTTCAATGGTTCCTGCCGCCTATCCATCACATTGCCCGGAAGATCACGTCCTCCTGAAAATGATGATCGTCATAGTAAATGTATGGCGCTTGATGATGTTAGGACATCGTGCGTATTACTTGGTGCGTATTCTTCTGGTTATGGGGCGCTGTGCGCACTGTTCTGCACATACATGATTGTCCCTGTATGAATAGGCATATGCATGCCTGTGCTATTATGTATCGGTACTGGTATGCTTGTATGCATATGTATATGTGTATATGTGTATGTATATGTATATCAGTGGCGTATACTGGTTTTGGTGTCTGGGCTACCGCTGACATAATAAATAAAGACTTACATTATATTCAGTAGGCTACCATGAAGTAATATTTGCTAATGACATCACTACATTTTAAATTACTTACTTATTTATATGTAAACTCTATCAGTCTTGTTTGGGACGAAAATGTCTCGGTGATTTTGTCATTGAAAGTACTGTTGGGTTGGTTTCTAAGTTTCTGAAGGAATAATTTCTCAATGGACATTATTGCCAAACCAGATAAGCGTTCTTGTGTCTGAGTTTAGCGACAATAAGATATGATTCTCTTGAGAGCAGATAAAGTTCTTTCTACAGATGCTGATGCGCATAACGTAGTTATAAATAGGTTAGGGAGTTCCGGTAATCAGACATAGTTTCACTTTAACTTTGTGACGATTCTGATTGGCTAGAGCTAAAAATAACCCATGAAACCGCATTGCTCTCGCGGTAACTTTGGCCGCATTATTTTGACGGGAATTTATGAATGTCAAGGTCATTAATTATAAGTCGGGTAGAAGAGAACTGTACCGCTGCTGAGTAGCGGTTTCATGTACTATTTTTTATAGTAGTTTCGCCTTCATTCACAAACGTTATAGTGGCCATAGGAAAACCTTGCTTTAATAAATGCAAATCAAAGCAGATAAATCATATTGGCCTACGAAATGTGTAATAGAATATTCGAAAATGTGTTATACAATTACGAAAAAATGTAATAAATAATCATTTCCTTGTGTATTTCGTTACTATTTTCAGACTACCTGCGGTAGCATAGAGAATACGCCACTGATATATATATATATACGTAGATATATACACATATGCATGTGCAGTTATGTTTGTACATGTATATATGTGCTCTTTTGTGTGAGTGTATACATGTATGTGTGGCCTCTTAAATGCTTACAAACATTATCAGTGTCTTTGTAGTCTGGTAACCTAGACAATGTTCCTCCCACTCACATATTTTTAGAACCCTTTACACGGTTTGGCCCTTCGACCAGCAGGGTCATTACAGCGTACAACCTCGCGAATTCTTTCTCGTTCCGGCCACGGTCCACGACACAGGGGAGAAATGTTTCTTTCCCTTAACCAGTTTTTATTATTTTGTTTTGAATATTTCATTACTAGTTAGCTATGTAGGATTAGTTTTATTTACTTATATATCTGTTTGTGTGCTGTTTGTTTGTTCCTGCTGAAGGCCTATTAAGTCGAAACGTCGTTCAAATTTGTGTCGTCTATCAATTACGTAAAGCTTTTACTATACCATGTTTTCTATATTTTTTTTCAATTCTCCCTCAAGAAAACGTATTGAAGATACGTTAAGTCTTCATATATTTAGTGCTATTTGCGCTTTCGCGGATCATCATCATCATCATCAAGTACCGTGCCTGCTGGTGTAGGTGATCATGTCTCTCTACAACTTTCGATCTCGACAGTTATGTATAATTTCCGCTGTTGCCCTTCTGCCAAGCCATTCTCTTTAGCTGTCTGATATTTTTTCTCTTTACTTCCCTCTATATCCGCGTCCCTCCATTTAATTCATTTACCTGTTTGTTGTTGTTGTTGTGGTTGTTGTTGTTGTTGTTGTTGTTGTTGTTGTGGTTGTTGTGGTTGTTGTTGTTGTTGTTGTTGTTGTTGTTGTTTGTTGTTGTTGCTGCGTTCGCCAGCTTTCATCTCTGACGAAGTCCCTAGATACTAGGAACTGAATTTTGCGTGTTAATCCATTTTTCCCTGGCAGCCGTGTGTACAGGGGTCCCTCGCCGCACAGAATTTATCTGTTTTAATGTTGTTCCACTTGTCTTAACTGTGCACTGCGGTGATGACTTTTACTTTGTTGTTACCATTACTTCTGTTTTTTTGCTATTAAGGCTGGGTCCTTTATTTTTGCTTTCTTTCACTATAATGTCTAACATTTCTTGTAACTCATTTTTGCTCTTAGCGATTAAGACTATCATCAGCATACCTTAGATTATTTATATTATGGCCTGCGATTGTTATCTTCACGGATGGTTATTTAAAAAACAGAGAGATATCGACTTTAGTAGTAATCATTCAGTTCTGTTTTTGTCAAAGAGCTTCTTCTTCTTTTTCCTATCTCGTTCGTCTTTCAGCGTCGATGGGAGATATAATTTGCGGTCTTTTGTTCTTTTGTTTGTCTTCTTGCTGTTATGCTTCCTAGTGATTCTAATATTCCGTCAATCCATCTTATTTTCGTGGTCGGCCCTTGGATCTGGTTTTCTCGCAACGTTTATTGAAGGCTCGTTGTGTTGTGTTTTGATCCTTGTCATGTCGCCAAACAATTTTATATGTTGTTTCTTTATATATTCTATGGTGGTAATTAATCCTAGCTTTTGTCTCAGTTTTTCATTTCTGATCTTATCTCTCAGACTGTTTCCTGCCATTCGTCTTACATGGTTATGGTTGTTCGAAGGCACCGATATCACTGAAAATGAATGGAAATCCATAATTGCTCAACCGCCCGTGCCAGTGGAATCATCTGAATTAACATCTCATCGAATATCCAAAGAAAGGCAGTTGCAGTCTTCATCGTAAAAGACATAACATGTATTGTAACACCGACAGTGAACGCATCTGAACTGTCCTTCGTCATACGATATCATCATTCATCGTAAGCAATCTGACACCATCCGGATGAAACACACAACTCACGGTGGCCACAGAGCACTACTTAGTAGCTCCGGCAGTAAGCCGCACTTGGAATATGGGGAAACTGCAACAATAAACACTTTTCAGACAGTGCCTCAACAGTTCCATTTCGCCTATCTGCCATATTTACCGGAAGTCCAACACATTTCATCTCAGTAGAGGTTATTTTCCCTTGACTTCCTAGGTATTCAAATTCCACTACTTGTTTTAGTTGTCTGCCGACTATAGTTATGTTGATGTTCTGTTTCTCTTTTGCTATATTCATGACTTCTTTTTTGCTTTTTATATGGTTGTTCTTAACCATATTGGGATGGCAGGCCGGGTTGCAAAACCCAGACAATTTTATATCGAGTGGTCTCGTCTCTTTACTATTGTGCCGTTTTTCTTCTATCTTTGACTTCATGTCATTCTCAAATGTTATTTTCAACTCCGAGTTGAGAATTCACACAGGAACGTCCTGCACACATCTTTTGTATCTCTATCTGTATTCTGTATTCTCTTTCGTTGATTTTTCTTCCAACTTTGACTTTTTTCTCACATTTTTTTCCGCTTCTATTTGTTCCCGCTAAAGGAGAATGCACCCAGAGGTGCCTTATTGACATCTTGTAGCTGAGCTTTGACATACCCACAGATCGATTCTCTTCTATAACCTCCCAGTGCAAATTGTGCTTGAAGATGCGGTTCTCCTCATGTCCCAGCCACCTTTCGACCCTCTGACTGCTGTTACAATTTATGGAAACTTAGATCGTTGCAGACCATGTGAGCTGTTTACTTTTTCCTGCGATATAATGCTCATTATTTGTCAAAGATAGTGCTCTTTTCCGTAGACATGTGCAGGCAGGGTTGATAAAGGGGGACTACTATAGAACCTTTGTCGTTATGTTCATTTCGGGTTTAATTGGAATATAAATATAATATTTGAGCAACAAAAATAGGCATTTACACTGACATTCTTGTAAACATGTAGAGTCAAGAAAAAGGGAAGTGTTTGTAACTAATTATTAATTGTAACGAAACTGACAATATTAGTAAATTCAGGAGAGATTGATGAGGCTACATTTGTTGAAATAAATGAAAATATTTTCTAAAATCACCTAATAATATATCAGCAAGTGGGTACTCAGTTTTGGAAACACTGAGGCGTTCACTACCAAAGGAGGAGTTACACGTCTCCTTTCCTTCGCTAATCTTCGGGACGCCCTTGGGCAGTATAGAGCTTCCTTTTAGCCCCCCCCCCACCCATCCCTATCAGGGTTACGTGAAGCCATTGGAGCAGGTGGTAGATGATGGTGTGGGTGCAGCCGACAACTATTGCCATTTATGGTCCCCACTCCGTGACGACAGGCAGAGAATCTCAGTTGTAGAGACAATGGCTACGATCTCCAACTAATGCAGTCACTGCCGAGAAGGAAAGGAATTGAAAAATACAAACTACTTTCTTATATGAGCTGTGATAGCTCAGTGGTTAGTGAACTGGACTACAAAAGACAAGAGGTAGGGTTCGATCCCAACCGACGGCTCCGGTTCAACCAGCCTTTAATGGGTACCGAATTTTTTTCTAGGCACGCGGCACGGGCGTAATACCGACCACATTATCCCAAAAATCATGTGCCGAAGGTCTGTAAAATTTTTGGTCACTAACACCATATTCCCTATACGTCACTTGGCGTGACGGGGTACTTTACTTTTTTACCTTCTTATATCGACATGTAAAATTATGTCTGAATACAATTTGGTGGACTTCCGTTTCTAAGATGGTGGAACTAGGTCACGTTATCTCGATCGCTGCAGAAAGTGCATTCAGGGTCTGATTAATTTCGGTTCTCCATTGCACTTTTCTGCGTTAAAATCAAAATGATGTTCTGCTTAATACATCTGCGCCGATAAAGCGGAGTCGTACGCCGGCAATATTCCTTTACGTCACTTTGGTGCTGTTCGTGACCGTTGTTGGAATTGCTTGACGCAAGTTATTTACATGTTACTCATTAATGTGCACTGCTTCGTCCAGTCAGCCGCAGTTTTATCTCTTTAGGGCATTTGCACCGTGTTTTGTTCGTCGTAGGTTGCATTCACTAGAGTAATCAGGAATCTAAAGGGCGCAGACATTGTTGTGTGTGCTACGTCATCGTATATTCCTAGACCGGCCATACGCTGATCTTACGGTCTGTTGTTTGATATGCGACGGGGATAATCTGACGACTAACTTTACTTATATGTTCGGAATTGGAGTCAAAAACGAAGGCCTAACATTATCACGTGCTATACATTTCAAATAAAAATATAACGATCATCATTTTCAGGAGGACGTGAACTTCCGGCATATGGTGGATATCATTGAAGGCTATGTATGAAAAGTGTTCCTTGTTGCAGTTTCCTCATATTCCAAGTCCGGCTTGTTGCAGGAGCTATTGAGTTAAGTGCTTTGTGCACACGATGAGCTGTGTGTCTTATCCGTTTTGATCATGTTTCGATATTCCAATTATTTACCATGAATGATGATATAGTATGATAGGGAACAGTTGGTTGTGTTCACTTTCTGCGCAGTTTCGCCTTATGTCTTTTGGCGTGTGCTGAGACTGCTACGATGGGGACTACAGTTACCTTTCTTTGTTTGGAAGATGAGATACTAATTCGGATGATTACGCTGGCACGGGCGGTTGAGCAATTATGGATTTTAATTCGTTTGCAGTAATACCGGGGCCTTTCCATAACCAAATAACCAAATAACAATTTGATATCTATAGCTAACGACTTTAATGGGGACTCCACAACTACCTCGTCCAGTAGGGAGCGTCATGTGCAACAAGTGACACCCGATCGTCATCAAGGTGCGTTATGCAAGATCTAGAATAAATAGACACTATCAATAGGAACTTGGAACATTAGATCAGCATTCCAAGTTGGCAAACTAGAAAACATCAGCCAAGAAATGAAGAGAATGAAATTGAACATCTTGGGACTATGTGAAATGAGATGGAAAGGAGCAGGATTATTGCAACGCGACAGTGGAAATGTAATTTACTCTGGGGGAATCACACACAAAAGAGGAGTAGGCATCATGTTAGATAGAGAAAGAAGCAAAACAGTGAAGGGATTTTGGCCACTATCAGATAGAATTCTGCTAGTAAAATTGAGAGGTAGAGAAATGGATATCAACATAATTTAAGCTTATGCATCAACAAGTAATAGCGAAGAAGACATTGACACTTTTTACAATGAGCCAGAGATGACCATGGAACAGTGTAAATCCCAAGAAATAGCTACTATATTAGGGGATTTCAATGCAAAGGTAGGAACATCTAAATTGCAAAATGTGGCTGGGGGACATGGTATAGGAGAGACGAATAACAGAGGGGATAGATTGATAGATTGGGCAAAGACACATTAAATGATTATAGGTAACACCTGGTTCAAGCAACACCCTAGGCGACTATGGACATGGCAAAGCCCAGACAACAAAGTACACAATCAAATAGATTTTATACTGGTACATGGAAGATTTGGGAATTGGCTAACATCAGTTAAAACAAAGCCAGGAGCAGATTACAATAGTGACCATGTGCCAGTAGTTGGAAAAATGAGAATAAAACTGTGGAAGACACAGAAATTCCCAAGAAATTTGAAATTATAACTAGATATGCTTAGAGTAGATATGTAACAGTATATGTGAATAAAGCATGGGTCAGGTAACTCGGCCGGTACCTATTTCTTAACAGCTTATAACAGTGAAATAGAATAACAGTCGCCTGTAGTTAGTGACAGTACGTAAGCAGTGGAAAGTTCATAGCAGTTAGTGAACAAAGGAAGAAGAATGGAGCGTGATAAGAGTAGGTGCGGAATGGTAGTCGGACATGGCAGGTTTAGGGAGAATGGACATTTTATAGTTGTAAAGGTGAGAATAAACAAATGGCTTGACCCGTCAGGTAAATAGGTTGACAAACAAATTCCAGGACAGGTCAAAGTCATGAAATAAACATCATTATTTTGAAACTCAGGAGAGGTCAGCGTGTGTTCTCTTGAGTTTCAAAATAATGATGTTTATTTTGAAATCAGGGGTTGTTCTGGAGTCACAAAAACAGTCTCTTTTGACAATTCTGGGACATGGATCAACTATGGTTCAGGATTGCAAACTCCGATTGGTCAGAGCTTGTTGCAAGTTGTCATCTCGCGACAACTTCGCAAGAAACCATTGGATGCAAGTATTCCACGCGAATAATTATATACATTGGATCTCTGTATTTAGCCATTTTCACAACATGTTTTCAGTAAGTTAATAGGAAGACAGAGCCACCAATCAGAAATGTAGACTAGTAAGCTTAGTCCGGCTTCGGCCAAACTGACGAAGGTAGTCAGTTAGACAGTTACTAGTTTTTAGTTTTAATCAGTTAGGACAGACAAGGACGTAAGCAGTTAGGACCGACAAGGAAGTCAATAGTTAGGCACAGGAGTCAGAAGAGTAATATGAAGTAGTAAACCGAGTTAATCAAGAATCATAAATTTAGACTAGTCAAGCTAAGAGTAGAGAACATAGGAAAAGATAGCAGTGACATAGGAATAGATGTAGTATAGCAGTGTGCATTTGATTCGTATTTGACCTATACATTAACAAAGATATATATCAAGGCGTTTTTAGCGCCTTATGCACAGAAGGCGCAGGGGAGCTAACCATGTCTGGTAAAGGGAGATAAAAAAAAATAGATCATTGTTATTTAACAAAGATCGATAGTAAATTAAAGAGGGAACTAATGTCATAATTATTTTTTTTAATGTGAGTGTAGGGCCTCCACTTATTAATGCTCATATCAGAGGGATAACGTTGTCTCATCGGTAAATGTAATCCAATCAAGGGTGTTTATACAAACGGGGCAGAAAAAGTGGAGTTAAAACAAAAATCTAACGATAGTTTATTAGATTATACACATCAATGAAAAGACAATAACGTTCAATATAAAACAGAAAACAAAGATATATTTTATTCTTTTTTTTTCCGGTTGTTTCCAAAATGGAGGAATTATTTTTCTCCGGCTTGGTATAGAACCGTTGATCAGAGGTTTAACAAGCCGCTATCGTAAAAACGATGTTGTTAATGAAACGTAGACCTGATACAGAATGTGTAAACTAGCAGTAGATAGTAGTGATAGTTTTTTCGGCCCTAAAACAACAACAAAAATAGGATTCTGGAATGTGCGAACAATGGCCGCTCCGACGAAATAAGACGATGGTCATACGTTGGACATGTGATGAGAAGAGATAATAATCGAATAGCAAAGCAAGCCCTCATATGGGAAACAACAGGTAAAAGAAAAAGAGGAAGACCCAGGGAGACACTGAAAAGAACATTGATGAGAGAGGCAAGAGCAGCAGGAATCGGCTCCCTCAATGAGATAGAACTGCTTGCACAGAACAGAGACAGATGGCGAGATTTGATAAAATATCTTTAAAAGAAAACTGCTAGAACAAAAATTCATATAGGAGAAGGTGTATCTTGGTCTACGCCCTATGGGCCGGTTACGGCTCGAAAGGTCAATAGATAGATAGATAGATTGTCTGAATAGATATATAACATAACATGCATTGGATATTATATAACATGACAATAGTTACAATATTTAGTGCACTAAATAAATATATAGTATAAGGATAAAATTTATTTCTAGCTATATAGTTGGGTGTATAATTAGCTCTATGATATAAAAGAGACAAGGAGTGAAACTGATAGAGATCACTGGTGGGTCGAAGCTGGTAGTATAAAGAGTTAAATATCTGAAGGTGTAGTTGAGACGTTATCATCAGCTACCTTTCTTTTTATATAGAAATAGGAAAGAACATTTCTTGTTTGACTGTAGGGAAATATGGAATTATTTAAGACTTTTAAAACCTACATTTTTCCCACCCTTAGCCTTTTACGTGTCGAGGACCTCTAAAAATATATCTTTATCTAATTTATTGTGTTGCTTGCTTAGCCCTTTACAACTAATTTTATCATAATTTCTACTACAATGGTACGTCTTACTACATAAGCTAACAAGGGCTGTCCCTTAGTACTCTAACTAATTTAAAAAGACCAGGCGTTCGTTTGGTGTTCGCTTCAACACCCCTACATCTTATACAAACTGTCTTGCAAACATGCTCATCACAAACTCTGCTGGAAACCAGTCTTTAGATACTCTATTAAACTCACCCTTTCTGATTTGACTATGTCCTCTATCTTAGGTGCGCTTAAAGCCAAGTATAGACTATCGGTATCTGTTTCGCATGACTGAAAGTCGGACCTATCTACAAACTTAACTAAGAACTTGAAGAAAATTGAACATACGAAGTTTTGCATATTGATAGACGAACAAAAACGATTTGTAAGTCCCATAGATGCATAGTCAAAACTTGGCAAAGGACATCTTTGTATTGACTAAGGACGTATTTGAAAGTGTTAGAAGACATGTTTGTATTAGCAGAGGATAAGTTTTGTTTTGACAAAGGATGTGTTTTAAAGTGTTAGAAGACATATTTGTATTAGCAAAGGACGGCTTTGTTGGACTGACTTAATAATGGAGTTGGACATTTTTTATTTTTGTATTTATCGTAACTTCTTTGTATTTCCATATGATTCTCACTTGAACAAATAACTGGCAACATTAAAGGTGAACATTTTAGGTTAGAAAACGTAGTGCCAACGGTCAAAAAGTTACAACCAAAGTTAAAAAAAAATCAAAAAGTTTGTCCCAAAGGTAAACAATTTTGACCCAATGTCAAAAAAAAGTTAGCCCCATTTCCCAAGAAGTTAGATCCAAAGTCCAAAAAATTAGTTCCAAACCCCAAAAAGTTAGAACCAAACTCAAAATAGTTAGGTTAAAACCACAAAAAGTTAGTCCTAAAGGCCAAAAATGTTGTCCCAAAGTCAAAATAGTTAGTCCCAAACCGAATTAGATAAGTCCCAAAGCCCAAAAACTTAGTCCGAAAGGGAAAAAGAGTTAGACCCAAACCCCAAAAAGTTAGAACCAAACTCAAAATAGTTGAGTTCAAAACCCAAAAAGTTGGTCTCATAGTCAAGAATCTTAGGTGTATATTCAAAAATGTTGTTCCAAAGTCAAAATAGTTAGACTCAACCCAATAAATTAAATCCCTATTTGCTGTATTAAAATAAATGTTATAGAATAAAATGTCTGTGTACAAGTGATTTTCTTTACAAACCGTAAGCAGAAAATTAATTCTAACAGGGAAATTTGTTTCTATAACGTTGTTTAATTTAATACAGCAAATAGGGACTTAATTTATTGGGGTTGAGTCTAACAACTTTGGGACAAAATTGTATTAAATCAAAAAGATATTAAAGACACTTATACAATACAAGTAGAGAACACATACCAGAAGCTGCTAGAAGAAGAAATTGAGCAATCCAGAAGAGAAAATCCTAATGAAAAAGTCACTACCAAATGGCAGTGCATAAAGAATAGCATACAAGAATCTTGAGACACCTTACCCAAAAAAGAAAAACAAAAAGATAAAAATGGATAACTAACACCATCTTAGAAAAAATGAAAGAAAGGAGACAAGCGAAGAACACTGCCCAATACAATAAAATAGATACTGAAATACGCAATATGTGCAGAAAGGCAAAAGAAAACTGGCTCAGCCAAAAATGTATAGAAATAGAAACTATGGAAAGCAAACAAGACTTAATTGGAATGAAGAGAGAATTAAATAGAATGACTAATAAAAATAAAAAAGCCACAGAAGGCGGATGCATTACAGACACAAATGTAAAAATTGTAACAGACAATAAAGATATAACAGATAGATGACAGGGATATATAACAGAACTATTTCATGATCAAAGGTACAAGAAACCAGTTATAAAATATACATTAGGCTATTAAATCTTAAAACCTGAGGTGGAAAAAGCTATACAATTGATGAAAAAGGGAAAAGCAGCAGGAACTGATATCATACAGATAGAGATGATACAGTCACTAGAAGATTTTGGCATTGAAGTGATTACAGACATATGCAACGACATATACCATACAGGATACATACATCGTCATCATCGAGTGCCATCTACGTAACGAAGGTTGGCTATAATGGAGCGCCATTCTGCCCTGTCTCTTGTTTTGATGGTGCAGGTTGTCATCAGCTGGTTTGTCCATCTTTTTGATGTTACTCGGCCATGTTAGTCTTGGTCTGCCTCTTTTACCCTATATTTTCCCTTCCAGGATTATTTTTATTAGGCTGTTGTGTCTTTTAACATGGCCCAAAAATCGCATTTCTCTTGTGTTTAGTAGTTCTCTTTTCATTTTTAGTTTTAAGACTTCATCGTTTGTTTTCTTTTCCTTCCATCCAATTCTACCTATTCTTCTATATATCCACATTTCAAAGGCTTCAATTCTCTGTTCTGTTTTCTTGTCTAATGTCCATATTTCTGCACCATATAGGAACGTTAAGAAGACATAACATTTTGCTATTCTTAGTTTTAGCCCTGGTGTTATTTGTTTTGATGTTAATATGTTCTTCATGGCATTGAAATTACTTTTTGCCATTCCTATTCTTTTGTTTATTTCAGTTGTACATTTTCCATCACTGGTTATAGTGTGTCCAAGGTAGTTGTAGTTTTGAACTGTCTCCAGGTCTATTCCTTCAATTTTGATATCCACTTGTGGGTTTTGGGTATTTTCTTTGATTATGATCATAGTTTAAGTCTTTTTGATATTCATATCTAGTCCATATTTTTTGCTTGTCGTGTTTATTTCATTAAGTAATTGTTGTAGATCGTTAGGATTTTCTGCTAGTAGCACAGTATCGTCAGCATATCTTAGGTTATTGATTATCTTTCCATTAATTTGTAGGCCTGACATATCTTTGAATTTTTTAAAGATTTGCTCAGTGTATAAGATTGAACAAGCTTGGTGATAGGACGCATCCCTGTCTTACTCCTCTTTTTATATCAATGGGTGTAGAGTTCTATTTGTTATATTTTATTATTGCTGTTTGCTTCCAGTACAAATTACATATTAGTCGTATGTCTGTATCGTCCAGATTTATATCTTTTACATTATATAAGTTGATTATTGTGTATTCTATGAAAAGCTTTGCTGTAGTCTATGAAGCAGACATATATTGGTTTGTTTACTTATATGCACTTTTCAATATATGTCCTCATGCTGAATATGGCCTCTTTTGTTCCACTGTTTTTCCTGAATCCAAATTGCTGCTCTTCTAATTCAGTAATTGATTTTATTCTGAATCCTTCCCTGTATAACTTTTAGTAAATTTTTTGTTACCTGGCTCATTAGGCTTATTGTTCTAAAATCACTGCATTCCATTGCACCATTCTTTTTAGGTAATTAAATGAAAGTTGATGTTTTTAGTTGATTTGGTATGTATCCTGTATGGTATATGTCACTGCGTATGTCTGTGATCACTTCAATGCCAAATCTTCTAGTGCCTGTATCATCTCTATATGTATATTGTCAGGTCCTGCTGCTTTTCCCTTTTTCATTGTTTTTTATAGCTTTTTCCACCTCAGATTTTAAGATTGTATAGCCTGATGTACATTTTATAATTGGTTTCTTGTCCCTTTGATCATGAAATAGTTCTGTTATATATTCCTGCCATCTATCTATTATATCATTATTGTCTGTTAGCATTTTTCATTTTTTGTCTGCAATGCATCCACCTCTGTCGCTTCTTCATTTTTATTAGTTTTAGGATACACACCAAAGTAACTAAAAACATCAACTTTCATTACATTGCTTAAAAGGAATGGTACAGTTGAATGCAGGGATTTTACAACAATAAGCCTAATGAGCCATGTAACAAAAATCTTGCTGAAAGTTATACAAGGAAGGATTCATAGTAAAATCAGTATTGAGATAGATGAGCAACAATTTAGATTTAGTAAAAACGGTGGGACAAAAGAAGCCATATTTTGAATGAGGACATTAATCGAAAAGTTCACAGAAGTAAACAAATCAATATATGCCTGCTTCATAGACTACACCAAAGCTTTTATAGATTACACCATAAACATTGTATAGACTGCCTAAATAACAGATTCACAGACTACGACTAATATGTAATTTATACTGGGAGCAAACATCAATAATAAATACAACAAAGAGACATCTACACCTATTGAAATAAAAAGAAGAATAAGACAGGGATGCATCCTATCACCAAGCTTATTCAATCTATAAACACTGAGCACATTTTTAAAAACATCACAGAGATGCCAGGCTTAAACATTAATGGAAAGATAATCCATAACCTAAGATATGCTAACGATACTGTATTATTAGCAGAAAATCTTAAAGATCTACAAAAATTACTTAATGAAATAAATATGACAAGCAAAAATATGGATTAGATATGGGTATCAAAAAGATTACTTTAAGAACTATGATCATAAACAAAGAAAATACTCAAAACCCACAAGTGGATATCAAAATTGAAGGAATAGACCTGGAGACAGTTCAGAGTAGGAAGGTCAAAAAGTAATGCACACCAATTTTTTCTCGGAAACTATTCGGGAAAAATGTGTGAAATTTTCACAGATTGTAGCTGAACATCCCCTTTACACTACCTATTTGTCAACATAATCTCCGTCCAAGCGTATTGCCTTACGCCAACGCGAAACTAGGTCATGAATGCCTCGTTTGTACCAAGTTTTGTCCTGCTCGCGTAGCCATTTTTTAACTGCACGGATCACATCCTCATCATTGTCAAAGTGTGTCCCACGCAGGAATTTTTTGAGTGGTCCAAACAGATGGAAATCTGAGGGAGCCAGATCAGGGCTGTAAGGAGGATGGGGCAGTACAGTCCAACCAAATTTGTTGATTGCTTCCCGTGTTACCAGACTTGTGTGAGGGCGTGCATTGTCATGTTGAAGCAACAAATCTGCAGATGGCTTATTAGGCCGAACTCTGTGGAACCGATTTTTGAGTTTTGTCAGTGTATTGATGTAAGCTGTCGAGTTGATTGTCTCACCTCTTGTCATTACATCAACAAGAATCACACCATCAATGTCCCAGAAGACAGTGATCATCACCTTTCCGGCTGATGGAGATGTTTTGAATTTTTTTCTTTTTGGTGACTGCGGATGATGCCATTCCATTGACTGCATTTTTGTTTCAGGCTCATAATGATGTGCCCACGTTTCGTCACCGGTAACAATTTTTGACAAAAACATTTCTCCTTCAACACCGAAACGCTCCAACAATTCAGAACAGAATGTTTTCCTTTGAACTCTGTGATCATTTGTTAGGCACCGAGGAACCCATCGAACGCAAATCTTTGAATATCCGAGAGTTTTAAAAATTGCGATTGCACTTCGCTTGCTGACTGTAAGCTGCAATGCCAATTGCTGACTAGTGATACGCCTATCCTTACGAATAATGGCATCAGCCCGGTTTAACATGTCTGTGCTGGTAGCCGAGGCAACACGTCCAGAACGCGGTAAATCATGCAGCTCCACTCGTACACTTTCTGCAGCTTTAATTCTCTGAACCCAGCGACTAACTGTGCTCCTATCGACTGCAGAACATTTGTACACTGCACACAGTCGTTTATGAATGTTTGCCACAGTTTCTTTTTCCGCAACCAGAAATTCTATGACAATTCGCTGTTTGTAACGGACATTGTTGACAAGCTCTATTTTAACGGTTCATAGATTGCGTAATATTTATCAGAATGCTGTGCAATTTGGTGCACATAATTGGAACATGTCATATTCCAAGTGTGCAAAATTTCATATTCCTATCTTTATTATTAGCCGAGAAAAAAATTGGTGTGCATTACTTTTTGACCTCCCTTCAGTATAAGCAGTGATGGAAAATTTAAAACTGAAATAAACAAAATAATAGGAATGGCAAAAAGTAATTTTAATGTCATGAAAAATATACTAACATCAAAACAAATAAAACCAGGGCTAAAACTACGAATAGACAAGTACAAACATTCAGAGAGATGACAGACAAGTACAAACATACAGAGAGATGACAGACATCTATAAACATTCAGAGAGATGATAGGCATGTACAAACATACAGAGAGATGACAGACATCTACAAATGTCCAGAGAGATGACATACAGGTACAAACATACAGAGAGATGGCAGACAAGTACAAACATTCAGAGAGATGACAGACAAGTAGAAACATTCAGAGAGATGACAGATAAGTACAAACATTCAGAGAGATGGCAGATAAGTACAAACATTCAGAGAGATGACAGACAAGTACAAACATTCAGAGAGATGGCAAACAAGAACAAACATACAGAGAGATGACAGACAAGTACAAACATTCAGAGAGATGACAGACAAGTACAAACATTCAGAGAGATGACAGACAAGTACAAACATTCAGAGAGATGACAGACAAGTAAAAACATTCAGAGAGATGACAGACAAGTACAAACATTCAGAGAGATGGCAGATAAGTACAAACATTCAGAGTGATGACAGTCAAGTACAATCATACGGAGAGATGACAGACAAGTACACACATTCAGAGAGATGACAGTCAAGTACAATCATACGGAGAGATGACAGACAAGTAAAAACATTCAGAGAGATGACAGACAAGTACAAACATTCAGAGAGATGGCAGATAAGTACAAACATTCAGAGTGATGACAGTCAAGTACAATCATACGGAGAGATGACAGACAAGTACACACATTCAGAGAGATGACAGTCAAGTACAATCATACGGAGAGATGACAGACAAGTACAAACATTCAGAGAGATGACAGACAAGTACAAACATTCAGAGAGATGACAGACAAGTAAAAACATTCAGAGAGATGACAGACAAGTACAAACATTCAGAGAGATGGCAGATAAGTACAAACATTCAGAGTGATGACAGTCAAGTACAATCATACGGAGAGATGACAGACAAGTACACACATTCAGAGAGATGACAGTCAAGTACAATCATACGGAGAGATGACAGACAAGTACACACATTCAGAGAGATGACAGACACGTACAAACATTGAGAGAGATGACAGTCAAGTACAAACATACAGAGAGATGACAGACAAGTATAAACATTCAGAGAGATGACAGACATGTACAAACATTCAGAGAGGTTAGAGGCATGTACAAACATACAGAGAGATGACAGACACGTACAAACATTGAGAGAGATGACAGTCAAGTACAAACATTGAGAGAGATGACAGACAAGTACAAACATTCAGAGAGATGGCAGATAAGTACAAACATTGAGAGAGATGACAGTCAAGTACAATCATACGGAGAGATGACAGACAAGTACAAACATTCAGAGAGATGACAGACACGTACAAACATTGAGAGAGATGACAGTCAAGTACAAACATACAGAGAGATGACAGACAAGTATAAACATTCAGAGAGATGACAGACATGTACAAACATTCAGAGAGGTTAGAGGCATGTACAAACATACAGAGAGATGACAGACAAGTACAAACATTCAGAGAGATGACAGACAAGTACAAACATTCAGAGAGATGACAGACATGTACAAACATACAGAGAGATGACAGACATGTATAAACATTCAGAGAGATGACAGGCATGTACAAACATTCAGAGAGGTGACAGACATGTACAAACATTCAGAGAGAATGACATACAAGTACAAACATACAGAGAGATGACAGACATGTACAAACATTCAGAGAAGTGACAGACAAGTACCAACATTCAGAAGATGACAGACAAGTACAAACATTCAGAGAGATGACAGACAAGTACAAACATTCAGAGAGATGACAGACATGTATAAACATACAGAGAGATGACAGACAAGTATAAACATTCAGAGAGATGACAGACAAGTACAAACATTCAGAGAGATGACAGACAAGTACAAACATTCAGAGAGATGACAGACATGTACAAACATACAGAGAGATGACAGACAAGTACAAACATTCAGAGAGATGACAGACAAGTATAAACATACAGAGAGATGACAGACAAGTACAAACATACAGAGAGATGACAGACATGTACAAACATACAGAGAGATGACAGACAAGTACAAACATTCAGAGAGATGACAGACATGTACAAACATACAGAGAGATGACAGACAAGTATAAACACAGAGAGATGACAGACATGTACAAACATACAGAGAGATGACAGACAAGTACAAACATTCAGAGAGATGACAGACAGACATATAAACACATAGAGAGATGACAGACAAGTATAAACACATAGAGAGATGACAGACAAGTATAAACACATAGAGAGATGACAGACATGTATAAACACATAGAGAGATGACAGACAAGTATAAACACATAGAGAGATGACAGACATGTATAAACACATAGAGAGATGACAGACAAGTATAAACACATAGAGAGATGACAGACAAGTATAAACACATAGAGAGATGACAGACATGTATAAACACATAGAGAGATGACAGACAAGTATAAACACATAGAGAGATGACAGACATGTATAAACACATAGAGAGATGACAGACAAGTATAAACACATAGAGAGATGACAGACAAGTATAAACACATAGAGAGATGACAGACAAGTATAAACACATAGAGAGATGACAGACATGTATAAACACATAGAGAGATGACAGACATGTATAAACACATAGAGAGATGACAGACAAGTATAAACACATAGAGAGATGACAGACAAGTATAAACACATAGAGAGATGACAGACATGTATAAACACATAGAGAGATGACAGACAATATAAACACATAGAGAGATGACAGACAAGTATAAACACATAGAGAGATGACAGACATGTATAAACACATAGAGAGATGACAGACATGTATAAACACATAGAGAGATGACAGACAAGTATAAACACATAGAGAGATGACAGACATGTATAAACACATAGAGAGATGACAGACATGTATAAACACATAGAGAGATGACAGACAAGTATAAACACATAGAGAGATGACAGACATGTATAAACACATAGAGAGATGACAGACAAGTATAAACACATAGAGAGATGACAGACATGTATAAACACATAGAGAGATGACGACAAGTATAAACACATAGAGAGATGACAGACATGTATAAACACATAGAGAGATGACAGACATGTATAAACACATAGAGAGATGACAGACAAGTATAAACACATAGAGAGATGACAGACATGTACAAACATACAGAGAGATGACAGACATGTACAAACATACAGAGAGATGACAGACATGTACAAACATACAGAGAGATGACAGACAAGTATAAACACTAGAGAGATGACAGACAAGTACCAACATTCAGAGTGGTGACAGACTTTCTTCTCAAACATTCAGAGAGATGACAGACAGTACCAACATTCAGAGTGGTGACAGACTTTCTTCTCAAACATTCAGAGAGATGACAGACAAGTACCAACATTCAGAGTGGTGACAGACTTTCTTCTCAAACATTCAGAGAGATGACAGACAAGTACCAACATTCAGAGTGGTGACAGACTTTCTTCTCAAACATTCAGAGAGATGACAGACAAGTACCAACATTCAGAGTGGTGACAGACTTTCTTCTCAAACATTCAGAGAGATGACAGACATGTATAAACACATAGAGAGATGACAGACATGTACAAACACATAGAGAGATGACAGACAAGTATAAACACATAGAGAGATGACAGACATGTACAAACACATAGAGAGATGACAGACAAGTATAAACACATAGAGAGATTATAGATAAGCTTTTGAAATGTCGGCATTACTGCGGTGGCCCTTTGAAAACAGATATTGAAATTAGTTGTATCTTTGTGTGTAGGAGCCGTGCCGCGTTGTATCTTTGTGTGTAGGAGCCGTGCCGCGTTGTATCTTTGTGTGTAGGAGCCGTGCCGCGTTGTATCTTTGTGTGTAGGAGCCGTGCCGCGTTGTATCTTTGTGTGTAGGAGCCGTGCCGCGTTGTATCTTTGTGTGTAGGAGCCGTGCCGCGTTGTATCTTTGTGTGTAGGAGCCGTGCCGCGTTGTATCTTTGTGTGTAGGAGCCGTGCCGCGTTGTATCTTTGTGTGTAGGAGCCGTGCCGCGTTGTATCTTTGTGTGTAGGAGCCGTGCCGCGTTGTATCTTTGTGTGTAGGAGCCGTGCCGCGTTGTATCTTTGTGTGTAGGAGCCGTGCCGCGTTGTATCTTTGTGTGTAGGAGCCGTGCCGCGTTGTATCTTTGTCTGTAGGAGCCGTGCGGCGTTGTATCTTTGTCTGTAAGAGCCGTGCCGCGTTGTATCTTTGTCTGTAAGAGCCGTGCCGCGTTGTATCTTTGTCTGTAGGAGCCGTGCCGCGTTGTATCTTTGTCTGTAGGAGCCGCGCAGTCCTATATCCTAATTGTATAACCAGTCAGTCTGCCTTGACAGCTTCATAGCAAGTATCGGAAAAAGACATTGATTGGTGCTCCATGCTGTAGCAAGGAGCCGTGGTATGTTTTTGCCACAGGAATTTACACAATATCAGTATTGTCTGTTCTTGACATGAACAAAGATGGATTGCTGAAGAGTGGTCAAAGGCGCATGAGTTATTGTTTCTTAAGGTGGAGGTTGTAGATCTTTGATTGGTTATTTTGTTTCATCACAATGCCGACTTTCGTAGAGAGATTTGTTTGCGCTAGCTGTACGTGCCATACGCAAACGTTGCCACATACGATGCCCACCCCCCCCCCCCCTCCTTTTTACTCCGCTCTTAAAAACCTGTCTTCCTTGGTTGACACAGATCGTGACAGAAAGAATCATCATTATGAGTTCAGCCCTAATCATCAATTCTCCTTTCTGCTATTCCCATAATCACAGAATCTCATTGCTGAACCTGTGCACAATGTTGTTATACTTATCTGTCCTGATCATCATCAAAAGGTGCTATTGAAACATTACTAACCTTTATATAGCAGTATTCTTGGTAATTAATTGTGATTTCTGATGAGAGGGTGACTCTTATACTACATCATGTTGCGATTCGCACATTTAATGGCATTGATAACTCACAATGTGTGGAACAACATCAGTCTTTATTATTATGTGTTATGTTATTATGTATGTTTTCTCCGGCTTGGTACAGAACCGTTGATAAGAGGTCTAACAAGCCACTATCGTAAAAACGATTTTTTTAATGAAACGTAGAATCAGCACACACACAAAACTTAGGCTATTCAAGTCAAATGTACTATCAACCCTTACGTATGCGTGTGAAAGCTGGAGAACAACAGAGATATAGAAACAAAGTTGAACGCATTCGAAAATAAATGTCTAATAAAGTACTTGGTATAGCGTGGAACGAATTCAAAACAAACGAGGAAATTAGAGAAATCGCCAATCAACCACTAATATATTCAGTAATAAAGAAAAGACCATGGTCATACGTTGGACATGTGATGAGAAGAGACAATATTCGAATAGCAAAGCAAGCCCTCATATGGGAAACAACAGGTAAGAGGAAAAGAGGAGACCCAGAGAGACACTGAGAAGAACATTGATGAGAGAGGCAAGAGCAGCAGGAATCGGCTCCCTCAATGAGATAGAGCTGCTTGCACAGAACAGAGACAGATGGCGAGATTTGATAAAATATCTTTAAAAGAAAACTGCTAGAACGGGAATTCAGAAAAGAGAAGGAGTATCTTGGTCTACGTCCTATGGGCCGGCTACGGCTCGAAAGGTCAATAGGTAGATAGATAGATGTTATGTATGTGTTGTTATACATGCCATTGCTCGACGGATCCTCTTCTGATGATCAGATTACCTCCTGCTGCGAAGCTCTGTACAAATCGTTTCCTATTACTAATTTTCTACAAGTCTGGACGTAACAAATCACACAGCAAAGGAATCATATCTCTGCTATTATTACACTAGAATTGTGTGTTCCGCTGAGTCAATCGACGGTGTTTATGTGCCCACTTCGAGATCATCTTATCATACCTAACTGATCTCTCTGAATGTTTATTTTTGGAATTCACCGACAGCTTCTATATCTCCTTCTGACTCTATTACTATTCTAATGGTTCTACAAATCTGCTGATAACTTCTAATACTTCCAAACTCCCTAACTATCTATCTATCAACACTCCTCTGTCTTGAAGCAGGTTCCTCCGGCTAACGTCGTCTCCATCTTTGTCGTGTCTCCTACTCGCTTTGAAAGAGTGGCTGAAAAAGTCTCTGCTTGATGTTTGTGTTGCCAATTAGGCTCCTCCGATCTCTTGTTCATTTTACGTCACCTGGCGTGGTCAGTCTTGGAAGTTCCGTTCTACAAAATTGTAGGAAACTTATTCCACTTGCTGATTGCTGGTCAATGGCTTATCATTTAATGAGAAGTCTTGACCAACATCTGTCAATCACTCCTATCAGTTGACTCCTTAAAATAAAGCTGTCCTTGACATTTCCTGACTACCTTGATTCTCTCGTATAAATCTGTTCATCTCGTTCACTCTCGCGGGACATCAGAGAAATCTGTTGATCTCGTTCACTCTTGCTGGACATCACAGAAATCTTTTCATCTCGTTCACTCTCGCAGGACATCAGAGAAATCTGTTGATCTCGTTCACTCTCGCAGGACATCAGAGAAATCTTTTCATCTCGTTCACTCTCGCTGGACATCAGAGAAATCTGTTCATCTCGTTCACTCTCGCGGGACATCAGAGAAATCTGTTGATCTCGTTCACTCTCGCGGGACATCAGAGAAATCTTTTCATCTCGTTCACTCTCGCAGGATATCAGAGAAATCTTTTCATCTCGTTCACTCTCGTTGTACATCAGAGAAATCTTTTCATCTCGTTCACTCTCGCAGGACATCAGAGAAATCTGTTGATCTCGTTCACTCTCGCTGGACATCAGAGAAATCTGTTTATCTCGTTCACTCTCGCTGGACATCAGAGAAA
The DNA here is from genome assembly GCA_032433765.1 of Megaustenia siamemsis. Lineage (NCBI taxonomy): Eukaryota > Metazoa > Mollusca > Gastropoda > Stylommatophora > Ariophantidae > Megaustenia > Megaustenia siamemsis. The sequence goes on along the minus strand of JAVIAB010000073.1, from coordinate 116,417 downwards.
TCTGTTGATCTCGTTCACTCTCTCTGGACATCAGAGGAAGTTTCGATCCTTGAAACCTCCGTTCGGTCCCCCACGGACGACAGTCTTTTCAACTGGGAAGAAGAAGGTCTTATTTTCCATGTCAGTTTCTACACTTGTTAACGTCCCTCGATCGCAGCAATACCTGAATATCTGAATACAACTGGTAAAACTCCCTGGCTGTGTGGTTGACGCTGGTAATTCGCTTGTCTTGCATAAAATCGCATGGAGTGGCTTTGTCAGTCATCCAATAGGAGAATGCCCTGTGTGACACGTGACTGATGTGGGATTTACTAGCTAGCATGCCCGTGATGTAGACGTCTTCCAGATGTACCCAGTCAGTGCTCGTGTACCTGGTTCTGATTAGAGTCGCCGCCGCTGAACTGGACATGACGTAGCCACCGCCGAAGGCGTATTGTGGGTAATGTGGAAATGGGAAATCTAGAAAACTGACAGCCCACTTGTCCCTGGGGTCTCTGATGACGGTTGAGTTGATGCATATTGCGCCGAGTATCTGGGTAGAGTTGATAAATCCCATCTGCAGATCTTGCAACAAATAAGGTAGATTGACTATTGTGTCATCGTCAACTTTCATGATATACTTGGGTGTGGTTGGCTGACTCAAGAGCCAGGAAAAGCCAGAGAGTACCTTCGTTGGCAGATTCTCGTATGTGTCCTCTATCTCCAGAATGATGACGTCATTATGTATGAGACTTTCTCTCTGCGCGATCTCGTCCCAGTTGTCCATTTTACCAACCACAAAGCGAACAATCACACCCATTTCATGCGATCCTTGAGTCCAGGTCTGCCTAGCGGCTTGCCTTAGAAGGACATTGTTAGGCTTAGACACGACGAGAATGGCCAGAAATAAATCAAAATTAGTTCTTTCTGCGAAACCAGTGCTCACTAGTCGTGAAAGTGGAGATAACATTCGCTGACTGTACAGTGCAGTGGAAGGCATAGTCTCCATCTTTTTATTAACGAACAGCCGTGACTGGCTTCTAAAACCGTTTTGATTCGGATACGTGGTTATTTGGATAGATATTTTTAGTTGGCCTGCATGAGGCCTCACGAATTCATGAACTGAGGTGAGAGCACTAGACTTTGTAGCAAATGTGTGATCTGGAACAACTTGTAGATTGCTACCAGCGGTTTTTGAATTGTTTTGTTGCAAAGGAACCGCAAAAAGTTGACTGCTCTCTCTGTCGTCGCGCAAGCTCTGTCTACTTGCAATCTGCTGAAGATTGGGAACTGCATGAACTGCTAATGGAGTGTCACTGAAGTGTTGGTTGACAACTATCGTTAGTGGAAGCAGTAGAAGCAGGATCATGGCTGAAATCGGTCGCTTAGTGTAACGGTTTCTGATCTTAAAGACATACTTTAGTAATATCAAACAGCGGCTCGTGGTGTTAAGCCGTGTCACGTGTGTTTTGATATAACGCCTGGTCATGATGGCCTAATGAGGCAAATCAGCCTCAAGGGGTGATCAGCTCACCGATTGGCTCTCTCTTGCAGCAGCCACCCGATTAATTTGTAGCCGAATAGGTGTCCATTCTTTCAGATGTTCCTTGATGCTCAGTGGTGGCGCTCAGTAGAACTCAGACAAATGGGTGGGACATTTTACACAGAGGAGCTCTTGTCAGATATATTTTGTTGGTCCTGTGAGATGACAGAAAATCATCGTCAAAATAGCAAAGATACTGTCAGTGGTGTAAGGGGTGGGAGAGATGGAGGAGGAGGCTAGAGTGTTGTCAGTGGTGTAAGGGGTGGGAGAGATGGAGGAGGAGGCTAGAGTGTTGTCAGTGGTGTAAGGGGTGGGAGAGATGGAGGAGGAGGCTAGAGTGTTGTCAGTGGTGTAAGGGGTGGGAGAGATGGAGGAGGGGGCTAGAGTGTTGTCAGTGGTGTAAGGGGTGGGAGAGATGGAGGAGGGGGCTAGAGTGTTGTCAGTGGTGTAAGGGGTGGGAGAGATGGAGGAGGAGGCTAGAGTGTTGTCAGTGGTGTAAGGGTGGGAGAGATGGAGGAGGAGGCTAGAGTGTTGTCAGTGGTGTAAGGGGTGGGAGAGATGGAGGAGGGGGCTAGAGTGTTGTCAGTGGTGTAAGGGGTGGGAGAGATGGAGGGGGGCTAGAGTGTTGTCAGTGGTGTAAGGGGTGGGAGAGATGGAGGAGGCTAGAGTGTTGTCAGTGGTGTAAGGGTGGGAGAGATGGAGGAGGAGGCTAGAGTGTTGTCAGTGGTGTAAGAGGTGGGAGATATGGAGGAGGAGGCTAGAGTGTTGTCAGTGGTGTAAGGGGTGGGAGAGATGGAGGAGGAGTCTAGAGTGTTGTCAGTGGTGTAAGGGATGGGAGAGATGGAGGAGGATAGAATGTTGTCAGTGGTGTAAGGGGTGGGAGAGATGGAGGAGGATAGAATGTTGTCAGTGGTGTAAGGAGTGAGAGAGATGGAGGAGGAGGAGGCTAGAGTGTTGTCAGTGGTGTAAGGAGTGTGAGAGATGGAGGAGGATAGAATGTTCTCAGTGGTGTAAGGAGTGGGAGAGATGTAGGAGGCTAGAGTGTTGTCAGTGGTGTAAGGAGTGTGAGAGATGGAGGAGGATAGAATGTTCTCAGTGGTGTAAGGAGTGGGAGAGATGGAGGAGGATAGAATGTTGTCAGTGGTGTAAGGAGTGGGAGAGATGTAGGAGGATAGAATGTTGTCAGTGGTGTAAGGAGTGGGAGAGATGTAGGAGGATAGAATGTTCTCAGTGGTGTAAGGAGTGCAATAGATTGAGGAGGAGGCTAGAATGTTGTCAGTTGTGTAAGGAATAGGAGGGATGGAGGTGGAGTCTATAATGTTTTCAGTGATGTAAGGAGTGGGAGAGAGGGAGGATCAGGCTAGAGTATTGTCAGTGGTGTTGGAGAGAGGGAGGATCAGACTAGAATGTCAGTGGTGTAAGGAGTGGGAGAGAGGAAGGATCAGGTTAGAGTATTGTCAGTGGTGTTGGAGAGAGGGAGGATCAGACTAGAATGTTGTCAGTGGTGTAAGGAGTGGGAGAGAGGGAGAATCAGGCTAAAATGTTGTCAGTGATGTGGGAGGGATGAGAGATGGATAAGGAAGTTAGAATGATGTCAGTGGTGTAATGGGTGAGATAGATGGAGGAGGAGGCTAGAATGTTGTCAATGGTGTAAGAGGCTGGATAGTTGGCAAGAATATTGTCAGTGGAGTAAGACGAGGGAGAGGTGGGAGAGATGGTTGCTCTGTGTGCAGAAATTTTGGGCGAAATCTTAAAAAAAAAAGTGCTAAGAATAATATTAAACCAGGATGTGAATTGTATCATGGAGGTGGGAGGGGACGGGGGATTTGGTTATTTGCTAAGAAAAGAGAAAGAGAGGAACTTAAATCTTATCCGGAATTATGGACAGGGAAAAAAGAGGGGGGGGGGAATTAAACAGGGAAATTTACCAGAGACGGTGTGTCAGATGATCAGAGACATCAGTCGAGATGTGAGGATTATTACAGTTGTGTTGTCCATGATTGACCTGGTTAATAATTTGATGGATTGACCTAGTTTATAACTTAATCGTTTGACCTAGTTTATAACGTGATCGTTTGACCTAATTTATAAGTTAATCATTTGACCTAGTTTATAACTTGATCGTTTGACCTAATTTATAACGTGATCGTTTGACCTAATTTATAACTTGAAGCCTGAAGTTGTTTTGCAGGTCAAGAAGTTAAATTCTACAAATCAGGGGAATCGTGCATTACACCAGGCGCTAAAAAGGATATCGAGTACTTCTTATTTCCTTCCTCATTGGCTTTTCAGCGTGGAGGAGAAATATACTTTGTGGCACATTGCTCGTCGGTTGGATTCTGCTGTTATGTTTTTAATATCTCATCAATCCATCGTTTTTGTTAGCATCCATTGGGTATGGTGATCTCGTGACATTTATTGAAGGCTCGTTGTGTTGTGTTTTGGTCTATCTGTCTTACCACGTGGCCAAACCATCTTATCTGTTGTTTCTTTATGTATCCAGTGATTGCAATTATTCCCAGCTTTGATCTCAATTCTTCATTTCTGATCTTAACTCTCAGCCTGTTTCTTGTCCTTCGTCTAGCAGATCTCATCTCGGGAGTGGTTATTTTTCTGACTGTTCTTGAGTCTAGCATCTATGTCTGTTTTTGATGTTACAACGCTGTGATGACAATAAAGTCGTAGAGTCGCTTCTCGCCACGAGCCTCTCTATCTCGACAAAATAGCTAACACCTGCTCTTGTTGCCTCACGTCTCAATGTTATTTGCACTGTTTACCTAGGTCGACCGCTTTTTGGTTTATACTTAGGTTCCCATTTAGTGCTGCTTGCTTTGAGATTGCCTTGTTATCTTAACTTGGCCAATTTATGACCAATTCTTAAAAATGCTAGTTGACATTTTTGAATGCTTTGTCATTTCTCTTATTGATGTACTAGTCTTGAATTCATTCCATAGTACACAAAGTAATACCATGAGGCATTTGTTTTCAAATGCATCCAAGTTATTTTATATTTCGTTAGTCCTTTTCTAGTTCTCGTAAGAATAAATAATTGTAGATTATGCATTTGATTTGAAAATCCTGAGCTTCGTTTTTTGTGTTTAGTAATTTTGATTTCCATATTCGTCAAGGTTTCTGAAAGGCATTGCTGCCTTCGATATTCTGATATTACTTTCTTTTTCTTTATATTTACAAGTAAAGATTTATGTCTCAAAACAATAGATGTTTCATGATGGCGGCTTCATAGGTCACCAAACAATCGTCCAAAGAAAGATGAAAAAAACATTCCCCCCATCTTGAACCGTGATTAAAATTAACTATATTATGGCACATGAAGAGACACTGATTATTATCTAGTGACTGACATTATAACTGAGCTCACGGACCAGCCAGATTGTAAAGACTGACATTATAGCTGAGCTCACGGACCAGCCAGTTTGTAGAGACTGAGCTGAGCTCACGAACCAGCCAGGCTGTAGAGACTGACATTATAGCTGAGCTCACCAGCCAACCAGGCTGTAGAGACTGACATTATAGCTGAGCTCACGAACCAGCCAGGCTGTAGAAACTGACATTATAACTGAGCTCATGAACCAGCCAGTTTGTAGAGACTGACATTATAGCTGAGCTCACGAACCAGCCAGGCTGTAGAGACTGACATTATAGCTGAGCTCACCAGCCAACCAGGCTGTAGAGACTGACATTATAGCTGAGCTCACGAACCAGCCAGGCTGTAGAAACTGACATTATAGCTGAGCTCACGAACCAGCCAAAATGTAGAGACTGACATTATAGCTGAGCTCACGAACCAGCCAGGCTGTAGAGACTGATATTATAACTGAGCTCACGAACCAGCCAGGCTGTAGAGACTGACATTATAACTGAGCTCACGAATTAGCCAGGCTATAGAGACTGATATTATAACTGAGCTCACGAACCAGCCAGGCTGTAGAGACTGACATTATAGCTGAGCTCACGAACCAGCCAGGCTGTAGAGACTGATATTATAACTGAGCTCACGAACCAGCCAGGCTGTAGAGACTGATATTATAACTGAGCTCACGAACCAGCCAGGCTGTAGAGACTGATATTATAACTGAGCTCACGAACCAGCCAGGCTGTAGAGACTGACATTATAACTGAGCTCACGAACCAGCCAGGCTGTAGCGACTGACATTATAACTGAGCTCACGAACCAGCCAAAATGTCGAGACTGACATTATAATTGAGCTCATGAACCAGCCAGGTTGTAGAGACTGACTGTATAATTGAGCTCACGAACCAGCCAGGTTGTAGAGACTGTATAATTGAGCTCACGAACCAGGCAGGCTGTAGAGACTGACATTATAACTGAGCTCACGAACCAGCCAAAATGTCGAGACTGACATTATAATTGAGCTCATGAACCAGCGAGATTGTAGAGATTGACATTACAACTGAGTTCACGAACCAACGAGATTGTAGAGACTAACATTATAGCTGAGCTCACGAACCAACGAGATTGTAGAGACTAACATTATAACTGAGCTCACGTACCAACGAGATTGTAGAGACTAACATTACAACTGAGCTCACGAACCAACGAGATTGTAGAGACAGACATTATAACTGAGCTCACGGATCAGCGAGATTGTAGAGACTGACATTATAGCAGAGCTCATGGACCAGCGAGATTGTAGAGACTAACATTATAGCTGAGCTCACAAAGCAGCGAGATTGTAGAGACTGACATTATAACTGAGCTCACGGACCAGCGAGATTGTAGAGACTAACATTATAGCTGAGCTCACAAAGCAGCGAGATTGTAGAGACTGACATTATAGCTGAGCTCAAGGACCAGCGAGATTGTAGAGACTGACATTATAGCTGAGCTCATGGACCAGCGAGATTGTAGAGACTGACATTATAGCTGAGCTCACGGATCAGCGAGATTGTAGAGATTGACGTTATAACTGAACTCATGGACCAGCGAGATTGTAGAGACTGACATTATAACTGAACTCACGGACCAGCGAGATTGTAGAGACTGACATTATAGCTGAGCTCAAGGACCAGCGAGATTGTAGAGACTGACATTATAACTGAACTCATGGACCAGCGAGATTGTAGAGACTGACATTATAACTGAGCTCACGGATCAGCGAGATTGTAGAGACTGACATTATAACTGAGCTCACGGATCAGCGAGATTGTAGAGATTGACAAATAACTTGACTTCATCATCAACGTTAGACCCAGACTGAAGCTATTCTCATGGCTCTAGAACGTTCATCTGACATGTTTTAGGCTCAACCCCTCCCTTCAACTTTAGCAGGGACACCCGCATTTATTTTCAGTCACATCCCCAGATATGCATAAGAGATCGTACATTAATATCTATCAGTACACATACATGTCATAAATCTCTATCAGTACACATACATGTCATAAATCTCTATCAGTACACGAACATGCCAACAATTTCTGTGGGAACAGATACCTGTTAGTTTACGGTTATCGTGAATGTAACCATATTTTCACGCACTTAGCTAAAGCTTTCTTATGTTTAACTTTTAACGCTAACAATTAGTCTAAAGATCACATGTTTAACTTTCAGCATTAACAAATAGAGTAAAGATCAAAAGTTTAACTTTTAACACTAATAACTGAAATAAAGATAACATTTTTAACTTTCAACATAAACAATTCAAATAAAGATCACATGTTTAACTTTCAAGCTTAACAATTTAACTAAAAATCACATGTTTATCCCTTAGCACTAACAATTTAACTAAGAATCACATGTTTATCCCTTAGCACTAACAATTTAACTAAAAATCACATGTTTATCCCTTAGCACTAACAATTTAACTAAAAATCACATGTTTATCCCTTAGCACTAACAATTTAACTAAAAATCACATGTTTATCCCTTAGCACTAACAATTTAACTAAGAATCACATGTTTATCCCTTAGCACTAACAATTTAACTAAAAATCACATGTTTATCCCTTAGCACTAACAATTTAACTAAAAATCACATGTTTATCCCTTAGCACTAACAATTTAACTAAATATCACATGTTTATCCCTTAGCACTAACAATTTAACTAAAAATCACATGTTTATCCCTTAGCACTAACAATTTAACTAAATATCACATGTTTAAACTTCAACCGTAACAATTGGACTAAAGATCATGTTTAACCTTCAACACCAATAATTGAACTACAGATCAAGTGTTTAACTTTCAATACTGAACATTTCAGCTAAAGATCGCATATTAAATCTTCACGTTAAAAAAAAACTGAGACATATTTGTCTGTGTTTAACCTTCAACATTAGCATTTAAAATAAAGACCACGTGTGTTTTGAATGTTCAGCTGACAATTGAACTAATGAGTACATGTGTTTAATGTTCGATTGAAACTGAACTAATGAGTACATGTGTTTAATGTTCAATTGAAACTGAACTAATGAGTACATGTGTTTAATGTTCAATTGAAACTGAACTAATGAGTACATGTGTTTAATGTTCGATTGAAACTGAACTAATGAGTACATGTACTTAATGTTCAGCTGAGAACTGAACTAATGAGTACATGTGTTCATCCTTCAACTTCAATGCCAACACTTAAACCCTCTAATTACAATTGATTATATGATCACATATATTTGGTCTTCATATTTAGAAGTGAAATAAATGAATCACTACTCGAATAACGCTTATAAAGTGTTAGCATATGCCTTTAATTTACCAGAAGTTATTATCACATGAAGTGAATGGGAAACACTGACATTGAAAGCTGCGTCCGACTTGAGCAGTTAACACAAATATCAAGGCTACTGCTGTGGCAGTCTCAGTTCGATAGCTCTAGATGACTTGTATTCTTGCAGTGAGCAACAGGCGGTCGGCCAATGATCGACTCTCTCAGGGGCCAGTTCAACAAGTGTGGTCTTACTTGTGTATCAGCTCAATGTATGCTGCAGCACGATCCAGGGAGATGGGTTGGGAGGGGGTGGGGACCAGGGTATTGCAGAAATCGATAGCAGCCAGGGTGTGCTCGCTGTCCCAGCTATGGGCTGTATCTGATCTCTGGCAAGATAACTCGGCTACTTCTCCAGTGCTTATGGAATAACCTTCCCTTTCTCTCTCTCTTTCTCCCCCCCCCCCCCCCCCCCCCCCTCTGACCAGTTATTACAATGGAATCAGTTCAAGCGCAGATTTCCTCGACCTTTCACTAGGAACTAAATATCGTTGACTTTTGATTATTTGTTACAATAATGACAACCATTTGACTGTTTTCTCTGTCTTGACTTTCTGTATTCATATTTCATGATGTCACAGAGCAGTTTTTTGTTACCCTCTGACTTGATAATTACAATAATTGTACACATAATCTCAGATCTTCGGCTTCGACCTAGATTCAGAAGTCAAGAAATATAAATCTATAGCACAAGAAAGCTCTGTGGGAATGGTACTCAGATGTTTGTGCAACGGGTACTGACATGTTTGTGTTACGGGTACTGACATGTTTGTGTTACGGGTACTGACATGTTTGTGTGACGGGTACTGACATGTTTGCGTGACGGGTACTGACATGTTTGCGTGACGGGTACTGACATGTTTGTGTGACGGGTGCAGAAAAGTTAATGAAACGGGTACTGACATGTTTGTGTGACGGGTACAGACATGTTTGTGTGACGGGTACTGAGATGTTTGTGTTACGGGTACTGACATGTTTGTGTGACGGGTACTGACATGTTTGTGTGACGGGTACAGACATGTTTGTGTGACGGGTACTGACATGTTTGTGTGACGGGTACTGACATGTTTGTGTGACGGGTACTGACATGTTTGTGTGACGGGTACTGACATGTTTGTGTGACGGGTACTGATATGTTTGCGTGACGGGTACTGACATGTTTGTGTGACGGGTGTAGAAAAGTTAATGAAACGGGTACTGACATGTTTGTGTGACGGGTACTGACATGTTTGTGTGACGGGTACTGACATGTTTGTGTGACGGGTACTGACATGTTTGTGTGACGGGTACTGATATGTTTGCGTGACGGGTACTGACATGTTTGTGTGACGGGTGTAGAAAAGTTAATGAAACGGGTACTGACATGTTTGTGTGACGGGTACTGACATGTTTGTGTGACAGGTGCTGAAAAGTTGATGAGACTGGTACTAAGAGATTTATATGACGGGTACTGAGATGTTCATGTGACGGGTACTGAAAAGTTGATGAGATGGGTACTGAAATGTTTGTGTGACGGGTACTGAAATGTTTGTGTGGCGGGTACTGAGATGTTTGTGTGATGGGTACTGAAAAGTTGATGAGACGGGTACTAAATGTTTATGTGACGGGTACTGACACGTTTGTGTGACGGGTACTGAGATGTTTATGTGACGGGTACTGACACGTTTGTGTGACGGGTACTGAGATGTTTGTGTGACGGGTACTGACAAGTTTGTGTGACGGGTACTGAAATGTTTGTATGATGGGTTCTGAATGTGTGTGTGACGGGTACTGATGTATTTGTGTGACGGGTACTGAGATGTTTGTGTGACGGGTACTGAAATGTTTGTGTGACGGGTACTGAAATGTTTGTGTGACGGATACTGAGATATTTGTGTGACGAGTACTGAGATGTTTGTGTGACGGGTACTGAGATATTTGTGTGACTAGTACTGAGATGTTTTATGTGACGGGTACTGAGATGTTTGTGTGACGGGTACTGGGATGTTTTTGGAACAAGTAACTAGATGTGTTTGAGGCGAGGGCAGAGATGTTTATTGGAGAGGATTGAGGTGTTTATTGGATGATGATAGATGTGTTTACTGGACGAGGATAGAGGTGTTTATTGGACGATGATAGAGGTTTTTTGAACGACAATAGAGGTGTTTTTGGATGACGATAGAGGTGTTTATTGGACGAGGATAGAGAAGTTTTTGAACGACAATAAAGTTGTTTATGGACGACGATAGAGGTGTTTATTGGACGACGATAGAGGTGTTTATTGGACGAGGATAGAGGTGTTTTTGAACGACAATAGAGGTGTTTTTGGACGACGATAGAGGTGTTTATTGGACGAGAATAGAGGTGTTTTTAACGACAATAGAGGTGTTTTAGACGACGATAAATGGTGTTTAATGGACGACGATAGAGGTGTTTATTGGACGAGAATAGAGGTGTTTTTGGACGAGGATAGAGGTGTTTATTGGACGAGAATAGAGGTGTTTTTTAACGACAATCGAGGTGTTTTTAGACGACGATAAATGGTGTTTAATGGACGACGATAGAGGTGTTTTTTGACGACGATAGAGGTGTTTATTGGACGAGGATAGAGGTGTTTATTGGTGAGGATTGAGATGTTTATTGTAGTAGGATTTGGGTGTTTATATGACGAGGATTGGGGTGTTTATTTTACGAGGATTTAGGAATTTCATTGCGAGACGAACACTGTTTTATAGTTACAGCGCTGAGATGCTATATGGACGAACAAAGAGATTATGTTTGCTGTAGGGGCATGAAATTATCATTCCAACACCCAAACATCCAACATTCCAACACCCAAACATCCAACATTCCAATACCCAAACATCCAACATTCCAACACCCAAACATCCAACATTCCAACAAGTTGATTTATGCCTACATCTCCCACAAAAAACAATATAGCCAGGATGTGATATCAAACGAGATAAGGCCAAGGTAGAATGTTATATTAAAAGTGACGATAAGGTGAAGGAAGAATGTGATATCAAAAGTGGCGATAAGGTGAAGGAAGAATGTGATATCAAACGTGACGATAAGGTCAGAGAAGAGTGTAATATCAAACGTGACGATAAGGTCAGGAAAGAATGTGATATCAAAAGTGACGATAAAGTCAAGGAAGAATGTGATATCAAACGTGACGATAAGGTCAGAGAAGAGTGTAATATCAAACGTGACGATAAGGTCAGGAAAGAATGTGATATCAAACGTGATGATAAGGTCAGGAAAGAATGTGATATCAAACGTGACGATAAGGTCAGGAAAGAATGTAATATCAAACGTGACGATAAGGTCAGAGAAGAGTGTAATATCAAACGTGACGATAAGTTCAGGAAAGAATGTGATATCGAAAGTGACGATAAGGTCAAGGAAAGAATGTGATATCGAAAGTGACGATAAGGTCAGGAAAGAATGTGATATCAAACGTGATAAAGTCAGGGAATAATGTTTTATTAAACTTGACTATAAGTTCAGGGATAAAGTCGCGACAGCTCAGTGGTTAGTCAACTGGACAACAAAGAGCAACAAGTCGGGTTCGATCTTGATCGACGGCTTTCGGGTTCACCCAGCCTTAAAATGGGTACCGAATTTTTTTCTGCGAAAGTAAAGTTGCACAGGCGTAATACCGACCATATTACCCCAAAAACCATGTGCCGAAGGTCTGTAAAAATCATTGTCACTAACACCATATTCCCTATACACCACTTGGCTCTTTCATTTACGTTTTATAAGGTCAAGGAAGAATGTGATATCAAACGTGACGATATGGCCATGGTAGAATATGATGTCAAAAGTGACGATAACGTCAGGGAAGAGTGTGATATCAAACGTGACGATAAGGTCAAGGAAGAATATGATATTAAACGTGACTATAAGGTCAAGAAATAATGTTATATCAAACGTGACGATAACGTCAGGGAAGAGTGTGATATCAAACGTGACGATAACGTCAGGGAAGAGTGTGATATCAAACGTGACGATAACGTCAGGGAAGAGTGTGATATCAAACGTGACGATAAGGTCAAGGAAGAATATGATATTAAACGTGACTATAAGGTCAAGAAATAATGTTATATCAAACGTGACGATAACGTCAGGGAAGAGTGTGATATCAAACGTGACGATAACGTCAGGGAAGAGTGTGATATCAAACGTGATGATAACGTCAGGGAAGAGTGTGATATCAAACGTGATGATAACGTCAGGGAAGAATGTTATATCGAATATGAAAAGAAAAGGGAAGCTTAGTCCAAGGCAAATTCAAAGTAAGATGTATAGATAACATCAACGAAGAGCGGGTCATTGATCACGGCATAACATTTGCGTTAAGTAATTTATAACAGCGTGGCACACACGTAAACTAATTTATAGAAGCGTGATATGTTCGTGAACTTATTTATAGCAGTGTGATATGTGTGTGCACTAATTTATAGCAGTGTGATATGTGTATGCACTAATTTATAGCAGTGTGATATGTGTGTGCACTAATTTATAGCAGTGTGATATGTGTGTGCACTAATTTATAACAGTGTGATATGTGTGTGCACTAATTTGTAACAATGTAACATGTTCGTGAACTAATCTATAACAGAGTGACATGTATGCAAACATAATTATAACAAAGCGACAAGTGCGTAAACTTATTTATAACAATGTAACTAAACATCAACTGGTTTACAATAATATGGCATGAGTCGATTTACAACAATGTGGCATGGACCGATTTACAACAGTGTGATAGGAACCACTATGCAACAGTGTTATATAAACATTGTACAACAATGTGACATGAATTGATTTACAAAACAGTGTGCTATTTACATGTTAACAACAATTTTATTTACACATGAACCGATTTACAAAAAATGGTCATGAACCGATTTACAACAGTGTGTCATTAACTGACTTAAAATAACGTGGCATCCATGATTTTTACTCCAGGAAATCGCCTATACTCCGACTGACACTGACCCTATCACACATGCTCCGACAACACTGACCCTATCACCCATGCTCTGACTGACCCTGACCCTATCACCCATGCTCTGACTGACACTGACCCTATCACCCATGCTCTGACTGACACTGACCCTATCACCCATGCTTAGACTGACACTGACCCTGTCTCCCATGCTCTGATTGACCCTGACCCTATCACCCATGCTCCGACTGACACTGACCCTATCACCCATGCTTAGACTGACACTGACCCTATCACCCATGCTTAGACTGACACTGACCCTATCACCCATGCTTAGACTGACACTGACCCTATCACCCATGCTCCGACTGACACTGACCCTATCACCCATGCTTAGACTGACACTGACCCTATCACCCATGCTTAGACTGACACTGACCCTATCACCCATATCTGACTGACACTGACCCTATCACCCATGCTCCGACTGACACTGACCCTATCACCCATGCTCTGACTGACTCTGACCCTATCACCCATGCTCCGACTGACACTGACCCTATCACCCATGCTCTGACTGACACTGACCCTATCACCCATGCTCCGACTGACACTGACCCTGTCTCCCATGCTCTGACTGACCCTGACCCTATCACCCATGCTCAGACTGACACTGACCCTATCACCCATGCTCAGACTGACACTGACCCTATCACCCATGCTCTGACTGACACTGACCCTATCACCCATGCTCAGACTGACACTGACCCTGTCTCCCATGCTCTGACTGACACTGACCCTATCACCCATGCTCCGACTGACACTGACCCTGTCTCCCATGCTCTGACTGACCCTGACCCTATCACCCATGCTCCGACTGACACTGACCCTGTCTCCCATGCTCTGACTGACCCTGACCCTATCACCCATGCTCTGACTGACACTGACCCTATCACCCATGCTCAGACTGACACTGACCCTATCACCCATGCTCAGACTGACACTGACCCTATCACCCATGCTCAGACTGACACTGACCCTGTCTCCCATGCTCTGACTGACACTGACCCTATCACCCATGCTCTGACTGACACTGACCCTGTCTCCCATGCTCTGACTGACCCTGACCCTATCACCCATGCTCCGACTGACACTGACCCTGTCTCCCATGCTCTGACTGACCCTGACCCTATCACCCATGCTCCGACTGACACTGACCCTGTCTCCCATGCTCTGACTGACCCTGACCCTATCACCCATGCTTATACTGACCCTGACCCTATCACCCATGCTTCGACTGACCCTGACCTTATCACCCATGCTTTGACTGACTCTGACCCTATCACCCATGCTTAGACTGACCCTGACCCTATCACCCATGCTTAGACTGACACTAACCCTATCACCCATGCTCCGACTGACCCTCACCCATACTCCGACTGACCCTATCACCCATGCTCCGATAAACCATGACCCTATCACCCATGCTCCGATAAACCATGACCAAATCACCCATGCTCCGATTGATACTGACCCTATCGCCCACGCTTCGACTGACCCTGACCCTATCACCCATGCTTTGACTGACCCTGACCCTATCGCCCACGCTTCGACTGACCCTGACCCTATCACCCATGCTTTGACTGACCCTGACCCTATCACCCATGCTCCGACTGACACTGACCCTGTCTCCCATGCTCTGACTGACCCTGACCCTATCACCCATGCTCCGACTGACACTGACCCTGTCTCCCATGCTCTGACTGACCCTGACCCTATCACCCATGCTCTGACTGACACTGACCCTATCACCCATGCTCAGACTGACACTGACCCTATCACCCATGCTCAGACTGACACTGACCCTATCACCCATGCTCAGACTGACACTGACCCTGTCTCCCATGCTCTGACTGACACTGACCCTATCACCCATGCTCTGACTGACACTGACCCTGTCTCCCATGCTCTGACTGACCCTGACCCTATCACCCATGCTCCGACTGACACTGACCCTGTCTCCCATGCTCTGACTGACCCTGACCCTATCACCCATGCTCCGACTGACACTGACCCTGTCTCCCATGCTCTGACTGACCCTGACCCTATCACCCATGCTTATACTGACCCTGACCCTATCACCATGCTTCGACTGACCCTGACCTTATCACCCATGCTTTGACTGACTCTGACCCTATCACCCATGCTTAGACTGACCCTGACCCTATCACCCATGCTTAGACTGACACTAACCCTATCACCCATGCTCCGACTGACCCTCACCCATACTCCGACTGACCCTATCACCCATGCTCCGATAAACCATGACCCTATCACCCATGCTCCGATAAACCATGACCAAATCACCCATGCTCCGATTGATACTGACCCTATCGCCCAAGCTTCGACTGACCCTGACCCTATCGTCCTTACTCCGATTGACTCTTGCCACGAAATAAAAATGTCTGGTGGTGCTAAAAGTGCTAGAGCTAGAAAGTTATATATCCTTGACCACCGAAAGTGCTAGATCTAGAAAGTTGTATCTAATTGACCACCGAAAGTGTTAGATCTAGAAAGCTGTATCTAATTGACCACCGAAAGTGTTAGATCTAGAAAGCTGTATCTAATTGACCACCGAAAGTGTTAGATCTAGAAAGTTGTAATTAATTGACCACCGAAAGTGTTAGATCTAGAAAGTTGTAATTAATTGACCACCGAAAGTGCTAGATCTAGAAAGCTGTATCTAATTGACCACCGAAAGTGCTAGATCTAGAAAGTTGTAATTAATTGACCACCGAAAGTTCTAGATCTAGAAAGCTGTATCTAATTGACCACCGAAAGTGCTAGATCTAGAAAGTAAGTAAGTAAAGTACCCCGTTACGCCAAGTGGCGTATAGGGAAATATGGTTTTAGTGACCCTATATTTTACAGACCTTCAGCACATGATTTTTGGGGTAATGTGGTCGGTATTACGCCCGTGCTGCTTTACTTTCCCAGAAAAAAATCCGGTACCCATTTAAGGCTGGGTGAACCCTGAAGCCGTCGGTTGGGATCGAACCCTACCCCTTGTCCTTTGTTAGATCTAGAAAGCTATATCTAATTTACCACCGAAAGTGCTAGATCTAGAAACTGTATCTAATTGACCACCGAAAGTGCTAGTTCTAGAAAGCTGTATCTAATTGACAACCGAAAGTTTTAGATCTAGAAAGCTGTATCTAATTGACCACCGAAAGTGTTAGATCTAGAAAGCTGTATCTAATTGACCACCGAAAGTGCTAGATCTAGAAAGCTGTATCTAATTGACAACCGAAAGTGCTAGATCTAGAAAGCTGTATATAATTGACCAACGAAAGTGCTAGATCTAGAAAGCTGTATCTAATTGACCACCGAAAGTGCTAGATCTAGAAAGCTGTATATCATTGACCACCGAAAGTGCTAGATCTAGAAAGCTGTATATAATTGACCAACGAAAGTGCTAGATCTAGAAAGCTGTATCTAATTGACAACCGAAAGTGCTAGATCTAGAAAGCTGTATCTAATTGACCACCGAAAGTGTTAGATCTAGAAAGCTGTATCTAATTGACCACCGAAAGTGTTAGATCTAGAAAGCTGTATCTAATTGACCACCGAAAGTGCTAGATCTAGAAAGCTGTATCTAATTGACCACCGAAAGTGCTAGATCTAGAAAGCTGTATCTCCTTGACATCCGAACATCGAGAAAGTTTTATCTCTTTGACACCGGAAAGTGCTGGATCTAGACATTTGTATCTCCTTGAGAATCGAAAGTGCTAGACCTATAAAGTTGTATCTCTTTTACCCTTGAAAGTGTTGGATTTAAAATATGCATTTCCTTCACATCCTAAAATGCTAGATCTAGAAAGCTTTATCTCTTTGACCCCTGAACGGTCTAGATTTAGAAAGTTTTATCTTCTTGACCTTCAAAAGTGCTAGATCTAGAAAGTTGCATCTAACTGACCCCCGAAAATGTTAGATCTAGAAAGTTGCATCTAACTGACCCCGAAAATGTTAGATCTAGAAAGTTGCATCTAACTGACCCCCGAAAATGTTAGATCTAGAAAGTTGCATCTAACTGACCCCCGAAAATGTTAGATCTAGAAATCTGTACCTCCTTGATATCCGAAAATGCTAAATCTAAAAAACCTATATCTCCATAACTCCGAAAGTGCTAGATCTAGAAAGCTGTATATAATTGACCACTGAAAGTGCTAGATCTAGAAAGCTGTATCTAATTGACCACTGAAAGTGCTAGATCTAGAAAGCTGTATATAATTGACCACTGAAAGTGCTAGATCTAGAAAGCTGTATCTAATTGACCACCGAAAGTGCTAGTTCTAGAAAGCTGTATCTAATTGACCACCGAAAGTGCTAGTTCTAGAAAGCTGTATATAATTGACCACCGAAAGTGCTAGTTCTAGAAAGCTGTATATAATTGACCACCGAAAGTGCTAGTTCTAGAAAGCTGTATCTAATTGACCACTGAAAGTGCTAGATCTAGAAAGCTGTATCTAATTGACCACCGAAAGTGCTAGTTCTAGAAAGCTGTATATAATTGACCACCGAAAGTGCTAGTTCTAGAAAGCTGTATCTAATTGACCACTGAAAGTGCTAGATCTAGAAAGCTGTATCTAATTGACCACTGAAAGTGCTAGATCTAGAAAGTTGTATCTCCTTGACACCGAAAAGTGCTAGATCTATTAAATTTTATCCTTGACCCTCAAAAGTGCTAGATCTAGAAACTGTGTTTCCTTGACATCCGAAAGTGCTAAATCTAAAAATTTCTATCTCCTTGACATCCTAGAATGCTAGATCTAGAAAGTTGTGTCTCTTTGACCCCTGAAAGTGTTGGATCTAGAAATTTGTATCTCCTTGACATCCGAAAATGCTATATCTAGAAAGCTGTATCTCCTTAACATCCGAAAGTGCTAGATCTAGATAGCTGTACGTCCTTGACATCGGAAACGTGAAATTATAAAGACGGTGATGACGATGAAGTTATCAGTCCCATCATTCTACCCAGTCAAATAGAAATGTTCTTCTACCTAAGCCAGCAGTGCTCCGGAAGTTTTCCCACAAAAATGTGTCAGTTTTGTACAAACGTGTATCTGGAGACAAACTCTTTTGTTTCCTTGCCGGAAATTGACATAACGGACCTCCGCCCCAACAGCCGGCGGTGGAGTCGCCAGTTTCTATTGGTTCAATAAAAAGACCGTCTCTGGCAGATTAAATTAGGATAATGTGTTCTAGACAAGGTCGTTTACTTGGGTCGGCGAGTTTCCCGGGAACAGAAGTCAAACAGGCAATGGTTTGTGAATGAATAGCCTCCAGTCGTTTATCGCGGGCCAATATTTAAGGAAACTTTGCCCGATCACTGTGCAGTTTCTTGCATTTCTCTCTGCCGTAGGAGAGCTATCAACACAGAAATCATCCAAAAACACGCAGCTTGCTTCATCAGATCGTGAATACTTGTCCATTTGATAGGTGGATGTCACACTACATATGTAGAAACATTTGTCAGTCACATTTGATAGGTGGATGTCATACTACATATGTATATACATTTGTCAGTCACATTTGATAGGTGGATGTCACACTACATATGTAGAAACTCTTGTTACATTTGATATGGAGGATATCACACTACATATGTAGATACATTTGTCAGTCACATTTGATAGGTGGATGTCACACTACATATGTAGAAACTCTTGTTACATTTGATATGGAGGATGTCACACTACATATGTAGATACATTTGTCAGCCACATTTGATAGGTGGATGTCACATTTGATAGGTGGATGTCACACTACATATGTAGAAACTCTTGTCACATTTGATAGGTGGATGTCACACTACATATGTAGAAACTCTTGTCACATTTGATAGGTGGATGTCACACTACATATGTAGATACATTTGTCAGTCACATTTGATAGGTGGATGTCACACTACATATGTAGAAACTCTTGTTACATTTGATATGGAGGATGTCACACTACATATGTAGATACATTTGTCAGTCACATTTGATAGGTGGATGTCACACTACATATATAGAAACTCTTGTGACATTTGATAGGTGGATGTAACACTACATATGTAGAAACTCTTGTCACATTTGATAGGTGGATGTCACACTACATATGTAGAAACTCTTGTCACATTTGATAGGTGGATGTCACACTACATATGTAGATACATTTGTCAGTCACATTTGATAGGTGGATGTCACACTACATATGTAGAAACTCTTGTTACATTTGATATCGAGGATGTCACACTACATATGTAGATACATTTGTCAGTCACATTTGATAGGTGGATGTCACACTACATATATAGAAACTCTTGAGACATTTGATAGGTGGATGTCACACTACATATATAGAAACTGTTGTCACTTGTCACATCATATAGATTATGAAAACGTGTTACACTAAACAGATTGATTGGGTGATCTAAAATAAGATTTTAAAATCTTGATGCAACATTAAAATGATTGTATTTTTAAAACATGACTAATCTGGATTATTTGACACTTAAAATGCATAACCCACACGGATAACTTGTGATTCTGTTACTTCAGTCATTACAGTTATTGGTTACTTTGTTACTTCATCAAACATTACAAATTGTTACTTTCTTACTCCAAACATTAAAATTATTCGGGACTTCAAACATTAAAATTATTTATTACTTCATTAAACATTACACGTATTTATTACTTCTTAAAATATTACAATTACTTGTTACTTTGTTACTTCATAAAACGTTACAGTTATTTGTTACTTTGCTACTTCATCAAACATTTAAATTATATGATACTTTGTTACTTCATCAAAGAGTACAGTTATATTACTTGTTACTTCATTAAGCATTACAATCGTATACTGTTGCTTTAAACCTTACAATTATTTGTTAGTTCATCAAACATTACAATTATTTCTTACTTTGTTACTTTCTCAAACATAATTATTTGTTACTATAACACTTCATCAAACATTACAATTATTTGTTACTATGTTACTTTATTAAATATTACAGCTATTTATTACCTTGTATCCTCATTAAACATAATTATTTGTTACACTGATACTTCATCAAAAATTACTATTATTTGCTACTTTGTTACTTCATCAAACATTACAGTTATAGTTACTTTTATTAAGGATAATGGAGAAGGGCCAGAAATACTCAAAAAAGAAGTGGAAGACACCTTGCGCAATATGAAAGCAGGAAAAACTCCTGGACCTGATAATATAACTAAAGAAGAGGTTGAAGCCATAGGTGATTCCGGAATAGGAATAATAACAAAAATGTTGAATGATATCTACAGCAGTGGATATATATATATACCAGACGACCTACTCAAATCAATATTCACAGCCCTACCAAAGAAATCTGGTGCGATTGAATGCGATGATCATCGCGCAATAAGCCTTATGTGTCACATGACTAATATATTACTAAGAATCATCATGCGAAGAATGCGAAACAAAATCAGTCCAGAAATTAGCGCTGAACAGTGTGGTTTTGTTGGAGGTAAAGGAACGAGCAATGCCATATACATCATAAGATCTTTAGTAGAAAGAGCGATAGAGGTGAAAACAGACCTATACCTATGTTTCATAGATTACACCAAAGCATTTGACAAAGCAAAGCACCAAGAAATAGTCAACATTTTAGAAAGCATAAACGTAGACAGCAAAGATCTAAGAATAATAAAGAACATGTACTGGCAACAAACAGCGGCCATAAGAACTGGAAACCGATTGGGAACGTTTCAAAAAATAAAACAAGGTGTTAGACAAGGTTGTGTGCTGTTACCAGATTTGTTTAATATTTATAGTGAGGTTATTTTAAGATCCATAAAGGAGATGAAAATGAGTTACAAGAAATGTTAGACATTATAGTGAAAGCAAGCAAAAATAAAGGACTCAGCCTTAATAGCAAAAAGACAGAAGTAATGATAACAACAAAGAAAAAGACATCACCTCAGTGCAAAATAAAGACAAGTGGAACAATATTAAAACAGGTACATGAATTTAAATATTTGGGAGCTTTGTTAACCTCAGACGGAAGATGTACAAAAGAGGTGAGATGCAGTATGGCTGATGCAAAATCAGCTTTCCAGAAAATGAGGAAGATACTATGCAATCCATTTTTGACAATAGAAACTAGAAAACGAGTTCTTACATGTTATGTAGAGCCAGTCTTAACATATGGATGTGAATCATGGACAATGGGACAACAGACAAGAAAATCACTGGAGTCTGTAGAAATGTGATTTTACAGAAGAATGTTGAGAAACCATGGACAGCTAAGAAGAGTAATGAAAACGTTCTGAAAGAGGCCAAAGCAAAAAGAGAGCTAATTTCCAAATTAGGAAGAAACGATAAAAATTGTTTGGCCATGCAATGAGAAGAGAACAGTTGGAATATATTGTAACAACTGGGAAAATTGAGGGACTAAGAGATAGAGGGAAGCAAAGAGAAAAGATACCAGACAGCTTAAGAGAATGGCTTGGCAGAAGGTCAACAACAAAAATGATAAATAACTGTCATGATCGAAAATTGTGGAGAGACATGATCACCTACGCCAGCAGGCCCGGTACTTCATGATGATGATAATTACTGTGTTACTTCATTAAACATTACAATTATTTGTTATACTGTTACTTTAAACATTACAATTATTTATTACTTTGTTACTTCATTAAACATTACAATTATTTGTTATTCTGTTACTTAAAACATTACAATTATTTATTACTTTGTTACTTCATTAAACATTACAATTATTTATTATACTATTACTTTAACCATTACAATTATTTATTCTTTGCTTTGTTACTTTCATAAAAAATTACAATTATTTGTTAAATTTATACTTTAACCATTTCAATTATTTATTCTTTGTTACTCCATCAAAAATTACAATTATTTATTACTTGTTACTTCATTAAACATTACAATCATTTGTTATACTGTTACTTTAAACATTACAATTATTTGTTACTTTGTTACTTCATCAACATTACATTTGTTTGTTACCTTATTATGTCCTCAAACATTACAATTATTTGTTACTACGTTACTTCTTCAAACATTACAATTATTGATTACCTCATTACTTCATCAGACATAATTATTTCTTACACTGTTACTTCATCAACCATTACAATATTGATTTCTTTGTTACTTCATCAAATATTACAATTATTTGCTGTTTCATAAACAAAAATAGAATTATCTATTACTTGTTACTTCAATAAACATTACATTTTTTTGTTACATTGTTACTTCATCAAACATTACGATTATTTGTTACTTCAGCAAACATTGCAGTTAAATGTTTCTTCATCAAAAATTACAATTACTTGCTACTTTGTTACTTCATCAAAGATTATAATTATCTGTTACTATGTTACTTCATCATACATTAGAATTATTTGTTACTTTGTTACTTCATCAAATATTACAATTGTTTGTAACTTCATCAAACATTAGAATTATTTATTACTTTGTTACTTTATCGAACATTACAATTATTTATTACTTTGTTACTTTATCGAACATTACAATTATTTATTAATTTGTTACTTTATCGAACATTACAATTATTTATTATTTTGTTACTTTATCGAACATTACAATTATTTATTACTTTGTTACTTTATCGAACATTACAATTATTTATTATTTTGTTACTTTATGAAACATTACAATTGTTTATTACTTTGTTACAGCATCAAACATTGCAGTTATTTATTACTTTGTTACTTCATCACACACTACAATTATTTGTTGCACTGCTATTTAATCAAACATCACAATTATTGTTACTTTGTTACTTTATCAAACATCACAATTATTTATTGCACTGTCACTTCATTCAGAAACACATTTGATGACTCACCCAACCATAAATTGCTCTGAAACTCCACAAACATTTATAGCTGCCGCTCCTCGTGAAATTATCTCTTTGGCTCTACACAGATTTTTAACTCATTACCTGCGTACTTATCACGTCATTATTACTTTGTATTCAACAAAGATTTATAACTATTGCTCCAGAAATATGTATAACTGTCACTCAACAAAGATTTATTACTGTCACTAAACAAAGATTTATCACTGGCACTCGACACATATTTATCACTGCGTACTCAACACAAATTTATCACTGTGTACTCAACACGTATTGTATCACTGTGTACTCAACACATAATTATCACTGTGTACTCAACACATATTTATCACTGTGCACTCAACACATAATTATCACTGTGTACTCAACACATAATTACCACTGTGTACTCAACACATATTTATGACTGTGTACTCAACACATATTTATCACTGTCACTCAACACATATTTATCATTGTGCACTCAACACATAATTATCACTGTGTACTCTACACATATTTATGACTGTGTACTCAACACATATGTATGACAGTGTACTCAACACATATTTATTACTATGTACTACTCAACACATATTTATTACTGTGTACTCAACACATATTTATGACTGTGCACTCAACACATATTTATCACTGTCACTCAACACATATTTATCAATGTCACTCAACACATATTTATCAATGTGTACTCAACACATATTTATTACTGTGCACTCAACGCATATTTATGACTGTCACTCAACACATATTTATCACTGTCACTCAACACATATTTATCACTGTCACTCAACACATATTTATCACTGTGTACTCAACACATATTTATGACTGTGCACTCAACACATATTTACCACTGTCACTCAACACATATTTATCACTGTGTACTCAACACATATTTATCACTGTGTACTCAACACATATTTATCACTGTCACTCAACACATATTTATCACTGTGTACTCCACAAGATGACCTAGTCATGCTACAGAGGTGACAATGGAAGTTGTATAACCTAGTAGTTTGTCCTGCACATATGTTTGGATGCTACGAGATGAAAAGTGCCAAGATCGTCATGCTCACTTGGTGTTTCTTCTGGACGTGTTGTCATCTCGCTGCCGCTCAAGTGTTGCCAGCACATGGAAACAGTAAGGACTAACAATGTTTGATTTCCAACGTAGATTTGTCAAACACTCCTTGCAATGTGACGTCTAGAGTGAGTACGTTATCAGTATCTAGATCCATTAGAATCTGTTTAGTTCCTAGCTGTGTCAAATAGACATAATTTACCTAGTTCTAATATGTCCCATATAGCTTTGTCAAATAGACATAATTTACTTAGTTCTAATATGCTCCTATAACTGTGTCCAATAGACATAATTTACTTAGTTCTAATATGCTCCTATAACTGTGTCCAATAGACATAATTTACTTAGTTCTAATATGCTCCTATAACTGTGTCCAAAAGACATAATTTACTTAGTTCTAATATGCCCCTATAACTGTGTCCAATAGACATAATTTACTTAGTTCTAATATGCCCCTATAACTGTGTCCAATAGACATAATTTACTTAGTTCTAATATGCCCCTATAACTGTGTCCAAAAGACATAATTTACTTAGTTCTAATATGCTCCTATAACTGTGTCCAATAGACACAATTAGTCTAGACCTTTTTTATCATTTATAGCTATGGTCAATAGACATAATTAGTCTAGTTTTAGTATGTCTTCTACAGCTAAGTCCGACAGACTGAGTTAATCAAGTTCTAGCATGTCTCCTGTGTCCTGTACTCGGACGCAAATTAGGTCCTGTACTCAGATACTTATTAGATCCTGTACTCAGACACTAACAAGATCCAGAAGTCAGACACTAACTAGGTCCAGTAGTCAGACCCTAAATAGGTCCAGTAGTCAGACCCTTACAAGGTCTAGTAGTCAGACACTAGCTAGGTCCAGTAGTCAGACCCTAACTCGGTCCTGTAGTCAGACACTAACTCGGTCCTGTAGTCAGACACTAATTAGGCCCAGAAGTCAGACACTAACTAGGCCCAGAAGTCAGACACTAACTAGGCCCAGAAGTCAGACACTAACAAGACACAGTAGTCAGACACTAACTAAGCCCATTAGTCAGACACTAACTAGGTCCAGTAGGCAGACACTAACAAGACACAGTAGTCAGACACTAACTAGGCCCAGTTGTCAGACACTAACAAGACACAGTAGTCAGACACTAACTAAGCCCATTAGTCAGACACTAACTAGGTCCAGTAGGCAGACACTAACCAGACCTAGTAGTCAGACACTAACTAAGTCCATTAGTCAGACACTAACTAGGCCCAGTAGTCAGACACTAACTAGGCCCAGTAGTCAAAGACTAACTAGGTCCATTACTCATACACTAAATAGGCCCAGTAGTCAGAATTAACTAGGCCCAGTAGTCAGACACTAACTAGACCCAGTAGTCAGACACTAACTCGGTCCAGTAGTCAGACACTAACTAGGCTAAGTAGTCAGATTCTAACTAGGGATAGTAGTCAGACACTAACTAGACCCAGTAGTCAGACACTAACTAGACCCAGTAGTCAGACACTAACTCGGTCCAGTAGTCAGACACTAACTAGGCTAAGTAGTCAGATTCTAACTAGGGATAGTAGTCAGACACTAACTAGACCCAGTAGTCAGACACTAACTAGACCCAGTAGTCAGACACTAACTAGGCTAAGTAGTCAGATTCTAACTAGGGATAGTAGTCAGACACTAACTAGACCCAGTCGTCAGACACTAACTAGACCCAGTAGTCAAACACTAACTAGGGCCAGTAGTCAGACAATAACTATAGTCCGTTCAGATTCGTTTGCCGAGATGTTATGATTTATAATTCAAAAAGTTCTTGATGATTTCACATGATTTTGGCATACGGTGTTAAAATGTCCATGTCACGAGAACATATGTGTTACTCGATGTCTAGCTATAACGGTTTTCTTAAAGCGGCGAATTCCTTTTATCTTTGCCCATGTAACTATTATTTTGAACCTAATCAAAATGTTTTACAGTAATCTAGTGCAACGATGACCCATATGCGTGTCCATAAAATTTTACTTGTGGCAAGTATACAAATTTTAAATTATATATAGAACTTTTGTTCGTAGAGTCAATTTGATATAGTTCCATGCTCTTGGTGTGAGTTCCCAAATGTTGTCGCTGCCTTTCAAATACGTACATTTAGTTCCTCATCTAAGGAAAGTGTGGCTGTAATAGTGGATCCAAGATAGCTGAACTTCTGTACTGACTCAAGCAGGCTTCCATTCAAAGTAATGGTTGTTGGTTTGCTTATAACATATTTTTGATTGCTTGGGTGGTCTTGAACAATAAACTGTTTAACAAATCAACTAGGAAATTTGCAAATCAAACTATTTATCTGTAGACTTAATCAGAGTAATGATCATTCAGAATCAGACGAGTCAAATAGGTCGATTACTGCTTTCGGCTGAACAAACAACAAACCATCCTTTTCCAAATTTCTCTTCTTGTCGTAACACATGATCCTCACATTTTACCCAGTAGTCTTTATTTATATTTGATAGAGCCTGATTTGTAAGTGTCTCAACATCGCATAATTTGAAAGTTTTATTTGTATATGCTACGTGTCCTTTAACTTTTGCCCAAACTAGTTCTATAGGATTTAAGTGTGCATGATATGGAGGTAGTCTCAAACATATATGGCCATGTTCTTGAATTAACTTGTCTATTTTAAATATCTTTGTACGTTGTGTCTGTTTTACAAGGCTAAGCAATTCGGGTTTCAAGTAGCTGTCGTTAACTTGTATGTGTTCTTTTATGAGCCACGTTTGATTGCATCTTTTGTACTTGATGATGTGGGATTCTATCTTCTACGTTAACTACGTTATGGTATGAAGCATTGTCCATTATCAGACAAGAAGGTCGATCTAATATTGGAAGGATACTTTTCTCGATCCAGTCTTTAAATATGTGCCCATTCATTTCGGAGTGGTAGTCTCTATTGTCTATGGATTTTGAAATGAAAACGAGATGAGCATTCTGCAACAACCCATTACGTCTGCTACCTGCATGTGCAACTATCAAACGTTGCCCTTTACTGCTTGGTACTGATCTTTTAATACTTCCATCTGCTAACTGCCATTCCTTTTCATTTGTATGATGAACGTTGATCCAAGTTTCATCCAAATAAACAATATCATAATCATTTTCGCGCATTTCCTTCACTTCACGTAAATACTTGCTTCTAAGAGCTACTAGATGTGGCTTCTCACAAATAATGTTTTTTCCACCAGCATACTTTCTAAAGGTGAAGCCTGCACTTCTTAATATTTTCCATAATGAAGTTTTTGATATTTCAATGTCGTTGTTAGTTTTCAGCCAAAGCTTCAACTTTCTAAGTGTCACTTCTTCGTTTATATCAAACATTCGACAGATTTCTCTTTTTACTAGGTCCTTATCAAAACTGTCTAACGTTTCTTTCCTTCCTTGCTTTCTTGCATTTGTTGGCAATAAATATCCGCTTCCTTTAACTATTCGATCAAATGAACGTTTACACAAACCTAAAATATGCATTGTTCTCTTCTCAGGGTTTGATAAAGAACAATAAAGATGTCCCTTTTTACGCTCTCTGCAGAAGTATTGATAAATCTTTATAGCAATGTTATGCTCAGTAAAATATTTTGCCTTTATATTCATTCTCACATAGACTTGCAGAAGATAATATGGATAGTGCCGCCTCCTTTCTGTAAATATTGAGATTTGCCTCTGAATTATGACTCGAACTCGAGTCTACGGCCGTGATTTTGACGTCACATAATTTCCGGTTTCGGCTAAAATGTCATTTTGTGCTAAACGGGAAATTTCATATGTAACATTTCTTTATAAAAATTTATAGTGGAAACATAACTATTTTAGGACGGTGCGCATTCAGCCGTGAAGGTCATGCCTATATGTTAAAGAATCAGCTGTGAGATGTAAGCATCTACATAATCCCGCCGGTGTTTATAATATCGATTAACTTTTTTTTAATATAGGTTAAATAAGGCATCTTTGAAACTGGATCACATTTCTTTGATAAAAAAATATTTTTATAGCGACATTAGTATTCTAAACTTAACTTCAAAAGATCAATGCAAATGAACAATAAGTTTTTGAAAAAAATAAATTAATGTCTAGGTAAACGAATCTGAACGGACTATAGGCATAGTAGTCAGACACTAACTAGGTCCAGACTCATACACTAAATAGGCCCAGTAATCAGAAAGTAACTAGGCCCAGTAGTCAGACACTAAATAGGCCCAGTAGTCAGACACTAACTAGGCCCAGTATTCAGACACTAAATAGACCAGTAGTCAGACACTAACTAGGCCCAGTAGTTAGACATTAACTAGACCGATTAGTCAGACACTAATTAGGCCCAGTAGTCAGACACTAACTAGGCCCAGTATTCATACACTAAATAGACCCAGTAGTCCGACACTAAATAGGCCCAGTAATCAGACACTAACTAGGCACAGTAGTCAGACAATAACTAGGCCCAGTAATCAGACACTAACTAGCCCCAGTAGTCAGACACTAACTTGGTCCAGTAGTCAGACACTAACTAGGGCCAGTAGTCAGACACTAACTAGACCCAATAGTCAGACACTAACTCGGTCCAGTAGTCAGACACTAACTAGGGTCAGTAGTCAGACACTAACTAGATCCAGTAGTCAGACGCTAACTAGGTCCAGCAATCAGACAATAACTCTGTCCAGTAGTCAGACAATAACTCTGTCCAGTAGTCAGACACTAACTAGGGTCAGTAGTCAGACACTAACTAGATCCAGTAGTCAGACGCTAACTAGGTCCAGCAATCAGACAATAACTCTGTCCAGTAGTCAGACGCTAACTAGGTCCAGCAATCAGACAATAACTCTGTCCAGTAGTCAGACACTAACTAGGTCCAGCAATCAGACATTAACTGTGTCCAGTAGTCAGACGCTAACTAGGTCCAGCAATCAGACACTAACTAGGGCCAGTATTCAGACACTAACTAGGTCCAGCAATCAGACATTAACTCTGTCCAGTATTCAGACACTAACTAGGTCCAGTAGTCAGACGCTAACTAGGTCCAGCAATCAGACAATAACTCTGTCCAGTAGTCAGACACTAACTAGGTCCAGCAATCAGACATTAACTGTGTCCAGTAGTCAGACGCTAACTAGGTCCAGCAATCAGACATTAACTGTGTCCAGTATTCAGACACTAACTAGGTCCAGCAATCAGACATTAACTCTGTCCAGTAGTCAGACACTAACTAGGTCCAGCAATCAGACATTAACTGTGTCCAGTATTCAGACACTAACTAGGTCCAGTAGGCAGACACTAACAAGACACAGTAGTCAGACACTAACTAGGCCCAGTTTGTCAGACACTAACAAGACACAGTAGTCAGACACTAACTAAGCCCATTAGTCAGACACTAACTAGGTCCAGTAGGCAGACACTAACCAGACCTAGTAGTCAGACACTAACTAAGTCCATTAGTCAGACACTAACTAGGCCCAGTAGTCAGACACTAACTAGGCCCAGTAGTCAAAGACTAACTAGGTCCATTACTCATACACTAAATAGGCCCAGTAGTCAGAATTAACTAGGCCCAGTAGTCAGACACTAACTAGACCCAGTAGTCAGACACTAACTCGGTCCAGTAGTCAGACACTAACTAGGCTAAGTAGTCAGATTCTAACTAGGGATAGTAGTCAGACACTAACTAGACCCAGTAGTCAGACACTAACTAGACCCAGTAGTCAGACACTAACTAGGCTAAGTAGTCAGATTCTAACTAGGGATAGTAGTCAGACACTAACTAGACCCAGTAGTCAGACACTAACTAGACCCAGTAGTCAAACACTAACTAGGGCCAGTAGTCAGACAATAACTATAGTCCGTTCAGATTCGTTTGCCGAGATGTTATGATTTATAATTCAAAAAGTTCTTGATGATTTCACATGATTTTTGGCATACGGTGTTAAAATGTCCATGTCACGAGAACATATGTGTTACTCGATGTCTAGCTATAACGGTTTTCTTAAAGCGGCGAATTCCTTTTATCTTTGCCCATGTAACTATTATTTTGAACCTAATCAAATGTTTTACAGTAATCTAGTGCAACGATGACCCATATGCGTGTCCATAAAATTTTACTTGGTGGCAAGTATACAAATTTTAAATTATATATAGAACTTTTGTTCGTAGAGTCAATTTGATATAGTTCCATGCTCTTGGTGTGAGTTTCCCAAATGTTGTCGCTGCCTTTCAAATATGTACATTTAGTTCCTCATCTAAGGAAAGTGTGGCTGTAATAGTGGATCCAAGATAGCTGAACTTCTGTACTGACTCAAGCAGGCTTCCATTCAAAGTAATGGTTGTTGGTTTGCTTATAACATATTTTTGATTGCTTGGGTGGTCTTGAACAATAAACTGTTTAACAAATCAACTAGGAAATTTTGCAAATCAAACTATTTATCTGTAGACTTAATCAGAGTAATGATCATTCAGAATCAGACGAGTCAAATAGGTCGATTACTGCTTTCGGCTGAACAAACAACAAACCATCCTTTTTCCAATATTTCTCTTCTTGTCGTAACACATGATCCTCACATTTTACCCAGTAGTCTTTATTTATATTTGATAGAGCCTGATTTGTAAGTGTCTCAACATCGCATAATTTGAAAGTTTTATTTGTATATGCTACGTGTCCTTTAACTTTTGCCCAAACTAGTTCTATAGGATTTAAGTGTGCATGATATGGAGGTAGTCTCAAACATATATGGCCATGTTCTTGAATTAACTTGTCTATTTTAAATATCTTTGTACGTTGTGTCTGTTTTACAAGGCTAAGCAATTCGGGTTTCAAGTAGCTGTCGTTAACTTGTATGTGTTCTTTTATGAGCCACGTTTTGATTGCATCTTTTGTACTTGATGATGTTGGGATTCTATCTTCTACGTTAACTACGTTATGGTATGAAGCATTGTCCATTATCAGACAAGAAGGTCGATCTAATATTGGAAGGATACTTTTCTCGATCCAGTCTTTAAATATGTGCCCATTCATTTCGGAGTGGTAGTCTCTATTGTCTATGGATTTTGAAATGAAAACGAGATGAGCATTCTGCAACAACCCATTACGTCTGCTACCTGCATGTGCAACTATCAAACGTTGCCCTTTACTGCTTGGTACTGATCTTTTAATACTTCCATCTGCTAACTGCCATTCCTTTTCATTTGTATGATGAACGTTGATCCAAGTTTCATCCAAATAAACAATATCATAATCATTTTCGCGCATTTCCTTCACTTCACGTAAATACTTGCTTCTAAGAGCTACTAGATGTGGCTTCTCACAAATAATGTTTTTTCCACCAGCATACTTTCTAAAGGTGAAGCCTGCACTTCTTAATATTTTCCATAATGAAGTTTTTGATATTTCAATGTCGTTGTTAGTTTTCAGCCAAAGCTTCAACTTTCTAAGTGTCACTTCTTCGTTTATATCAAACATTCGACAGATTTCTCTTTTTACTAGGTCCTTATCAAAACTGTCTAACGTTTCTTTCCTTCCTTGCTTTCTTGCATTTGTTGGCAATAAATATCCGCTTCCTTTAACTATTCGATCAAATGAACGTTTACACAAACCTAAAATATGCATTGTTCTCTTCTCAGGGTTTGATAAAGAACAATAAAGATGTCCCTTTTTACGCTCTCTGCAGAAGTATTGATAAATCTTTATAGCAATGTTATGCTCAGTAAAATATTTTGCCTTTATATTCATTCTCACATAGACTTGCAGAAGATAATATGGATAGTGCCGCCTCCTTTCTGTAAATATTGAGATTTGCCTCTGAATTATGACTCGAACTCGAGTCTACGGCCGTGATTTTGACGTCACATAATTTCCGGTTTCGGCTAAAATGTCATTTTGTGCTAAACGGGAAATTTCATATGTAACATTTCTTTATAAAAATTTATAGTGGAAACATAACTATTTTAGGACGGTGCGCATTCAGCCGTGAAGGTCATGCCTATATGTTAAAGAATCAGCTGTGAGATGTAAGCATCTACATAATCCCGCCGGTGTTTATAATATCGATTAACTTTTTTTTAATATAGGTTAAATAAGGCATCTTTGAAACTGGATCACATTTCTTTGATAAAAAAAATATTTTTATAGCGACATTAGTATTCTAAACTTAACTTCAAAAGATCAATGCAAA
The DNA here is from genome assembly GCA_032433765.1 of Megaustenia siamemsis. Classification (NCBI taxonomy): domain Eukaryota; kingdom Metazoa; phylum Mollusca; class Gastropoda; order Stylommatophora; family Ariophantidae; genus Megaustenia; species Megaustenia siamemsis. Next base: position 83,989 of record JAVIAB010000073.1, on the reverse strand, counting down.
TGAACAATAAGTTTTTGAAAAAAATAAATTAATGTCTAGGTAAACGAATCTGAACGGACTATAGGCATAGTAGTCAGACACTAACTAGGTCCAGACTCATACACTAAATAGGCCCAGTAATCAGAAAGTAACTAGGCCCAGTAGTCAGACACTAAATAGGCCCAGTAGTCAGACACTAACTAGGCCCAGTATTCAGACACTAAATAGACCCAGTAGTCAGACACTAACTAGGCCCAGTAGTTAGACATTAACTAGACCGATTAGTCAGACACTAATTAGGCCCAGTAGTCAGACACTAACTAGGCCCAGTATTCATACACTAAATAGACCCAGTAGTCCGACACTAAATAGGCCCAGTAATCAGACACTAACTAGGCACAGTAGTCAGACAATAACTAGGCCCAGTAATCAGACACTAACTAGCCCCAGTAGTCAGACACTAACTTGGTCCAGTAGTCAGACACTAACTAGGGCCAGTAGTCAGACACTAACTAGACCCAATAGTCAGACACTAACTCGGTCCAGTAGTCAGACACTAACTAGGGTCAGTAGTCAGACACTAACTAGATCCAGTAGTCAGACGCTAACTAGGTCCAGCAATCAGACAATAACTCTGTCCAGTAGTCAGACAATAACTCTGTCCAGTAGTCAGACACTAACTAGGGTCAGTAGTCAGACACTAACTAGATCCAGTAGTCAGACGCTAACTAGGTCCAGCAATCAGACAATAACTCTGTCCAGTAGTCAGACGCTAACTAGGTCCAGCAATCAGACAATAACTCTGTCCAGTAGTCAGACACTAACTAGGTCCAGCAATCAGACATTAACTGTGTCCAGTAGTCAGACGCTAACTAGGTCCAGCAATCAGACACTAACTAGGGCCAGTATTCAGACACTAACTAGGTCCAGCAATCAGACATTAACTCTGTCCAGTATTCAGACACTAACTAGGTCCAGTAGTCAGACGCTAACTAGGTCCAGCAATCAGACAATAACTCTGTCCAGTAGTCAGACACTAACTAGGTCCAGCAATCAGACATTAACTGTGTCCAGTAGTCAGACGCTAACTAGGTCCAGCAATCAGACATTAACTGTGTCCAGTATTCAGACACTAACTAGGTCCAGCAATCAGACATTAACTCTGTCCAGTAGTCAGACACTAACTAGGTCCAGCAATCAGACATTAACTGTGTCCAGTATTCAGACACTAACTAGGTCCAGTAGGCAGACACTAACAAGACACAGTAGTCAGACACTAACTAGGCCCAGTTGTCAGACACTAACAAGACACAGTAGTCAGACACTAACTAAGCCCATTAGTCAGACACTAACTAGGTCCAGTAGGCAGACACTAACCAGACCTAGTAGTCAGACACTAACTAAGTCCATTAGTCAGACACTAACTAGGCCCAGTAGTCAGACACTAACTAGGCCCAGTAGTCAAAGACTAACTAGGTCCATTACTCATACACTAAATAGGCCCAGTAGTCAGAATTAACTAGGCCCAGTAGTCAGACACTAACTAGACCCAGTAGTCAGACACTAACTCGGTCCAGTAGTCAGACACTAACTAGGCTAAGTAGTCAGATTCTAACTAGGGATAGTAGTCAGACACTAACTAGACCCAGTAGTCAGACACTAACTAGACCCAGTAGTCAGACACTAACTAGGCTAAGTAGTCAGATTCTAACTAGGGATAGTAGTCAGACACTAACTAGACCCAGTAGTCAGACACTAACTAGACCCAGTAGTCAAACACTAACTAGGGCCAGTAGTCAGACAATAACTATAGTCCGTTCAGATTCGTTTGCCGAGATGTTATGATTTATAATTCAAAAAGTTCTTGATGATTTCACATGATTTTTGGCATACGGTGTTAAAATGTCCATGTCACGAGAACATATGTGTTACTCGATGTCTAGCTATAACGGTTTTCTTAAAGCGGCGAATTCCTTTTATCTTTGCCCATGTAACTATTATTTTGAACCTAATCAAAATGTTTTACAGTAATCTAGTGCAACGATGACCCATATGCGTGTCCATAAAATTTTACTTGGTGGCAAGTATACAAATTTTAAATTATATATAGAACTTTTGTTCGTAGAGTCAATTTGATATAGTTCCATGCTCTTGGTGTGAGTTTCCCAAATGTTGTCGCTGCCTTTCAAATACGTACATTTAGTTCCTCATCTAAGGAAAGTGTGGCTGTAATAGTGGATCCAAGATAGCTGAACTTCTGTACTGACTCAAGCAGGCTTCCATTCAAAGTAATGGTTGTTGGTTTGCTTATAACATATTTTTGATTGCTTGGGTGGTCTTGAACAATAAACTGTTTAACAAATCAACTAGGAAATTTTGCAAATCAAACTATTTATCTGTAGACTTAATCAGAGTAATGATCATTCAGAATCAGACGAGTCAAATAGGTCGATTACTGCTTTCGGCTGAACAAACAACAAACCATCCTTTTTCCAATATTTCTCTTCTTGTCGTAACACATGATCCTCACATTTTACCCAGTAGTCTTTATTTATATTTGATAGAGCCTGATTTGTAAGTGTCTCAACATCGCATAATTTGAAAGTTTTATTTGTATATGCTACGTGTCCTTTAACTTTTGCCCAAACTAGTTCTATAGGATTTAAGTGTGCATGATATGGAGGTAGTCTCAAACATATATGGCCATGTTCTTGAATTAACTTGTCTATTTTAAATATCTTTGTACGTTGTGTCTGTTTTACAAGGCTAAGCAATTCGGGTTTCAAGTAGCTGTCGTTAACTTGTATGTGTTCTTTTATGAGCCACGTTTTGATTGCATCTTTTGTACTTGATGATGTTGGGATTCTATCTTCTACGTTAACTACGTTATGGTATGAAGCATTGTCCATTATCAGACAAGAAGGTCGATCTAATATTGGAAGGATACTTTTCTCGATCCAGTCTTTAAATATGTGCCCATTCATTTCGGAGTGGTAGTCTCTATTGTCTATGGATTTTGAAATGAAAACGAGATGAGCATTCTGCAACAACCCATTACGTCTGCTACCTGCATGTGCAACTATCAAACGTTGCCCTTTACTGCTTGGTACTGATCTTTTAATACTTCCATCTGCTAACTGCCATTCCTTTTCATTTGTATGATGAACGTTGATCCAAGTTTCATCCAAATAAACAATATCATAATCATTTTCGCGCATTCCTTCACTTCACGTAAATACTTGCTTCTAAGAGCTACTAGATGTGGCTTCTCACAAATAATGTTTTTTCCACCAGCATACTTTCTAAAGGTGAAGCCTGCACTTCTTAATATTTTCCATAATGAAGTTTTTGATATTTCAATGTCGTTGTTAGTTTTCAGCCAAAGCTTCAACTTTCTAAGTGTCACTTCTTCGTTTATATCAAACATTCGACAGATTTCTCTTTTTACTAGGTCCTTATCAAAACTGTCTAACGTTTCTTTCCTTCCTTGCTTTCTTGCATTTGTTGGCAATAAATATCCGCTTCCTTTAACTATTCGATCAAATGAACGTTTACACAAACCTAAAATATGCATTGTTCTCTTCTCAGGGTTTGATAAAGAACAATAAAGATGTCCCTTTTTACGCTCTCTGCAGAAGTATTGATAAATCTTTATAGCAATGTTATGCTCAGTAAAATATTTTGCCTTTATATTCATTCTCACATAGACTTGCAGAAGATAATATGGATAGTGCCGCCTCCTTTCTGTAAATATTGAGATTTGCCTCTGAATTATGACTCGAACTCGAGTCTACGGCCGTGATTTTGACGTCACATAATTTCCGGTTTCGGCTAAAATGTCATTTTGTGCTAAACGGGAAATTTCATATGTAACATTTCTTTATAAAAATTTATAGTGGAAACATAACTATTTTAGGACGGTGCGCATTCAGCCGTGAAGGTCATGCCTATATGTTAAAGAATCAGCTGTGAGATGTAAGCATCTACATAATCCCGCCGGTGTTTATAATATCGATTAACTTTTTTTTAATATAGGTTAAATAAGGCATCTTTGAAACTGGATCACATTTCTTTGATAAAAAAATATTTTTATAGCGACATTAGTATTCTAAACTTAACTTCAAAAGATCAATGCAAATGAACAATAAGTTTTTGAAAAAAATAAATTAATGTCTAGGTAAACGAATCTGAACGGACTATAGGCATAGTAGTCAGACACTAACTAGGTCCAGACTCATACACTAAATAGGCCCAGTAATCAGAAAGTAACTAGGCCCAGTAGTCAGACACTAAATAGGCCCAGTAGTCAGACACTAACTAGGCCCAGTATTCAGACACTAAATAGACCCAGTAGTCAGACACTAACTAGGCCCAGTAGTTAGACATTAACTAGACCGATTAGTCAGACACTAATTAGGCCCAGTAGTCAGACACTAACTAGGCCCAGTATTCATACACTAAATAGACCCAGTAGTCCGACACTAAATAGGCCCAGTAATCAGACACTAACTAGGCACACTAGTCAGACAATAACTAGGCCCAGTAATCAGACACTAACTAGCCCCAGTAGTCAGACACTAACTTGGTCCAGTAGTCAGACACTAACTAGGGCCAGTAGTCAGACACTAACTAGACCCAATAGTCAGACACTAACTCGGTCCAGTAGTCAGACACTAACTAGGGTCAGTAGTCAGACACTAACTAGATCCAGTAGTCAGACGCTAACTAGGTCCAGCAATCAGACAATAACTCTGTCCAGTAGTCAGACAATAACTCTGTCCAGTAGTCAGACACTAACTAGGGTCAGTAGTCAGACACTAACTAGATCCAGTAGTCAGACGCTAACTAGGTCCAGCAATCAGACAATAACTCTGTCCAGTAGTCAGACGCTAACTAGGTCCAGCAATCAGACAATAACTCTGTCCAGTAGTCAGACACTAACTAGGTCCAGCAATCAGACATTAACTGTGTCCAGTAGTCAGACGCTAACTAGGTCCAGCAATCAGACAATAACTCTGTCCAGTATTCAGACACTAACTAGGTCCAGCAATCAGACATTAACTCTGTCCAGTATTCAGACACTAACTAGGTCCAGTAGTCAGACGCTAACTAGGTCCAGCAATCAGACAATAACTCTGTCCAGTAGTCAGACACTAACTAGGTCCAGCAATCAGACATTAACTGTGTCCAGTAGTCAGACGCTAACTATGTCCAGCAATCAGACATTAACTGTGTCCAGTAGTCAGACACTAACTAGGTCCAGCAATCAGACATTAACTGTGTCCAGTATTCAGACACTAACTAGGTCCAGCAATCAGACATTAACTCTGTCCAGTAGTCAGACACTAACTAGGTCCAGCAATCAGACATTAACTGTGTCCAGTATTCAGACACTAACTAGGTCCAGCAATCAGACATTAACTCTGTCCAGTAGTCAGACACTAACTGGACAGTCATCATCATCAAGTACTGGGCCTACTGGCGTAGGTGATCATGTCTCTCCACAACTTTCGATCTCTGCAGCTATTTATCATTTCTGTTGTTGACCTTCTGCCAAGCCATTCTCTTAAGCTGTCTGTTATTTTTTCTCTTTGTTTCCCTCTATCTCTTCGTCCCTCAATTTTCCCAGTTGTTACAATATATTCCAACTGTTCTCTTCTCATTACATGGCCAAAAAATTATGATTGTCTCTTCCTAATATTGGAAATTAGCTCTCTTTTTGCTTTGACCTTTCTCAGAACCTCTGCATTACTCTTCTTAGGTGTCCATGGTATTCTCAACATTCTTCTGTAAAACCACATTTCTACAGACTCCAGTTATTTTCTTGTCTGTTGTCCTATTGTCCATGATTCGCATCCGTATGTTATGACTGGCTCTACGTAACATTTAAGAACTCTTTTTTTCTTGTTTCTATTGTTAAAAATGGATTGCATAGTATTTTCCTCATTTTTTGGAAAGCTGCTTTTGCCTGAGCCATTCTACATCTCACCTCTTTTGTACATCTTCCGTCTGAGGTTAACAAAGTTCCCAAATACTTAAATTCATTTACCTGTTTTAATATTGTTCCACCTGTCTTTATTTTGCACTGAGGTGATGTCTTTTCTTTGTTGCTACCATTACCTCTGTCTTTTTGCTATTAAGGATGAGTCCTTTATTTTTGCTTTCCTTCACTATAATGTCCAACAGTTCTTGTAACTCATTTTCACTCTTAGCGATTAATACTGTATCATCAGCATACCTTAGATTATTTATATTATGACCTCCAATTGTTATTCCAGGCATGCCCATTATGGATCTTAAAATAATCTCACTATAAATATGAAACAAATCTGGTGACAGCACACAACCTTGTCTAACACCCTGTTTTATTTGTTGAAACATTCCCAATTGGTTTCCAGTTCTTATTGCCGCTGTTTGTTGCCAGTACACGTTCTTTATTATTCTTAGATCTTTGCTGTCTATGTTTATGCTTTCTAAAATGTTGATTATTTCTTGGTGCTTTACTTTGTCAAATGTCTTGGTGTAATCTATGAAACATAGGTATGGATCTGTTTTCACCTCTATGGCTCTTTTTACTAAAGATCTTATGATATAAATGGCATTGCTTGTTCCTTTATCTCTAACAAAACCACACTGTTCATCGCTAATTTCTGGACTGATTTGTTTCGCACTCTTCGCATGATGATTCTTAGTAATATCTTAGTCAAGGCTTATTGTGCGATGATCATCGCATTCAATCGCACCCGATTTCTTTGGTAGGGCTATGAATATTGATTTGAGCATGTCGTCTGGTATATATCCGCTGTTGTAGATATCATTCAATATTTTTGTTATTATTTCTATTCCAAAATCACCCATGGCTTCAATCTCTTCTTTAGTTATATTATCTGGTCCAGGAGCTTTACTTGCTTTCATATTGCGCAAGGCATCTTCCACTTCTTCTCTCAGTATTTCTGGTCCTTCTCCATTATCCATTATATTTACTTCCGTTCGTTCATCATTATAAAGATCCTTAATGTATTCTGTCCATCGTTCCCTTATGTTTTCTTGATCAATCAACAGTTCTCCTTTCTTTGATCTTAAACATCCAGTTTTTGATTGCGTTTTTCTTCCTGTTAATTCCTCAATTTGTTTGTATATAGCTTTAGCATCTCCTTTTTGTTGCAATTCGATCTCTTTGCTTCTCTCTTTTAGCCATGCTTCTTTGCTTCATTGCATTTTATTACAATTTCTTTATTTAATCTCTTATACTCATCTTTATTTTCTTTATTTCTTCTTCTTGTATCCATTAGCTGCAAAATATCATCTGTCATCCATTTCTTCCTTGAATTTGTCCTCACTGGTGGTATGAACTCTTTTGATATTTGTTGCATTGATTCTTTTAGCATTTCCCACTGTTCATCAATGCTTTGTATCTTCTCTATTGCATTGTACCGGTTCTGAATTGTGATTGTATATTTGTCTTGCAGCTTCTTGTCAGATTTTAGTAAATCTAAATTTAACTTGATGTTAACTGAGGCTCGTTTTGTTCTTTTTAATTTTACTCTAAGCTTTCCCACAACTGGTACTTGATCACTATTGCAATCTGCCCCTGGTCTAGTTTTCAACACACACCAGACTGTTTCTAAATCTATTGCGTATCATTATATAATCAATTTGATTACGTGCGTTGTACCCTGGGCTTTTCCATGTCCACAGACGTCTTGGATGTTGCTTAAACCAGGTGTTTCCTATTATCATGTTGTGTGTTCTTGCCCATTCAATAAGTTTCTCACCTCTTTCATTCCTCTTTCCTAAGTGATAATGACCAACTACTTCCTCAACTCTTTCCTTTCCTACTTTTGCGTTAAAATCCCCTAGAACTATGGCGTTTTCATGTGGTTTGTATTCATGAAGTGCCTCATTTAACTCGTCGTAAAATTTATCAATAGTTTCCTCTAGACTGTCTGCTATTGGTGCATAAACTTGTATAAGATTTATGTCTATTGGCTTTCCATTCAATTTCACTAAAAGGACTCTGTCACATATTGGGTAAAAGCCTTTCACTGTTCTTGCTCTTTCTGCATCCAAGATGATACCTACTCCTCTTTGGTGTTCATACCTCCAGAATATATTATTCTATGTTTATCAGAATATATCTCCCCTGATCCGGTGTATCTCATTCGCAAAGTCCCAGTAATTGTAAGCCCATTCTTTTCATTTCTTGTATGATGTTTTCTAGTTTACCCTTCTGCATGAGTGTCCTCACATTCCAAGTACCTATCTTTAGAGTTTGTTTTATCTTTATTTTGCTTACAGTAGCTTGCTGACGATCGGGTATCACCTGTAGCACATGATATCCCCTACCGAACGAGGGTTTTCCATGGGAACCCCCCTTAACGTTGTTGTCGGTATATCTAATGTTGTGGCGATTCATGATTCATCATCATGTACCCTGCCGGTTGGCGTAGGCGATCATGTCCCTCCACAATCTTCTATCCACAGTGCATCGTATCAGTTCTGTTGTTGAATGCTTTCCATGCCATGACACCAAGCTATCCAGTATTTTCTCTCTTTGTCGTCCGCGATCTCTCTTTCCTTCTATTTTGCCAGTTGTAACCAAGTATTCCAATTTTCCTCTTCTCATGATGTGCCCGAAAAATGTTGATTGCTTCTTTCTGATGTTTTTTAAGAGCTCCCTTTTTGTGTTGGCCTCTTTGAGAACTTCCTCATTGGTCTTTTTATCTGTCCAGGGAACTTTCAACATTCTTCTGAGAAATCCCATCTCTGTGGCCTCTAATTGTCTTTTCATTTGTTTATCTACTGTCCATGATTCGCTTCCATAGGTCAGAATTGGTTCTATATAGCACCGATGAACTCTCTTTCTCATTTTTATTGACATTGATTTGTTGCATAAGATATTTTTCATTTTCTGAAATGCTATTTTGGCCTGAGCTATTCTGCTTTTTATTTCTGTGGTGCGATTCATGATTATACAAAGAAATTACGACGGTGGTTTTCTGTTGCCTTCTGTCGGTTTGTTTACGGTTGACTCCGCTAGCCTTTGACTAAAAAGTCTCACCCACAAGGCAGTGCAGTGGGGTTAGTAGGCCCAGTAGTCAGACATTAACTAGACCCAGTAGTCAGACACTAACTAGGCTAAGTAGTCAGACACTAAATAGGCCCAGTAGTCAGACATTAACTAGGCCCAGTAGTCAGACACTAACTAGACCCAGTAGTCAGACACTAACTAGATCGAGTAGTCAGACACTAAATAGGCCCAGTAGTCAGACATTAACTAGACCCAGTAGTCAGACATTAACTAGGCCCAGTAGTCAGACACTAACTAGACCCAGTAGTCAGACACTAACTAGATCGAGTAGTCAGACACTAACTAGGCCCAGTAGTCAGACACTAACTAGACCCAGTAGTCAGACACTATCTAGACCCAGTAGCCAGCCACTAACTCGCCCCAGTAGTCAGACACTAACTAGGCCCTGTAGTCAGACACTAACTAGGTGCAGACTCATACACTAAATAGGCCCAGTAGTCAGAAAGTAACTAGGCCCAGTATTCAGACACTAAATAGACCCAGTAGTCAGACACTAACTCGGTCCAGTAGTCAGACACTAACTAGGGCCAGTAGTCAGACACTAACTAGGTCCAGTAGTCAGACACTAACTAGGGCCAGTAGTCAGACACTAACTAGGGCCAGTAGTCAGACACTAACTAGGTCCAGTAGTCAGACACTAACTAGGTCCAGTAGTCAGACACTAACTAGGTCCAGTAGTCAGACACTAACTAGGTCCAGTATTCAGACACTAAATAGACCCAGTAGTCAGACACTAACTAGGTCCAGTAGTCAGACACTAACTAGGTCCAGTAGTCAGACACTAACTAAGTCCAGTAGTCAGACACTAACTAGGTCCAGTAGTCAGACACTAACTAGGGCCAGTAGTCAGACACTAACTAGGTCCAGTAGTCAGACACTAACTAGGTCCAGTAGTCAGACACTAACTAGGTCCAGTAGTCAGACACTAACTAGGTCCAGTATTCAGACACTAAATAGACCCAGTAGTCAGACACTAACTAGGTCCAGTAGTCAGACACTAACTAGGTCCAGTAGTCAGACACTAACTAGGTCCTGTAGTCAGACACTAACTATGTCCAGTAGTCAGACACTAACTAGGGCCAGTAATCAGACACTAACTAGGGCCAGTAGTCAGACACTAACTAGGTCCAGTAGACAGACACTAACTAGGGCCAGTAGTCAGACACTAACTAGGGCCAGTAGTTAGACACTAACTAGGTCCAGTAGTCAGACAATAACTAGACCCAGTAGTCAGACACTAACTAGGTCCAGTAGTCAGACACTAACTAGGGTCAGTAGTCAGACACTAACTCGGTCCAGTAGTCAGACACTAACTAGGTCCAGTAGTCATACACTAACTAGGTCCTGTAGTCAGACACTAACTAGGTCCAGTAGTCAGACACTAAATAGGTCCAGTAGTCAGACACTAAATAGGGCCAGTAGTCAGACACTAACTAGGGCCAGTATTCAGACACTAACTAGGTCCAGCAATCAGACATTAACTCTGTCCAGTAGTCAGACACTAACTAGGTCCTGTAGTCAGACACTAACTAGGTCCAGTAGTCAGACACTAACTAGGGCCAGTAGTCAGACACTAACTAGGGCCAGTAGTCAGACACTAACTAGGTCCAGTAGTCAGACACTAACTAGGGCCAGTAGTCAGACACTAAATAGGGCCAGTAGTCAGACACTAAATAGGGCCAGTAGTCAGACACTAAATAGGGCCAGTAGTCAGACACTAACTAGGGCCAGTAGTCAGACACTAACTAGGGCCAGTAGTCAGACTCTAAATAGGGCCAGTAGTCAGACACTAAATAGACCTAGTAGTCAGACACTAACTCGGTCCAGTAGTCAGACACTAACTAGGACCAGTAGTCCGACACTAACTAGGGCCAGTAGTCAGACACTAACTAGGTCCAGTAATCAGACATTAACTCTGTCCAGTATTCAGACACTAACTAGGTCCAGCAATCAGACATTAACTCTTTCCAGTAGTCAGACACTAACTAGGTCCAGCAATCAGACATTAATCTGTCCAAGAGTCAGACACTAACTAGGTCCAGCAATCAGACATTAACTCTGTCCAGTAGTCAGACACTAACTAGGTCCAGCAACCAGACATTAACTCTGTCCAGTAGTCAGACACTAACTAGGTCCAGCAATCAGACATTAATCTGTCCAAGAGTCAGACACTAACTAGGTCCAGCAATCAGACATTAACTCTGTCCAGTAGTCAGACACTATCTAGGTCCAGCAACCAGACATTAACTCTGTCCAGTATTCAGACACTAACTAGGTCCAGCAATCAGACATTAACTCTGTCCAGTAGTCAGACACTAACTAGGTCCAGTAGTCAGACACTAACTAGGTCCTGTAGTCAGACACTAACTAGGTCCAGCAATCAGACATTAACTCTGTCCAGTAGTCAGACACTAACTAGGTCCAGTAGTCTGACACTAACTAGGCCCAGTAGTCAGACACTAACTGGGCCCAGTAATCAGACACTAACTAGCCCCAGTAGTCAGACACTAACTAGGTCCAGTAGTCAAACACTAACTAGGTCCTGTAGTCAGACACTAACTAGGTCCAGTATTCAGACACTAACTAGGTCATATAGTTAGACACTAACTAGGTCCTGTAGTCAGACACTAACTAGGTCCTGTAGTCAGACACTAACTCGGTCCAGTAGTCAAACACTAACTAGGTCCTGTAGTCAGACACTAACTAGGTCCAGTATTCAGACACTAACTAGGTCATATAGTTAGACACTAACTAGGTCCTGTAGTCAGCCACTAACTAGGTTCATTGGTCAGACACTACAACAGAACAACAGAAAAAAATATGGACCAAAGCATGATCGAACCTGTACTCAGTGACACAGCGCCTTGCCACGAAAAGCCAAACGCTAGGGAACACTGCCACTCAGCTAACTAAAATATTAGCTATCGTGGACAATGTCTTTTCGAGAAGGTGTCCTGAGTACGGGTTCGATCCTGCTTTGGTCCATATTTTTTTCTTTTGTTGATTATTTATAATTTTTTCTGAGTGCTGTAAACATACCTCTTCTTCTGAATTGATTCGCTGATTATCGCCTCGGAAGTTTCCCTCTATAATAATATTCATTTATTATTATTTGTCTCCTGTCAGACACTAAGTAGGTTCAGAAGTCAGACACTAACTAGGTCCTGTAGTCAGACACTAACTAGGTCCTGTAGTCAGACACTAACTAGGTCCTGTAGTCAGACACTAACTAGGTCCTGTAGTCAGACACTAACTAGGTCCTGTAGTCAGACACTAACTCGGTCCAGCAGTCAGACACTAACTAGGTCCTGTAGTCAGACACTAACTCGGTCCAGCAGTCAGACAATAACTAGGTCCAACAGTCAGACACTAACTAGGTCCTGTAGTCAGACACTAACTGGGTCCAGCAGTCAGACACTAACTAGTTCCTGTAGTCAGACACTAACTAGGTCCTGTAGTCAGACACTAACTGGGTCCAGCAGTCAGACACTAACTAGGTCCTGTAGTCAGACACTAACTGGGTCCAGCAGTCAGACACTAACTAGGTCCTGTAGTCAGACACTAACTGGGTCCAGCAGTCAGACACTAACTAGGTCCTGTAGTCAGACACTAACTGGGTCCAGCAGTCAGACACTAACTAGGTCCTGTAGTCAGACACTAACTGGGTCCAGCAGTCAGACACTAACTAGGTCCTGTAGTCAGACACTAACTAGGTCCTGTAGTCAGACACTAACTGGGTCCAGCAGTCAGACACTAACTAGGTCCAGCAGTCAGACACTAACTAGGTCCTGTAGTCAGACACTAACTGGGTCCAGCAGTCAGACACTATCTAGGTCCAGCAGTCAGACACTAACTAGGTCCTGTAGGCAGACACTAACTCGGTCCAGTAATCAGACACTAACTAGGTCCAGTAGTCAGTCACTAACTAGGTCCAGTAGTCAGAGACTAACTCGGTCCAGCCGTCAGACACTAACTAGGTCCAGTAGCCAGAGACTAATTAGGTCAAGTAATCAGAGACTAACTCGGTCCAGAAGTCAGACACTAACTAGGTCCAGTATTCAGACACTAACTAGGTCCAGTAATCAGACACTAACTAGGTCCAATAATCAGACACTAACTAGGTCCAGTAATCAGACACTAACTAGGTCCAGTATTCAGACACTAACTAGGTCCAGTAATCAGACACTAACTAGGTCCAGTAATCAGACACTAACTAGGTCCAGTATTCAGACACTAACTAGGTCCAGTATTCAGACACTAACTAGGTCCAGTAATCAGACACTAACTCGGTCCAGTAATCAGACACTAACTAGGTCCAGTATTCAGACACTAACTAGGTCCAGTATTCAGACACTAACTAGGTCCAGTAATCAGACACTATTTAGGTCCAGTATTCAGACACTAACTAGGTCCAGTATTCAGACACTAACTAGGTCCAGTAATCAGACACTAACTAGGTCCAGTAATCAGACACTAACTAGGTCCAGTAATCAGACACTAACTAGGTCCAGTATTCAGACACTAACTAGGTCCAGTAAACAGACACTAACTAGGTCCTGTATTCAGACACTAACTAGGTCCAGTAATCAGACACTAACTAGGTCCAGTATTCAGACACTAACTAGGTCCAGTAAACAGACATTAACTAGGTCCTGTATTCAGTACAATGTTTATTATTGGGCAGCATCTCCATTGCCTAGGTTGAGTGAAGGCATCTTATGTTTGAATAAACTGGACATGTGGAAAGTCTGACGTTTTATAGTCGAGATTTTCTGCTGTGGTGAATTCTGAATGTGTGTCTTATGTACCATCATAGGCTTTAAATGCAATATCGAATGAAAGACAGACAAAGCAGACAAGGCAGGCAGGTAGACACGGCAGACAAGGCAGGCAGACAGGCAGGCAGGCAGGCAGGCAGGCAGGAAGACAGGCAGGCAGACAGGCAGACAGGCAGGCAGGCAGAGAGGAGGCAAGCAGACAGGCAGACAGGCAGGCTGGCAGATAGACAGACAGATAGTTATACAGACTGACCGACAGCAAAATAGCAGTAAAGGTAAAAGTAAAGTACGAGACTTGAACCGGCGTCTTAACACGCGAGTTTCCACCCATTTTTGCTTCGGCCGCCTATCCAGAAATGTTCACAGATTTTGAATAGTGTCGCTTTAAGCATCGAAACTCACGATACTAGGCGACATTCGTCACCTTCCCAGGGTAATACCCTGGTACCCATTTCTGCCAACGGCTGGGTCGACCGTGGGGGTAATTTTTTTTCCCCAACCACGAGCACAATTTACACTGCTCCCAGCGGGAATCGAACACATGTTGTCCGAACGTCGGATAGCAGTGTTACCATAACAAATATAATACTTTAACTAATGCAAATAATATTGAAAGATATGAAATTGAGAAAAATAATAATATTGAAATGCTTGTGAAAGTGTAACAAGTGGTAATGGTTGTAAAAGTGTAACAAGTGGTTATGGTTGTGAAAGTGTAACAAGTGGTTATGATTGTGAATGTGTGACTAGTGGTAATGGTTGTGAATGTGTGACTAGTGGTAATGGTGTGAATGTGTGACTAGTAGTAATGGTTGTGAATGTGTGTCTAATGGTAATGATTGTAAAAGTGTAATAAGTGGTAATGGTTGTGAAAGTGTAACATGTGGTAATGGTTGTGAAAGTGTAACATGTGGTAATGGTTGTGAAAGGGTAACAAGTGGTAATGGTTGTGAAAGTGTAACAAGTGGTAATGTTTGTGAATGTGTGACTAGTGGTAATGGTTGTGAAAGTGTAACAAGTGGTAATGGTTGTGAATGGGTAACAAATGGTAATGTTTGTGAAAGTGTAACAAATGGTAATGGTTGTGAAAGTTTAACAAGTGGTAATGGTTGTGAAAGTGTAACAAGTGGTAATGGTTGTGAATGGTTAACAAGTGGTAATGGTTGTGAATGTGTGACTAGTGGTAATGTTTGTGAAAGTGTAACAAGTTGTAATGGTTGTGAAAGTGTAACAAGTTGTAATGGTTGTGAATGGGTAAAAAGTGGTAATGGTTGTGAATGGTTAACAAGTGGTAATAGTTGTGAGAGAGTAACAAATGGTAATGGTTGTGAAAGTATAATAAGTGGTTGTGAAATGGTAACAAATGGTAATGGTTGTGAAAGTGTAATAAGTGGTTGTGAAATGGTAACAAATGGTAATGGTTGTGAAAGTGTAATAAGTGGTTGTGAAATGGTAACAAATGGTAATGGTTGTGAAAGTGTAATAAGTGGTTGTGAAATGGTAACAAATGGTAATGGTTGTGAAAGTGTAACAAGTGGTAATGGTTGTGAAATGGTAACAAGTGGTTGTGAAAGAGTAACAAATGGTAATGGTTGTGAAAGTGTAATAAGTGGTTGTGAAAGTGTAACAAGTGGTTGGTAAATGGTAACAAATGGTAGAATGAGAAAGTGTAACAGTAAATTAAGTTAACATTGAAACTACAAGATGTTTTGTATTAGACACTCAAATAATAGATATAGTTCAGTGAATGTTAAGTGTTAACATTTCAGAATCATTAAATGACATGGACGAGCCATGCAGCGTTGACACCTCAATCTTGTTTTGTAAGGAGGATGCTGCTCCAGGTAGGATCTTTCATTTCTAGCATGTAAATGTGTACTTGATGATTTTGATAAAAGTTAAGGTGTACTTGATGATTTTGATAAAAGTTAAGGTGTACTTTAACATTTTGATGAAAATTAAGATGTATTTGATGAGTTTGATAAAAGTTAAGGTGTATTTGATGATTTAGGTAAAAGTTAAGGTATATTTGATGATTTTGGTGAAAGTTAAGATATACTTGAAGATATTTATGAAAGTTAAGCTGTACTTGAACGTCTGGGTAAAAGTTAAGGTGAACGTGAAGATAATGATGAAAATTAAGGTTTACTTGATGAGTTTGATGAAAGTTAAGGTGTATTTGATGATTTTGGTGAAAGTTAAGGTGTACTAGATGATTGAGTGAAAGTTAAGGTATACTTGAAGATATTTCTAAATATTAAGGTGTATCTGAACGTTTGTATAAAAGTTAAGGTGTACTTGATGATTTGCGTGAAGGTTGAGGTGTACTTGAAGATATTTATGAAAGTTAAGGTTTTCTTGAAGGTTTGGATAAAAGTTAAGGTGTACTCGAAGATTGGGGTGAAAGTTAAGGTGTACTTGAAGATTTGGGTGAAAGTTAAGGTTTACTTGAAGGTTTGAGTGAAAGTTAAGGTGTACTTGAAGATTGGGGTGAAAGTTAAGGTGTACTTGAAAATTTTGGTGAAAGTTGAGGTGTACTCGAAGATTTGGGTGAAAGTTAAGGTTTACTTGAAGGTTTGAGTGAAAGTTAAGGTGTACCTGAAGATTTGGTGAAAGTTAAGACATACACAAAGATTTGGGGGAAAATTAAGGTGTACTCGAAGATTTGGGTGAAAGTTAAGATATACACAAAGATTTGGGGGAAAATTAAGGTGTACTCGAAGATTTGGGTGAAAGTTAAGGTGTACTCGAAGATTTGGGTGAAAGTTAAGGTGCACTCGAAGATTTGGGTGAAAGTTAAGGTGTACCTGAAGACTGGGGTGAAAGTTAAGGTGTACTCGAAGATAATGAATCAAGTTGAGGTTTACTTGATGAGATTGATGAATGTTAAGGTTTACTTGAAGATTTGGGTGAAAGTTAAAGTAGTATACTTGAAGATTTGGATGAAAGTTAAGGTGTACTCGAAGATTTGGGTGAAAGTTAAGGTGTACTTGAAGATTTGAGTGAAAGTTAAGGTTTACTTGAAGATTTGGGTGAAAGTTAAGGTTTACTTGAACATTTGGTGAAAGTTAAGGTGTACTCGAAGATTTGGGTGAAAGTTAAGGTGTACGTGTAGATTTGGGTGAAAGTTAAGGTTTACTTGAAGATTTTGGTGAAAGTTAAGGTGTACCTGAAGATTTGGGTAAAGTTAAGGTTTACTTGAAGATTTGGGTGAAAGTTGAGGTTTACTTGAAGATTTGGGTGAAAGTTAAGGTGTACTCGAAGATTTTGGTGAAAGTTAAGATTTACTTGAAGATTTGGGTGAAAGTTAAGGTGTACCTGAAGGTTTGGGTGAAAGTTAAGGTTTACTTGAAGATTTGGGTGAAAGTTAAGGTGTACTTGTAGATTTGGGTGAAAGTTAAGGTGTACCTGATGATTTGGGTGAAAGTTAAGGTGTACCTGATGATTTGGGTGAAAGTTAAGGTGTACTTGTAGATTTGGGTGAAAGTTAAGGTGTACCTGATAAATTTGGGTGAAAGTTAAGGTGTACCTGAAGGTTTGGGTGAAAGTTAAGGTTTACTAGAAGATTTGGGTGAAAGTTAAGGTGTACTTGTAGATTTGGGTGAAAGTTAAGGTGTACCTGATGATTTGGGTGAAAGTTAAGGTGTACCTGATGATTTGGGTGAAAGTTAAGGTGTACTTGTAGATTTGGGTGAAAGTTAAGGTGTACATGATGATTTGGGTGAAAGTTAAGATGTACCTGATGATTTGGGTGAAAGTTAAGGTGTACGAGAAGATTTGGGTAAAAGTTAAGGTATACTTGAAGATACTTGAAAACATTAATTTATTCACATCTAAAACATGTATTTCCTCATATCTAAAATATTTATTTCTTCACATCTAAAACATTTATTTCTTCATATCTAAAACATTTATTTCCTTACATCTAAAATATTTATTTCTTCATATCTAAGACATTTATTTCCTCACATCTAAAACATTTATTTATTCACATCTAAAATATTTGTTTATTCACATCTAAAACATTTATTTACTCTTTTATAAAACATTTATTTCCTCACATCTAAAACATTTATTTCTCACATCTAAAACATGTATTTCCTCACATGTAACATATTTATTTCCTCACATCTAAAACATTTATTTCCTCACATCTAAAACATGTATTTCCTCACATCTAAACATTTATTTCCTCACATCTAAAATATTTATTTCCTCACATCTAAAACATTTATTTCCTCACATCTAAAATATGTATTTCCTCACATCTAAAATATTTATTTCCTCATATCTAAAACATTTACTTCCTCACATTTAAATATTTATTTCCTCACATCTAAAACACTTACTTCCTCACATCTAAAACATTTATTTCTTCACATCTAAAACATTTATTTACTCTTCTCTATAACATTTATTTCTTCACATCTAAAACATTTATTTCTTCACATCTAAAACATTTATTTCCTCACATCTAAAACATTTATTTCTTCTGATCTAAAACATTTATTTCCTCACATCTAAAACATTTATTTCTTCTGATCTAAAACATTTATTTCCTCACATCTAAAACATTTATTTCCTCTCATCTAAATCATTTATTTTCTTACATCTAAAACAATTTTTTATATTTTAAAGTATTCGATTTTTCATCTTTGAAACATTGACTTGTTAATTTTCGAACACTGAATTCTTCTCCTTCACATGCACTGGTATTGATCACTTTCCTAAACATCGTAGTCAGACAACTGCGTGGTGTACAAACTTCAGCACTGGAAGTGTTTGACTGTGCTCAACAAAATCTAAATATTAAGCTTTGTTTCATGTCAGTGAAGTTTTGTATCTACATGTGCACCACCAAGTATATGTTTGTGTCTGTGAAGTCTTGTATCTACATGTGCACCATCTAGTACATGTTTGCGTCAGTGAAGTCTTGTATCTACATGTGCACCATCTAGTACATGTTTGTGTCAGTGAGTTCTTTATATCTACATGTTCACCACTTAGTACATGTGTGTGTCAGTGAAGTCTTGTATCTACATGTGCACCACCTAGTTCATGTTTATGTCAGTGAAGTCTTGTATCTACATGTGCACCACCTAGCACATATTTCATGTCAGTGAACTCGTGTATCTACATGTGCACCACCAAATACATGCTTGTTTCAGTGAAGTCTTGTATCTAAATGTGCACCATCTAGTACATGTTTATGTCAGTGAAGTCTTGTATCTACATGTGCACCACCTATCACATATTTCATGTCAGTGAACTCGTGTATCTACATGTGCACCATCTAGTACATGATTGTGTCAGTAAAGTCTTTTATCTACATGTGCACCATCTAGTACATGTTTGTGTCAGTGAGTTCTTTATATCTACATGTGCACCACTTAGTACATGTTTGTGTCAGTGAAGTCTTGTATCTACATGTGCACCACCTAGTTCATGTTTGTGTAAGTAAAGTCCTATATCTACATGCACACCACGTAGCACATTTTTGTGTCAGTGAAGTCTTGTATCTACATGTGCACCACCTAGTACATGTTTGTGTCAGTGAAGTCTTTTATCTACATGTGCACCACCTAGTTCATGTTTGTGTCAGTGAAGTCTTTTATCTACATGTGCACCACCTAGTTCATGTTTGTGTCAGTGAAGTCTTGTATCTACATGTGCACCACCTAGTACATGTTTATGTCAGTGAAGTCTTGTGTCTACATGTGCACCACCTAGTACATGTTTGTGTCAGTGAAGTCTTGTATCTACATGTGCACCACCTAGTACATGTTTGTATCAGTGAAGTCTTTTATCTACATGTGCACCACCTAGTACATATTTGTGTCAGTGAAGTCTTGTATCTATATGTGCACCACCTAGTACATGTTTGTATCTGTGAAGTCTTTTATCTACATGTGCACCACCTAGTATATGTTTGTATCTGTGAAGTCTTTTATCTATATGTGCACCACCTAGTTCATGTTTGTGTCAGTGAAGTCTTGTATCTACATGTGCACCACCTAGCACATGTTTGTGTCAGTGAAGTCTTGTATCTACATGTGCACCACCTAGTACATGTTTGCGCCAGTGAAGTCTTGTATCTACATGTGCACCACCTAGCACATGTTTGTGTTAGTAAAGTCTTGCATCTACAGGTTCACGTTTGATGAAGTTGTCAACAGAGCACGGAGAGCAGTGGGTGCTGACTGAGGCTGGACCAAGAGGTTATCTGGAGCTGGACAAGTCAAGGGCCGAACACTCTTGGATTATTTTCTCACAAAGCCCAGACATAGAGACCATCAGTCAGTCATCAGTAAGTGTTTTCTTTTATTCAGTCTTTACAAAATACAATTACACTCCGCATTTTGGTTTATCCCTGTGTCTTTCTAGAATATATAAGGCTAGCTTTGTACGAACGAAGAACTTCATAGCATGCATACCTGACTGCTCTAGGTACTTCACTTACCATTACCATAGTAACCATTCAGCTATAGACAAGTCTTCGCAAGTTTCCAACGAAGGATGTACAGGTTGGCGCTGGGTGTTTATGTTGAAAGTTTCATTTCCATTAGTAAAATTAACAAATATCTGTTATCTTATTACTTATCAGTATTCTACTACTTGGCCGACCCGGCTTTGTAGCTACCAGGAATATATTCGCCTTTACTGAACATATAATCTACACTCTCTCATTTCCTAGTAAAATATATCTACACTCTCTCATTTCCTAGTAACATATAATCTACACTTTCACTTTCCTAGTAACATAATCTACACTCTCTCATTTCATAGTAACATATAATCTACACTCGCACATTTCCTAGTAACATATAATCTACACTCTCTTATTTCCTAGTAACACATAATCTAAAATCTTTCATTTCTTAGTAACATATAATCTACACTCTCTCATTTCCTAGTAACATAATCTACACTTTCACATTACCATGTAACATATAATCTACACTCTCTCATTTCCTAGTAACATATAATCTACACTCTGTCATTTCCTAGAAACATATAATCTATACTCTTTCATTTCCCATTAACATATAATCTGCACTCTCTTATTTCCTTGTAACATATAATCTGCATCTCTCATTTCCTAGTAACATATAATCTACACTCTCTCTCATTTCCTTGTAACATAATCTACACTCTCACATTTGATATTAACATATAATCTACACTCTCTCATTTCCTAGTAACATAATCTACACTCTCACATTTCGTAGTAACATAATTAACACTCCCACATTTCCTAAGAACATAACCTATTATCTCACATTTCCTAGTAACATAATCTACACTCTCTCATTTCATAGTAACATATAATCTACACCCTCACATTTCCTAGTAAGATAATGTACACTCTCTCATTTCCTAGTAACATATAATCTACACTCTCACATTTCCTAGTAACATAATGCACACTCTCTCATTTACTAGTAACATGTAACCTACACTCTCACATTTCCTAGTAACATACAATCCATACTTTCATTTCCTAGTAGCATAATGAACACTCTCATATTTCCTAGTAACATATAATCTATACTCTCATTTCCTAGTAGCATAATGAACACTCTCACATTTCCTAGTAACATATAATCTATACTCTCATTTCCCAGTAGCATAATGAACGCTCTCACATTTCCTAGTAACATATAATCTACACTCTCACATTTCCTAGTAGCATATAATCTACACTCTCAAATTTCCTAGTAACATAAAATCTACACTCTCACATTTCCTAGTAACATATAATCAACACTCTCACATTTCCTAATAACATATAATCTACACTCTCACATTTCCTAGTAACAAATATAATCGACACTCTCACATTTCCTAGTAACAAATATAATCTACACTCTCACATTTCCTAGTAACATATAATCTACACTCTCACATTTCCTAGTAACATATAATCTACACTCTCACATTTCCTAGTAACATATAATCTACACTCTCACATTTCCTATTAACACAATCTACACTCTCACATTTCCTAGTAACATAATCTACACTCTCACATTTCCTAGTAACATAATCTACACGCTCACATTTCCTAGTAACTTAATCTACACTCTCACATTTCCTAGTAACATAATCTACACTCTCACATTTCCTAGTAACATAATCTACACTCTCACATTTCCTGGTAACATATAATTTACACTTTCTCATTTCCTAGTAACTTAATCTACACTCTCACATTTCCTAGTAACTTAATCTACACTTTCTCATTTCCTAGTAACATAATCTACACTCTCACATTTTCTAGTAACTTAATCTACACTTTCTCATTTCCTAGTAACTTAGCTACACTCTCACATTTCCTAGTAACATAATCTACACGCTCACATTTCCTAGTAACATAATCTACACTCTCACATTTCCTGGTAACATATAATTTACACTTTCTCATTTCCTAGTAACATAATCTACACTCTCACATTTCCTAGTAACTTAATCTACACTTTCTCATTTCCTAGTAACTTAGCTACACTCTCACATTTCCTAGTAACATAATCTACATGCTCACATTTCCTAGTAACATAATCTACACTCTCACATTTCCTGGTAACATATAATTTACACTTTCTCATTTCCTAGTAACATAATCTACACTCTCACATTTCCTAGTAACTTAATCTACACTTTCTCATTTCCTAGTAACATAATCTACACTCTCACATTTTCTAATAACTTAATCTACACTTTCTCATTTCCTAGTAACTTAGCTACACTCTCACATTTCCTAGTAACATAATCTACACGCTCACATTTCCTAGTAACATAATCTACACTCTCACATTTCCTGGTAACATATAATTTACACTTTCTCATTTCCTAGTAACATAATCTACACTCTCACATTTCCTAGTAACTTAATCTACACTTTCTCATTTCCTAGTAACTTAGCTACACTCTCACATTTCCTAGTAACATAATCTACATGCTCACATTTCCTAGTAACATAATCTACACTCTCACATTTCCTGGTAACATATAATTTACACTTTCTCATTTCCTAGTAACATAATCTACACTCTCACATTTCCTAGTAACTTAATCTACACTTTCACATTTCCTAGTAACTTAACCTACACTCTCACATTTCCTGGTAACATATAATTTACACTTTCTCATTTCCTAGTAACATAATCTACACTCTCACATTTCCTAGTAACTTAATCTACACTTTCTCATTTCCTAGTAACATAATCTACACTCTCACATTTCCTGGTAAATATAATTTACACTTTCTCATTTCCTAGTAACATAATCTACACTCTTACATTTCCTGGTAACATATAATCTACACCCTCACATTTCCTAGTAACTTAATCTACACTTTCTCATTTCTTCTTCTTCTACCTTTTAGCTCCCAGTGGAGCATAGGTCTTCAACAAACACTTTCCAAGTCGTTCTGTTTTTTGCAATTCTTTTAAGATCATTCCATGTCTTCCCCATCATCTTCATCTCTGCTTCAATCTGTCTTCTCCAAGAATTCCTTGGTCTTCCTCTTTGTCTTTTCCCCTGGGGATTCCAAAAAAGGGCCTGTTGTGTAATACTCTCAGTTGGTTTCCGTAGTGTGTGTCCTATCCATCGCCATCGTCTTCGCTGTATTTCTTTATCCACTGGTATTTGACCGGTACATTTCCATAATTCCACGTTTGTGACTTTGTCCTGCCATTTCCATCCCTTTATTCTGCGCAAGCATCCATTAATGAAAGTCTGTACCTTCGTGATTGTCAATTTTGTTATTCTCCATGTTTCACAGCCATATAATAGAACCGACTTAACATTGGAGTTGAAAATTTGTATTTTTGTATTTAGCCTAATTTCTTTGATTTCCATATGTTTCCCAGTGCAATGAAAGCTCCTCTTGCTTTTGATATCCTTATTTTGGTATCGTTTTCTGTTCCTCCCTCTTTATCTATATTACTGCCCAGATATATATAAGATTGTACGTCTAGTAGAGGTATTTCTCCTAGTTTTATTTGGTTATTGCCAACTGCATTAATTCTCATAATGTTGGTCTTATCTCTATTAATCTTTAGTCCTAGCTGTTGTGATCTCTCATCTAATATACTCATTTTATCTTGCATCTGTTGGTGGCTGTGTGATAGGAGAGCTATGTCATCAGCAAAGTCTAAATCATCAAGTTGTTTGGTCAGTGACCACTGGATCCCATTTCTGTTGTTTTGAGTTATTTTCATAATCCAATCTATGGCCAGTAGAAAGAGAAATGGAGACAGAAGGCATCCTTGCCTTACTCCTGTTCTTATTTCAAATGCTTCTGTAAGCTGTCCTTCATGCACCACACTACATTTTGTTCCTTCATACATTGTTTTTATCAGGTTAATAAAACTTTCTCATTTCCTAGTAACATAATCTACACGCTCCCATTTCCTAGTAACATAATCTACACGCTCACATTTCCTAGTAACTTAATCTACACGCTCACATTTCCTAGTAACTTAATCTACATTCTCACATTTCCTAGTAACATATAAGCATATTGCGTATATTGTCCCTGATGATAAAGTTAACCATGAGAACGCATTTGCTTGTGACAGGATAGAAGACGAGACTTTTTGCCATTTGTTTTGGAGTGCACGTTTCATGAATGGATCTATAAGGTTAGTCTCTCGAACATATACGTCTCCTCGATGTATTTAATTTCAATTTCGTTTTGTTGAGTTCAGTTTTGTTTAGTTCAATTCGTTTCGTTTAGTTTAGTTCAGTTTCGTTTAGTTTAGCTCAATTTTGTTTAATTTAGTTGAAATTGTTCGACAGATCATTACCATTACACATCGGACGTCTCCATCATCCTATGCCATATCGGTGGACGGTGGCGATCATGTCATTCCACAAACTTCTATCTACAGTACATCGTATCAATTCTGTTCTTGACTGTTTTTCATTCCATAACACCAAGCTATCTAGTATCTTCTCTTATCGTTCCTGATCTCTTTTTCCCTGTATTTGGCAGTTTCCATAGTGTTCAGTCTTCCGCCCTGGCTTCTTCTCAGAATGCATTTCGCGGTGTTGTTCTAGCCTTCCGAGGTCTCTCCCACGTTTAAAAACAGTGTTTTGTGTCTTGTTTATACATCACGACTTGATCACCTTAAATCTGGAGCATTTCAATATCTTTAACAACAACCGTTACAACGTTATTCGTTCATATTTCCTTTAATATAGCCACTAAAGCTTTGAGCCCTAAGTCATTCTAACTGATGACCTATCAAACATATTTGAACAAATCCGTAATTAAGTAATTAAATCACATATTGTACTTCGAAATCACATTTTTTACAATAGCACGTTTCTACAGAATCCAACTCTAATGTTCCTAGAAGCTATCCACATCACAAGTTCTTAGCTCTCATCTCATAGGTACTATAATATCTCACATCCAATCATCTCATAGTTAATATAATGTCTCACATGAAATCCTCTCATAGTTACTATAATGCCTCACATCCAATCATCTCATAGTTACTATAATGTCTCACATCCAATCATCTCATAGTTAATATAATGTCTCACATGAAATCCTCTCATAGTTACTATAATGTCTCACATCCAATCATCTCATAGTTACTATAATGCCTCACATCCAATCATCTCATAGTTACTATAAGTCTCACATCCAATCATCTCATAGTTACTATAATGCCTCACATCCAATCATCTCATAGTTAATATAATGCCTCACATTCAATCATCTCAAAATCACTGTAGTGCATCACATCCAATCATCTCAGATTTACTATAATGTCTCACAGCAATCATCTCTTAGTTACTATAATGCCTCATATCAAACCATCTCATAGTTACGATAATGTTTCACATCCAATCATCTCATAGTTAATATAATGGCTCACTTAAAATGCTCTCATAGTTACTATAATGCCTCACATGCAATCATCTCATAGTTACTATAATGCCTCACATCCAATCATATCATAGTTACTATAATGCCTCACATCCAATCATCTCACAGTTACTATAGTGCCTCACATCCAATAATCTCATAGTTACTATAATACCTCACATCCAATAATCTCATGGTTACTATAATGCTTCACATAATCATCTCATAGTTACTATAATACCTCACATCCAATCATCTCATTGTTACTATAATGCCTCAAATCCAATCATCTCATAGTTACCATAATGCCTCACATCCAATCATCTCATAGTTGCTTAAACGTTTCACGTCCAAACATCTCATATTTACTGTAATACCTCACATCTAATCATCTCATAGTTACTATAATGCCTCACATCCAATCATCTCACAGTTACTATAACATCTCACATCTAATCATCTCATATCTACTATAATATCTCACATTCAATCATCTCATAGTTGCTATAATGCCTCAAAGCCAATCATTTCATAGTTACTATAATGTCTTACATTCATCATCTTATAGTTACTATAATGTCTCACATCCAATCATTTCATAGATACCATAATGCCTCACATCCAGTCATCTCATGGTTACTATAATACCTCACATCCAATCATCTCTTATTTACTATAATGCCTCTCATCCAAACATCTCATTGTTATTATAATGCTTATATCCAATATAATCTCGTAGTTACTATAATACCTTACATCCAACCTTCTCATAGTTATTATATTGCGTTATATACAATAATATCATAGTTACTATTATACCTCACATCCAACCTTCTCATAGTTATTATTATGCCTTATATCCAATAATCTCATAATTACTATATTACCTCACATCCAATCGTCTTATAGTTACTATAATACCTCATATCCAAACATCTTATAGTTGCTACAATGTCTCACAACAATCATTTCATAGCTGCTATAATACTTCACATCTAATCATCTCAAGCCTACTATAATTTATCACATCCAAACATCTCATAGTTACTATAATGTCTCACATCCAATCATTCATAAATACCATAATGCCTCACATCCATCATCTCATAGTTACTATAATGCCTCACATACAATCATCTCATAGTAACTATAATGCCTCACATCCAATAATCCCATAGTTACTATAATACCTCACATTCAATCCTCTAATAGTTACTATAATGCCTCTCATCCAATCATCTCATAGTTACCATAATGCCTCACATCCAACTTTCTCATAGTTATATAATGGCTTTATCCAATCGTCTTATAGTTACTATAATGTCTTACATCCAATCATCTCATAGTTACTATAAAAGCATCATATCCAATTGTCTCATAGTTACTATAATGTCTTACATCCAATCATCTCATAGTTATTATAAGCCTCACATCCAATCTTCTCATAGCTACTATAATGCCTCACATACAATCATCTCATAGTTACTATAATGCCTCTCATCCAATCATCTCATAGTTACTATAATGCCTCACATACAATCATCTCATAGTTACTATAATGCCTCTCATCCAATCATCTCATAGTTACTATAATGCCTCGCATCCAATAATCCCATAGTTACTATAATGCCTCTCATCCAATCATCTCATAGTTACTATAATGCCTCGCATCCAATAATCCCATAGTTACTATAATGCCTCACATACAATCATCTCATAGTTATTATAATGCCTCTCATCTAATCATCTCATAGTTACCATAAAGCCTCTCATCCAATCATCTCATAGTTACCATATTGCCTCACATCCAACCTTCTCATAGTTAATATAATGTCTCACATCCAATCATCTCATGGTTACTATAATGTCTCACATCAATCATCTCATATTTACTATAATACCTCACATCCAATCATCTCATGGTTACTATAATGTCTCACATCAATCATCTCATATTACTATAATACCTCACATCCAATCATCTCATGGTTACTATAATGTCTCACATCTAATCATCTCATATCTACTGTAATATCTCACATCCGATCATTAACATAGTTACTATAATGCCTCATAGCCAATCATCTCATAGTTACTATAATGTCTCACATCAAATCATCTCATAGTTACTCATAGTTACTATAATGCCTCACATCCGATTGTCTTATAGTTACTATAATACCTCACATCAAATCCTCTCATAGTTATTATAATGCCTTACATCCACTCATCTCATAGTTACTATAATACTTCACATCCAATTGTCTTATAGTTACTATAATGCCTCACATCCAATTGTCTTGTAGTTACTATAATACCTCTCAGTCAATCATCTCATAGTTACTATAATGCCTCACATCCGATTGTCTTATAGTTACTATAATACCTCACATCAAATCCTCTCATAGTTATTATAATGCCTTACATCCACTCATCTCATAGTTACTATAATACTTCACATCCAATTGTCTTATAGTTACTATAATGCCTCACATCCAATTGTCTTATAGTTACTATAATGCCTCACATCCAATTGTCTTGTAGTTACTATAATACCTCTCAGTCAATCATCTCATAGTTACTATAATGCCTCACGTCCAATCTTCTCATAGTTATTATAATACCTCACATAAATCATCTTATAGTTACTATAATACCTCACATCCAATCATCTCATAGTTACTATAATACCTCACATCCAATCATCTCATAGTTATTATAATACCTCACATCCAATCATCTCATAGTTACTATAATACCTCACATCCAATCATCTTATAGTTACTATAATCCCTCACATCCATTCATCTCATAGTTACTATAATACCTCACATCTAATTGTCTTATAGTTACTATAATACCTCACATCCAATCAGCAGAATCTCTATACCATCATAATGTACTCCATATTTCAATAACAACTGTCTCATGGTTAATAGTATTAGCACGATTCTCACTGCTGTCCTCTCATTGAAGTCATGACCATATTTTAACACTACTATAATCTATTTCTGGAATCTGGCATCCGTGGCTAATCTGAGTTTAAGACATTTCGTCTACATCACATATAGTTTTAAGTGCAATCAAACTACACAACTGCTTCTCTGCAAATTCCTGCACTTGATAGTAACTTCGGGCCTGTTGGAGAACATCAACTGCCTACATTCGGCCTCCCAGGTTTATTCTTGACAGCTCAAGTGGCTTGTATCCTCAGCCGTCGAATCCTGTAAACCTACTTGTCTTTATCACAGTAAGTAGCCCAGTAGACCCTCGAAATTCACGCTTTACCTGTGACCATGTCTGGGTCCAAGCTCTCACTACATCTCTGGGTACAAGCTCTCACTACATCTCTGGGTACAAGCTCTCACTACATCTCTGGGTACAAGCTCTCACTACATCTCTGGGTACAAGCTCTCACTACATCTCTGGGTACAAGCTCTCACTACATCTCTGGGTACAAGCTCTCACTACATCTCTGGGTACAAGCTCTCACTACATCTCTGGGTACAAGCTCTCACTACATCTCTGGGTACAAGCTCTCACTACATCTCTGGGTACAAGCTCTCACTACATCTCTGGGTACAAGCTCTCACTACATCTCTGGGTACAAGCTCTCACTACATCTCTGGGTACAAGCTCTCACTACATCTC
This sequence comes from Megaustenia siamemsis, assembly GCA_032433765.1. Classification (NCBI taxonomy): domain Eukaryota; kingdom Metazoa; phylum Mollusca; class Gastropoda; order Stylommatophora; family Ariophantidae; genus Megaustenia; species Megaustenia siamemsis. The sequence continues at coordinate 54,606 of JAVIAB010000073.1, read as the reverse complement.
TGGGTACAAGCTCTCACTACACCTCTGGGTACAAGCTCTCACTACATCTCTGGGTACAAGCTCTCACTACATCTCTGGGTACAAGCTCTCACTACATCTCTGGGTACAAGCTCTCACTACATCTCTGGGTACAAGCTCTCACTACATCTCTGGGTACAAGCTCTCACTACATCTCTGGGTACAAGCTCTCACTACATCTCTGGGTACAAGCTCTCACTACATCTCTGGGTACAAGCTCTCCCTACATCTCTGGGTACAAGCTCTCCCTACATCTCTGGTACAAGCTCTCACTACATCTCTCTGTTTCCCTCAAGTAAGACCACTCTCTATTCTCGTCCCTGCTTTTCATGCCAGATAATTGTCTTCCTTGTCGTCTCCTCTTCGTCCCATGTGAGACAAATATCTTCGTCCCATGTGAGACAAATCTCTTCGTCCCATGTGAGACAAATCTCTTCGTCCCATGTGAGACAAATCTCTTCGTCCCATGTGAGACAAATCTCTTCGTCCCATGTGAGACAAATCTCTTCGTCCCATGTGAGACAAATCTCTTCGTCCCATGTGAGACAAATCTCTTCGTCCCATGTGAGACAAATGTCATTAAATCACTACTCGTTTAAACATGCAACACGTTTTTGATTGTATGACTCATTTGATAGATCAAACATTTGAAGTTATGAGATGAAGGCACGATTACTTTCCTCAGTACAAACAAGAGCTTATCATCTCTGATGTCAACGAACACCCGCCATCCTTTGACCTTGACAGCTCCTACTTCATTGACGTCACAGAGGTTAGTCTAATTGTGATTAATGTCAGAGGTGATGTTCACATCTGATATGTCCTTACCAGAATCTCAAGCTACTAGGCATAGCATAATATTACATAATAACACAGAATAACAAACATACGTAGCAGAACGCTTTGATCGTAATTTCATATTAACATATTACGGTTCATTACTTGTTTACTCTGTTAGTAGATGCGGTGACCAGGGACAAGTTAATGACATACCTCGGAGTTAAGTTTGATCGCAGCCTGTGTTTTCAGAACCACGTTGACCATGTGATAACAAAATTCCGCAAAGGATTAGCCGCCTTGAAGGTCATGGCAGCTGCCAACATCGAGCACAGACTACTTACTCTTCTGTTCCAGGGATTAGTCCTCGCACCAATCGAGCATGCCCTGGCAATTCTAACTGTCAATACGACTCAAATTGATCATCATGTGCCATATCGGTTGGCGTAGGTGATCATGTCCCTACACAATCTTCTATCTACAATGCATCGTATCAGTTCTGTTGTTGACTGTTTTCCATGCAATGGCACCAAGCTATCCAGTATTTTCTCTCTTTGTCGTCCGCGATTTCTCTTTCCTTTTATTTTGCCAGTTGTAACCAGGTATTCCAACTATCCTCTTCTCATTATGTCTCAAATTGATAGGCTGGAGAAAATACAGAATGAAGCCATGCCCATTATCTTGGGGTGCACAAGGGACACTCCGTGTGTAGCAATGAGGTATCGTCTTGACTTTCAAACCATGGATGACAGAATCAAGATCTGGAGAGCACTAGCATACCTGAAGATTAGTACAGATAAAGAGCATCCATTGCACCACGAGCTCACCACAAGGAAACGTACCAGGCAAAAAAAAGAGGCAAATAATGGGTGGGCCGAGCAGAAGATGTCATCAAACAGGTCTGTGGACTAACCAATATCAGCGTTGGTGGAGGAGTGGATACCGGTGCCTACGTCATTCAAAGGGACTTTCTCGTGTATTGTCACACTCGACAGGAAAAGTAGGGAACAGAACTCAGTCGTGGTTAATGCGCAGGTCAACGGTATCATCTGGAATAACACCGATGAGAAAGATGCAGTCATCTATACAGACGGATCTATAATACGACACCAAAAAAGTGCATGGGCATTTACAGCTCGATCGGCAGGCAGAATAGTCAATGAAGACAGTGGTGCATACGTTATGACCACGAGTAGCATGACAATGGAGGTGATGGCAGTGACCACGGCATTAAAGTGGTTAGAGTCACAAGACTACACCCACGCATGTATACTGAGTGATTCGATAAGCATGATAAAAAAGTGGAGGCGGGCTCTGTATGCATGCAATGGTTGGAGTCATTGCAGAGGTAAAAAATATATAAGGTCACCTTTGTCTATGTCCTTGGACATGCGGGAGTACGGGGAAATGAAAGAGCGGACAGGTTGGCTAGCAGCGCTGTCGTTGATGACGATTAACCAATGGATTGGGTGGACATCATCAATGCCCTCCGAGATGTGGGAAGAGCACAGGACTTCGACAAACAACAAATCCACGTCACTTCTTCGGATGATGGAAATGGGAGTTAAGATGGGCACAGCCAGAAATGAGAAACTTAGTGGGCGTGTAAGAAGACTTATCAACCAACATAGAACTGGAGTCGTCAGTCGCTGGACACTGCGGGCTTGCTGAAGAGGGGACCTGAGCACCTATGCACAAGTTCGGAGTGCAATGATGATGACCCGCAAATAACTCAATAACTCTGTTAGTGCCCTCATATTTCACGATCACAGTCATAATGGGTGGTGTTCATGTAATCAGCGCAGAAAATTTTCAATTCTCTGAGAAAATCTCTGCTACTCATGTTGCATTTATCGGCGCGGAAGGAGAAACCCAAGACATTTTCAATTCTCTGAGAAAATCTCTGCTACTCATGTTGCATTTATCGACGCGGAAGGAGAAACCCAGAACATTTTCAATTCTCTGAGAAAATCTCTGCTACTCATGTTGCATTTATCGATGCGGAAGGAGAAACCCAGAACATTTTCAATTCTCAATTCTGTGAGAAAATCTTTGCTGATGTGGTACAGGGACATAACCATGATAAAATTAGTTATAAAACTAGAGAGAGTGATAAACCATACTGGTAAGTGAGATAAAATTAGTTATTAAAACTAGAAAGAGTGATAAACCATACTGGTAAGTGAGATAAAATTAGTCATTAAAACTAGAGAGAGTGATAAATCATACTTGTAAGTGAGATAAAATTAGTCATTGAAACTAGAGAGAGTGATAAACCATAATGGTAAATGAGAAAAAAATGAAGGGAGAAAGTCATCAGAAAGAATGATCAGCATGAAAAAAATCGAACACATGGGTGCTTATCAAAGAAATCACGTGAATAGTTTAAGATGGAAATAGTTATCGGAGTCCGGTGAAACATGGGCAGCTTGCTGAGATCTTCCGGGACAACATCAAGGTCAATTGATACATGAAGAATTAGGTTCTGTGACAACATCGAGGTCAACTGATACATGGAGAAGTAGGTTCCGTGACAACATCAAGGTCAATTGATACATGGAGAATTAGGTTCCGTGACAAGATCGAGGTCAAGTGATACATGGAGAAGTAGGTTCCGTGACAACATCACGGTCAATTGATACATGGAGAATTAGGTTCTGTGACAACATCGAGGTCAACTGATACATGGAGAAGTAGGTTCAGTGACAACATCAAGGTCAATTGATACATGGAGAAGTAGGTTCCGTGACAACATCGAGGTCAAGTGATACATGGAGAAGTAGGTTCCGTGACAACATCGAGGTCAAGTGATACATGGAGAAGCAGGTTCCGTGACAACATCGAGGTCAAGTGATACATGGAGAAGTAGGTTCCGTGACAACATCGAGGTCAAGTGATACATGGAGAAGTAGGTTCCGTGACAACATCGAGGTCAAGTGATAAATGGAGAAGTAGGTTCCGTGCCAACATCAAGGTCAATTGATACATGGAGAAGTAGGTTCCGTGACAACATCGAGGTCAATTGATACATGGAGAAGTTGGTTCCGTGACAACATTGAGGTCAAGTGATACATGGAGAAGTAGGTTCCGTGACAACATCAAGGTCAATTGATACATGGAGAAGTAGGTTCCGTGACAACATGGAGGTCAAGATATACATGGAGAAGTAGGTTCCGTGACAACATCGAGGTCAAGTGATACATGGAGAAGTAGGTTCCGTGACAACATCGAGGTCAAGTGACAAATGGAGAAGTAGGTTCCGTGACAACATCGAGGTCAAGTGATACATGGAGAAGTAGGTTCCGTGATAACATCGAGGTCAAGTGATACATGGAGAAGTAGGTTCCGTCATAACATGGAGGTCAATTGATACATGGAGAAGTAGGTTCCGTGACAACATCGAGGTCAAGTGATAAATGGAGAAGTAGGTTCCGTGACAACATCGAGGTCAAGTGATACATGGAGAAGTAGGTTCCGTGACAACATCGAGGTCAAGTGATAAATGGAGAAGTAGGTTCCGTGCCAACATCAAGGTCAATTGATACATGGAAAGTAGGTTCCGTGACAACATCGAGGTCAATTGATACATGGAGAAGTTGGTTCCGTGACAACATCGAGGTCAAGTGATACATGGAGAAGTAGGTTCCGTGACAACATCGAGGTCAACTGATACATGGAGAAGTAGGTTCCGTGACAACATCAAGGTCAATTGATACATGGAGAAGTAGGTTCCGTGACAACATCGAGGTCAAGTTATACATGGAGAAGTAGGTTCCGTGACAACATCGAGGTCAATTATACCCGGAGAAATAGGTTCCGTGACAACATCAAGGTCAATGATACATGGAGAAGTAGGTTCCGTGACAACATCGAGGTCAAGTGATACATGGAGACGTAGGTTCCGTGACAACATCAAGGTCAAGTGATACATGGAGAAGTAGGTTCCGTGACAACATCGAGGTCAAGTGATACATGGAGAAGCAGGTTCCGTGACAACATCAAGGTCAATTGATACATGGAGAAGTAGGTTCCGTGACAACATCGAGGTCAAGTGATACATTGAGAAGTAGGTTCCGTGACAACAGCGAGGTCAAGTGATACATGGAGAAGCAGGTTCCGCGACAACATCGAGGTCAAGTGATACATGGAGAAGCAGGTTCCGTGACAACATCGAGGTCAAGTGATACATGGAGAAGTAGGTTCCGTGACAACATCGAGGTCAAGTGATACATGGAGAAGCAGGTTCCGCGACAACATCGAGGTCAAGTGATACATGGAGAAGCAGGTTCCGCGACAACATCGAGGTCAATGATACATGGAGAAGCAGGTTCCGCGACAACATCGAGGTCAAGTGATACATGGAGAACAAGGTTCCGTGACAACATCGAGGTCAAGTGATACATGGAGAAGTAGGTTCCGTGACAACATCGAGGTCAATGATACATGGAGACGTAGGTTCCGTGACAACATCGAGGTCAAGTGATACATGGAGAAGTAGGTTCCGTGACAACATAGAGGTCAATTATACATGGAGAAGTAGGTTCCGTGACAGCATCGAGGTCAAGTGATACATGGATACGTAGGTTCCGTGACAACATCGAGGTCAAGTGATACATGGAGACGTAGGTTCCGTGACAACAAAGAGGTCAATGATACATGGAGAAGTAGGTTCCGTGACAACATCGAGGTCAAGTGATACATGGAGAAGTAGGTTCCGTGCCAACATCGAGGTCAATGATACAGGGAGACGTAGGTTCCGTGACAACATCGAGGTCAAGTGATACACGGAGAAGTAGGTTCCGTGACAACATAGAGGTCAATGATACATGGAGAAGTAGGTTCCGTGACAACATCGAGGTCAAGTGATACATGGAGAAGTAGGTTCCGTAACAACATCGAGGTCAAATGATACATGGAGAAGTAGGTTCCGTGACAACATCGAGGTCAAGTGATACATGGAGAAGTAGGTTCCGTGCCAACATCGAGGTCAAGTGATACATGGAGAAGTAGGTTCCGTGATAACATCGAGGTCAAGTGATACATGGAGAAGTAGGTTCCGTCATAACATGGAGGTCAATTGATACATGGAGAAGTAGGTTCCGTGACAACATCGAGGTCAAGTGATACCTGGAGAAGTAGATTCCGTGACAACATCGAGGTCAAGTGATACATGGAGAAGTAGGTTCCGTGACAACATCGAGGTCAAGTGATAAATGGAGAAGTAGGTTCCGTGCCAACATCAAGGTCAATTGATACATGGAAAAGTAGGTTCCGTGACAACATCGAGGTCAATTGATACATGGAGAAGTTGGTTCCGTGACAACATCGAGGTCAAGTGATACATGGAGAAGTAGGTTCCGTGACAACATCGAGGTAAACTGATACATGGATAAGTAGGTTCCGTGACAACATCAAGGTCAATTGATACATGGAGAAGTAGGTTCCGTGACAACATCGAGGTCAAGTTATATATGGAGAAGTAGGTTCTGTACCAACATCGAGGTCAATTATACCCGGAGAAATAGGTTCCGTGACAACATCAAGGTCAATGATACATGGAGAAGTAGGTTCCGTGACAACATCGAGGTCAAGTGATACATGGAGACGTAGTTCCGTGACAACATCAAGGTCAAATGATACATGGAGAAGTAGGTTCCGTGACAACATCGAGGTCAAGTGATACATGGAGAAGCAGGTTCCGTGACAACATCAAGGTCAATTGATACATGGAGAAGTAGGTTCCGTGACAACATCGAGGTCAAGTGATACATTGAGAAGTAGGTTCCGTGACAACAGCGAGGTCAAGTGATACATGGAGAAGCAGGTTCCGCGACAACATCGAGGTCAAGTGATACATGGAGAAGCAGGTTCCGCGACAACATCGAGGTCAAGTGATACATGGAGAAGCAGGTTCCGCGACAACATCGAGGTCAAGTGATACATGGAGAAGTAGGTTCCGTGACAACATCGAGGTCAAGTGATACATGGAGAAGCAGGTTCCGCGACAACATCGAGGTCAAGTGATACATGGAGAAGCAGGTTCCGCGACAACATCGAGGTCAATGATACATGGAGAAGCAGGTTCCGCGACAACATCGAGGTCAAGTGATACATGGAGAACAAGGTTCCGTGACAACATCGAGGTCAATGACACATGGATAAGTAGGTTCCGTGACAGCATCAATGTCAATTGATACATGGAGAAGTAGGTTCCGTGACAACATCGATGTCAACTGATACATGGAGAAGTAGGTTCCGTGACAACATCGAGGTCAAGTGATACATGGAGAAGTAGGTTCCGTGCCAACATCGAGGTCAAGTGATACATGGAGAAGTAGGTTCCGTGCCAACATCGAGGTCAAGTGATACATGGAGAATTAGGTTCCGTGCCAACATCGAGGTCAAGTGATACATGGAGAAGTAGGTTCGGTGACAACATCGAGGTCAAGTGATACATGGAGAAGTAGGTTCCGTGACAACATCGAGGTCAATGATACATGGAGAAGTAGGTTCCGTGACAACATCGAGGTCAAGTGATACATGGAGAAGTAGGTTCCGTGACAACATAGAGGTCAATGATACATGGAGAAGTCGGTTCCGTGACAACATCGAGGTCAAGTGATACATGGAGAAGTAGGTTCCGTGACAATATCAAGGTGAATGATACATGGTGAAGTAGGTTCCGTGACAACATCGAGGTCAAGTGATACATGGAGAAGTAGGTTCCGTGACAACATCGAGGTCAATGATACATGGAGACGTAGGTTCCGTGACAACATCGAGGTCAAGTGATACATGGAGAAGTAGGTTCCGTGACAACATAGAGGTCAATTATACATGGAGAAGTAGGTTCCGTGACAGCATCGAGGTCAACTGATACATGGATACGTAGGTTCCGTGACAACATCGAGGTCAAGTGATACATGGAGACGTAGGTTCCGTGACAACATAGAGGTCAATGATACATGAAGAAGTAGGTTCCGTGACAACATCGAGGTCAAGTGATACATGGAGAAGTAGGTTCCGTGACAACATCGAGGTCAATGATACATGGAGACGTAGGTTCCGTGACAACATCGAGGTCAAGTGATACACGGAGAAGTAGGTTCCGTGACAACATCGAGGTCAATTGATACATGGAGAAGTTGGTTCCGTGACAACATCGAGGTCAAGTGATACATGGAGAAGTAGGTTCCGTAACAACATCGAGGTCAAATGATACATGGAGACGTAGGTTCCGTGACAACATCGAGGTCAAGTGATACATGGAGAAGTAGGTTCCGTGCCAACATCGAGGTCAAGTGATACATGGAGAAGTAGGTTCCGTGACAACATCGAGGTCAAGTGATAAATGGAGAAGTAGGTTCCGTGCCAACATCGAGGTCAAGTGATACATGGAGAAGTAGGTTCCGTGACAACATCGAGGTCAAGTGATACATGGAGAAGTAGGTTCCGTGACAACATAGAGGTCAAGTTATACATGGAGAAGTAGATTCCGTGACAACATCGAGGTCAAGTGATACATGGAGAAGTAGGTTCCGTGACAACATCGAGGTCAAGTTATACATGGAAAAATAGGTTCCGTGACAACATCGAGGTCAAGTTATACATGGAAAAATAGGTTCCGTGACAACATCGAGGTCAAGTGATACATGGAGAAGTAGGTTCCGTGACAACATCTAGGTCAAGATATACATGGAAAAATAGGTTCCGTCACAACATCGAGGTCAAGTTATACATGGAAAAATAGGTTCCGTGACAACATCGAGGTCAAGTTATACATGGAAAAATAGGTTCCGTGACAACATCGAGGTCAAGTTATACATGGAAAAATAGGTTCCGTGACAACATCGAGGTCAAGTTATACATGGAGAAGTAGGTTCTGTGACAACATCGAGGGCAAGTGATACATTAAAAAATAGGTTCCGTGACAACATCGAGGTCAAGTTATACATGGAGAAGTAGGTTCCGTGACAACATCGAGGTCAAGTGATACATGGAGACGTAGGTTCCGTGACAACATCAAGGTCAAGTGATACATGGAGAAGTAGGTTCCGTGACAACATCGAGGTCAAGTGATACATGGAGAAGTAGGTTCCGCGACAACATCAAGGTCAATTGATACATGGAGAAGTAGGTTCCGTGACAACATCGAGGTCAAGTGATACATTGAGAAGTAGGTTCCGTGACAACAGCGAGGTCAAGTGATACATGGAGAAGCAGGTTCCGCGACAACATCGAGGTCAAGTGATACATGGAGAAGCAGGTTCCGCGACAACATCGAGGTCAAGTGATACATGGAGAAGCAGGTTCCGCGACAACATCGAGGTCAAGTGATACATGGAGAAGTAGGTTCCGTGACAACATCGAGGTCAAGTGATACATGGAGAAGCAGGTTCCGCGACAACATCGAGGTCAAGTGATACATGGAGAAGCAGGTTCCGCGGCAACATCGAGGTCAATGATACATGGAGAAGCAGGTTCCGTGACAACATCGAGGTCAATGACACATGGAGAAGTAGGTTCCGTGACAGCATCAATGTCAATTGATACATGGAGAAGTAGGTTCCGTGACAACATCGAGGTCAACTGATACATGGAGAAGTAGGTTCCGTGACAACATCGAGGTCAAGTGATACATGGAGAAGTAGGTTCCGTGACAACATAGAGGTCAATTATACATGGAGAAGTAGGTTCCGTGACAGCATCGAGGTCAAGTGATACATGGATACGTAGGTTCCGTGACAACATCGAGGTCAAGCGATACATGGAGACGTAGGTTCCGTGACAACATAGAGGTCAATGATACATGGAGAAGTAGGTTCCGTGACAACATCGAGGTCAAGTGATACATGGAGAAGTAGGTTCCGTGACAACATCGAGGTCAATGATACATGGAGACGTAGGTTCCGTGACAACATCGAGGTCAAGTGATACACGGAGAAGTAGGTTCCGTGACAACATAGAGGTCAATGATACATGGAGAAGTAGGTTCCGTGACAACATCGAGGTCAAGTGATACATGGAGAAGTAGGTTCCGTGCCAACATCGAGGTCAAGTGATACATGGAGAAGTAGGTTCCGTGACAACATCGAGGTCAAGTGATAAATGGAGAAGTAGGTTCCGTGCCAACATCGAGGTCAAGTGATACATGGAGAAGTAGGTTCGTGACAACATCGAGGTCAAGTGATACATGGAAAAATAGGTTCCGTGACAACATCGAGGTCAAGTTATACATGGAAAAATAGGTTCCGTGACAACATCGAGGTCAAGTGATACATGGAGAAGTAGGTTCCGTGACAACATCGAGGTCAAGTTATACATGGAAAAATAGGTTCCGTGACAACATCGAGGTCAGTTATACATGGAAAAATAGGTTCCGTGACAACATCGAGGTCAAGTTATACATGGAAAATAGGTTCCGTGACAACATCGAGGTCAAGTGATACATGGAGAAGTAGGTTCCGTGACAACATCGAGGTCAAGTTATACATGGAAAAATAGGTTCCGTGACAACATCGAGGTCAAGTTATACATGGAAAAATAGGTTCCGTGACAACATCGAGGTCAAGTTATACATGGAAAAATAGCTTCCGTGACAACATCGAGGTCAAGTTATACATGGAAAAATAGGTTCCGTGACAACATCGAGGTCAAGTTATACATGGAGAAGCAGGTTCTGTGACAACATCGAGGGCAAGTGATACATTAAAAATAGGTTCCGTGACAACATCGAGGTCAAGTTATACATGGAGAAGTAGGTTCCGTGACATCATCGAGGTCAAGTGATACATGGAGACGTAGGTTCCGTGACAACATCAAGGTCAAGTAATACATGGAGAAATAGGTTCTGTGACAACATCGAGGTCAATGATACATGCAGAAATAGGTTCCGTGACAACATAGAGGTCAAGTGATACATATCTTGGTGGGTGTCTGTGCTGGTCAGGGTTCATATCTTAGTGTGTGTCTGTACTGGCCATGGCTCATATCTTAATGTGTTTCTGTGCTAGACATGGTTCATATCTTGGTGTGTTTTCGTGAAGCCATAGCTCATATCTTAATGTGTTTCTGTGCTAGCCATGGCTCATATCTTAGTGTGTTTCTGTGCTAGCCATGGCTCATATCATAGCTTGTGGGTGCATGTGTGCTAGCCATGGCTCATATCTTGATGTGTGTCATGTTAGTCATATCTCATATCTTGGTGTGTCCGTGTTAATGATGTCTCATATCTTTATGTGTGTCTGTGTTTAGTCACATCTCATATCTTAGTGTGTATCTGTGTTAGTCATGTGTCATATCTCTGTGTGTGCATATCTAGGTTAGTGATATCTCATATCCTTGTGTGTGCATGGCTATGTTAGTCACATCTCATATCTTTGTGTGTGCGTGTCTATGTTAGTCATATCTCATATCTTTGTGTGCATGTCTATGTTAGTCATATCTCATATCTTTGTGTGTACGTGTCTATGTTAGTCATATCTCATATCTTTGTGTGCATGTCTATGTTAGGCATGTGTCATATCTTTGTGTGTGCATGTCTATGTTAGGCATATGTCATATTTTTGTGTGTGCATGTCTATGTTAGGCATGTGTCATATCTTTGTGTGTGCATGTCTATGTTAGTCATATCTCATATCTTTGTGTGCATGTCTATGTTAGTCATGTGTCATATCTTTGTGTGTATAGTCATATCTCATATCTTGATGTGTGTAAGTGTTAGTCATGCCTCGTATCGCTGTGTGCATGTCTGTGTTAGTCACATCTCCTATCTTTGTGTGTGCATGTCTGTGACTCGGGCAGATGGTGCTCGTAAACCTGAGAGGGCCGACCATCTAAGGGCAGAATCCCCCTACATAAAAGACAATCTGCTGCTTGCATGAAGATTGTGGACAATCAAAGGCTAAGGAATGCAAACCTGAATAAAATGCTGGCTGAAATCGGATGCACTGCGCCACTGGCGCAAAACACAGTGCAACGTTTTAACGGGTGTTCAATCAGAGTGGATCTGCAGACTCTAATTGTGATGTTCTGTCTGTTGAGGTGATCAACACATTTAATCTGACAGCTGACTTCATGCGAGAGTCTGGAATCCTACTCTGATTGAGTCCTGATCGCAGAGAGAGAGAGAGAGAGAGAGAGAGAGAGAGAGAGAAGTGATACATGGAGAAGTTGGTTCCGTGACGACATCGAGGTAAAGTGAAACAAAGACAGATTGTTGATAGTAGCAGTGACAACATCGAGGTAAAGTGAAACAAAGACAGATTATTGATAATAGCAGTGACAACATCGAGGTAAAGTGAAACAAAGACAGATTGTTGATAGTAGCCGTGACGACATCGAGGTAAAGTGAAACAAAGACAGATTGTTGATAGTAGCCGTGACGACATCGAGGTAAAGTGAAACAAAGACAGATTGTTGATAGTAGCAGTGACAACATCGAGGTAAAGTGAAACAAAGACAGATTGTTGATAGTAGCAGTGACAACATCGAGGTAAAGTGAAACAAAGATAGATTATTGATAGTAGCAGTGACAACATCGAGGTAAAGTGAAACAAAGACAGATTGTCGATAGTAGCCGTGACGACATCGAGGTAAAGTGAAACAAAGACAGATTGTTGATAGTAGCAGTGACAACATCGAGGTAAAGTGAAACAAAGACAGATTATTGATAGTAGCAGTGACAACATCGAGGTAAAGTGAAACAATGACAGATTATTGATAGTAGCCGTGACAACATCGAGGTAAAGTGAAACAATGACAGATTATTGATAGTAGCCGTGACAACATCGAGGTAAAGTGAAACAATGACAGATTATTGATAGTAGCAGTGACAACATCGAGGTAAAGTGAAACAATGACAGATTGTTGATAGTAGCAGTGACAACATCGAGGTAAAGTGAAACAAAGACAGATTGTTGATAGTAGCAGTGACAACATCGAGGTAAAGTGAAACAAAGACAGATTGTTGATAGTAGCAGTGACAACATCGAGGTAAAGTGAAACAATGACAGATTATTGATAGTAGCAGTGACAACATCGAGGTAAAGTGAAACAATGACAGATTGTTGATAGTAGCAGTGACAACATCGAGGTAAAGTGAAACAATGACAGATTATTGATAGTAGCCGTGACAACATCGAGGTAAAGTGAAACAATGACAGATTATTGATAGTAGCCGTGACGACATCGAGGTAAAGTGAAACAAAGACAGATTGTTGATAGTAGCAGTGACAACATCGAGGTAAAGTGAAACAATGACAGATTATTGATAGTAGCAGTGACAACATCGAGGTAAAGTGAAACAATGACAGATTGTTGATAGTAGCAGTGACAACATCGAGGTAAAGTGAAACAATGACAGATTATTGATAGTAGCCGTGACAACATCGAGGTAAAGTGAAACAATGACAGATTATTGATAGTAGCCGTGACAACATCGATGGAACACGTGTGCATTGAATGAGCTGGGTTCTCAATTGAATATGTCGCGTAGGGTGGACTCGAAACTTTGACCATGACCTGAGGAAGAGTCGCATTACATGAGGAGGTTACGACGTGATGAGTAGTCGCATTACATGAGGAGGTTACGACGTGATGAGTAGTCGCATTACATGAGGAGGTTACGACGTGATGAGTAGTCGCATTACATGGCAAAGTCAGGACGTGATGAGTAGTCGCATTACATGGCAAAGTCAGGACGTGATGAGTAGTCGCATTACATGGCAAAGTCAGGACGTGATGAGTAGTCGCATTACATGAGGAGGTTACGACGTGATGAGTAGTCGCATTACATGGCAAAGTCAGGACGTGATGAGTAGTCGCATTACATGGCAAAGTCAGGACGTGATGAGTAGTCGCATTACATGAGGAGGTTACGACGTGATGAGTAGTCGCATTACATGGCAAAGTCAGGACGTGATGAGTAGTCGCATTACATGAGGAGGTTACGACGTGATGAGTAGTCGCATTACATGGCAAAGTCAGGACGTGATGAGTAGTCGCATTACATGAGGAGGTTACGACGTGATGAGTAGTCGCATTACATGAGGAGGTTACGACGTGATGAGTAGTCGCATTACATGGCAAAGTCAGGACGTGATGAGTAGTCGCATTACATGGCAAAGTCAGGACGTGATGAGTAGTCGCATTACATGGCGAAGTCAGGACGTGATGAGTAGTCGCATTACATGACGAAGTCAGGATGTGATGAGTAGTGACATTACATGAGGAGGCCAGGACGTGATGAGTAGTCGCGTTACATGCGGTCAGGACGTGATGAGTAGTCGCGTTACATGAGGAGGTTACGACGTGATGAGTAGTCGCATTACATGGCAAAGTCAGGACGTGATGAGTAGTCGCATTACATGGCAAAGTCAGGACGTGATGAGTAGTCGCATTACATGGCAAAGTCAGGACGTGATGAGTAGTCGCATTACATGAGGAGGTTACGACGTGATGAGTAGTCGCATTACATGAGGAGGTTACGACGTGATGAGTAGTCGCATTACATGGCAAAGTCAGGACGTGATGAGTAGTCGCATTACATGGCAAAGTCAGGACGTGATGAGTAGTCGCATTACATGGCAAAGTCAGGACGTGATGAGTAGTCGCATTACATGGCAAAGTCAGGACGTGATGAGTAGTCGCATTACATGGCAAAGTCAGGACGTGATGAGTAGTCGCATTACATGACGAAGTCAGGATGTGATGAGTAGTGACATTACATGAGGAGGCCAGGACGTGATGAGTAGTCGCGTTACATGCGGTCAGGACGTGATGAGTAGTCGCGTTACATGAGGAAGATAGGACGTGATGAGTAGTCGCATTACATGTGGTCAGGACGTGATGAGTAGTCGCGTTACATGAGGAAGATAGGACGTGACGAGTGGTCACATTACAGGAGGACGTCAGGACGTGATGAGTACTCGCGTTACATGAGGAAGACAGGACGTGATGAGTGGTCGCGTTACATGAGGAAGACAGGACGTGATGAGTGGTCGCGTTACATGACGTCAGGACGTGATGAGTAGTCGCGTTACATGAGGAAGATAGGACGTGACGAGTGGTCGCGTTACATGACGTCAGGACGTGATGAGTAGTCGCGTTACATGAGGAAGATAGGACGTGACGAGTGGTTGCGTTACATGACGTCAGGTCGTGATGAGTACTCGCGTTACATGAGGAAGACAGGACGTGATGAGTGGTCGCGTTACATGACGTCAGGACGTGATGAGTAGTCGCGTTACATGAGGAAGATAGGACGTGACGAGTGGTCGCGTTACATGACGTCAGGACGTGATGAGTAGTCGCGTTACATGAGGAAGATAGGACGTGACGAGTGGTTGCGTTACATGACGTCAGGTCGTGATGAGTACTCGCGTTACATGAGGAAGACAGGACGTGATGAGTGGTGGCGCTACATGACGTCAGGACGTGATGAGTAGTCGCGTTACATGAGGAAGACAGGACGTGATGAGTGGTCGCGTTACATGAGGCCAGGACGTGATGAGTAGTGACATTACATGAGGCCAGGACGTGATGAGTGGTGACGTTACATGAGGCCAGGACGTGATGAGTGGTGACGTTACATGAGGCCAGGACGTGATGAGTGGTGACGTTACATGAGGCCAGGACGTGATGTGTAGTGACATTACATGAGGCCAGGACGTGATGAGTGGTGACATTACATGAGGCCAGGACGTGATGAGTGGTGACATTACATGAGGCCAGGACGTGATGAGTGGTGACATTACATGAGGCCAGGACGTGATGAGTGGTGACATTACATGAGGCCAGGACGTGATGAGTGGTGACATTACATGAGGCCAGGACGTGATGAGTGGTCGCGTTACATGAGGTCAGGACGTGATGAGTACTCGGGTTACATGAGGAAGACAGGACGTGATGAGTGGTGACGTTACATGAGGCCAGGACGTGATGTGTAGTGACGTTACATGAGGTCAGGACGTGATGTGTAGTGACATTACATGAGGCCAGGACGTGATGTGTAGTGACATTACATGAGGTCAGGACGTGATGAGTGGTGACATTACATGAGGTCAGGACGTGATGAGTGGTGACATTACATGAGGCCAGGACGTGATGTGTAGTGACATTACATGAGGTCAGGACGTGATAAGTGGTGACATTACATGAGGCCAGGACGTGATGAGTGGTCGCGTTACATGAGGAAGACAGGACGTGATGAGTACTCGCGTTACATGAGGTCAGGACGTGATGAGTACTCGCGTTACATGAGGAAGACAGGACGTGATGAGTACTCGCGTTACATGAGGTCAGGACCTTATGAGTGGTCGCGTTACATGAGGAAGACAGGACGTGATGAGTGGTCGCGTTACATGAGGTCAGGACGTGATGAGTAGTCGCGTTACATGAGGTCAGGACGTGATGAGTACTCGCGTTACATGAGGAAGACAGGACGTGATGAGTGGTCGCGTTACATGAGGCCAGGACGTGATGAGTGGTGACATTACATGAGGCCAAGACGTGATGAGTACTCGCGTTACATGAGGAGGTCAGGACGTGACGAGTGGTGACATTACATGAGGCCAGGACGTGATGAGTACTCGCGTTACATGAGGAGGTCAGGACGTGATGAACGGTCACATTACATGTGGAGGTCAGGACGTGATTAGTGGTCACATTACAGGAGGAGGCTAGGACGTGATGGGCGGTCTCATTACATGTGTAAAAACGGAGATAGAAAGAAATAAAGAAGACGGATTGGTGAAGAGAAAGACATAGGGACTGCATTTAACGAGAATGTATTGGTAACGTGAATTTCAGCTCAAGGGGGAAGTGTGAAAATGTGAAGTTGTGAGTGAAGATTCACAGGTTACGAATGAGAGAGAATAATGGAATAGAAGGGGATTTGTTGTGAGTGGTATGAGAGATTAAGTAGTGAGAACATGTGGGGCGAGTGAACAGTGGTCGCTAGTGACTACGCCGATTGGCCAACAGTCTTAAGAGAACTTTAGTTGTGGTCATTTATTAATTATGAGTGTGCGAAGAGCGGACAGTAATTAGGAGTTGGCTCTAAGATTCGTACAGTGAAGTTCATAGATAGCAGTCTGAGATGTCATTTTGTACAATAACGCTGTAAATAGTTTGTAAGATACCAACAAACTAGTGTAATTAACTCAGTTGACATTTGTTAGTAGATAATTAGTGACATGGCAAGTCATGGACACTGATCAATTTTTGTTGTTTCATTCTTGTCCAGTTGGAAAATCGGACAGTGTGGTGAGAAGTGAACCAAGGGAGACAACAGAAGTAACACAATGCTGCTTGCGTTTTTATGGTAGCATTTGATTTATGTACTTGGGTTTTATGAAGCAAACCTGCTGTGTTCAGACATCCAGTAAAGCTGGGTAGGCCATGTGGCTCGGCCAATAACTGAAAGTGGTAGCCAGGAACATATCAGTTTCTTAGGCAGGCTAATCATTTCTCAAGAGCCGATGTGAAGAGACAGTCATCTGAGTCTTAACGTAGATTCGGATGAGATTGTGCAAAGGCTAACAGAACGTTGTATGACACTGCGTTTAGTCTGCACGTGAGAGTGCGGAACCTTATGGAATAGTCAATGTGTGTTTCATTATGGCAGGCGAGTCAGAGCTTGCTGATGTGTCTTTTAATGTGCCAACTGTAAATTAGTGGGGAAGGAAGGGTATGTGGGTCTCGTTAACGAGTGCAAGCCGGCAGGTGTATTGTTGAGCGCCACGGTGAGGGCTGCGAAATTATCAACGTGTGTTCATTGTTGCAGGCGAATACGAGCTTGCTGATGTATTCTTTTCTCTCTCTCTCTCTCTCTCTCTCTCTCTCTCTCTGCGATCAGGACTCAATCAGAGTAGGATTCCAGACTCTCACATGAAGTCAGCTGTCAGGTTAAGTGTGTTGATCGCCCCCACAGGCAGAACATCACAATTAGAGTCTGCCAGATCCACTCTGATTGAACACCCGTTAAAACGTTGCACTGTGTTCTGCGCCAGTGGCCCAGTGCATCCGATTTCAGCCAGCATTTTATTCAGGTTTGCATTCCTTAGCCTTTGATTGTCCCCAATCTTCCTGCAAGGCAGCAGATGATCTTTTCTGTAGGGGGATTCTGCCCTTAGATGGTCGGCCCTCCCAGGTTTACGAGCACCATCTGCCCGAGCCACTAGAGGTGACTAACACAGACAAGCACACACAAAGGTAGGAGATTTGACCAACACAGACGCACACAGCGATACGAGGCATGACTAACACTGACATACATCAAATATATGACACATGACTAACATAAACATGCACATAAAGATATGAGATATGACTGACATAGACATGCACACACAAAGATATGACACATGCCTAACATAGATATGCACACAAAGATATGAGATATAATCAACATAGACATGTACACACAAAGATATGAGATGTGACTAACATAGCCATGCACACAAGAAGATATGAGATGTGACATACACAGATATGCACACAAGAAGATATGAGATATGAACATAAACATGCACACAAAGATATGACACATGACAAACACATACACACATAAAGATATGAGACATGATTAACACGGACACACAAAGATATGAGATATGACTAACATGACACACACCAAGATCTGAGCCATGGCCAGCACACACACACACACGCTAAGATATGAGCCATGGCTAGCACAGAAACACATCAAGATAAGAGCCATGGCTAGCACAGAAACACATCAAGATGAGAGCCATGGCTAGCACAGAAACACATCAAGATATGAGTCATGGCTAGCACAGAAACACATCAAGATATTAGCCATGGCGTCATGGAAAAACACCAAGAATGAACCATGTCCAGCACAGAAACACATTAAGGTATCCATATGCTTGGGTTTGTTGTAGTACTCTTCTTAACGTGGGAATCATCGACATACGAAGACGCGGGCCCGATTAACCGTTCACAGGTTCGCTCAAACAGTTGTCCGGAGATTTGAGAGTGCAGTCTGACCCGTAGAACGTTCCCTTGCATGTACAGTTCCGGTTGACTGTTCACAGGTGTCGTTGAAACAGTTGTCCGGACATTTGAGAGTGCAGTCTGATCCGTAGTACATTTCCTTGCACGTACAGTCTGTACTTTTCGTGTCGCATATGATGTCACAGCCATCAGAACACGTCTGTTTGCACTAGAGCCAAAATTACCATCGGGGCAAGTGTCACTACAGATGTAGCCAGGACGTTTACATTGTAGGCATTTTCCGGATTTTTCCTCACATAAAGGACAGACAGTAAGACAAGACCCGGAGCAGTCGTGTCCATAGATCCCATGTGAACAGTTGCCGTGACACGTACCGATGATGACGTTGTAGCCTTTGCAGCACCCACTACACACTGCACAAAACGACCAAGAATGCCCGTCCAGACAATAGGTGTCTGTAAATGTTTGCACCTCATTCACCGTCAGTGCACTGTCGGCCTGCGAAATGGTCGATGAGAACTCAATCTTAATGTGTGCCATTGTCGCATGTGTGGTGGCTACAATAGTATTCACAGAAATGTTTGGGTATGATATATCATTATACTGGAACACTACACCGCAACTGTCAGAGAAAGCCTTTAGAGTAGCGTTCTTTACCCGAATCATAGTGCTAGCTCGATGATAAATTCGAATGGTGTGAATCTTCCGGAACGTGGCATAGTTCAGATACCAGTAAACAGAATTGGCTCCACTTCTCCATTGTGTGTGTGTGTGCAGTCATTGTCATAGAGATTGGTCTTTGTTTTGCCATTAACTGCAGCCTCTGGTCCACATCCGTCTCCTGTATAGCAATCATTAAATGTGTCGGTCTGGTTTGTGTTCTGTTTGAGAGCCACATTCCGACCCCCGCCAATGTAGATGGAGCAGGTATTTGCGACTGTCGCCCCTTCAATCCGTAACTTGTTGATCAGACCAGCCCCAGAGCAAAAGACATCAATCTCGTGCTGACTAACTACAAACCGTGATTCATTATTACATGAGGCAGAACCATTTAGTTTTACCGTGAAACTGTCCGGATATGTTAAGTCATTCACATAAATCCTAAACCAGGAGAACGGCAAAGATTGATTGAGAGTTGCCTCAACTGATGTATAATCTGTGTCCGGTTTACATGTGGTGTCGTTGTTATCAAACAGGAAAGTAGGTTCAGGTTTTTGGGCTTATTTGTAAACGAGATCCAAGTACTGACACTGGGGTCCGAAATATTCGTGCTGACAACTGTCATTGTTTGGACATGTCCCTGTAGGTTTGTCACAAACTGAGTCATTATAGCAGTGACATTGTAACGTACAATTCGCCCCAAACCAACCGGCTGCACAAATTAGATCATAACTATCAAGGTCTCGAACGAAGCCAGCAGAATAAAGACTTGATCTACAGCGGTGGTTAACGAACTGTTTACAAACATTTATTATCAAACCCGTGGCTACATTTCTAAAAATCCGCTAACTCGCTGTGATAACAGATAGCGTGATGTTGAAAGTCAACATTGTTTAAACCATGGCTCGGATGCGATCAAGCTTCCATCTTGTATTCTTTTAAAACGCTAACTGTAAATAGGAAATTTGGCAACATGTAAAATAATGTGCGAATAATGTGTGTCAAAACACAGATTGTGTGTTGTTCAATCGAAATAAAGTGACTTTTTTGCTTACTGAACAATGTTGTGGTCAATATTTGAATCATCCATGTACTCTCAACTAATCCTGGTAGCGTCGAACTAAGGGCGGTCACACCGCTGGAAACAGGTTTAGGTGTATGTCACGAACTGGCATCAAACAACAGCGAAGTAAGACATAGACAGGCAATTAGACACCGGCCAGGGGGCTCATCAGTCGGCACTCATCGTCAGCTAGAAAGTCAAAACATCAATCGACAATCGATTAAAGAATAACCCACGACACATGAGGAGGTCAGGACGTGATGAGTAGTCGCGTTACATGAGATCAGGACGTTTTGAGTGGTCACATTACATGAGGTCGCGTTACATGAGGCCAGGACTTGATGAGTAGTCACATTACATGAGGTCAGGACGTGATGAGTAGTCGCGTTACATGAGGTCAGGACATGATGAGTAGTCGCGTTACATGAGGTCATGATGTGATGAGTAGTCGCGTTACATGAGATCAGGACTGGATGAGTAGTCGCGTTACATGAGGTTAGGACGTGATGAGTAGTAGCGTTACATGAGGAGGTCATGACGTGATGAGTAGTCACGTAACATGAGGTGTTCAGGACGTAATGAGTAGTCGTGTTACATGAGGTCAGGACGTGATGAGTAGTCACGTTACATGAGGTGTTCAGGACGTAATGAGTAGTCGTGTTACATGAGGTCAGGACGTGATGAGTAGTCGCGTTACATGAGGTCAGGACGTGATGAGTGGTCACGTTACATGAGGTCAGGACGGGATGAGTAGTCGCGTTACATGAGGCCAGGACACGATGAGTAGTCGCGTTACATGAGGTCGCCTTACATGAAATCAGGACGTGATGAGTAGTCGCGTTACATGAGGTCGCCTTACATGAGTTCAGGACGGGATGAGTGGTTACATTATATGAGTTCAGGACGGGATGAGTGGTTACATTACATGAGTCCGGACGGGATGAATGGTTACATTACATGAGTTCAGGACGGGATGAGTGGTTACATTACATGAGTTCAGGACGGGATGAGTGGTTACATTACATGAGTTCAGGACGGGATAAGTGGTTACATTACATGAGTTCAGGACGGGATGAGTGGTTACATTACATGAGGTCAGGACGGGATGAGTGGTTACATTACATGAGTTCAGGACGGAATGAGTGGTTACATTACATGAGTTCAGGACGGGATGAGTGGTTACATTACATGAGTTCAGGACGGGATGAGTGGTTACATTACATGAGTTCAGGACGGATGAGTGATTACATTACATGAGTTCAGGACGGGATGAGTGGTTACATTACATGAGTTCAGGACGGGATGAGTGGTTACATTACATGAGTTCAGGACGGGATGAGTGGTTACATTACATGAGTTCAGGACGGGATGAGTGGTTACATTACATGAGTTCAGGACTTGATGTGTAGTCGCGTTACATGAAGTCAGGACATGATGTGTAGTCGCGTTACTTATATAACAAGTATGTGTAGTCACGTTACTTATATAACGAATATGTGCAGTCGCGTTACTTATATAACAAGTATGTGTAGTCACGTTACTTATATGACAATTATGTGTAGTCGCGTTACTTATATATCAAGTATGTGTAGTCGCGTTACTTATATAACAAGTATGTGTAGTCGCGTTACTTATATAACAAGTATGTGTAGTCGCGTTACTTATATAACAAGTATGTGTAGTCGCGTTACTTATATGACAATTATGTGTAGTCGCGTTACTTATATAACGAATATGTGTAGTCGCGTTACTTATATGACAATTATGTGCAGTCGCGTTACTTATATGACAATTATGTGCAGTCGCGTTACTTATATGACAATTATGTGTAGTCGCGTTACTTATATATCAAGTATGTGTAGTCGCGTTACTTATATGACAATTATGTGTAGTCGCGTTACTTATATAACAAGTATGTGTAGTCGCGTTACTTATATGACAATTATGTGCAGTCGCGTTACTTATATGACAATTATGTGCAGTCGCGTTACTTATATGACAATTATGTGTAGTCGCGTTACTTATATATCAAGTATGTGTAGTCGCGTTACTTATATGACAATTATGTGTAGTCGCGTTACTTATATATCAAGTATGTGTAGTCGCGTTACTTATATATCAAGTAAGTGTAGTCGCGTTACTTATATGACAATTATGTGTAGTCGCGTTACTTATATGACAAGTATGTGTAGTCACGTTACTTATATAAAAGGTATGTGTAGTCGCGTTACTTATATGACAATTATGTGTAGTCGCGTTACTTATATAACAAGTATTTGTAGTCGCGTTACTTATATAACAAGTATGTGTAGTCGCGTTACTTATATAACAAGTATGTGTAGTCACGTTACTTATATAACAAGTATGTGTAGTCACGTTACTTATATAAAAGGTATGTGTAGTCACGTTACTTATATAAAAGGTATGTGTAGTCACGTTACTTATATAACAAGTATGTGTAGTCACGTTACTTATATAAATGGTATGTGTAGTCACGTTACTTATATAACAAGTATGTGTAGTCACGTTACTTATATGACAATTATGTGTAGTCACGTTACTTATATAACAAATATGTGTAGTCGCGTTACTTATATATCAAGTATGTGTAGTCACGTTACTTATATATCAAGTATGTGTAGTCACGTTACCTATATAAAAGGTATGTGTAGTCACGTTACTTATATAACGAATATGTGTAGTCGCGTTATTTATATAACAATTATGTGTAGTCGCGTTACTTATATAACAAGTATGTGTAGTCGCGTTACTTATATAACAAGTATGTGTAGTCGCGTTACTTATATATCAAGTATGTGTAGTCACGTTACTTATATATAACAATTATGTGTAGTCGCGTTACTTATATAACAAGTATGTGTAGTCGCGTTACTTATATATCAAGTATGTGTAGTCGCGTTACTTATATATCAAGTATGTGTAGTCGCGTTACTTATATATCAAGTAAGTGTAGTCGCGTTACTTATATGACAATTATGTGTAGTCGCGTTACTTATATGACAAGTATGTGTAGTCACGTTACTTATATAAAAGATATGTGTAGTCGCGTTACTTATATGACAATTATGTGTAGTCGCGTTACTTATATAACAAGTATTTGTAGTCGCGTTACTTATATAACAAGTATGTGTAGTCGCGTTACTTATATAACAAGTATGTGTAGTCACGTTACTTATATAACAAGTATGTGTAGTCACGTTACTTATATAAAAGTATGTGTAGTCACGTTACTTATAAAAAAGGTATGTGTAGTCACGTTACTTATATAACAAGTATGTGTAGTCACGTTACTTATATAAATGGTATGAGTAGTCACGTTACTTATATAACAAGTATGTGTAGTCACGTTACTTATATGACAATTATGTGTAGTCACGTTACTTATATAACAAATATGTGTAGTCGCGTTACTTATATATCAAGTATGTGTAGTCATGTTACTTATATATCAAGTATGTGTAGTCACGTTACCTATATAAAAGGTATGTGTAGTCACGTTACTTATATAACGAATATGTGTAGTCGCGATAATTATATAACAATTATGTGTAGTCGCGTTACTTATATAACAAGTATGTGTAGTCGCGTTACTTATATATCAAGTATGTGTAGTCACGTTACTTATGTAACAATTATGTGTAGTCGCGTTACTTATATAACAAGTATGTGTAGTCACGTTACTTATATAACAATTATGTGTAGTCACGTTACTTATATAACAATTATGTGTAGTCACGTTACTTATATAACAATTATGTGTAGTCGCGTTACTTATATAACAATTATGTGTAGTCACGTTACTTATATAACAATTATGTGTAGTCGCGTTACTTATATAACAAGTATGTGTAGTCGCGTTACTTATATAACAAGTATGTGTAGTCACGTTACTTATATAACAATTTTGTGTAGTCGCGTTACTTATATAACATTTATGTGTAGTCACGTTACTTATATAACAATTATGTGTAGTCGCGTTACTTATATAATAAGTATGTGTAGTCACGTTACTTATATAACAAGTATGTGTAGTCACGTTACTTATATATCAAGTATGTGTAGTCACGTTACTTATATAACAATTATGTGTAGTCGCGTTACTTATATAACAAGTATGTGTAGTCGCGTTACTTATATAACAAGTATGTGTAGTCGCGTTACTTATATAACAAGTATGTGTAGTCGCGTTACTTATATAACAAGTATGTGTAGTCGCGTTACTTATATGACAATTATGTGTAGTCGCGTTACTTATATAACGATATGTGTAGTCGCGTTACTTATATGACAAGTATGTGTAGTCGCGTTACTTATATAACAAGTATGTGTAGTCGCGTTACTTATATAACAAGTATGTGTAGTCGCGTTACTTATATGACAATTATGTGTAGTCGCGTTACTTATATGACAATTATGTGTAGTCGCGTTACTTATATAACAAGTATGTGTAGTCGCGTTACTTATATGACAATTATGTGCAGTCGCGTTACTTATATGACAATTATGTGCAGTCGCGTTACTTATATGACAATTATGTGTAGTCGCGTTACTTATATATCAAGTATGTGTAGTCGCGTTACTTATATGACAATTATGTGTAGTCGCGTTACTTATATATCAAGTATGTGTAGTCGCGTTACTTATATATCAAGTAAGTGTAGTCGCGTTACTTATATGACAATTATGTGTAGTCGCGTTACTTATATGACAAGTATGTGTAGTCACGTTACTTATATAAATGGTATGTGTAGTCACGTTACTTATATAACAAGTATGTGTAGTCACGTTACTTATATATCAATATGTTTAGTCACGTTACCTATATAAAAGGTATGTGTAGTCACGTTACTTATATAAAGGTTGTGTAGTCGCGTTACTTATATAACAAGTATGTGTAGTCACGTTACTTATATAACAATTTTGTGTAGTCGCGTTACTTATATAACAAGTATGTGTAGTCACGTTACTTATATAACAATTATGTGTAGTCGCGTTACTTATATAATAAGTATGTGTAGTCACGTTACTTATATAACAAGTATGTGTAGTCGCGTTACTTATATAACAAGTATGTGTAGTCGCGTTACTTATATGACAATTATGTGTAGTCGCGTTACTTATATGACAATTATGTGTAGTCGCGTTACTTATATAACAAGTATGTGTAGTCGCGTTACTTATATGACAATTATGTGTAGTCGCGTTACTTATATGACAATTATGTGCAGTCGCGTTACTTATATGACAATTATGTGTAGTCGCGTTACTTATATATCAAGTATGTGTAGTCGCGTTACTTATATGACAATTATGTGTAGTCGCGTTACTTATATATCAAGTATGTGTAGTCGCGTTACTTATATATCAAGTAAGTGTAGTCGCGTTACTTATATGACAATTATGTGTAGTCGCGTTACTTATATGACAAGTATGTGTAGTCACGTTACTTATATAAATGGTATGTGTAGTCACGTTACTTATATAACAAGTATGTGTAGTCACGTTACTTATATGACAATTATGTGTAGTCACGTTACTTATATAAATGGTATGTGTAGTCACGTTACTTATATAAAAGGTATGTGTAGTCTCGTTACTTATATAACAAGTATGTGTAGTCACGTTACTTATATAAATGGTATGTGTAGTCACGTTACTTATATAACAAGTATGTGTAGTCACGTTACTTATATAACAAATATGTGTAGTCGCGTTACTTATATATCAAGTATGTGTAGTCACGTTACTTATATATCAAGTATGTGTAGTCACGTTACCTATATAAAAGGTATGTGTAGTCACGTTACTTATATAACGAATATGTGTAGTCGCGTTATTTATATAACAATTATGTGTAGTCGCGTTACTTATATAACAAGTATGTGTAGTCGCGTTACTTATATAACAAGTATGTGTAGTCGCGTTACTTATATATCAAGTATGTGTAGTCACGTTACTTATATAACAATTATGTGTAGTCGCGTTACTTATATAACAAGTATGTGTAGTCGCGTTACTTATATATCAAGTATGTGTAGTCGCGTTACTTATATATCAAGTATGTGTAGTCGCGTTACTTATATATCAAGTATGTGTAGTCGCGTTACTTATATGACAATTATGTGTAGTCGCGTTACTTATATGACAAGTATGTGTAGTCACGTTACTTATATAAAAGTATGTGTAGTCGCGTTACTTATATGACAATTATGTGTAGTCGCGTTACTTATATAACAAGTATTTGTAGTCGCGTTACTTATATAACAAGTATGTGTAGTCGCGTTACTTATATAACAAGTATGTGTAGTCACGTTACTTATATAACAAGTATGTGTAGTCACGTTACTTATATAAAAGGTATGTGTAGTCACGTTACTTATATAAAAGGTATGTGTAGTCATGTTACTTATATAAAAGGTATGTGTAGTCACGTTACTTATATAACAAGTATGTGTAGTCACGTTACTTATATGACAATTATGTGTAGTCACGTTACTTATATATCAAGTATGTGTAGTCGCGTTACTTATATGACAATTATGTGTAGTCGCGTTACTTATATATCAAGTATGTGTAGTCGCGTTACTTATATATCAAGTATGTGTAGTCGCGTTACTTATATGACAATTATGTGTAGTCGCGTTACTTATATGACAAGTATGTGTAGTCACGTTACTTATATAAAAGTATGTGTAGTCGCGTTACTTATATGACAATTATGTGTAGTCGCGTTACTTATATAACAAGTATGTGTAGTCGCGTTACTTATATAACAAGTATGTGTAGTCGCGTTACTTATATAACAAGTATGTGTAGTCACGTTACTTATATAACAAGTATGTGTAGTCACGTTACTTATATAAAAGTATGTGTAGTCACGTTACTTATATAAAGGTATGTGTAGTCACGTTACTTATATAACAAGTATGTGTAGTCACGTTACTTATATAAATGTATGTGTAGTCACGTTACTTATATAACAAGTATGTGTAGTCACGTTACTTATATGACAATTATGTGTAGTCACGTTACTTATATAACAAATATGTGTAGTCGCGTTACTTATATATCAAGTATGTGTAGTCACGTTACTTATATATCAAGTATGTGTAGTCACGTTACCTATATAAAAGTATGTGTAGTCACGTTACTTATATAACGAATATGTGTAGTCGCGTTATTTATATAACAATTATGTGTAGTCGCGTTACTTATATAACAAGTATGTGTAGTCGCGTTACTTATATAACAAGTATGTGTAGTCGCGTTACTTATATATCAAGTATGTGTAGTCACGTTACTTATATAACAATTATGTGTAGTCGCGTTACTTATATAACAAGTATGTGTAGTCGCGTTACTTATATATCAAATATGTGTAGTCGCGTTACTTATATATCAAGTATGTGTAGTCGCGTTACTTATATATCAAGTATGTGTAGTCGCGTTACTTATATGACAATTATGTGTAGTCGCGTTACTTATATGACAAGTATGTGTAGTCACGTTACTTATATAAAAGTATGTGTAGTCGCGTTACTTATATGACAATTATGTGTAGTCGCGTTACTTATATAACAAGTATGTGTAGTCGCGTTACTTATATAACAAGTATGTGTAGTCGCGTTACTTATATAACAAGTATGTGTAGTCACGTTACTTATATAACAAGTATGTGTAGTCACGTTACTTATATAAAAGTATGTGTAGTCACGTTACTTATATAAAAGGTATGTGTAGTCACGTTACTTATATAACAAGTATGTGTAGTCACGTTACTTATATAAATGTATGTGTAGTCACGTTACTTATATAACAAGTATGTGTAGTCACGTTACTTATATGACAATTATGTGTAGTCACGTTACTTATATAACAAATATGTGTAGTCGCGTTACTTATATATCAAGTATGTGTAGTCACGTTACTTATATATCAAGTATGTGTAGTCACGTTACTATATAAAAGGTATGTGTAGTCACGTTACTTATATAACAATATGTGTAGTCGCGTTACTTATATAACAATTATGTGTAGTCGCGTTACTTATATAACAAGTATGTGTAGTCGCGTTACTTATATATCAAGTATGTGTAGTCACGTTACTTATATAACAATTATGTGTAGTCGCGTTACTTATATAACAAGTATGTGTAGTCACGTTACTTATATAACAATTATGTGTAGTCACGTTACTTATATAACAATTATGTGTAGTCACGTTACTTATATAACAATTATGTGTAGTCGCGTTACTTATATAACAATTATGTGTAGTCACGTTACTTATATAACAATTATGTGTAGTCGCGTTACTTATATAAAAAGTATGTGTAGTCGCGTTACTTATATAACAAGTATGTGTAGTCACGTTACTTATATAACAATATGTGTAGTCGCGTTACTTATATAACAATTATGTGTAGTCGCGTTACTTATATAACAAGTATGTGTAGTCGCGTTACTTATATAACAAGTATGTGTAGTCGCGTTACTTATATAACAAGTATGTGTAGTCGCGTTACTTATATAACAAGTATGTGTAGTCGCGTTACTTATATGACAATTATGTGTAGTCGCGTTACTTATATAACAATATGTGTAGTCGCGTTACTTATATGACAAGTATGTGTAGTCGCGTTACTTATATAACAAGTATGTGTAGTCGCGTTACTTATATAACAAGTATGTGTAGTCGCGTTACTTATATGACAATTATGTGTAGTCGCGTTACTTATATGACAATTATGTGTAGTCGCGTTACTTATATAACAAGTATGTGTAGTCGCGTTACTTATATGACAATTATGTGTAGTCGCGTTACTTATATGACAATTATGTGTAGTCGCGTTACTTATATGACAATTATGTGTAGTCGCGTTACTTATATATCAAGTATGTGTAGTCGCGTTACTTATATGACAATTATGTGTAGTCGCGTTACTTATATATCAAGTATGTGTAGTCGCGTTACTTATATATCAAGTATGTGTAGTCGCGTTACTTATATGACAATTATGTGTAGTCGCGTTACTTATATGACAAGTATGTGTAGTCACGTTACTTATATAAATGGTATGTGTAGTCACGTTACTTATATAACAAGTATGTGTAGTCACGTTACTTATATATCAAATATGTGTAGTCACGTTACTTATATAAAAGTATGTGTAGTCACGTTACTTATATAAAAGTTTGTGTAGTCGCGTTACTTATATAACAAGTATGTGTAGTCACGTTACTTATATAACAATATGTGTAGTCGCGTTACTTATATAACAAGTATGTGTAGTCACGTTACTTATATAACAATTATGTGTAGTCGCGTTACTTATATAATAAGTATGTGTAGTCACGTTACTTATATAACAAGTATGTGTAGTCGCGTTACTTATATAACAAGTATGTGTAGTCGCGTTACTTATATGACAATTATGTGTAGTCGCGTTACTTATATGACAATTATGTGTAGTCGCGTTACTTATATAACAAGTATGTGTAGTCGCGTTACTTATATGACAATTATGTGTAGTCGCGTTACTTATATGACAATTATGTGTAGTCGCGTTACTTATATGACAATTATGTGTAGTCGCGTTACTTATATATCAAGTATGTGTAGTCGCGTTACTTATATGACAATTATGTGTAGTCGCGTTACTTATATATCAAGTATGTGTAGTCGCGTTACTTATATATCAAGTATGTGTAGTCGCGTTACTTATATGACAATTATGTGTAGTCGCGTTACTTATATGACAAGTATGTGTAGTCACGTTACTTATATAAATGGTATGTGTAGTCACGTTACTTATATAACAAGTATGTGTAGTCACGTTACTTATATGACAATTATGTGTAGTCACGTTACTTATATAAATGGTATGTGTAGTCACGTTACTTATATAAAAGGTATGTGTAGTCACGTTACTTATATAACAAGTATGTGTAGTCACGTTACTTATATAAATGGTATGTGTAGTCACGTTACTTATATAACAAGTATGTGTAGTCACGTTACTTATATAACAAATATGTGTAGTCGCGTTACTTATATATCAAGTATGTGTAGTCACGTTACTTATATATCAAGTATGTGTAGTCACGTTACTTATATAAAAGGTATGTGTAGTCACGTTACTTATATAACAATATGTGTAGTCGCGTTATTTATATAACAATTATGTGTAGTCGCGTTACTTATATAACAAGTATGTGTAGTCGCGTTACTTATATAACAAGTATGTGTAGTCGCGTTACTTATATATCAAGTATGTGTAGTCACGTTACTTATATAACAATTATGTGTAGTCGCGTTACTTATATAACAAGTATGTGTAGTCGCGTTACTTATATATCAAGTATGTGTAGTCGCGTTACTTATATATCAAGTATGTGTAGTCGCGTTACTTATATATCAAGTATGTGTAGTCGCGTTACTTATATGACAATTATGTGTAGTCGCGTTACTTATATAACAAGTATGTGTAGTCACGTTACTTATATAAAAGGTATGTGTAGTCGCGTTACTTATATGACAATTATGTGTAGTCGCGTTACTTATATAACAAGTATGTGTAGTCGCGTTACTTATATAACAAGTATGTGTAGTCGCGTTACTTATATAACAAGTATGTGTAGTCACGTTACTTATATAACAAGTATGTGTAGTCACGTTACTTATATAAAAGTATGTGTAGTCACGTTACTTATATAAAAGTATGTGTAGTCACGTTACTTATATAAAAGTATGTGTAGTCACGTTACTTATATAACAAGTATGTGTAGTCACGTTACTTATATGACAATTATGTGTAGTCACGTTACTTATATATCAAGTATGTGTAGTCGCGTTACTTATATGACAATTATGTGTAGTCGCGTTACTTATATATCAAGTATGTGTAGTCGCGTTACTTATATATCAAGTATGTGTAGTCGCGTTACTTATATGACAATTATGTGTAGTCGCGTTACTTATATGACAAGTATGTGTAGTCACGTTACTTATATAAAAGTATGTGTAGTCGCGTTACTTATATGACAATTATGTGTAGTCGCGTTACTTATATAACAAGTATGTGTAGTCGCGTTACTTATATAACAAGTATGTGTAGTCGCGTTACTTATATAACAAGTATGTGTAGTCACGTTACTTATATAACAAGTATGTGTAGTCACGTTACTTATATAAAAGTATGTGTAGTCACGTTACTTATATAAAAGGTATGTGTAGTCACGTTACTTATATAACAAGTATGTGTAGTCACGTTACTTATATAAATGGTATGTGTAGTCACGTTACTTATATAACAAGTATGTGTAGTCACGTTACTTATATGACAATTATGTGTAGTCACGTTACTTATATAACAAATATGTGTAGTCGCGTTACTTATATATCAAGTATGTGTAGTCACGTTACTTATATATCAAGTATGTGTAGTCACGTTACTTATATAAAAGGTATGTGTAGTCACGTTACTTATATAACAATATGTGTAGTCGCGTTACTTATATAACAATTATGTGTAGTCGCGTTACTTATATAACAAGTATGTGTAGTCGCGTTACTTATATAACAAGTATGTGTAGTCGCGTTACTTATATATCAAGTATGTGTAGTCACGTTACTATATATAACAATTATGTGTAGTCGCGTTACTTATATAACAAGTATGTGTAGTCGCGTTACTTATATATCAATATGTGTAGTCGCGTTACTTATATATCAAGTATGTGTAGTCGCGTTACTTATATATCAAGTATGTGTAGTCGCGTTACTTATATGACAATTATGTGTAGTCGCGTTACTTATATGACAAGTATGTGTAGTCACGTTACTTATATAAAAGATATGTGTAGTCGCGTTACTTATATGACAATTATGTGTAGTCGCGTTACTTATATAACAAGTATGTGTAGTCGCGTTACTTATATAACAAGTATGTGTAGTCGCGTTACTTATATAACAAGTATGTGTAGTCACGTTACTTATATAACAAGTATGTGTAGTCACGTTACTTATATAAAAGTATGTGTAGTCACGTTACTTATATAAAAAGTATGTGTAGTCACGTTACTTATATAACAAGTATGTGTAGTCACGTTACTTATATAAATGGTATGTGTAGTCACGTTACTTATATAACAAGTATGTGTAGTCACGTTACTTATATGACAATTATGTGTAGTCACGTTACTTATATAACAATATGTGTAGTCGCGTTACTTATATATCAAGTATGTGTAGTCACGTTACTTATATATCAAGTATGTGTAGTCACGTTACTTATATAAAAGTATGTGTAGTCACGTTACTTATATAACAATATGTGTAGTCGCGTTACTTATATAACAATTATGTGTAGTCGCGTTACTTATATAACAAGTATGTGTAGTCGCGTTACTTATATATCAAGTATGTGTAGTCACGTTACTTATATAACAATTATGTGTAGTCGCGTTACTTATATAACAAGTATGTGTAGTCACGTTACTTATATAACAATTATGTGTAGTCACGTTACTTATATAACAATTATGTGTAGTCACGTTACTTATATAACAAGTATGTGTAGTCGCGTTACTTATATAACAATTATGTGTAGTCACGTTACTTATATAACAATTATGTGTAGTCGCGTTACTTATATAAAAAGTATGTGTAGTCGCGTTACTTATATAACAAGTATGTGTAGTCGCGTTACTTATATAACAATTATGTGTAGTCGCGTTACTTATATAACAATTATGTGTAGTCGCGTTACTTATATAACAAGTATGTGTAGTCGCGTTACTTATATAACAAGTATGTGTAGTCGCGTTACTTATATAACAAGTATGTGTAGTCGCGTTACTTATATAACAAGTATGTGTAGTCGCGTTACTTATATGACAATTATGTGTAGTCGCGTTACTTATATAACAATATGTGTAGTCGCGTTACTTATATGACAAGTATGTGTAGTCGCGTTACTTATATAACAAGTATGTGTAGTCGCGTTACTTATATAACAAGTATGTGTAGTCGCGTTACTTATATGACAATTATGTGTAGTCGCGTTACTTATATGACAATTATGTGTAGTCGCGTTACTTATATAACAAGTATGTGTAGTCGCGTTACTTATATGACAATTATGTGTAGTCGCGTTACTTATATGACAATTATGTGTAGTCGCGTTACTTATATAACAATTATGTGTAGTCGCGTTACTTATATATCAAGTATGTGTAGTCGCGTTACTTATATGACAATTATGTGTAGTCGCGTTACTTATATATCAAGTATGTGTAGTCGCGTTACTTATATATCAAGTATGTGTAGTCGCGTTACTTATATGACAATTATGTGTAGTCGCGTTACTTATATGACAAGTATGTGTAGTCACGTTACTTATATAAATGGTATGTGTAGTCACGTTACTTATATAACAAGTATGTGTAGTCACGTTACTTATATATCAAATATGTGTAGTCACGTTACTTATATAAAAGGTATGTGTAGTCACGTTACTTATATAAAAGTATGTGTAGTCGCGTTACTTATATAACAAGTATGTGTAGTCACGTTACTTATATAACAATTATGTGTAGTCGCGTTACTTATATAACAAGTATGTGTAGTCACGTTACTTATATAACAATTATGTGTAGTCGCGTTACTTATATAATAAGTATGTGTAGTCACGTTACTTATATAACAAGTATGTGTAGTCGCGTTACTTATATAACAAGTATGTGTAGTCGCGTTACTTATATAACAATTATGTGTAGTCGCGTTACTTATATGACAATTATGTGTAGTCGCGTTACTTATATAACAAGTATGTGTAGTCGCGTTACTTATATGACAATTATGTGTAGTCGCGTTACTTATATGACAATTATGTGTAGTCGCGTTACTTATATGACAATTATGTGTAGTCGCGTTACTTATATATCAAGTATGTGTAGTCGCGTTACTTATATGACAATTATGTGTAGTCGCGTTACTTATATATCAAGTATGTGTAGTCGCGTTACTTATATATCAAGTAAGTGTAGTCGCGTTACTTATATGACAATTATGTGTAGTCGCGTTACTTATATGACAAGTATGTGTAGTCACGTTACTTATATAAATGGTATGTGTAGTCACGTTACTTATATAACAAGTATGTGTAGTCACGTTACTTATATGACAATTATGTGTAGTCACGTTACTTATATAAATGGTATGTGTAGTCACGTTACTTATATAAAAGTATGTGTAGTCACGTTACTTATATAACAAGTATGTGTAGTCACGTTACTTATATAAATGGTATGTGTAGTCACGTTACTTATATAACAAGTATGTGTAGTCACGTTACTTATATAACAAATATGTGTAGTCGCGTTACTTATATATCAAGTATGTGTAGTCACGTTACTTATATATCAAGTATGTGTAGTCACGTTACTTATATAAAAGGTATGTGTAGTCACGTTACTTATATAACAATATGTGTAGTCGCGTTACTTATATAACAATTATGTGTAGTCGCGTTACTTATATAACAAGTATGTGTAGTCGCGTTACTTATATAACAAGTATGTGTAGTCGCGTTACTTATATATCAAGTATGTGTAGTCACGTTACTTATATAACAATTATGTGTAGTCGCGTTACTTATATAACAAGTATGTGTAGTCGCGTTACTTATATATCAAGTATGTGTAGTCGCGTTACTTATATATCAAGTATGTGTAGTCGCGTTACTTATATATCAAGTATGTGTAGTCGCGTTACTTATATGACAATTATGTGTAGTCGCGTTACTTATATGACAAGTATGTGTAGTCACGTTACTTATATAAAAGTATGTGTAGTCGCGTTACTTATATGACAATTATGTGTAGTCGCGTTACTTATATAACAAGTATGTGTAGTCGCGTTACTTATATAACAAGTATGTGTAGTCGCGTTACTTATATAACAAGTATGTGTAGTCACGTTACTTATATAACAAGTATGTGTAGTCACGTTACTTATATAAAAGTATGTGTAGTCACGTTACTTATATAAAAGGTATGTGTAGTCACGTTACTTATATAAAGGTATGTGTAGTCACGTTACTTATATAACAAGTATGTGTAGTCACGTTACTTATATAAATGGTATGTGTAGTCACGTTACTTATATAACAAGTATGTGTAGTCACGTTACTTATATGACAATTATGTGTAGTCACGTTACTTATATAACAAATATGTGTAGTCGCGTTACTTATATATCAAGTATGTGTAGTCACGTTACTTATATATCAAGTATGTGTAGTCACGTTACTTATATAAAAGTATGTGTAGTCACGTTACTTATATAAAAGTATGTGTAGTCGCGTTACTTATATGACAATTATGTGTAGTCGCGTTACTTATATAACAAGTATGTGTAGTCGCGTTACTTATATAACAAGTATGTGTAGTCGCGTTACTTATATAACAATATGTGTAGTCGCGTTACTTATATAACAATTATGTGTAGTCGCGTTACTTATATAACAAGTATGTGTAGTCGCGTTACTTATATAACAAGTATGTGTAGTCACGTTACTTATATAACAATTATGTGTAGTCGCGTTACTTATATAACAAGTATGTGTAGTCACGTTACTTATATAACAATATGTGTAGTCACGTTACTTATATAACAATTATGTGTAGTCACGTTACTTATATAACAATTATGTGTAGTCGCGTTACTTATATAACAATTATGTGTAGTCACGTTACTTATATAACAATTATGTGTAGTCGCGTTACTTATATAACAAGTATGTGTAGTCGCGTTACTTATATAACAAGTATGTGTAGTCACGTTACTTATATAACAATTATGTGTAGTCGCGTTACTTATATAACAATTATGTGTAGTCACGTTACTTATATAACAATTATGTGTAGTCGCGTTACTTATATAATAAGTATGTGTAGTCACGTTACTTATATAACAAGTATGTGTAGTCACGTTACTTATATATCAAGTATGTGTAGTCACGTTACTTATATAACAATTATGTGTAGTCGCGTTACTTATATAACAAGTATGTGTAGTCGCGTTACTTATATAACAAGTATGTGTAGTCGCGTTACTTATATAACAAGTATGTG
Organism: Megaustenia siamemsis; assembly: GCA_032433765.1. Lineage (NCBI taxonomy): Eukaryota > Metazoa > Mollusca > Gastropoda > Stylommatophora > Ariophantidae > Megaustenia > Megaustenia siamemsis. Next base: position 17,951 of record JAVIAB010000073.1, on the reverse strand, counting down.
TAGTCGCGTTACTTATATAACAAGTATGTGTAGTCGCGTTACTTATATGACAATTATGTGTAGTCGCGTTACTTATATAACAATATGTGTAGTCGCGTTACTTATATGACAAGTATGTGTAGTCGCGTTACTTATATAACAAGTATGTGTAGTCGCGTTACTTATATAACAAGTATGTGTAGTCGCGTTACTTATATGACAATTATGTGTAGTCGCGTTACTTATATGACAATTATGTGTAGTCGCGTTACTTATATAACAAGTATGTGTAGTCGCGTTACTTATATGACAATTATGTGTAGTCGCGTTACTTATATGACAATTATGTGTAGTCGCGTTACTTATATAAATGTATGTGTAGTCACGTTACTTATATAAAAGTATGTGTAGTCGCGTTACTTATATGACAATTATGTGTAGTCGCGTTACTTATATGACAAGTATGTGTAGTCACGTTACTTATATAATGGTATGTGTAGTCACGTTACTTATATAACAAATATGTGTAGTCACGTTACTTATATAACAATTATGTGTAGTCACGTTACTTATATAAATGGTATGTGTAGTCACGTTACTTATATAAAAGTATGTGTAGTCGCGTTACTTATATAACAATTATGTGTAGTCGCGTTACTTATATAACAAGTATGTGTAGTCGCGTTACTTATATAACAAGTATGTGTAGTCGCGTTACTTATATAACAAGTATGTGTAGTCACGTTACTTATATAACAAGTATGTGTAGTCACGTTACTTATATAACAAGTATGTGTAGTCACGTTACTTATATAAAAGTATGTGTAGTCACGTTACTTATATAAAAGTATGTGTAGTCGCGTTACTTATATAACAATTATGTGTAGTCGCGTTACTTATATAACAAGTATGTGTAGTCGCGTTACTTATATAACAAGTATGTGTAGTCGCGTTACTTATATAACAAGTATGTGTAGTCACGTTACTTATATAACAAGTATGTGTAGTCGCGTTACTTATATAAAAGTATGTGTAGTCACGTTACTTATATAAAAGTATGTGTAGTCGCGTTACTTATATAACAAGTATGTGTAGTCGCGTTACTTATATAAAAGTATGTGTAGTCACGTTACTTATATAAAAGTATGTGTAGTCACGTTACTTATATAACAATATGTGTAGTCGCGTTACTTATATAACAATTATGTGTAGTCGCGTTACTTATATAACAAGTATGTGTAGTCGCGTTACTTATATATCAAGTATGTGTAGTCACGTTACTTATATAACAATTATGTGTAGTCGCGTTACTTATATAACAAGTATGTGTAGTCGCGTTACTTATATAACAAGTATGTGTAGTCACGTTACTTATATAACAATTATGTGTAGTCACGTTACTTATATAACAATTATGTGTAGTCGCGTTACTTATATAACAATTATGTGTAGTCACGTTACTTATATAACAATTATGTGTAGTCGCGTTACTTATATAACAAGTATGTGTAGTCGCGTTACTTATATAACAAGTATGTGTAGTCACGTTACTTATATAACAATTATGTGTAGTCGCGTTACTTATATAACAATTATGTGTAGTCACGTTACTTATATAACAATTATGTGTAGTCGCGTTACTTATATAACAAGTATGTGTAGTCACGTTACTTATATAACAAGTATGTGTAGTCACGTTACTTATATAACAAGTATGTGTAGTCACGTTACTTATATAACAATTATGTGTAGTCGCGTTACTTATATAACAAGTATGTGTAGTCGCGTTACTTATATAACAAGTATGTGTAGTCGCGTTACTTATATAACAAGTATGTGTAGTCGCGTTACTTATATAACAAGTATGTGTAGTCGCGTTACTTATATAACAATTATGTGTAGTCACGTTACTTATATAACAATATGTGTAGTCGCGTTACTTATATAACAAGTATGTGTAGTCGCGTTACTTATATAACAAGTATGTGTAGTCGCGTTACTTATATGACAATTATGTGTAGTCGCGTTACTTATATGACAATTATGTGTAGTCGCGTTACTTATATAACAAGTATGTGTAGTCGCGTTACTTATATGACAATTATGTGTAGTCGCGTTACTTATATGACAATTATGTGTAGTCGCGTTACTTATATGACAATTATGTGTAGTCGCGTTACTTATATATCAAGTATGTGTAGTCGCGTTACTTATATGACAATTATGTGTAGTCGCGTTACTTATATATCAAGTATGTGTAGTCGCGTTACTTATATATCAAGTATGTGTAGTCGCGTTACTTATATGACAATTATGTGTAGTCGCGTTACTTATATGACAAGTATGTGTAGTCACGTTACTTATATAAATGGTATGTGTAGTCACGTTACTTATATAACAAGTATGTGTAGTCACGTTACTTATATGACAATTATGTGTAGTCACGTTACTTATATAAATGGTATGTGTAGTCACGTTACTTATATAAAAGGTATGTGTAGTCACGTTACTTATATAACAAGTATGTGTAGTCACGTTACTTATATAAATGGTATGTGTAGTCACGTTACTTATATAACAAGTATGTGTAGTCACGTTACTTATATAACAAATATGTGTAGTCGCGTTACTTATATATCAAGTATGTGTAGTCACGTTACTTATATATCAAGTATGTGTAGTCACGTTACTTATATAAAAGGTATGTGTAGTCACGTTACTTATATAACAATATGTGTAGTCGCGTTACTTATATAACAATTATGTGTAGTCGCGTTACTTATATAACAAGTATGTGTAGTCGCGTTACTTATATATCAAGTATGTGTAGTCGCGTTACTTATATAACAATTATGTGTAGTCGCGTTACTTATATAACAAGTATGTGTAGTCACGTTACTTATATAAAGTATGTGTAGTCACGTTACTTATATAACAATTATGTGTAGTCACGTTACTTATATAATGGTATGTGTAGTCGCGTTACTTATATAAAAGTATGTGTAGTCGCGTTACTTATATAACAAGTATGTGTAGTCACGTTACTTATATAACAATTATGTGTAGTCGCGTTACTTATATAACAAGTATGTGTAGTCACGTTACTTATATAACAAGTATGTGTAGTCACGTTACTTATATATCAAGTATGTGTAGTCGCGTTACTTATATAACAATTATGTGTAGTCGCGTTACTTATATAACAAGTATGTGTAGTCGCGTTACTTATATAACAAGTATGTGTAGTCGCGTTACTTATATAACAAGTATGTGTAGTCGCGTTACTTATATAACAAGTATGTGTAGTCGCGTTACTTATATAACAATTATGTGTAGTCACGTTACTTATATAACAATATGTGTAGTCGCGTTACTTATATGACAAGTATGTGTAGTCGCGTTACTTATATAACAAGTATGTGTAGTCGCGTTACTTATATAACAAGTATGTGTAGTCGCGTTACTTATATAACAATTATGTGTAGTCGCGTTACTTATATACAATTATGTGTAGTCGCGTTACTTATATAACAAGTATGTGTAGTCGCGTTACTTATATGACAATTATGTGTAGTCGCGTTACTTATATAACAATTATGTGTAGTCGCGTTACTTATATAACAATTATGTGTAGTCGCGTTACTTATATATCAAGTATGTGTAGTCGCGTTACTTATATGACAATTATGTGTAGTCGCGTTACTTATATATCAAGTATGTGTAGTCGCGTTACTTATATATCAAGTATGTGTAGTCGCGTTACTTATATAACAATTATGTGTAGTCGCGTTACTTATATAACAAGTATGTGTAGTCACGTTACTTATATAAATGGTATGTGTAGTCACGTTACTTATATAACAAGTATGTGTAGTCACGTTACTTATATAACAATTATGTGTAGTCACGTTACTTATATAAATGGTATGTGTAGTCACGTTACTTATATAAAAGTATGTGTAGTCACGTTACTTATATAACAAGTATGTGTAGTCACGTTACTTATATAAATGTATGTGTAGTCACGTTACTTATATAACAAGTATGTGTAGTCACGTTACTTATATAACAATATGTGTAGTCGCGTTACTTATATATCAAGTATGTGTAGTCACGTTACTTATATATCAAGTATGTGTAGTCACGTTACTTATATAAAAGTATGTGTAGTCACGTTACTTATATAACAATATGTGTAGTCGCGTTACTTATATAACAATTATGTGTAGTCGCGTTACTTATATAACAAGTATGTGTAGTCGCGTTACTTATATATCAAGTATGTGTAGTCGCGTTACTTATATAACAATTATGTGTAGTCGCGTTACTTATATAACAAGTATGTGTAGTCGCGTTACTTATATAAAAGTATGTGTAGTCACGTTACTTATATAACAAGTATGTGTAGTCACGTTACTTATATGACAATTATGTGTAGTCACGTTACTTATATAAATGGTATGTGTAGTCGCGTTACTTATATAAAAGTATGTGTAGTCACGTTACTTATATAACAAGTATGTGTAGTCACGTTACTTATATAAAGTATGTGTAGTCACGTTACTTATATAACAAGTATGTGTAGTCACGTTACTTATATAACAATTATGTGTAGTCACGTTACTTATATAACAATATGTGTAGTCGCGTTACTTATATATCAAGTATGTGTAGTCACGTTACTTATATATCAAGTATGTGTAGTCACGTTACTTATATAAAAGTATGTGTAGTCACGTTACTTATATAACAAGTATGTGTAGTCGCGTTACTTATATGACAATTATGTGTAGTCGCGTTACTTATATAACAAGTATGTGTAGTCGCGTTACTTATATAACAAGTATGTGTAGTCGCGTTACTTATATAACAAGTATGTGTAGTCACGTTACTTATATAAAAGTATGTGTAGTCACGTTACTTATATAAAAGTATGTGTAGTCACGTTACTTATATAACAAGTATGTGTAGTCACGTTACTTATATAAAAGTATGTGTAGTCGCGTTACTTATATAACAAGTATGTGTAGTCACGTTACTTATATAACAAGTATGTGTAGTCACGTTACTTATATATCAAGTATGTGTAGTCACGTTACTTATATAACAATTATGTGTAGTCGCGTTACTTATATAACAAGTATGTGTAGTCGCGTTACTTATATAACAAGTATGTGTAGTCGCGTTACTTATATAACAAGTATGTGTAGTCGCGTTACTTATATAACAAGTATGTGTAGTCGCGTTACTTATATAACAATTATGTGTAGTCGCGTTACTTATATAACAATATGTGTAGTCGCGTTACTTATATAACAAGTATGTGTAGTCGCGTTACTTATATAACAAGTATGTGTAGTCGCGTTACTTATATAACAATTATGTGTAGTCGCGTTACTTATATAACAAGTATGTGTAGTCGCGTTACTTATATGACAATTATGTGTAGTCGCGTTACTTATATATCAAGTATGTGTAGTCGCGTTACTTATATAACAATTATGTGTAGTCGCGTTACTTATATAACAAGTATGTGTAGTCACGTTACTTATATAAATGGTATGTGTAGTCACGTTACTTATATAACAAGTATGTGTAGTCACGTTACTTATATAACAATTATGTGTAGTCGCGTTACTTATATAACAAGTATGTGTAGTCACGTTACTTATATAACAAGTATGTGTAGTCACGTTACTTATATAAAAGTATGTGTAGTCACGTTACTTATATAACAATATGTGTAGTCGCGTTACTTATATAACAATTATGTGTAGTCGCGTTACTTATATAACAAGTATGTGTAGTCGCGTTACTTATATAACAAGTATGTGTAGTCGCGTTACTTATATATCAAGTATGTGTAGTCACGTTACTTATATAACAATTATGTGTAGTCGCGTTACTTATATAACAAGTATGTGTAGTCGCGTTACTTATATATCAAGTATGTGTAGTCGCGTTACTTATATATCAAGTATGTGTAGTCGCGTTACTTATATAACAAGTATGTGTAGTCGCGTTACTTATATAACAATTATGTGTAGTCGCGTTACTTATATAACAAGTATGTGTAGTCGCGTTACTTATATAACAAGTATGTGTAGTCACGTTACTTATATAACAATTATGTGTAGTCGCGTTACTTATATAACAAGTATGTGTAGTCACGTTACTTATATAACAAGTATGTGTAGTCACGTTACTTATATATCAAGTATGTGTAGTCACGTTACTTATATAACAATTATGTGTAGTCGCGTTACTTATATATGTGTAGTAACAAGTATGTGTAGTCGCGTTACTTATATAACAAGTATGTGTAGTCGCGTTACTTATATAACAATTATGTGTAGTCGCGTTACTTATATAACAATTATGTGTAGTCGCGTTACTTATATAACAATTATGTGTAGTCGCGTTACTTATATAACAATTATGTGTAGTCGCGTTACTTATATAACAATTATGTGTAGTCGCGTTACTTATATAACAATTATGTGTAGTCGCGTTACTTATATATCAAGTATGTGTAGTCGCGTTACTTATATAACAATTATGTGTAGTCGCGTTACTTATATATCAAGTATGTGTAGTCACGTTACTTATATAACAAGTATGTGTAGTCGCGTGTGTGTCACGTTACTTATATAACAAGTATGTGTAGTCGCGTTACTTATATAACAAGTATGTGTAGTCACGTTACTTATATAACAAGTATGTGTAGTCACGTTACTTATATAACAATTATGTGTAGTCACGTTACTTATAGGGGTCCGGTTAGCGCAATCGATAGGCGGTGGCTTACCACGGCGACAGCCGGGTTCGTAATCCTGGCGAGGACACCTGGTTTTACTAATTACCTAAAAAAATTAGTAGTAGTCGCGATAGCTCAGGTTAGTGAACGTTACTATAGACAAGGGGTAGGGTTCGATCCCAAACGACGGCTCGGGTTTCACTTATATAAATGGGTACCGGATTTTTTCTGGGAAAGTAAAAGCAGCACGGGCGTAATACCGACCACACTTATAAAAAATCATGTGTGAGGTCTGTAAAAATAGGGTCACTAACACCATATTTCCCTATACGCCACTTGGCGTACGGGGGGTACTTTACTTTTTACTTCACGTTACTTATATAACAAGTATGTGTAGTCGCGTTACTTATATAACAAGTATGTGTAGTCGCGTTACTTATATGACAAGTATGTGTAGTCGCGTTACTTATATAACAAGTATGTGTAGTCGCGTTACTTATATAACAAGTATGTGTAGTCGCGTTACTTATATGACAATTATGTGTAGTCGCGTTACTTATATGACAATTATGTGTAGTCGCGTTACTTATATAACAAGTATGTGTAGTCGCGTTACTTATATGACAATTATGTGTAGTCGCGTTACTTATATGACAATTATGTGTAGTCGCGTTACTTATATAACAATTATGTGTAGTCGCGTTACTTATATATCAAGTATGTGTAGTCGCGTTACTTATATAACAATTATGTGTAGTCGCGTTACTTATATATCAAGTATGTGTAGTCGCGTTACTTATATATCAAGTATGTGTAGTCGCGTTACTTATATGACAATTATGTGTAGTCGCGTTACTTATATAACAAGTATGTGTAGTCACGTTACTTATATAAATGGTATGTGTAGTCACGTTACTTATATAACAAGTATGTGTAGTCACGTTACTTATATGACAATTATGTGTAGTCACGTTACTTATATAAATGGTATGTGTAGTCACGTTACTTATATAACAAGTATGTGTAGTCACGTTACTTATATAAAATGGTATGTGTAGTCACGTTACTTATATAACAAGTATGTGTAGTCACGTTACTTATATAACAAGTATGTGTAGTCGCGTTACTTATATATCAAGTATGTGTAGTCACGTTACTTATATATCAAGTATGTGTAGTCACGTTACTTATATAAAAGTATGTGTAGTCACGTTACTTATATAACAATATGTGTAGTCGCGTTACTTATATAACAATTATGTGTAGTCGCGTTACTTATATAACAAGTATGTGTAGTCGCGTTACTTATATAACAAGTATGTGTAGTCGCGTTACTTATATACAAGTATGTGTAGTCACGTTACTTATATAACAATTATGTGTAGTCGCGTTACTTATATAACAAGTATGTGTAGTCGCGTTACTTATATAACAAGTATGTGTAGTCGCGTTACTTATATATCAAGTATGTGTAGTCGCGTTACTTATATATCAAGTATGTGTAGTCGCGTTACTTATATAACAAGTATGTGTAGTCGCGTTACTTATATAACAAGTATGTGTAGTCGCGTTACTTATATAACAAGTATGTGTAGTCACGTTACTTATATAACAAGTATGTGTAGTCACGTTACTTATATAAAGTATGTGTAGTCACGTTACTTATATAACAAGTATGTGTAGTCACGTTACTTATATAACAAATATGTGTAGTCACGTTACTTATATAACAAATATGTGTAGTCGCGTTACTTATATATCAAGTATGTGTAGTCACGTTACTTATATATCAAGTATGTGTAGTCACGTTACTTATATAAAAAGTATGTGTAGTCACGTTACTTATATAACAATATGTGTAGTCGCGTTACTTATATAACAATTATGTGTAGTCGCGTTACTTATATAACAAGTATGTGTAGTCGCGTTACTTATATAACAAGTATGTGTAGTCGCGTTACTTATATAACAATTATGTGTAGTCGCGTTACTTATATAACAAGTATGTGTAGTCGCGTTACTTATATAACAAGTATGTGTAGTCGCGTTACTTATATAACAAGTATGTGTAGTCGCGTTACTTATATAACAAGTATGTGTAGTCGCGTTACTTATATAACAATTATGTGTAGTCGCGTTACTTATATACAATTATGTGTAGTCGCGTTACTTATATAACAAGTATGTGTAGTCGCGTTACTTATATAACAATTATGTGTAGTCGCGTTACTTATATGACAATTATGTGTAGTCGCGTTACTTATATGACAAGTATGTGTAGTCGCGTTACTTATATAACAAGTATGTGTAGTCACGTTACTTATATGACAATTATGTGTAGTCACGTTACTTATATAAATGGTATGTGTAGTCACGTTACTTATATAAAAGTATGTGTAGTCACGTTACTTATATAACAAGTATGTGTAGTCACGTTACTTATATAAATGTATGTGTAGTCACGTTACTTATATAACAATTATGTGTAGTCACGTTACTTATATAAATGGTATGTGTAGTCACGTTACTTATATAAAGGTATGTGTAGTCACGTTACTTATATAACAAGTATGTGTAGTCACGTTACTTATATAAATGGTATGTGTAGTCACGTTACTTATATAACAAGTATGTGTAGTCACGTTACTTATATAACAAGTATGTGTAGTCACGTTACTTATATATCAAGTATGTGTAGTCGCGTTACTTATATAACAATTATGTGTAGTCGCGTTACTTATATAACAAGTATGTGTAGTCGCGTTACTTATATATCAAGTATGTGTAGTCGCGTTACTTATATAACAATTATGTGTAGTCGCGTTACTTATATAACAAGTATGTGTAGTCGCGTTACTTATATAACAAGTATGTGTAGTCACGTTACTTATATAACAATTATGTGTAGTCGCGTTACTTATATAACAAGTATGTGTAGTCACGTTACTTATATAACAATTATGTGTAGTCGCGTTACTTATATAACAAGTATGTGTAGTCACGTTACTTATATAACAAGTATGTGTAGTCGCGTTACTTATATAACAATTATGTGTAGTCGCGTTACTTATATAACAATTATGTGTAGTCGCGTTACTTATATATCAAGTATGTGTAGTCGCGTTACTTATATAACAATTATGTGTAGTCGCGTTACTTATATATCAAGTATGTGTAGTCACGTTACTTATATAACAATTATGTGTAGTCACGTTACTTATATAACAAGTATGTGTAGTCGCGTTACTTATATAACAAGTATGTGTAGTCACGTTACTTATATAACAATTATGTGTAGTCACGTTACTTATATAACAATTATGTGTAGTCGCGTTACTTATAGGGTGTCCGGTAGCGCAATCGATAGGCGGTTACTTACCACGGCAACAGCCGGGGTTCGTATCCTGGCGAGGACACTGGGTTTTACTAATTATAAAAATTAGTAGGAGTCGCGATAGCTCAGTGGTAGTGAACTGGACTATACGGACAAGGGGTAGGGTTCGATCCAACCGACGGCCCGGGTTCACCCAGCCTTAAATGGGTACCGGATTTTTCTGGAAAGTAAAAGCAGCACGGGCGTAATACCGACCATATTACCCAAAAATCATGTGCTGAAGGTCTGTAAAATATAGGTCACTAACAACATATTTCCCTATACGCCACTTGGCGTGACGGGGGTACTTTACTTTTTACTTTACGTTACTTATATAACAAGTATGTGTAGTCGCGTTACTTATATGACAAGTATGTGTAGTCGCGTTACTTATATAACAAGTATGTGTAGTCGCGTTACTTATATAACAAGTATGTGTAGTCGCGTTACTTATATGACAATTATGTGTAGTCGCGTTACTTATATGACAATTATGTGTAGTCGCGTTACTTATATAACAAGTATGTGTAGTCGCGTTACTTATATGACAATTATGTGTAGTCGCGTTACTTATATGACAATTATGTGTAGTCGCGTTACTTATATGACAATTATGTGTAGTCGCGTTACTTATATACAAGTATGTGTAGTCGCGTTACTTATATGACAATTATGTGTAGTCGCGTTACTTATATATCAAGTATGTGTAGTCGCGTTACTTATATATCAAGTAAGTGTAGTCGCGTTACTTATATGACAATTATGTGTAGTCGCGTTACTTATATGACAAGTATGTGTAGTCACGTTACTTATATAAATGGTATGTGTAGTCACGTTACTTATATAACAAGTATGTGTAGTCACGTTACTTATATGACAATTATGTGTAGTCACGTTACTTATATAAATGGTATGTGTAGTCACGTTACTTATATAACAAGTATGTGTAGTCACGTTACTTATATAAATGGTATGTGTAGTCACGTTACTTATATAACAAGTATGTGTAGTCACGTTACTTATATAACAAATATGTGTAGTCGCGTTACTTATATATCAAGTATGTGTAGTCACGTTACTTATATATCAAGTATGTGTAGTCACGTTACCTATATAAAAAGTATGTGTAGTCACGTTACTTATATAACAATATGTGTAGTCGCGTTACTTATATAACAATTATGTGTAGTCGCGTTACTTATATAACAAGTATGTGTAGTCGCGTTACTTATATAACAAGTATGTGTAGTCGCGTTACTTATATATCAAGTATGTGTAGTCGCGTTACTTATATAACAATTATGTGTAGTCGCGTTACTTATATAACAAGTATGTGTAGTCGCGTTACTTATATATCAAGTATGTGTAGTCGCGTTACTTATATATCAAGTATGTGTAGTCGCGTTACTTATATAACAAGTATGTGTAGTCGCGTTACTTATATAACAAGTATGTGTAGTCGCGTTACTTATATAACAAGTATGTGTAGTCACGTTACTTATATAACAAGTATGTGTAGTCACGTTACTTATATAAATGGTATGTGTAGTCACGTTACTTATATAACAAGTATGTGTAGTCACGTTACTTATATAACAATTATGTGTAGTCACGTTACTTATATAACAAATATGTGTAGTCGCGTTACTTATATATCAAGTATGTGTAGTCACGTTACTTATATATCAAGTATGTGTAGTCACGTTACTATATAAAAGTATGTGTAGTCACGTTACTTATATAACAATATGTGTAGTCGCGTTACTTATATAACAATTATGTGTAGTCGCGTTACTTATATAACAATTATGTGTAGTCGCGTTACTTATATATCAAGTATGTGTAGTCACGTTACTTATATAACAATTATGTGTAGTCGCGTTACTTATATAACAAGTATGTGTAGTCGCGTTACTTATATATCAAGTATGTGTAGTCGCGTTACTTATATAACAATTATGTGTAGTCACGTTACTTATATAACAAGTATGTGTAGTCGCGTTACTTATATATCAAGTATGTGTAGTCGCGTTACTTATATAACAATTATGTGTAGTCGCGTTACTTATATAACAAGTATGTGTAGTCGCGTTACTTATATAACAAGTATGTGTAGTCACGTTACTTATATAACAATTATGTGTAGTCGCGTTACTTATATAACAAGTATGTGTAGTCGCGTTACTTATATAACAAGTATGTGTAGTCGCGTTACTTATATAACAAGTATGTGTAGTCACGTTACTTATATAACAATTATGTGTAGTCACGTTACTTATATAACAAGTATGTGTAGTCGCGTTACTTATATAACAATATGTGTAGTCGCGTTACTTATATAACAAGTATGTGTAGTCACGTTACTTATATAACAATTATGTGTAGTCACGTTACTTATATAACAATTATGTGTAGTCGCGTTACTTATATAACAAGTATGTGTAGTCACGTTACTTATATAACAAGTATGTGTAGTCACGTTACTTATATATCAAGTATGTGTAGTCACGTTACTTATATAACAATTATGTGTAGTCGCGTTACTTATATAACAAGTATGTGTAGTCACGTTACTTATATATCAAGTATGTGTAGTCGCGTTACTTATATAACAATTATGTGTAGTCGCGTTACTTATATAACAATTATGTGTAGTCGCGTTACTTATATAACAATATGTGTAGTCGCGTTACTTATATAACAATTATGTGTAGTCGCGTTACTTATATAACAATTATGTGTAGTCGCGTTACTTATATAACAATTATGTGTAGTCGCGTTACTTATATATCAAGTATGTGTAGTCGCGTTACTTATATAACAATTATGTGTAGTCGCGTTACTTATATATCAAGTATGTGTAGTCACGTTACTTATATAACAATTATGTGTAGTCACGTTACTTATATAACAAGTATGTGTAGTCGCGTTACTTATATAACAAGTATGTGTAGTCACGTTACTTATATAACAAGTATGTGTAGTCACGTTACTTATATAACAATTATGTGTAGTCACGTTACTTATATAACAAGTATGTGTAGTCGCGTTACTTATATAACAAGTATGTGTAGTCACGTTACTTATATATACAAGTATGTGTAGTCACGTTACTTATATAACAATTATGTGTAGTCGCGTTACTTATATAACAAGTATGTGTAGTCGCGTTACTTATATAACAAGTATGTGTAGTCGCGTTACTTATATAACAAGTATGTGTAGTCGCGTTACTTATATGACAATATGTGTAGTCGCGTTACTTATATAACAATATGTGTAGTCGCGTTACTTATATAACAAGTATGTGTAGTCGCGTTACTTATATAACAAGTATGTGTAGTCGCGTTACTTATATAACAAGTATGTGTAGTCGCGTTACTTATATAACAATTATGTGTAGTCGCGTTACTTATATGACAATTATGTGTAGTCGCGTTACTTATATAACAAGTATGTGTAGTCGCGTTACTTATATGACAATTATGTGTAGTCGCGTTACTTATATGACAATTATGTGTAGTCGCGTTACTTATATGACAATTATGTGTAGTCGCGTTACTTATATAACAATTATGTGTAGTCGCGTTACTTATATAACAATTATGTGTAGTCGCGTTACTTATATATCAAGTATGTGTAGTCGCGTTACTTATATAACAAGTATGTGTAGTCGCGTTACTTATATATCAAGTATGTGTAGTCGCGTTACTATATATAACAAGTATGTGTAGTCGCGTTACTTATATGACAATTATGTGTAGTCGCGTTACTTATATGACAATTATGTGTAGTCGCGTTACTTATATGACAAGTATGTGTAGTCACGTTACTTATATGACAATTATGTGTAGTCGCGTTACTTATATAACAATTATGTGTAGTCGCGTTACTTATATAACAATTATGTGTAGTCGCGTTACTTATATAACAATTATGTGTAGTCGCGTTACTTATATATCAAGTATGTGTAGTCGCGTTACTTATATAACAATATGTGTAGTCGCGTTACTTATATGACAATTATGTGTAGTCGCGTTACTTATATAACAAGTATGTGTAGTCACGTTACTTATATAAATGTATGTGTAGTCACGTTACTTATATAACAAGTATGTGTAGTCACGTTACTTATATGACAATTATGTGTAGTCACGTTACTTATATAAATGGTATGTGTAGTCACGTTACTTATATAACAAGTATGTGTAGTCACGTTACTTATATAAATGGTATGTGTAGTCACGTTACTTATATAACAAGTATGTGTAGTCACGTTACTTATATAACAAATATGTGTAGTCGCGTTACTTATATATCAAGTATGTGTAGTCGCGTTACTTATATATCAAGTATGTGTAGTCACGTTACTTATATAAAAGTATGTGTAGTCGCGTTACTTATATAACAATATGTGTAGTCGCGTTACTTATATAACAATTATGTGTAGTCGCGTTACTTATATAACAAGTATGTGTAGTCGCGTTACTTATATAACAAGTATGTGTAGTCGCGTTACTTATATATCAAGTATGTGTAGTCACGTTACTTATATAACAATTATGTGTAGTCGCGTTACTTATATAACAAGTATGTGTAGTCGCGTTACTTATATAACAAGTATGTGTAGTCGCGTTACTTATATATCAAGTATGTGTAGTCGCGTTACTTATATACAAGTATGTGTAGTCGCGTTACTTATATAACAAGTATGTGTAGTCGCGTTACTTATATAACAAGTATGTGTAGTCGCGTTACTTATATAACAAGTATGTGTAGTCACGTTACTTATATAACAAGTATGTGTAGTCACGTTACTTATATAAATGGTATGTGTAGTCACGTTACTTATATAACAAGTATGTGTAGTCACGTTACTTATATAACAATATGTGTAGTCACGTTACTTATATAACAAATATGTGTAGTCGCGTTACTTATATATCAAGTATGTGTAGTCACGTTACTTATATATCAAGTATGTGTAGTCACGTTACTTATATAAAAGTATGTGTAGTCGCGTTACTTATATAACAATATGTGTAGTCGCGTTACTTATATAACAATTATGTGTAGTCGCGTTACTTATATAACAATTATGTGTAGTCGCGTTACTTATATATCAAGTATGTGTAGTCACGTTACTTATATAACAATTATGTGTAGTCGCGTTACTTATATAACAAGTATGTGTAGTCGCGTTACTTATATATCAAGTATGTGTAGTCGCGTTACTTATATAACAATTATGTGTAGTCACGTTACTTATATAACAAGTATGTGTAGTCGCGTTACTTATATAACAAGTATGTGTAGTCGCGTTACTTATATAACAATTATGTGTAGTCGCGTTACTTATATAACAAGTATGTGTAGTCGCGTTACTTATATAACAAGTATGTGTAGTCACGTTACTTATATAACAATTATGTGTAGTCGCGTTACTTATATAACAAGTATGTGTAGTCGCGTTACTTATATAACAAGTATGTGTAGTCGCGTTACTTATATAACAAGTATGTGTAGTCGCGTTACTTATATAACAATTATGTGTAGTCACGTTACTTATATAACAAGTATGTGTAGTCGCGTTACTTATATAACAATTATGTGTAGTCGCGTTACTTATATAACAAGTATGTGTAGTCACGTTACTTATATAACAATTATGTGTAGTCACGTTACTTATATAACAATTATGTGTAGTCACGTTACTTATATAACAAGTATGTGTAGTCACGTTACTTATATAACAAGTATGTGTAGTCACGTTACTTATATATCAAGTATGTGTAGTCACGTTACTTATATAACAATTATGTGTAGTCGCGTTACTTATATAACAAGTATGTGTAGTCACGTTTCTTATATATCAAGTATGTGTAGTCGCGTTACTTATATACAATTATGTGTAGTCGCGTTACTTATATAACAATTATGTGTAGTCGCGTTACTTATATAACAATATGTGTAGTCGCGTTACTTATATAACAATTATGTGTAGTCGCGTTACTTATATAACAATTATGTGTAGTCGCGTTACTTATATAACAATTATGTGTAGTCGCGTTACTTATATATCAAGTATGTGTAGTCGCGTTACTTATATAACAATTATGTGTAGTCGCGTTACTTATATATCAAGTATGTGTAGTCACGTTACTTATATAACAATTATGTGTAGTCACGTTACTTATATAACAAGTATGTGTAGTCGCGTTACTTATATAACAAGTATGTGTAGTCACGTTACTTATATAACAAGTATGTGTAGTCACGTTACTTATATAACAATTATGTGTAGTCACGTTACTTATATAACAAGTATGTGTAGTCGCGTTACTTATATAACAAGTATGTGTAGTCACGTTACTTATATATCAAGTATGTGTAGTCACGTTACTTATATAACAATTATGTGTAGTCGCGTTACTTATATAACAAGTATGTGTAGTCGCGTTACTTATATAACAAGTATGTGTAGTCGCGTTACTTATATAACAAGTATGTGTAGTCGCGTTACTTATATGACAATTATGTGTAGTCGCGTTACTTATATAACAATATGTGTAGTCGCGTTACTTATATGACAAGTATGTGTAGTCGCGTTACTTATATAACAAGTATGTGTAGTCGCGTTACTTATATAACAAGTATGTGTAGTCGCGTTACTTATATGACAATTATGTGTAGTCGCGTTACTTATATGACAATTATGTGTAGTCGCGTTACTTATATAACAAGTATGTGTAGTCGCGTTACTTATATGACAATTATGTGTAGTCGCGTTACTTATATAACAATTATGTGTAGTCGCGTTACTTATATGACAATTATGTGTAGTCGCGTTACTTATATGACAATTATGTGTAGTCGCGTTACTTATATGAACAAGTATGTGTAGTCGCGTTACTTATATATCAAGTATGTGTAGTCGCGTTACTTATATATCAAGTATGTGTAGTCGCGTTACTTATATATCAAGTATGTGTAGTCGCGTTACTTATATATCAAGTATGTGTAGTCGCGTTACTTATATAACAATTATGTGTAGTCGCGTTACTTATATAACAATTATGTGTAGTCGCGTTACTTATATGACAAGTATGTGTAGTCACGTTACTTATATAACAATTATGTGTAGTCACGTTACTTATATAAATGGTATGTGTAGTCACGTTACTTATATAAAAGTATGTGTAGTCGCGTTACTTATATAACAAGTATGTGTAGTCACGTTACTTATATAAAAATGTGTAGTCGCGTTACTTATATAAAAAGTATGTGTAGTCACGTTACTTATATAACAAGTATGTGTAGTCACGTTACTTATATAAAGGTATGTGTAGTCACGTTACTTATATAACAATTATGTGTAGTCACGTTACTTATATAAAAGTATGTGTAGTCACGTTACTTATATAAAAGTATGTGTAGTCACGTTACTTATATAACAAGTATGTGTAGTCACGTTACTTATTATAAATGTATGTGTAGTCACGTTACTTATATAACAAGTATGTGTAGTCACGTTACTTATATAACAAGTATGTGTAGTCACGTTACTTATATGACAATTATGTGTAGTCGCGTTACTTATATAACAAATATGTGTAGTCGCGTTACTTATATATCAAGTATGTGTAGTCGCGTTACTTATATAACAATTATGTGTAGTCGCGTTACTTATATAACAAGTATGTGTAGTCGCGTTACTTATATATCAAGTATGTGTAGTCGCGTTACTTATATAACAATTATGTGTAGTCGCGTTACTTATATAACAATTATGTGTAGTCGCGTTACTTATATATCAAGTATGTGTAGTCGCGTTACTTATAT